>JAWHQI010000363.1:62500-1262500 GCA_033032865.1 Dactylorhiza incarnata
GACGAGCGAACCTTGGGTCCACTAGCCCGAGTGGTGTGGGGGGGGGGGGGGGTGGGGGCGAGTGGACCATAGGTCCACTCGCCCAAAGTGGGGGGCGAGTGGACCATAGGTCCCACTTGCCCAGGCTTCGTGGGCGATAGGTCCACTCGCCCCAGGAAATTGGGCGAGTGGACCCATGATCCACTCTCCGGGGGGGGGGGGGGGTTGAGTAGACCGCAAGGTCAACTCGCCCAGCCCGGGTGGTGGACCTTCGGTCCACTCCCCCTACCCTCGACAAGGGGGGGGGGGGGGAGTGGACACCTCGTGTCCCACTCGCCCCCTCTTGTGTTGATCGTTCATATTCGTAGTTGAGCCACGGATAGCAGAATTGTGGCTATCCGCAGCCCGATTTTGGGAAGTCTATAAATAAACCCCCCATGGGCACCTTGGGAAGGGCTGGTCTCCCCCTCCCCTCGCATGTGTCTTGGAGCAAGCACTACCCCCTGTTAGTGAAGGTTGAGGGTGAGGTGGTCCTAGTGCCCTCCAAGGTGCCCAGACTCAGCATTGGCTTGGGAGGGGAAGCTCTCTTTGAACTTCCGGGTGTGTGGTGGGACCTCCACGCTGCAGCTTAAGGGTTTGTTTTTGGACTCAAGTGTTCTTCAAGGGTAAGGTCTTTCGGTTCTAGCTCGGGTCAAGTAAGGCTTAGCTGCATCCCCCTTTCGAACGTGGAGAGCAATTCTCTAGTTTCAAACAATATATCGGGCCTTCAAGCAATATATCAGTTAAATAAAGGAACGTGCGCAACTTATACTAACATTATTACCTATCTTGCACACACACAAAGATGTTCAAAAACCAATACACAAAAACTCTGTGTCGACACAGTTTGGACCGCTTTCCTTCCAGCAGGGTAGCGAGCCCCGCGGGCCTCATCGATGTGGCCTTCGGTGACAGTGGCTAGTCCTACCACTTCTGAGCATAGTCATACTGTATCACCCAGGCCTTCCCGTACAACTTGGTGTACAACTTGGATTTGAGCGACATCTGGCGAATCCGAGATTTAAGCCGACCAGGGAGGCAAATCAACGGGTTCGAAGTGGTGATAACCCGCGGGCACATCTCCCTGTCGCCATGAGTCGTCAACCCTCCCGCACCGGTACGAATGGTCTGTGGGCGTGACCGAACCGCCACTTTACAACAAGCAGTTCACAAACATTTTAAAGAAAAGAACAACTACTTTAGGTCCGCTGCGACTTTCTTGACTCTACCGGTTACCCAACTTTTGGCCGGGAGACGCAACAGACAAGGGGGCACATTATTTGGTGCTAACTATGGAGGAGATACTCAACTCGCGATTATCCCCGACTAAGGCCTCACCAGCAGAAAAACCGTCTGCTAGAGCCAAACCTGGGTTAGCACCATGGGTATAAGTATGATAATTATGGTGCAAAATAAACCGCGGTGCTGAGTAATAAAGCATTTTACATAAAGGAAGGCTGAAAGCAAGGGGCCGGAATAACTGGATCAGTGCGAAACTAGAGTATTAAAAAGGGTATACAGAAAGTAGTAATTACAGGACCAGTACGAGACTGGAGTATTGAAAAGAATAACCGAAAGCAGTAAATACAGGACCAGTACGAGACTGGAGTATTGAAAAGAATAAACCGAAAGCAGTAAATACAAGACCAGTACGAGACTGGAGTATTGAAAAGAAGAGACAAAAGCAGTAAATAGGGGACCAGTACGAGACTAGAGAACATGAATAAATAAATAGGTTAGTAGTCCAATCACTCCATAATCAGGAGGCTTCAGTTTCATCTCCGTTCTTAGGAGGGAAGTCCTGTTCTTTCTCCATTCATAGGAGTTTCTTCTCAATTCCGTCTATCATAGTTATAGTCCGAGAATTTTCTTAAACACAGTTCAATGATTATAAGCTTTCATATTCATTTGAGGTTTGAGTTTACACTTTCACTTATCGGATTACTACCCATAATGTCGTTCCACAATTATGGCGCGATTGCGTGTTTCGATGCCTTATTGTTTTCTTGAAAAGTTGGCGAGCCTGCCATTTATCTCCAAATAATCCACTTATTTTAGAGTATATTTACAATAACATGTCAAAGGCCCACAAATTTTTCCCAAATATTTCGATCCATTTTAGGGTTTTATTTTGCTCGACGAAATCTTATTTAGGCTTATAAAAATATCAAAATAGTTGATAAAAATCCCAAACTTTGATAGTGTCTGTGAAATGGCCTAAACTTGAGCATATAGTTTTTCATGAATTTTCCAAAGTTGTTTGGTCATTTAATTCCTTCAATTAAATCTTGAAAAGACCTTTAAAAATAGCTAAACACATCATAAAATTCTCGAAAAATTACTGAAGATAGCCCTCTGGGTAGGGAATATTTTTCATGTAAAAAGTTTTTGCCCTTGGAGCATAGGTTTGCCTTAGAAAAATCAGGAAGGTTATAAGAGGGTGGGGTGCGGATAAAGAAATCCAGGGGAAAAGAGGCCGGATAGCGCGCCATCCTTCGGTCCCCACAACGGATCTGCAGCCGATCCGCTGTGGGGGGGCGCACAATTTTATGCAGGGGCGGGAATTAATAAAGCGGGGGCCGTCCGATCTCAGCAATGGAGATCTGACGGCCCCCATATCTTGACGGGGCCGCTAGGTTTGGCAGCCGCTGCCACCGCTGAGCAGCGGCCGCCAGGGTTGGTGCTGCCCCCGGTCGGCCTCACCGGGGGCTGGCGATCAATCCGGCGGTGGTCTGGCGGCCTGGAGCCGCGGCCACCGTCGGATTTTAAGGAGGAGGAGGGAGCGGTGGCGCGACCTGCATGGGCCATGCTGGCAAATGCCGCGCCACCTCTCCACTGGGAGGGCCTCCCTCCTCCCCCGGCCGGGTCGCCGGGGGTGGGGCTTACCTCTGGTGGTGTGTCCGGCGGCCAATGCGCCACCGGCCGCCGCCGGAGATAGCCGCTGAAGCGCTACAGTAAAGAAAAACAGAGAGGGAGGAGGGGAGGGCTTGCTGGTGCCCGCCTCTCTTCACTGGAGCCGGGGTCCCCGGGTGGGGACCTGCTCCCCTAGCCACCACCACTTGCCGGACTGGGGTGAGGCTCAGCACGACCGATCCACCACCCAGTCCCTGGGCATGGCTCGGGTGGCGCCGATTGCGCTCTAGCGATGGGGGGAGAGGGGGGCGTCATGCCACCGTGGAGTGGGAAGAGAAGGGGAGGGTCATCCACCTGATGGAGGGGTGGCTCAGGAGGTGGTGGGCTAAGCGGCCATGGGAGGGTGGCAGAGGTGGAGGGCTGGAGGGGTTCTCCAATGAGTGGAGGGGGTTCAGGTAGAGGGGAGGCTGGCTGGAGGGAGTGGGTGTGAGCTCAGAAGGGGGGGGGGGGGGGGGGGGGAGTATTCCCTTTATAGGGAGGGAGGGGGGTCCTCCATCCCTTTCTCCCGATGTGTGACCTAAAGGGAGGGAGGGTTGGGGGGAGATATTTCTCCCCCCTCCTCCACTACCCTATGGTGGGCTGCCCCCCACGGGGGCAGCCCCCTTTCATGGTGGGGAGGTAAGTGAGAGCTCCCCTTTAAGGAAATATCCAGAACTAGAGTGTGTGTGTGTGTGGGGGGGGGGGGGGGGGGGTTGACCAAGGTCAACCCCAGGGTGGGTCCCCCATGTGGGTCAAGGTCCAAGGGGTCCAACTTGTCAGGTGAAGGGTTATTATCGGGGTGTCAAATCAATAAGGGGTGCGTGCACACTTTTTGATGTGACCTAAAGCTTGATTTGACTGTGGGTTGACTTTCTGATGTCGGAAATTGGTTGCAACAAATTTTGTTGGCCTTGTTTTGACTTTAGGAGTCCACTAAGACTCACTGAAGTTGATTCCGAGTTCGTATGCCTTAGTATTTCAAAAATTATACCGTGGTAGTCTACAAAATCTAAACGGACATATTTCCCGTATGACCCCGGATTGAAGTGCAACGAATTCCGTTGCGCTCGTATTGGTTGCACGAGTCTAACGGAACTGACAAAAGTCAATTTGGAGTATGTATGGTCACTATTCCACAATAGTGTGGTTGTGACGCGCCACGATCTTCAAAATAGTCGTTTTCCCTAAACGACCTTGGATCGGAATGGAACGAGTTCCATTGCACTCGTATTGGTCATACGAGTCTAACGGAACTAGCGTTGTCACGGTTCCGGTTCGGTTCCGGTTTACAAAAAACTGTGAACCGAACCGTTAGGGTAACAGTTCTTCAAATTAGAACCAAAATCTTATTTGGTTTGACCAGTTCTGGTTCCGGTTCCAACATAATTTTTGAAACCGTCATGCCTACGGTTCCAGTTCACTAAGAACCAAAACCAAGTTTTTCACTGACGGTTCGGTCAGGTTCTATGCGGTTCTGGTTCGGTCACTTAGATTTTGAAGCCACAAATTTTTCTCAAAATTTGAAGCATTTTAAATGAAATTTTTAACGATTCAAACTAGATTGAATGTTCTCATACTTAATTTTCTCACAAGGAAGAGAAGAGCCACCAAAATTTCTAATTTGTCCATGAATTATGATTACTGTGACAAGATCACAAGATACTAGCCAAACATACAATGAGTTGGGAGAGAACATATCAAGTAAAGTTGTTGATAAACGCCAAATTTATTATCAGATATAATTCAATATGGAAAAATATACATAATTTACCAACTAAATCATGCATAGCATGAAACTTAACTGTATCACCTAAAATTATAATATATAATAAAAAAACAAATGAATTTTACAGACAAAACTCTGATTCAAAGGTAGCTTCAAATGACTGGAGCACAACCTAAGAACCATAATATTTCTTGAAACTACACATGATTCAAGACCATCAGAGGGAGCAATATATTTTGATCAGTCTTAGACAAGCCACGTAACGATTTCGCAAGGATTCTCGTAAACTTCTGAGAAATAGAGAGAGCAGGAGATAGAGGCAGATACACTAGAAAATAGAAGCAGGTATAAAGCTGAACAATACTAGAAAAAAATGAAGGATCGCCAATTGAGTTCGTACCTAAGCTATGTGAGAAGTGATCGGCGCTGAAGTTCAAAGAAACAAGGTGGAACCCCACTGCAAGATCATAAAAAAATAGCAGAGCGGGGAACTTGAGCGTTAGAGAGGGGGAACTTGAGCGCCGGAGAGCGGGGAACTTGAGCGCCAGAGAGCGGGGAACTTGAGCGTCGGAGAGTGGGAGAGCAGAGAAAAGAGAGCCAAGAAACGCTTCATCGGTCGTCGGGAGAGGAGATGCGCAGAGTACAACTACAAGAAATGCAAAGTACAACTACTTGCCGCAAGTCTCATTAGTCATTATGGATGTGCAGACTTCAGACCATAGAGTACAGTGTAGGCGTGTAACTTTGTGGGCCTTTAAAGTATTTATTATCTTCATCTTTAATTATAAGCATCAAAAAGTAAATTAATCAGGTCTAGAAATTTAAGCTGTGCCCGGATGTGATATATTCAAAACGTAAATGCATTCAAGCTGTGCGCGGATGTGATTTTAATTTTTTTAATCTAATTTTCAATATATTCAATAAATACTAATTATAAATGAAGATAAATAAATTTTTTATGTTAAAATAATAATAATAAACGGGTTGCGGTTCGGTTATGTGTCGGTTCGGTCCGGATCGATTCTAGCAATTTTGAAACCGCTCGAGACTTGTATATTGCGGTTCCGATTTCGGTTCCGGTCTGGATAAAAAAATGAAGGAACCGCACCCGGACCATTGTTGTTTACGGTTCCAAAATTCAAACCAAAACCCGAATAATTGCGAACGGTTCAGTCCGGCTCTTTGTGGTTTCGGTTTGGTTCCGGTTCGACTTACGGTTTTTGGTTTTTAAGTGACAGCTTTAAACAGAACTGACGAAAGTCAAATTTGAGTACGTATAGTCACTATTCCACGATAATGTGGTTGTGACGTGCTACGATACTCAAAATGATCGTTTTCCCTAAACGATCTCGGATCAGAATGGAACGAGTTCCTTTGCGCTCGTATTGGTCATACGAGTCTAACGGAACTGACGGGAGTCAATTTGGAGTACATATGGTCACTATTCCACAATAGTGTGGTTGTGATGCGCTATGATACTCAAAATGGTCCTTTTCCCTAAACGACCTCGGATCGGAATGGAACGAGTTCCGTTGCGCTTGTATTGGTCATACGAGTCTAACGGAACTAACGGGGGTCAATTTGGAGTTTCCTAGCACAACACCCCCTACTCGAGTCACTTTCTATCCTTTGAGTTTACTTTTATTGGGTCCACTAGGGTCTAGTGACCCAATAAAAGTCGAGATGTTACAATAAATATGTCAACTTATCCTGAACAACGAATGCCGTTCTCGGAGTTCTTCATTCCGTAAAACTATTAAAGATACATCTCTACCAAATCGGAACTAGCATTTCGAATGTGATAAAAATTAAAATCTCCAGCCCCAAGTACGTTGGGACATACTGTGTGGTGTTTCCAACGTTCGTGCGGATACCTCTAGAGACGCTGATACTATTTTGCGCTTTGAATCAAACACCAATTATTCTTCTCAAAATTTGATTTTCGACACAGGTATGAACTTCTTTCTTTCTTGATTTAGCGTGTTTCGGATCCTGTTTGGGGCTTCCTATGTTTCCACTGCGCATTTGATGCCCTTGAAACCCAACAAATATCCATGTTGTTGAGATTATAGGAGTACCTCTGGAATAAGCAACCTCTAGAAAATCGGAGGTCGACGCTTACCTATGGAATGCAGCTCCCACCGATTCAGAAACATTGTAATCAACCAAATATTAAAGAGAAATAATCTATGTGTTGGGTATTGTATCCACAATAACCTTGATTTGTAGGAAGTCATCCTTGAATCAAGATTGAATTGCTTGTGTATTGATATGCTTTTGTAGTATTGTTTCTTGCAGGTTCACATTGCTAAGTGTAGACCAATGTCAGGTCACAATGGGTCAATAAGCACAGTTTCATACAATGTAATTCCTCATTGTGTGGGACATGGTGTTGACTCATGTGTGATCTCTCTATTGGGATACACTTCATTTTCAAGACAATTGAAGCTCATGGTTTGTAGGTGCAGCTAGTGTCCAAGTGTGGAAGAAAGAAAATTTCCTGAAAGTTTTCCTAAGTCAATTTTTCGAGAAGTTAAGGTATTTCTCGAGAGATTCAATTGATTTCTCGAGAAGTCCTTATGAGCTCTCGAGAAATTCTTGTAGTTCTCGAGAAGTCTTTCTCAGCGGTCGAGTAGTCTTTCTCAGCGGTTCTATCCCTTCTGAAGTATTTCTCGAAGTTTATTTCTCTTGAAGTCAAGAGTTCTCAAGAAGTCTTTCAATCCTTCGAAAAGTTTTTCTTTATCATTTCTCGAGAAGTCCATCATTTCTCGAGAAGTCTATTCCAAGCCTCTGAAATTTTCTTCCATGATTTTTCTCGAAATCAAGCTGCTATCTCTCGAGAAGTTATACATTTCTCGAGAAGTTTGATTCTCGTTATTCTCGTGATTTTAATCTATTTGACGTTACGTCTTTTCCGTCTGTTTGACGTGACGACTTTCTTCGTTTCGGTTAAGGTTAATCCTTTCCTAATTCTTATCATTAAGCCTTTGTCTATATAAGGCTCTCTCTTAGGATTAATCTTAATGAGTATTATTATTGATGAATCATTAATCTCTTCCGTAACCTAATCTCTCCATCCGATTCAAGAAGAACGAAAAGTGCCGCGCTCGTCGCCAATTGTTGGAGATCGATCTGAAGTTCTGATTTATCGTCTCTAGTGGAAGAAAAGTTTCGATCGATCCTCGCTCCATCATCTACTGTATCTGTTGGATCGAATCGAATCGTAGAAGATCAGATCTGTGTCATTTTCAAGTCTTCTCATCGACATCACGTCAAAGCCATTCAAGTCTCAAGAAGGAAGAAGATCTCTAAGGAGTTTTCAGATCTGTTCGTGAATTGATAAGTGCTATATCATTCTTTAATTTCATTTGATTGTAGGAGAGGTTTTCTCCGAGTTGTAGGAGAGGTGTTCTCCGAGTTGTAAGAGAGGTTCTCTCTGAGATTGTAGGAGATTTGTCTCCGAGTTGTAGGAGTGTAGACTCCGAGATTGTAGGATCATTCTTGATCCGAGTTATAGTGACGTAGTCAAGTCTAGCTGTGGTGCTAGATTGGCCAGGCCGGCAAGTGGAGTACCCAAGAACGGGGAATCACTATAAATCTCTTGCGTCGTCTGTGTTTGTGATTTGCTTTCTGTGCATTCTCTTATCAAGATTTTTTATTCCGTAAAAAACGTAGTTATCACCTATTCACCCCCTCTAGGTGATTTAGGTTGGCAACTAGATATTACATTATGTAAGCAACACAACATACCCGAACCAAATGATATATGTTCTTCAATAAGCTTAAGCAGTGATTTGAGCATACCTACAGGAGATGGCAATGTGCGAAAAAGATGAAATGGTCAAAGATTTCAGAGGTCGGCGCTGGGCAAAAATCTTTCCTCCAAAGAAATGTGGCACATGATTCCGGAGGGTGGGGTATAGTCGACGACAAATGTCAAAATGGCAGAGGAAAAGGAAAAAATGTGAGGAGTCGGCTGCGTTCCTGGGGCACTAGGAGTTATCTGAGGGGGGGGGGGGACTGTCTGGCGAGAAATTAGGTTACACTTGTATGCCTTTAGTGTAAAAAAATTAAGGGAAATATTAGGATTTTTTTCTCATGAAATGGTGTGCATATAATCATTTTAGGTGTGCCCTTAACACCACCCAACATATAACAATCCAGTGCCCAAATTCAAATGTACCATCCTTGCTAGAAACAACAGGTCTCTACATAGTGATTTCATCTGCAATGACCTCATCCCGTTCTTGCACCATTTCCACTTCTTCCAGATTATGAGAAAACATGAGGTTACCATCCTTAGAATCATCCTTACCTGTTTTGGGAGGCACGATTTTGGGGAGGCACACCCCCGCCCTTACGAACGCGCTTCTCCGTCAGCACTCGATCATGTTCTTGACTTTCCGCCCGCAAAACAAGCCAAGCGCTTCCGCATTCATTGTACGCTCAGAACGCTTCCGTGCTCATTGCGCGCTCAGAACACTTCCGTGTTTGCGACGCGCATGACAGTTAACCTTTCCCAATTTCCTAGATTGCATGTCTAGTTCCCTGCGCTCAACGCCGTCAATAAAGCTGTCCGAACTACTCAGGGGGCAAAACAGGAATATCCAAAAAATGGTTATCCGTGTGCTCCAAATCGGCAAGTGTGATTCGCCCGTCAGGTGGTCACGGTGGTTACGATGGTGAAATTACCGGGCTACCCCTGCCCAAAGCTATAAAAGGAGCCAAGGCCTTCATTTCAAGATACCTTGTCTTCTGCACTCGAGAGAGCTCCGTTGAAGATTCCTTAGAGTTCTTCTTCGGCGATTGAAGATTTTCTCCAAGTCTTTGAAGATCTCCTTCGAGTATTCAAAGATCTCCTTCACTTTCGAAAACATTCTTCCCAAGTGACTCAAAAATCCTCCGGGCACTGAGAGGCGATCAAAACATCTCACTTTCACTCCCACAAAAAAGTACTTAGTTTCCTAAGAGGTGACCTGTCACACTCGAAGATTTCTATTTGTAATCATTGTAACGAGCGGCGGCCTGTCGCCCTTGAATTCTCAGTTTTGCTTGTAAGAAATAGACATATAGTGGAATTTGGCTGGCACAGTTCCGACCGCGTGGTTTTTTGTTGGAACATGGTTTTCCGCATCCCTTTGATTTGAGAATAACAAATCCTACTTGTATTTGATCTTCTTCTCATTGTGTTTTTAGCATGCAGGTTTGGACAGTTATGACACCAGGTTGCTGAAACAATGGTCTGGCACTAACCACAAACTGAAGGATTGAAAGTTGTTTAACGCCAAGTGTTAAGTTAGCGCTAAATGAAAGCTGCGTTCGACGAAATGAAAGCTGCTTTTGACGAACAGAAAGCCGCGTTCGACAAACTGGCGATCAACGAAATGAAGCAGCTGAGAACGGAAGCTGCGTTCGACGAAATGAAAGCTGCGTTCGACGAACTGAAAGCTGCGTTCGACGAACTGGCGATCGACGAAATGAACCCACTGTGAACGGAAGCTGCGTTCGAATTGTAGTCGACGAAAGAATCCCGTTCGACGAAATATGTTCGACGAAATTTTCTATTCGACGAATTGACGTGCCAGCTGATTAAAGAAAGAATCTCAATGCCAGGCGTTAGTCTTAACGCTGAGCGCTATCCGGTCGACGAATTTGGCAAGGAGAAAGCAGCCGTGATTGCAGGAGGAACTTTAGGAATGATTTGCCCAATGCCCCGCGTTAGCCCTAACGCCGACATTGATATTGCCTAAAATAAAACAATTCCTAAAGTGCAGAATCTCCTTCCTCTTCTGAAGATCCGAGCCATCAATATGTTGCAATATATGGTCAACGCCAGGCATTAGCACTTAACGCAGGCGTTAGCTCAAAGTCTATAAATTGGATGATTTCGACGTCTCTTACTACTGATCAACAAGAGCCCTTGTCCAGCACTTCAGAAACTCAGTCAAGGCTGTATTTCCAGACAAACACATCTCCCACTCATATTTCAAAAGGAGGAATCAAAGGTGGCTTGGATCAACACGCTAACTCAACGCGAAAAACGCACTCTTGGACTTCAACGATCTTCAGCGATTCTTTGGCGTCTCTTTCAGATTACCTCATAGGGAGTTTTATATTTGTATTTTGTCCTTTATTTCATCTTTGTAATCGGTTCGTGAATTCTCCTCGTGTTGGCGACTAGGTCTAGTACGACTTAGGGAGGAATTCGCCTCGTGTTGGCGACTGGGTCTAGGGAGTAGATCTAGGGGGTGCTCGAGGCCTTTCTGGTGATAGATTGGCTAGAGCGGCTTGAGGCCGTATCTGGGAAGAGATCGGCTAAAGCCAACCGGTTTGTGGGGATACGAGTCGGTATAGAAAACAAAAAGAGTTTTCATATTATTCGCTTCGATTTCTAGCGTCATTGAAATCAGATTTTGTAATCAATTTTATAAATGATAATCATGTCTTTTCTTGTTTAATAAAATTGATTTCATTATCTCTTTACTTTTGATTTAACTTACTTCGACCAAAATATCAAAAGTTTTCTATTAAATTTTAAAGTTTTTAAAACCCTTATTCACCCCCCTCTAAGGGCGCCTACAGATCCAATATTTTTTACCCTTTCCGGGTTTTCCACGTTAAAAATTTTTTGGGTTATCCACTAGTTCTCTCATTGACTATTTGCGCGCTCGGCTCGCTCTGGAGCTAAGGTGGTTCAATTCGACCAGTCTACTAGAGCGTCGAGTGACCCGCAATAGTTTGGCGCTGTCTGTGAGAATGCGAGTTCCCGGTTAGATCAGAAAGCAATCTTCCTGAGAGATCGGCAAGGATGGATACTCACCCGACCATTTCAGACGCGAACAGTTCCTCTCTCCCCACAAATTCATAAGGGGGAGCACCCGTCGTTGCACCTATCCTACCTCAATGGCCCGACCAGACCAATGAGGAAGTGCATATGACAATGGGGCAAGTTCCTAATGATGACATACTCTGGGCCGGTCAATGCCCCTTGTCAGAGCAGATCTTCGCATATCCAGTCCCACTTTGGATTAAGCCCCCGCAATATAGGAAGTTCCACGGAATAGAAAACCCATATGAGCATGTCAACTACTTCCTGACCGCGATGCAAACATTCGGGCTTCCAGATCAGATTACTTGTAAGATCTTTCCCGCAACACTTCATAGCGAAGCTCTCCATTGGTATCGGTCCCTACTAGAAGGAATCATTCACCACTTCACTGAGCTATCCCAGTTGCTTACCGGATTACATGAAGTCCGGGAATGGACTGTCAAAAAAGTAATTCAGACAATGAAGGAGCCCGGGGAGGACAAACTTTTCCCTTCAAAACAAATGGAGCGCGACCAGCGCCAGGGGGGCTTCACCATAAGATCACATCAAGAGAATCTCCACGGAGGTTTGGATTTTATAATACATGCAAGCATTGAGAGCCCATCATTTGAGTTGAGAAGGGCGTTGATAAGCCACCGCATATCATTCAATATCCTATTCATGACAACTATGACATGACTCAAGCTCCTTGGTGGGAACCTCAAGCTCAGAGCTAGCCATGCAGAACTTCCGGATGGAATAATAATACCCACCATAAGAAACATCATCCTCCCCGTACATGTAGGGACAATTCCAGACCCCGTCCAATACAAAGTCCATTTCATCATCGCGGAAGCTGATTCGCCATATGACGCGATATTCGGGAGCATCCTGCTCGACACACTACAACGTGACACCTCCATGGTAGGCCATATGGCGAGCAAAAGAAAGATCCTCCAAAACTCCATTCGTCATCTCAGCAACGCAACGACCGAGGTTCCTTGGGTTAGCCACGGGCCTCCACAAAGCCTGCACCCCAAGAAGCTTTGCTTAGAGAAAAGCCGCGTGGTACCAGCGCCGACAACATAAACTAATCTCTTGGCATCAACCAATCCATCACAAATTGAAACCATGGGTCGGAAGAGGAAGGGACAAAGAGCACCTATAGAGGTCAGTCGGCCTAACCAGAGCCAGTCGGTCTGTTCCCGAGGGTTGATGAACTGGAAAACCCAGATCTACACCCCGTTAAACGCATCCTGCGAGCATATCCTATCTATAATCTACAGCAACAAGATTGTCAAATGGTCGGGGCCTCTCCCCAGCAACTCGGGGAACCAATCCCAGTTTTGTGACTTTCACCGGGGCCTAGGACACCATACAAAACAATGTATGTGCTTGAAGGATGAAATCGAGCGCCTCGTCCAGCTAGGGAACCTAAAGACCTTTCGCTGAGCAGCTCAGAAGCAATCAACTTAGGAAGAGGAAACTGGAGACCAGTCGCCATAATGACTGACGCCTAAATCACCGTTGTACGTCATGTTGAAAAATCAAGAAAACTCATCCGAACACTGCACGGGAAGGCCAAGAGTCGGGAAGAAGAGCCCTACATTATCTACACTTTCGCTTTGTTTATATTAAAAAACAATCAATAGTTCAAAAGTCGCAAGTTTATACTTGCACATGTACTAGTATTCACTTCAATTCAATATGTCTTATTTTGTTTACTCTTAACCCTATCACCGCAGGAAAACTTTGGGGCCAGTTCCCCCTCTGACCGTTAGGGCCTGTCCCTCTCGCGATCATCATCGGTTTGAAGACTAACGCTCTTCACCATCAATTTTGGGGCCAGTTCCCCCTCTGACCGTAAGAGCTTGTTCCTCTCGCGGTCACCATCGATTTGAAGACTAACGCTCTTCACCGTCAATTTTGGGGCCAGTTCCCCCCTCTGACCATAAGGGCCTATCCATCTTGCGGTCACCATCTGTTTGAAGACTAACGCTCTCCACCGTCAACTTTGGGGCCAGTTCCCCCTCTTGCCGTAAGGGTCTGTCCCTCTCGCAGTCACCATCGGTTTGAAGACTAACGCTCTTCACCGTCAACTCTGGGGCCAGTTCCACCTCTGACCGTAAGGGTTTCTCCCTCTCGCGGTCACCATCGGTTTGAATACTAATGCTCTTCACCATCAACTCTGGGGCCAGTTCCCCCAATAACCGTAAGGGCATGTCCCTCTCACGGTTACCAACAGTTGTACTCCTGGGCTAGTTCCCCCTATAACCGTAAGGGCTTGTCCCTCTCGCGGTTACCAATGGTTTGAAGACTAATGCTCTTCACCATCAAGTCCAGGGCCAGTCCCTCTGTAACCGTAAGGGCATGTCCCTCTCGCGGTCACCATCAATTTGAAGACTAACACTCTTCACCGTCAACTTCGGATCCAGTCCCCCCGACGACCACAAAAAATGGCTAAAATGAAGAGTTATCAAGTACACGAAAGAACAAATGCAACATAAAATAACGGAGTCACAAGGTATAATGACATCACTACGATGCTGCACATAACAAAACGAGACTACAAAATGGGAAAAATAAAACAACAAGACATAAACGGTAAGTATGACAAATACAAAGATCAATCTTCGCCCGCATCAGGATGATCCTCCTACGAGAGGTCCCCAACTTCAAGTCTAGCAATACCACACCTGAATATTCTCTCCATTATACGAAGAGTCTTCTGGACACCTCTCTGGAAGGCGATCGCGCACTCATCCTCTAACAAAGGATCCACCTCCTTAGTCATGATCTCAGCACGAAGCTCCTTCGAGATCTGGAATTGCTCTCCACAAAAGCAAGGCAGTCCTTGTACTCGGCAACCCCCGTAGCCTTGATCTCCTCAACACTCTACTCTACGGATGACAACCTTGTTGGATCTGTAGGCGCCCTTAGAGGGGGGGGGGGGGGGGGTGAATAAGGGGTTTAAAAAACTTTAAACTTTAATAGAAAACTTTTGATATTTTGGTCGAAGTAAGTTAAATCAAAAGTAATGAGATAATGAAATTAGAAATGAAATCAATTTTATTAAACAACAAAAGACATGATTATCTTTTATAAAATTGATTACAAAATCTGATTTCAATGACGCTAGAAATCGAAGCGAATAATATGAAAACCCTTTTTGTTTTCTATACCGACTTGTATCCCCACGAACCAGCTGGCTTTAGCCGATCTCTCCCCAGATACGGCCTCAAGCCGCTCTAGCCAATCTATCACCAGAAAGGTCTCGAGCACCCCCTAGATCTACTCCCTAGACCCAGTCGCCAACACGAGGCGAATTCCTCCCTAAGTCCTACCTAGACCTAGTCGCCGTGTGGCGAATTCACGAACCGATTACAATGATAAAATATAAGCATTACAAGATAAGATAATGGAAAAAACTCCCCTCTAAGTAGAACCCTTGATGTAGATGTCGTTTCGCTTGCAAAGGTTCGATCGTTGTGGCTTTAGAGTCTTCCTCTTTGATGTTCTTGAGATCCTTGGATGTCTCCAATTGATTAGAGATTGTTGCAGCGAGAACACTCCATGTGTATGTTGAGAGAAGGCTTCTTGATCACCGTTTTGATAGCCTTCAATCCTTGCGCATGATTCTCTTTTGATCTCCTCTGAAGACTCTCTCTGTTGATGAGTGGGAAACACCCCTCACTTTTCTCTAGACGGCTGGGCTTTCAGCCCTCAAAAATTTCATCCAAATCCGTCAAGGGAAACTCATTTTCGGGCTGTTTTAAATAGAGGTTTGCTGTCCAGGAAAGCTAGCGCCGACGGTAGTGCTGTAGCGGGGCGGTAGCAGCAGTGAGCAGTTTCCTTCCTTCTTTTCTCATCAATTTCGTGGGTTTGTCTTCTATCTTTGGAAATACATTATTCCCCACGAAAATATGATATATTCTTGCCTTCATAATGATATTGCATGCTCCTTTTGGTTTCTTAATTAAATCTTGATTGATTGGAGTTTCCAAATCTTGATAAATCAAATCTTGATTGATTGGAGTTTCCAAATCTTGATTGATTGGTTTCATAATGAGATTGCATACTCTTGATTGATTATTCCTTCCTGCGAGATCTCCTTCCTCATTTGCTCCTCAATCAGCATCATGATGGCGGGACATCCAAAAGTTACCGCCGGGCATTAGTATTAACGCGCCGCGATAGTACTTGCCAAAATAGCATCCCGTCGACATTCCTTTTTCTCCATTGTTTCCTTCTCGTCAATTGTTTCCATTTATGCTAGCGCTAGCGGTAGTGCTAACGCTCCGCGGTAGAGCACATTTCTTTTCGTCGGACGCATCTTCGTCGAACTGCCTCACATTTCGTCGAGCGCTCCTTTCATTTCGTCGATCGAACACTAGCACCAGCGGTAGTGCTAACGCTCCGCGGTAAAGTATGCATTTCGTCGAGCGTCGCGGTAGAGCATGTAGTTCGTCGATCGCCGCGGTAGGACATACAGTTCGTTGAACGCAATTTCGTCGAACGCCAGTTCGTCGAACGCAGTTTCATTCTCACCGGTTCCATTTCGTCGAACCGCTAGCGCTAGTGGTAGTTCTAATGCGCCGCGGTAACAACAGATAATCATCCTGATGTTGCTTCGACGTCTTTCTTTTTCACACTCTTTTGGGGATTGAATGTTGAAGATCCTGCACACTATAAACACAATGCAAGTATGATCAAATACAATAGGATTTGTTATTGTCAAACCAAGAGATGCGGAAAGCATGTTCCAACAAACTCCCCCTTTTTATAATAACAAATCCCTTTAGAAAGAAATAGTTCAAAAGATAGGAATTGTGTTTATTAAAAAGGATAAGCATGAAATTTAAGACATGTGCATATGCTCCCCCTAAATGAATGCTCCCCTTAAGTGAATGCGCCCCTACAACAAAAACTTCCTATGAACTTGACTCCCCAAACATGTGAATTTCTTTCAAATTTATTCTCCCCCTTTTGGTATTATCAAAAGAGGGTGCAAAGAAACTCAAACGTTAAAGTGTGCAATAAATGTGTAGAGAGGGAATAAACAAGATAAAGTGATATATGCTTAGGAAAACAAATATAGGAGTGAATAAAGAATGTGAAGAAATAGTCATAAAGAAACCACTTGTTGGGAAAACGTATTCATGATCGAGCGTACAAGTAGTAAAGAGGTGGAAAGCATGACGAAATACTTTTTTTTGAAGTGAACATCTATATAGGAATTGTGAAGCATAGTAGATGATTAAGAATTTTAGACATAACAAAATAGATGTTGTAGCATTTTAAGTACACAAAGGATTTTGCTTTATAAAAGTTTTAAGCATAAAAGGTAATGATTTCCAAGTAACCAATCTACCCAGACAATATGTCTACACCCTAGCCCCGTACTAAGTGACAGATGGGCATGAGGAGCTGCATACATGCCGTAGGTTGGGGTGTTAGTCCCATATGCAAACACTAGACAAAAAAAAACTCACCCTAGCACTCTTTCCCCCCAGTGCCTTGCAAGGCCCCACTGGAACCCTCCCCGGTTAAGGACAAGACATGACTTAGAGATTAGGTTATCTAATGTCTACAACCCTACGCCCCCGCTATGGTGAGATATGAACTCATGGATAATAATTATTGGAAACATTTAAGCGTTTTAATCTAATGATGAGTTCATAGATTATGGGTTTGTTAAAATTTGTTTTTATTTGAATTTTTAAAGAAAAGGTCACATAGCTAATTTGAAATCCATTAATAAACCAGAGTTGTAGCATTACAAAATTTTCATGTTTAGAGCAACCAATATAAATTTTACCAAGCAAGTCTACCATTTGTTGAAAAAAAGAATTTTGATATTTAAGACTTTGATATAAGCATGAAAGTGCAAGGTAAAAATATATGATGATGATGATGATGCGGAAGACTAATAGAAATACACGAAAACATCTTTTTATAAACATGACGATTCATAAGAAGATATATGAGTTAAATTCCAAAAATGAAGATGTTTTTGTAAATCAATTTGCATTTAAAATCTTTAAGTTAGACAATAAAGTAACCAAGCATGAAATAATGTTTTCAAAAAGAGATTACTACAATGTTATATTAATTCACAAATTCAAAAACATACAAAATATTGTAGAGAGCATGCTAGGTTATCTAGTGCATTTATATAAATAAAGAGAGTATAGAATTTTAGCATTAAGATCCAATACTCATGAGAAGAAGTGTTATGGAAGATAATGATGTGCACAAAAGTGTATTTTGAATGGAGTAAACAAATGTTTTAATCAAAAATATAAGAAATATGTAAAGTAAAGAGCACAATAAAACACAAATAATTTTACTTCCACACACTTCAATGCACAAGAAGATGTACAACTACCAAGGTGCTTTGCACACACAATGCTCATTAAGACTTATCAGGGTACAAAGTAGTGCTTGGGGGATCACATATTTTATTTTATTTTAATATTAAGACTAGTGATCCGGTGTACTTAAGAGTAAGTGGTTTTTATTTTGAAAGAAAGATAAGGTTTGCACAACACTCTGCGAATTTTCCCTAGTCCCCGCAAGGCCCTAGTTGCCATGTGGCGAGTTCCTCCACTTAACAAAAGTTATAAAGATTACAATTTGAAAACTAAAACAAGACAAGAACTAAGCCTCCCTCAAATGAAGAACTTGATGTTGATGTAGATGCGATCGGATCAGTCTTCAAGTTCTTTTGTGTTCACGATCTTTGACGGAGTTCTTTGGGCTGCTTGGGAAGGCTCCACGAGTGCTCTGAAAATATGGCTTCAAATCGTTCTGAAACAGCAAGCAGCAATGGAGGAGGCACGCGTCTTTTTGTAGAAGCAACCACTACCGCCTGCGGTAGTACTACCGCCCCGCGGTATCCACATTAGGCAATGAAGCACACAGATCGTGGTAGTTTAGGCAACATTTTGAGCGCCAAACACTAGCGCGCCGCAAAACAAGCCAAGCTTTCCATGTTCATTGCGCACTCAGAACACTTTCGTGTTCACGGTGCGCACGACAGTCAACCTTTCCTAATTTCCTAGATTACAGGTCTAGTTCTCTGCGTTGAACGCCGTCAACGAAGCTGCCTGAACCGCCCTGGGGGCAAGATGGGAATATTCAAAAAATGGCAATCCGTGTGCTCCAAATCGACAATTGTGATTCACCCGTTAGGTAGTTACGGTGGTTACAACGACAAAATTACCGGGCTAACCCTGCTCAAGGATATAAAAGGTGCCAAGGGCCTTCATTTCAAGATACCTTATCTTCTGCACCAGAGAGAGCTCCGTTGAAGATTCCTCAGAGTTCTCCTTTGGCGATTGAAGATTTCCTCCAATTCTTCGAAGATTTCCTTCGAGTCTTCGAAGATCTCCTTCGAGCCTTTGAAGATCTCCTTCACTTTCGAAGACATTCTTCCTAAGTGACTCAGAAATCCTCCGGGCACCGAAATGCGACAAGAACATCTCACTTTCACTCCCACGAAAATGTGCTTAGTTTTCTGAGAGGTGGTCTGTCACCCTCGAATATTTCTATTTGTAATCATTGTAATGAGTGGCGGCCTGCGCTCTCGAATTCTCAGTTATGCTTATAAGAAACAAACATATAGTGGAATTTGGCTGCCACAGTTCCGACCGCGTGGTTTTTTACCCTTTCTGGGTTTTCCACATTAAAAATGTTCTTGGGTTATCCACTAGTTCTCTCATTGACTATTTACGCACTCGGCTCACTCTCGAGCTAAGGTGGATCAATTCGACCGGTCTAGCAGAGCGTTGAGTGAACTACAATAAGACTTAAATAAATTTAGTTATATATAATATTTCATTTGTAAAGGAAAATGTTACTTGGACGACACTGATTATCCACCACGGAGAGGTTAGGCTATCCAAATATGCAGCACCATCTTCTGTATTTGCCCATGGTAGTCGTCAGGTCAAAGGATGATGCGATATTTAACAATCAAACATACTCATCACTCCAAAGTGTGATAAAATGAACGTTCGACGTTTGAAAAAAAGAAGAAATGATCAATATTGAGGGATATGTCGAAATATTATTTTGCAAAACATAGTGATATTCTGGAGGCCAAAATGACATTGCATAATTATATTTGAAGACATCCATCACGTGTGGATCCTGATTTCAGTATTGATATGGACCCCTTAAATTTATAGTAAGAAATGGGCTGCGAATATCAAAAAGGGGCGCCAATAACTCCAGCTCTCCACTAACTTAGGTAGTGTCATTAGTGGGGAGAGAGGACCCAAAACTGCCCAGCACCACCGCAAACTGAAACTACCCTTGTCGGGCGGCCACCGCCGCCGCACGGTCAGCTGCCCGACCACGCTGTCCCATGCTGGCCGCACACCCCCTTGGCAACACTACCACGCACTGGCTGTGCGGCCCCTCAACCGCACGGTTGTGCGTCCCCTCGGTCGCGTTGGCACCGGGCCGCATGGCCCCCCGACTGAGTGGACATCGGGCCGCGTGGCCCCTTGGCCGCACAGCCATGCGACCCCTTGGACGCACAGCCGCGCGATGGTTGCTCATCCTCTTGACCGCATGGGCGCACGACGACCCTGCCACCCAGCCGCCCGACCATTCCATCCACACGGCCACCTGGCCTCTCGGCCGTACACTGGCCATACAGTCGCACAACCGCGTGGTCTCCCGGTCGTGTGGCCGCCCGACCATGCGCCCCCTCGTCGGCCACGCGTCCTGGCGCCAGATGCGCGAACGCTTGACCACGAGGCCAATCGGCCACTTGGCCGCGCCCTCCCGAACTTGGTGGTGAAACTCTACTGCGGTGAAGATACTGTAGGGGAACTGAAAAAGAGCTCGACGTGATATCTATATGAGAAAAAGCTTCACACCCCTCATACGCAAAAACCCTCATTTTGCACTTCTTCGCCAAAGCCTTAAGGGTCTACTTCGCTAGCTCACGCATCAACGACTTCACCGGAGCTGACGACTTTTACATCTGCGACTGACTGACTCCCACAATACGACCACCATCGCACTACCGCCCCGGTGGGTACTCCCGCGTGACCACCGTCGCGCCTCCCCGCGACCGCTTCTGTATCACCACTATCACACATCATCATTCACATAATTATCCATCATGGGTGTGTGTATAGCAGAATATTCATCATGGTGGTGCGTATAGCAAAAATACCCCATCATGGGTGTGTGTATAGCAAAATATCCATCATGGGTGTGTATAACAAAATAAGTGTGTGCATATAGAAAATTGTCCCATAATGGATGTGCATTTAGCGAAATATCCATCATGGGTGTGCGTATAACAAAATATCCCATAATGTGTGTTAACATAGCAAAATATCCCATAATGCGTGTGTGTGTTGGAGCCCATGTTCCGCATCTCTTGGTTTGAGAATAACAAATACTGTGTTGTATTTGATCAAGTCTTTTGTGTGTTTATAGTGTCCAGGTTGTACAGGTTCAATGAGGAGACAAGTCCTCGTTCATGGGCATGATCCAAGAGTGTGTACACATTAGAAAAAGCAAAAGGATGAGTTTTGTGTGCTGATCTTAAAATGGCCATAACTTTCAATCCAGGAAGAGTTACAGAACGGTCCACCCCATTTCGGAGATGAGAACGACTCAATCTACAGTCTGGAGAAGTTTTGGACGGCAAAAATGAAGAGGAGCTGTCGGAATTCCGACAGCGATGTCGTCCAGGTGACAACACAGAAGTTACAGCAACAGCTCGCACGACAGCACGACGAACGACAGTTTGGCGCTGTCGGAATTCCGACAGCGATGTCGCCCAGGCGATAGTGAAAATCTATAAAGTGGTTCATTTTGTTCGTGCATTCCGAGCTTTGAAGATTCTAAGTCCTTTCCTGAGTTCATACGAACTAGAGAGCTCCAGAACCTCATCAACTCTCATTTGTGCTGAGAAGGTTTGAGATTGAAGACGAGATCGGACGCGCTTCTACATCAATGATCATCTCGAGGCTTCAACCTTCCTCTCAGAGATCTGAATTTCTAGGGAGTACTTTATGTCATTTTGTATTTTCATTTATATACATTTCACTTTGTATTGGTAGGGAAATCATCTCCTTGTGCGTGACGTCTAAGTCTTTGCGTGGCTTAGGGGAAAATCACTTCCTTGTGCGGAGCGTCCAAGTCCTTGCGTGGCTTGGTAGGAAATCGTGGCCTTGTGTGTTACGTCTAGATCTTGGGAAGGTCTAGAGGATAGGCTTGGGCTTGGTCTAGGGAGAGACAAGTGATAGCCTTCCGATCCTTGGGAGAAGGATTGGTAAACTCAAATTGTAAGAGTTTATTATCATATTTGTTCCTTGATCTTATGCATTGTTAAGATCATTTTTATTGTATGTGAATTTCATTATATTATAAATTATGACTTTTTCCTTAATTGCAAATTTGGTTGATTAATCTTTAACTTAGAAATTTGTGTTTGAATTAATTTAAAATTTTCATAGTTTGAAAATTTTTATAAGTGATTTTTAGAAAAGCAAAATTTGTTTTAAAAAATTCTTAAGTAAAAAATCACATTTTAAAAAGGCCCTTATTCACCCCCCTCTAAGGGCGCCACAAGATCCAACACGTGGTATCAGAGCGAGGTTATTCCAAATCGGCTTAACAACCGAGAATAATGGCGTCTCTTGATCATGATCTCGCTTCTACTAGTGGGGAAAATTTTAATTTAAATGAAAAAGTATTATCACCACCTTTATTTATGGGCAAAAATTTTAAAGGGTGGAAAATATTAATGAAAAATTTTCTTAAGGTCTTAGATGAAAAAGTTTGGAATATTAATATTAAAAAGCCATCAAGCGTACTAACTAGAAACGAAATTATTTTAAATGCAAAATCTATGAATAGTATATTTTGTGCGTTAGACCAAAATATTTTCAAACTTATTTATACTTTACCTACCGCATATGAAATTTGGAGTTTTCTTGAAAGAACTTATGATTCTCCTTCTACAGGTACGGAACATTCACAAGAACCGGAGAATATGCAAGCCTATGCAAATATTCAAGAAAGCTACACAAAGGATGGATCCATAGAATGCTCATCAAGCGGAAAGGATGATGGAAACTCTTGTTTGGAAGAGGAAGATGAAGAAAACAAAGGAACACTATGTTCAAATCTTGCCTCATCCACGAGCGCTGCAAGGAAATCAAAATCTCTTATTTTTTGTACATCTATTTCTACACTACAATTGCTACAAAATACTAAACGTAAGATTAAGAAACTAAAAATGGCTAATGCAAAACTACGTTTAGAAAATAAAACTTTGAAAGCAAATGTGAATGTAGAATCCAAAAATGAAATGTTTATATCTCCTGCATGCTCTTCATTTGAAAAATCTATATCTTGTTTTGATTGTAATAATATTAAAGAAAAATTCAAGGAACTTGAAAAAGAGCTTACTTTCATAAAAGAACAAAATGAAAAATTATGTTTAGAAAACTCTTCTCTAAAAAATTATTGTGCTAAGTGTAAAGAATATAAAATTGAAATTAAAGAGATGGATGAAACATTTGAGGAATATAGAAATAACTATCAAGATCATATTGATTCAATTGTTTCCACTCTTAAAAATAGCACAGTCGCTTATAATAAAACTAGACATAATTTAAAGATTAAGAATGATGAATTAAAATAAAAAATCAACTTGCTTAAGAAAATGGTAAATACAAATTCACAATATCAAACTATATCTAAAAACAAGTTGAATATGAATATGAACATCTTAACTAAGTTTAATAATAGGAGTAAGAAACATAAAGGATTTGTAAATCAAAATCAAAATCACCATTATGTACAAATCATGTTTCTCCCAACCTAAAATTAAATGCAAACAAATTTCCTTCAAATTATAAATTCAAAAATCATTTTGATCCAAATATTCAAGTAAATGATTATGGAAATTTGAAAAATAAAAATAACATTTTCCAAGGTTTGAATGGAGACCCAAAGCTAAAGAAGAAACACAAACTCCACTCAAAAGGGGCCATTCATCACTATCTCCCCAAAAGCAAACACGGTGTATTGGGGTACCCAAAAGAACCATCACACCCGGTCCTCTTTGGATACCTAAATCTCTCATTCATTAGTATCAAATCATTTGCATGAAGTAGAAGTCAACTAAAAATGAAATATCATTATTCTACTTCATGATATGCCTAACCTTTTTCTTTTTGTTTGTTTATTTTCTTTTTGTTGAACCATCATGATATGATCACTTTATATAACTTGTAATATGACTTTCACATATTAAACCAAAATTCATAAATAAATCAAATTGAGTAAAGTTGAATAATAAGTCATGTCATTTTTTCAAGTGATCTACTTATCCTTATTATTTTTATCCTTCTAAATCCATTTCCTAAAAAGTCTTATAAAATTTGAAAAACTAAATTTGTCATATGATATTATTAAGACTAAATGAAATAAGTGTCAAAATGGATTTAAAAGGTGTATTTTAGGGGTATTAGACTACATTTATAAAATGCGCAAGTTTTGCCTAGGTATTTAATATATTTGCGTCATTTTTGATTACCCTTAGTATGTTAAATCATAATCATGTCTAACCAAAATTGAGAAATTGCATGAATATTATTTCACTTATTTATGATCATTTCACTCATGCATATATTGTGCAAAACTCAAGAAATAAGCTTTAATGAATGTGAAACCCATGTACTAAAATTTTAACTTCCGCAACTTTTTGCGATTTCTTCTCGTCTCTTCACTTCATTAGACAGACATTACATTGCACAAACATAATTAAGAAAAATTGGAAGCAAGATCGAAGAAAATCTAGGCTATATGATCAAAATAAGCACTCTCTGTGAGCTAACATAGGCGCTAGTACCTAACGCCGGCGCTAGCTCAAGTCTCAGATTTTCTGTCATTTTAAAATTCTGAAAAATCACTAAAAATATATTATTTTATATGTACTACTCAGTTTTGCATCTATGCCTATAATTGATTTTTTAAAAAAAAATTAAAATACAAAATTTCAAAAATCAAATTACAAAAAAAAAATTATTTTTTCTTACTTCCTTTCTTTGGTTATTTGTTTGATTTATATATGCAAAACTCCAATAAAAAATACAAAACATTAAAACTATAAAAAAAAAAATACTATATGGACTTCATTGAAAATCAAACATGATTTAACCCATAATTTAGAACTTCTAAAATGTTGCAATTTACTTTTTCAAACTACTTTGAACATTGTTTTCATCATGCTTTGATATATCTACTCATTTGTGCATAAAATTATATGGTAAAAGTTGTGTAGAACTAAGCTTATCATGCCTCTAAGTATGAGTAAATGTTTTATGTTTGATAATGATATTTATTCACTCACTTATTTTGGCATTGTCTACTTATGTGTTTAATCTAAGAATGCTTGTGTATGTTTTGTATTAGTACAATGAGTTAAAATTGCACAAGTATCTTACCTACACTACCTTTTTTGCACTTTAAAAGGTTAAGAAACGTGGTTATGTTTTCATAAATTATATTGGTTTGCAAAACAAGTGTATTCAGAGATCTTTGTACAAAACAAAAATCATAAAATAAAGTGACAAAGATAACTCCACCAAGCACTACTTGAACCTCCTGATAAGTCTTAATAAGCGTTGTGAAGTTGAGCACCTTGGAAAGAATAGTAAAGTATCTTGTGCAAACCATATCTTTCTTTCAAAATAAAAACCACTTACTCTTAAGTACATCAGATCACTAGTCTCAACATTAAAATAAAATAAAATATGTGATCCCCCAAGCACTACTTTGCACCCTGATAAGTCTTAATGAGCATTGTGTGTGCAAAGCACCTTGGTAGTTGTACATTTTTTTTGTGCATTAAAGTTTGTGGAAGTAAAACTATTTGTGTTTTATTTTGCTCTTTACTTTACATATTTCTTGTATTTTTGATTAAAACATTTATTTACTCTACTCAAAATACACTTATGTGCACATCATTATCTTCCATAACACTTCTTCTCATGAGTATTGGATCCTAATGCAAATTCTATACTACTCTTTATTTATGAAATGCGCTAGATAACCTAGCATGCTCTCTACAATGTTTGGTATGTCTTGAATTTGTGAATTACAACAACATTGTAGTAGTCTCTTATTGATATATTTCTTTCATGCTTGGTTACTTTATTGTCAAAAATTTAACAATAACTTGATTTGCAAAAAACATCTTCCTTTTTGGAATTTAACTTATATTTCTTCTTATGCATAATCATGATTACAAAAAAGATGTTTTCTTGTATTTCTATAAGTCTTCCGCATCATCACAATATATTTTTACCTTGCGCTTTCATGCTTATATCAAAGTCTTAAATATCAAAATTCTATTTTTTAACAAATGGTAGACTTGCTTGGTAAAATTTATATTGGTTGCTCTCAACATGAAAATATTGTTATGCTAAAACTCTGATTCATTAAGGGATTTCTAAATAGCTATGTCAGTTGTTTGTTTACTAAATTCAAATAAAAATATAAATCCATAAGCTATGAACTCATCGTTAGATTTAAAACGCTTAAATGTTTCCAATAATTATTATCCATGACTTCATATCTCACCATAGCGGGGGCGTAGGGTTGTAGACATTAGATAACCTTATCTCTAGTCATGTCTTGTCCTTAACCGGGGAGGGTTCCAGTGGGGCCTTGCGAGGCACTGGGGGAAAGAGTGCTAGGGTGAGTTTTGTCTAGTGTTTGCATATGAGACTAACACCCCAACCTGCGGCATGTATGCAACTCCTCATGCCCATCCGTCACTTAGTACGGGGCTAGGGTGTAGACATATTGTCTGGGTAGATTGGTTACTTGAAAAATCATTACTTTTTTTTGCTTCAAACATTTATAAAGCAAAATCCTTTATGTACTTAAAATGCTACAACATCTATTTTGTTATGCCTAAAATTCTTAATCATTTACGTACTATGCTTCACAATTCCTACATAGATGTTCACTTAATAAAAAAAAATATTTCGTCATGCTTTCCACATCTTTACTACTTATGTTCTTTCATGACTTTTTTTTAACAAGTGGTATCTTAAACTAAGAAGGCTTACTTTATCATTTTAGCTATGTTTCTTACTACTTTATGTTACATCATGCTTATATTTTTCTCAACAAGTAGTATTTAACAAGCTTTTGATTGCATCCTATTTTTCTTCTCGACATAAAATATATTACTCCTTATTATACATACTCACTCCTAAACCCTCTTTTGATTCTACCAAAAGGGGAGATTAAATTGCATAAATCTAATATTTAGGGGGAGTGCATTATAATGATATTAAACTCAAAAAATAGGTATATTTGTAGGGGGAGTAATCATATAGGAGGTGCATACACTATCATATGCTCGATCATGAAAATCCTTCAATAAATGGTTCCTTACCTATCTTAAAAGATATACACTCATCCATAGCCACTTTTGTTAATAACAAAGGGGGAGAAGAAATTGAGAAATCTAGTAAAATAGATATTTAGGGGGAGTAGTTTATAAGCGACACTAATGTAGGGGGAGGACTTGATATAGAAAGAGTAGGCATTATCGCTTTCAATTTTATCACGCTCTTAATATGTTATTCATGCATATCTTATTACCGCACTTATCTATAAACACAAATTAACTTAATCTCTCTAATTTCTCATACGGGTATTTGTTATTATCAAAAGGGGGAGATTGTTGGAGCCTATGTTCCGCATCTCTTGGTTTGAGAATAAGAAATACCGCGTTGTATTTGATCTAGTCTTTTGTGTGTTTATAGTGTCCAGGTTTTACAGGTTCAATGAGGAGACAAGTTCTCATTCATGGGCATGATCCAAGAGTGTGTACACATTAGAAAAAGCAAAAGGATGAGTTTTGTGTGCTGATCTTAAAATGGCCATAACTTTCAATCCAGGAAGAGTTACAGAATGGTCCACCCCATTTCGGAGATGAGAACGACTCAATCTACAGTCTGGAGAAGTTTCTGATGGCAAAAATGAAGAGGAGCTGTCGAAGTTCCGACAGCGATGTCGCCCAGGCGACATCACAGAAGTTACAGCAACAGCTCGCACGACAGCACGACGAACGACAGTTTGGCGCTGTCGGAATTCCGACAGCGATGTCGCCCAGGCGACAGTGAAAATCTATAAAGTAGTTCGTTTTGTTCGTGCATTCCGATCTTTGAAGATTCTAAGTCCTTTCTTGAGTTCATACGAACCAGAGAGCTCCAGAACCTCATCAACTCCCATTTATGCTGAGAAGGTTTGAGATTGAAGACGAGATCGGACGCACTTCTACATCAATGATCATCTCGAGGCTTCAACCTTCCTCTCAGAGATCTGAATTTCTAGGGAGTACTTTATTTCATTTTGTATTTTCATTTATATACATTTCACTTTGTATTGGTAGGGACGTCTCCTTGTGCGTGACATCTAAGTCCTTGCATGGCTTAGGGGAAAATCGCTTCCTTGTGCGGAGCGTCCAAGTCCTTGCGTGGCTTGGTAGGAAATCATGGCCTTGTGTGCTACGTCTAGATCTTGGGAAGATCTAGAGGATAGGCTTGGGCTTGGTCTAGGGAGAGACAAGTGATAGCCTTCCGATCCTTGGGAGAAGGATTGGTAAACTCAAATTGTAAAAGTTTATTATCATATTTGTTCCTTGATCTTAAGCATTGTTAAGATCATTTTTATTGTATGTGAATTTCATTATTATAAATTATGACTTTTTCCTTAATTGCAAATTTGGTTGATTAATCTTTAACTTAGAAATTTGTGTTTGAATTAATTTAAAAATTTCATAGTTTGGAAATTTTTATAAGTGATTTTTAGAAAAGCAAAATTTGTTTTGAAAAAAATCACATTTTAAAAAGGCCCTTATTCACCCCCTCTAAGGGCGCCACAAGATCCAACAGTGTGCATAACCAAATATATGGTTTTGTGTACATATAACAAAATACCCCCATCATGGGTGTGCGTATAACGAAATATCAATCATTGGTGTGTGTATACTAAAATATCCCATAATGGGTGTGCATATAGCAAAATATCCCACAATGGGTGTGTGTATAGCGAAATATCCATCATGGGTGTGCGTATAACAAAATATCCCATAATGGATGTGCATATAGCAAAATATCCAATAATGGGTGAGCGCATAACCAAATATATGGTTGTGGTGTACGTATAACGAAAAACTCTATCATGAGTGTGCATATATTAAAATATCTGATAATGGTTGTGCGTATAACAAAATATATGGTTATGAGTGTGAGGACATCCGGACTCTCTAACGGCTTAATTACCAGAACGCTCTTCTCCAAATCTATAAAAGGGCCCTAAGGCTCTCATTTGAGGGGACCTTATCTTATACACCTGAGAGAGCTCCAGAGCATTTCTTCAAAGATCTCTCAGAGTTCTCCTTGCGCGCTTGAAGATTCACTCGAAGACCTTCATCATATTTGAAGATCACTCGAAGATCTCCTTCAGAACTTGAAGATTCCTTATAGGATTTACATCAACACTTGAAGGTCACCTTCAAAGTTCGAAGATTCTTCGAAGACGATTTAAAGACCTCCTTCGGCTTGGAAGACCGCTCGAAGATCGATCTCCTTCAGCCTTCAAAGACCCCTTCAGAGCCTCGAAGATCTCCTTTGTTCCTCGAAGGCCCCCTAGAAGACAGCTCGAAGACTCATACAATTCCGAGCTTAGAGCCCCGTTGCTGCATCCATCCGTCCAAGATCGCTCCCGACACGCTCATCTCCATCCCACTCTAAGTGACCTCCGCGGTCCAGAAGCATTATTGTAACGAGCGGTGGCCAGTCACTCTCGCAAGAAAAACTTTTGCAACTCTCCAAAAAATAGTGAAATTCGGTAGGCATAGACCCGACCCCATGGGTTTTCCCCTTTTCGGGGTTTTTCCATGAAAAAACTTCTTTGTCAGCCATTGGATTATCCTGTGACTATTTGCGCGCTCGACCGCTCATGAGAGCTTCGAGTAACCCACAACAAGTATATTTGATGATGATGATAATTTTGTTTATCCAAAGCAACATGACATATGAGAACATCGAGATAAATGCACTGATACAATTGGTGGTGTAAACGAGATGATTGTGTTGCGTGAGTCTACAACTCAACAATTGCGCTAAGCTTGAATGTCGTATTCATGGTTAATACTTCACAATTTTTGTTAATAATGAATCTAATAATTATGTGTTTATTCTTTTAGGTGATACAACCTGCAGAAATGGTGATAAGAGATTTTTCATAGTATATTTCGCGCTCTTTAGGCTCTGTTTTCACACTTAGTCACTTCATTTATATTTGAAATACGATAGATTATCATCGAATCACAAAGCACACATGAAGCGCATTCTTAGATGATCGTTGTGTGCAAAGCACGCTTGATCATCATCGGGGAGAGCCAACCACTTTTCCCTCCTTTTTATCTGTGCACTTGGTAAATTCTGCATGCGCCAGTTGCCTTTCGCTTTGGCATTCTCACTTGACACGCATATGGAGACTACTTAGAATTCATTTCAGATCTGCTTGAAACACATGGTCGTCCGCCTAGCCTTGTTGCACAGTTGCTAGACTGTGTGAGTTCGAGCTCCCTTCCAGATGCCCAAATCATTGTTCTGTGTATGCCCCTGTGCTTCCTTCTTGCACGGTCGGGTTCAACTACGTGACATGTTGAACTCACGGTTCAGGTTGAAATCAACTTCCATCACACGGTTGAAGTGGTCGTGCAATATTACTTCTCGCACGGTCCAGTTCGACTGTGTGAGTTCATTCTATGAGATTGACCAGATTTTGGGTGCTCTGTCGGCACCCATGCGATTTCTTCGCGCACCGGGAGCTTTGAGCGTGCGAGCTCAAAATGCATGGGCACCATATTTCCTTAAATTAACATTATCACGCGCCGAATTCAGCGCCGAAATCTGTTATTTAATTCATTGATCTCACACGGTTGACATTCACGACCGTGAGCCAGACCGCATGACAGAAATTTTCTGCTGACTTCCTATATAAGCTGCACTGCAGGTCAAACCACAAGAGGATCCTTTTCCAGCCGAATTTAGGGCTTCGTTTTGCGCTCTCTTCAGAGCTTTTCTCCAATCACCTTAGGGTACTTCTTATTCCTTTTACCCAAGAATTCTCAAAGAAGGTGAAGCGCCAACGACGTCCCGTTGGAGCTCTTCAAGTCTGGAGCCATAAGTGTTGCGAACAACAGTTGAAGAGAGAAGACATGTAGGAAGGAGGTGACAGATCCGACTGCATAACAGGGAAGCAACCAACGACGAGAAGGAAGAGTGAGGTGGACCACGTGTAACATCCCTATTCCTTCTAGACCCCCTTGGGTTAGGTTTAGGAACTGAGTTGTGAGTAGAGGCCATGACATGACCCTAGGTTACCTTGAACTTAGGAAAATTACTATAAGCACCCCAAAAGTGCACAAGTCAACCTAGGCCAATTTACTTCAAATTGGGCTTACCAACTCAAATTGAGCTTACCAATAGGTCCCTAACCCTAAGAGAGACCCAAGTGACCCAAAAGCCCCATCAAGGAGTCATCAAATTGGCCAAATTGACCAACGTCAAACTTAGGTCAACATAGCCCAATTCAACCCAAGTTGACTCAAGTAGAATTCATATCACCAAATTGAACCCACCACTACATGGAAAACCCTCAAAGAGGTTCAATTGACCAAAAGCCCCATCATTTGGTCAAACTTTTGACCCAATTTGACCAAAGTCAAACTTAGCCTAATTTTGGTCAAAATCACACCTATTGGCTAAATTGGCCCAATTAGGGCATCACCATGACCCAATCAACATTGGTTGGTGTCAAGGGACTCAAGACCAACACATTGGACCAGTCAAACCATCAAATTGACCAAGTCAACCCCTAAGTCAACCATGGTCAAACCTAAGCCCAAAGAGGGGAAACGAGAGCCCAAGCCTATTCCAATGGGCGAAGACCTTGAACCAAGGCCCATTCTGCAGCCCAATGACCAAATGACAGCCCTTTCCCTCTGAATTTGAAAGGGGGAGACATTCATGGGGACAATTTGGATTTCCCCCAAATTCAAGAGAGGACAAAGGAGGAAATCATGGATTGAAAGCCACTTGTCCCTCCTCTCCTCTTCCCGAGCCCCTAACTGGGCTTCTCAGTTAATTCCCTATTGTTTTGTGGCTGGAGAGGTGACAATTGGCATCAAGGAGGAGCAACTAAGGCTTGACCGACCATGCCTTGATGGAATCTCCACATAGAGCCCTCCCCACTCAAATCTAATGACACCATTAGCTTCAAACGTGGAAGGCAGTCGGGATCAAGATTTGAATTGAAGATTTTGGTGGAGAGGAGCAAAATCGGCATGGGGGAGCATGGAGCTTGGTCGGCCATGGCAAGCCTATTGAATTTTGAAGTGTAAAAGGAGGTCGAGCAGTCTGGGAATCAGACCGGGTGGTCTGGTAATACCGCGGAGGTCGGGCGGTCTGGGCATCAGACCGGGCGGTCTGGTAATACCGCGGAGGTCGGGCGGTCATATATGAAGACTGCGCGGGTTGTCTTCCCGTAGTGGACTGGTGGTTAGCCAGTGGCAGATGGCCTTGGTTCTTCATCCATCTGGGGTCAGCTATCTGGTTGTAACCGGGCGGTTAGGATCCGCGGTTACTTCTAGATGTTTTGATCTGGCCGGTTATTTGCTCGCGAGCTGACATGTGTCTGCTGGTATTGCTGGAGTTTTGCGAGTAGTCCGTGTAGCTTGTTCTTAAGTCGGCAAACTATTCTGCAGGGTTAACTCGGCAAGTCGCGCGAGTTGTTTTCTACCCGCTGTTGTTGGTGGGCGATTATCCTATCGCGTAGGCGGTGACCACACTCCTCACCTCTACTATAAATAGGACCTCCACTGGAGCTAAAAATAAGACGTGAATAGTAAGTGAGAGCTCGCGAGTTTGTGGTGCGGATAGAATTTTCTATTCTCGCGGTTTGAGACTTACCCTTGCTGTGTTCGCAGGTTGTGCGGCTTGCTTGTGGTTCTGATTTGATCAGAGGAAACCGCAGCGGATAAGTCGGTAGTAGTTAGCGGCGGGTAGCAGCAGGAGGTCGCGGTTAGCGACAAGGCAGGTTCTCTTCAGCTCGTTTCCAGCTTTCAATAAAAGTTCAGACCGCGATGGTTAGGCGGTTTGCCTTTGCCGGTCTGTTACTTCTGTTCGGTTCTTCAATAGCTTGTTCGTGGTTAGGAGCGGCCAAGTGACTACGGTCAGACGGCCTTGCTTGGGCGAACAGAGTGAGCATTAGAATAATGGGTAGTCCACATGTTGAGTTGCGGTTTGGCGACTTGGCGGTTTGCTCGGACAACCTTTGTTAGCCGTGCGGTTTGGCAGGTTCTTGTTGTAACCGTCAGCTTCTTGTAGTTGGTTTTCTTCTCTCCTCATCATTATGTGTACTGATAAATCATGTCTCACAATGTATGTCTCGAAATGTACAAAAGATAGTTGATACAAGATTTCTCTTGTTCCTTCATTGTTTCTGGTTTCTCGTGCTTGGTATGGTTGGAGTGTTTCTGCGACCTGGTTCCCGTTTTCAACTTATTAAAAATTTCAACAAGTTTGAGATTTCCTCAACCTCAAGCCCAATCAAGGTTCGGTTTCTTCTCCGACCCCTCCCCTTGTGCTAAATCCTTAGCCCTTTAGGTGGAGAAATCGGGCTCCATTGAGCATGATCTAGTAAGGAGAAAAGGAGAATTTCCATGGAATTTGGAGTGTCGGGTTCGCAGGAAACCACCACCTTCGACGGCCAAACCACCGTCGACCGATAACCACCATTTCAATGGAGGTGGTGGTGGCGGTGGCCGACCAGGGAGGTGGCTCAGTCGCCGGGAGACTAAACTGGAAAAGGCTCCAGGCGGGAGAAATCTAGATCGTCGACTGGAGGAGGAAGACGCAATCCTGGCCGTCCATCCTGGGGCTGATCAGCTATCTGCAGACCCAAATGATTTTTAATTAAATTTTATCTGTCACATTAAATGCAGTGGTTTAGATTAATTATTAAAGGTACTTAGAGGCTGATCTAGTGAACATGATCAACATGAAAAATGTATCCCCTTGTGTCTACTTGGCATAGAAATTTGAATCAACCCTTTCGGTGCTCTATAGATCCATGTAGGACAGTTTTAGTGGGACTGGTCCCTAGGAGGGGACAGTCCATATTTTTTTTAATATCTTTTAAATGGTTGAAGGTATAAGGTTGAAATTTGGGACATGCATGCATGTACTCTAGTCCCATCTTCTGTCCAAAAATGAGAATTTTTGGACAATATTTTTCTATAGTTTTAGAAAATATTTGATGATCCATGTATGTATTGATTTTTGAGTTTTATGAAATCAAAATCCATCAAATCTTCTCTGGAAGATCAATTTGGACAATAAAAGTCTATGGCCAAAATTTTGGGCCATTTAGAATTATGCATGTGAGTATTTTCATCATGTAAATATAACCTAGTATGAGAAATAGGCTTTTATAACTCAGAGAGTATTTTGTGAATATCTCTCAAACCATTGGGTTATTAGGGCTGAAATTTTAACCACAGACATATCATGCCTATTTACACCCGAAAGCATCTTCCCATAGTAATAACAATAATATGATAATTCATGTATTTGTAGTATACATGGCTAGACAACACCAAGTGACCCCAAATTTTGATAGATAGTAGTGTAGGTCATTATAAGCCTCTGGTAAAAATTTGGAACCAATTGGCATTGTGCATGTGAAGGAATTCCACATGCATGTAAATGGAGAAATTTTGGTGTGCATATAACACTATAATGTAGGACCAGATTTACATTGTTAAATCAACTCAACTTGACCCAAATCTTGGGTGGCATGTTAATTAGACCATATATAGTCACTAGTAAAAATTTGAGGCTATTTGGATGCATGCATGTGAGGGAAATTCACATGCAAGACCCAGCTACCATGAAAAGTTCAAAAAGGTGTATACACAATGATGTTTTGGGAATTGATGGGTATTCCCTTGGCCAATTCTTATGTAATTCAAAACATGCACTTGATATTATGAGATATTACATCTCAGGGGAAATCATAAACTTTGGGTTGATTTCCCTATGAAATTAGGGTTTATGTGATTTTGTCACATTGAGCTTAAATGAGTATTTTATAGTCCAAAACTTTCTGAAATGTTATAAAGATCTCGAATTCACTTAGAAGAGTGAGATTACATTATGTAGATTTTTTGCTGGAATTTTTAGAAATATTATAGTCCATTATTTATTGATTATTCAAATTACCCCAATCTACTTTATCCCATCTTTTTGTAAGTTAATATATTTAGGGTTGCAGGAAATTGGGTAATTAGACTTGTGAGGCCATTTGTATTCTACAATTTTTTTATCAAATTTATTGTCGAGTATTTATGATACTTTCCTCACAAAGTGGAATCTTAATGTTTTCATTGATAAATTGATAATATTGATTTAATGAAACTGGAAAATTATGGAATTGAGTAGTTGTGGGAGCATTAGTAACCTCTGGAATTTTTATTAGATTTAATTACTGAGTAATTACCATACTTCCTTCATAAAGTGAAATTTTAGTGTTTGCATTGATTAATTCATAATGTTGAACTATGGAACTAGAAAATTATAGAACTTGGTGAGTGAGCTTATGTGATCATGATAATGCTCTGAAAATTTTGTTATATTTATTTTCAAAAGATTTATAGTAGCTCTTTCATATTGTGGAATTAGGTGACAATTATGGTTTATTCATTATTGATAAATTGTTATTACTAGAAAAATGCCAAATTTAGCTGGAATCCATTTTAGGTTGATTTGAACACCTGGAAGTTTATTTATAGCACTGTGATGTATAATTTAGTAGATCCTTCACAAATTGTAATTAGCACCCTGAGATATTTAATTGATTTTCTGGAATTACATTAGGGAGAAAAATTATGAAATTTTGTTGAACTTCATCTTGGACCATAACTAGTTTCTGGAAATTTTTATTAGATTTATTGGCCTATAATAAATGGTACATCATGTTCAAAGTTAGCAATTCCCATTATTATAAGAAATTATTTAATAGACCAATATATGATTTTATGAAAAAGTTGGAAATCTAAATTTTGACATCTTTACAACTTCTGGAACAAGATTGGACACATATTAGTTAGAGGATTATGTAGTCTCCCTTTTAAGTCATGTTATCACACTTGAGGACAATTTGGTCTACGAATAGTAAAACTGAATTATTTGATTTAGACCCTATTTGATCATCACACATAGAATTATTAACTCCACGATCATTGTGTAGGCATAGATTGATTAAAGGATTAACCATTAGTGACAACTACTAGAAATAAGGGTTGGGGTGCGCTTAGTAAAACTATCAAGATGAGATTTTGATAACGATATGTTAAGGGATATGAAGGGAGATTCACAAAAAACTGGAGTTCATGATTAATATCAGATTGTGGAACCTTTAGATAGAAATTGAGTGGTGATGTGAAGATGCAGTTAGTTACTAAGAAAAGAGGCAATGATTGATGTCCAATTGAACATCGTCGCTTCCCTGCCCCGGTAATTGTAAACCACCTTAAGAAGCTATAGTAACTAGAGAAAAACTGGGTATATAAGAGTGGGTTGCCACCAATAAGATTAAATATCTTGAGAAAGGGAGGTTTGGGATGTCACCCCATCTTACCACCTAGTACCATTGTGAGCCCTTCATGGGGTAGCCCTCGGGAAGTCCAAGGTTCACCCTAAAATGCTAAGTTCAACTAAATGATAGACAAGAGTAGTTTAAGTATGAGAACTTGATAAGATAAACCTTGTCCCAAAATACGGGATGGAATGGTACAAGGACTTGTTGGTCCTGCGAGCTGGGGGCTCGGAAGTTATGATATCAGGAAGGGTTAGTCCTACGAGCGGTGGGATCAGTGTTATCTAAGGAGGATTGGATATTCCGGTGAGCTAGAGGCTCGAGGAAATACAATTAAGAGGCGTTACTTATCAGATAGTACGTGGATACCCTGTGTGTTCTTAGGGGCGTACATAAGGTCTAGGCTGGGAGGTGTCATACTAGCCTAGGAGTGGAGGACCTGATCCACTGCCCCTGTTTGCCTCAACGGAGTGTATCTGAGCGGAGAATCAAAAAGAGGGATAGAGGTGTGGCTTACCAGATAGTACGTGGATACCCTGTGTGTTCTTAGGCCCGTACATAAGGTCTAGGATGGGAGATATCAAAAGGAGCCTAGAAGTATATATGCCCGATCCACTTCCCCTATTTTCCTCAATGGGGTACCTGAGTTGCCACACTTAAACAAAGAGAACTTACAAAAGGTCTGTGCACACAGAGTCGAGTGGGTGAGTTGCATCATTGCATTGCACATCATGACATATCATCATTTCATAAACAAGACATTATCGTATAAATTAGTATGAGCTCTTTTATTCTATGAGTTTACCTTAGTGTCAAATCCCTTAACTTATATGTTTGTATGGGTATCCATATAAGCTAAGGTTACTTTTATAGCTACTCTTACCTTACTTGTTACTATGCTTACCGTTTGCCATTCTTTACTTATTTCTCTTACGTTGCTTGATTTATATATAGAACCTGCTAGTACAACTCTTATCCTATATTAGATTATCTATAATGGTTTATATATGCACATGCTTGCTAGTTAGTTCCATGTCACCTGCTTTGCTTTTACCCCTTATTGTCCTCCGCTTCGCCGTTTTGACTGACGGACGGATATGGCCGTAACACCAGGGGTCCGAGGAGCTGGAGCAGCAGTACGACCAGCATGGCATGATGGCAAGACCTGAGGAGCAGTTGTCGCGCACTACTACTACCCGACGACAGGTTGATGAGTGTTTTTGTTAGCTTCTGCATATATGTAAAATGAGAGTGTACTTTTACTTTATTTTGGACATGTACCGGGCATAAGCCCTTACTCTCTTTCATTTGAGCTCATTGATGGACTATGTATTTATGCCTTTTGATTTATGTATATATATATGTGTGTGTGTGGGGGGGGGGGGGCTTGCATTTTATAGTTTACTTCTTATCTCATGTTGGCCTGGTTGATCGTTCTTGTCGGCAGGATCAACATCTTGCGAAGGCGACTAACCTGGGTGTTGGTATCTCCGTAAGGTGACGGTTCTGGGCATAAGATCCGGGAACTCTCTGATGCGGGGGAGGGATCTTACACCACGTCTAGCTTTCCTTCAGATTTAAGGAAGAGACTCTCGCTCCTCCCGTGCTTAAGGATTGGTAAACTCGTTCTTTGTTTCATTTCTTTGGAGTTCTTGCTATTATTCTGTGATATAGCGAAAGCGTCCATACACCGAGACCAATGAATGTGGATGTTCATTGTTAAATATTCAGTTGTGGAGTGTAAGTGGAAGAACCATAATTTCTTTTTCTGAACATAACTTGTGTGTTGGATTGTTTATCTTGAATAAAGTTACTTTGAGGTATTGTTGAGAGTATTTATTTGTGATATGTTTGGTTGATTGTGTTATGAAGTTTGTGTGTGAGATACACTAGCAATTGCTAGTCGTGAGCTTGGTGTTATGAAACTCCTTGCGAATCGATGCTTGCGACCCGCAGTTGAGAGAAATGGTGCGATGACTCACATAGTTAATTTAGTTTCTTTTGTTTGCATTCACCGAATCAAGCACCTCGTAAAATACCAACTAAAGGAATTCAATCTCAAGTATTTTCTCGATAGATAACTCCACCCCGTCGTGTTCCACATGAGATACTTTGGGGTAACTCCTCATTTTATATTACTTGAACAACCGGTGCATTTGCTGAGTTCACATCAAGTTTTTGGCATCGTTGCTGGGGAACACGACACATGTGAGTATCATGAGATAGAGTCGAGAAGTAGAAGTTTTCCAGTTGTATATTGCGCTTGTTTTGATTTGGTCATTTTTTATTGTTTCTATTTTTGAAAATTTATGAATTAGTATTTCTTCTTTTTATTTTTCTCCACGCTTGCAAATCCTTGTTGAAATATTCTTAGAATCCGTGTTTCCACTGATTTTACTTTTATAATTATGTGTAGCTAATTTTTGCAAAGAAATTTTTCTGTTTCCGCATCCAATCCACATTGTATACAAATGTGAGATGCAGGTAGTGTGGATCTTCTGGTCAAACTAGTGATATTTGTTATGTGGGCAGTGTTGAGCACCAAACTATCCTTGCCGAATATAGAAAATTTGAATCTTCAGGTTCTCCATATTGTACGCCAAATTTTTATAACTATGCGCCCCCATCACACGCATCATCTTCATATTTCAACCCGACCCCTCAAAGTCTGAGAGAAAATGGAAAACAATGTTTATTTTGCCGGAGCACTATTCACGCGTTGAAGGATTGCGCTGCATTTCAATGCCAGTTGGAGAGAGATGATGAACCAGACATTCAGATCGTATCTACTCCCTATTTGGACATAACTCCTTCAACCTTTGACGAGCTCTTTGCAGTACCACCTGTTTTTTATTCACCCGTAGAGGAACCTGATCACATATTCTCTGATGATGCTATCACCACCATTCCTCCGCTTTCTTTACAAAACTTTTCTACCCCTATTTTTGATGATCCCGTCGAAGATTTTATGCAGGGTGATGATTTGGAGCTAGCCCGAGGCTGCACCAATTTGGGATGATGCGGAGGTTGTTCTCTCCAATGGGGAGGATGACTACTTTTATCCTAGTGGTGTGCCAAAGTGGGATGAGGAGGATATATTTTTTAATGAGGAGGTTAGCACTTCTTCATTGGACGAGGAGTGTTGGAACATGGTCTTCTGCATCTCCTAGGTTTGAGAATAACAAATCCTATGTATTTGATCTTGTGTGTTTAAGTGTGCAGGAAACAAAGTCCATATGACTCAAGGATGACATAAGAAGGTTTCCCCCAAAATTGGGCCAACAATTCCAACATGCCCACTAGCGCCGGCGGTAGCACCTAGCGCTCGACGCTAGCGATGAGTAGTGCAATTCTGGGAGCACATATAGAAGGAGTTAGCGCCTGGCGGTAGTGGATAGTGCAGGCGGTAGCATGGAGCACAAGAGGCAAAATGGAAATGTTTCCTCAGATTGAAGATTCCCCCGCGCAGAATAATGCCTAATCCGGGATAGCACCAGCGCTAGCGCGAGCGCTAGCGCAGGCGCGCCTGCGCTAGCGCAGGCGCTAGCTCAGGCACTAGCACTGAGGCTATAAATTGGACCCCTCTTCTCTCATTTTAAGACACAGATCAGAGAGAGAGGTTGAGTGCTAGAATTCCAGAGCCTGATTTGGCCGAAAGTTGATCTCCCACCAAAGCTCTGCGAATTTCTGAAGGAGGACTTCTTCACGCCGGATCCAAACAACGTCCACTTCTACAACACTTACTCTACAGTGGATCTTCGTCTCCAACTTTAGAAGTTCTTCAAGAGGGAGTTTTTATTATTATCTTTTCATATTCCTTGTAAACCGTTAGAGAATTCGCCTCGTGTTGGCGACTAGGTCTGGGTAGGACTTAGGGCTGAAATTCGCCTCGTGTTGGCGACTAGATCTAGGTTAGGTCTACTGGGTGTTCGAGGCCATATCCAGGGTTGGATTGGCTAGAGCGGCTTGAGGCCGAATCCGGGGAAGGATAGACTAGGGCCACCGGTTCGTGGGGATGCGAGTCGGGATAGAAAATAAAAAGAGTTTATTATTATTCGCTCCCGATTTCTAGCGTTATATAAATCAACTTTTGTAAACCTTATATTTCATATTAATAAAACATGTCTCTATTTGATTTTACTTAGTGTACTTTTATTTTCTCATCATCTTAATCGCTTATTATTTTAAGATATTCAAATTATAAAGAAAAGTTTTAAAACCCTTATTCACCCCCCTAAGGGCGCCTACCGATCCAACAAGTGGTATCAGAGGGGTTTTATTCCAATCGTCTTAACAACCGGGAATAATGACGTCTCATGATCTCGCTTTTCCGGAGGGTCAGGGTGTTAGTCGACCATCTCTCTTTTCTGGGTCAGATTTCAACTACTGGAAAAATCGAATGATGTATTTTCTTATGACCATGGATGTAGAAGTATGGAACATGGTAGAAGTTCGGTACTCTTCTCCTACAATTGTAGTAGGAGAGGCGACATTACTAAAACCTAAGGATAAATGGGATGATAACGATAAACTAAGGTGCAAAAATAATGCTAAGGCGATGAACGCTTTATATTGCGCCTTAAATAGAACTGAGTTTAATAGAATTTCTGCATGCATAACTGCTTATGATATTTGGAATCAATTGGAAGTTACTCATGAAGGTACATCGTAGGTGAAAGATGCAAAGCTATTCCAACTGGAATCTAAATATGAAAAATTCAGGATGGATACCGAAGAGGACATCAACTCGATGTACACTCGCTTCACCAAAATCGTCAATGCTTCAAAAGCACTTGGATAGATCTTCTCAGACGGGGACTTGGTCAGGAAAGTTCTTCGCTCTTTACCTCCAAGGTTCAATCCAAAGGTGATGACCATCTCGGAGTCGCACAACCTAAGAACGCTCCAGATCGAGAATCTTATTGGGAATCTCAAAACTCATGAGGTAGAACTCCAGAATCAACACGATGAATACAACAAAGAGCCAAAGAAAAAGGTGATGACACTAAAATCAAAGAAGGAGAGCATCGAAGATGATGATGAAGATGAAGAAGGTCTCCTGGTGAAGAACTTCAGGAAGTTCATTAGGAATCCGAAGAGAATGAACACCTTCCGGAAATACTTCCAAAAGGATGCTCGACGAAAAGGATCTTCCTCTTCATCAAAGAAAGGAAAAGGAAGCGAAGATGAAGAAGAAAGACCACCACCAGAGTGCTATCACTGCAGAAAGACCGGGCACATTCGGAGCTAGTGCCCAAAGTTTCAAAAGGAGCAAAAAGAACAATACAAAGCGAAGGAGAAAAAGAAAGTATTGAAAGCCACAACTTGGGATGATTCTTCCTCTGAAAAATCAAACGAATCTGAGTCAAGAAGCGAGGAGGAAGCAAACTTATGCTTAATGGTAAAAAGCAACGATGACGACACCAGTGTTCTTAGCGACACTGAGATAACTCCTCCCACCTTCAAAGAACTCTATGATGAATTTGTTCAAACTTGCAAATCCTATGATCAAAGTATAAAAGACAATATTATTTTAAATCGTGAAAATGAATCTATCATCAAAGAGAATCATAAGCTTACTAAAAAATAGATTTCCCTTGAAAAGAGAAAGGTTTCATGTCAAGAGTGTGAGCACTCCTTATGTAAGGCAAAAGAACTTGAAATTTCTCTTTCTAAGGCCCTCTCACAAATCAAAACTATTGCAAAAGAAAAGGGGGACTTAGAGAGAGAACTAAAAACCTCTCTCTTACAAATTGAAAATAACAAAAAGGTTTTTGAAAATAAATGTGTTATGATTGTACACGAAAATACATCTCTTAAAAAACAAAATCATGATCTCAATATGGTCATAAAAAATTCGGAATAGGTCAAAAATCCCTGGATATGATTTTGGGAAACCAATGTTATGGTTCTGGAAAGTTTGGGCTCGGATATCAAAGTGAGCCCTCCCACCCGGCGCTAGCCACTAACGTCGTCGGTAGCTCAACATTTAAAAAATCTCATACTTTTTCTAAAATTCAAACATCATCTAGCAAGAGCAATATAGAAATTCAGAAAAGGGTCTCAACCCCCTTTATTTTTTGTGCAAATTGTCTTAAGTTTGGACACACATCTAGCTCTTGCAGAAATTCAAAACAACTATTTTAAAAACAAATCTGGGTACCTAAGAAATCCACTTACTCTATGGGTGGTACCTCTTAGGTATCCAGATCTTTACTCTCATCTTCTTTCTAGATTTGCAGGAAGGCTAAGGAAACGGAGGATGTGTGGTACTTGGACTCAGGCTGCTCCAAACACATGACGGGCAACAAAGCAAAGTTCCTTAGCCTAGAAAAGAAGAAAAGGAGGGATCGTAACGTTTGGTGATAACGGTAAAGGGCGGATCATGGGAGTAGGTACAGTGGGTAACGAATCCTTTTTTTTATCTCAAATGTTCTTTATGTAAAAGGATTAAAACATAACTTAATATCTATAAGTCAACTGTGTAATAAAGGATTAGATTTATTATTTGAATCATCCACTAATCTTTGCAAAATATATAATCTTAAAACAAAAGATGTGTTACTAACTGCACCTAGAATTCACAATGTTTACATAGTTTCGTTTCATGATTTTTCCAAATCATCTATTAAACGTTTTATAACCAAAAATGATGAATTAGAACTATGGCATAGACGTTTAGGTCACGCTAGTACAAAGCTCATTTTAAAACTAGCAAAAAGAAATTGATTAGATGATTGCTTAAAATGAATGGAAATTTATCTTCACTATGTTCTCCATGCCAAAAAGGAAAATTTACAAAATCATCTTTTAAAAGCAAAAACGAAATTTCTACTTCAAAACCATTGCATACTTTCGTTCTAATGGATGATTTCTTGAGATATTGTTGGACTTTATTTCTCTCTCCCAAATCTGATGCATTTTGCGAATTCTCAAAATTATGTACTCGTATTCAAAATGAACTAGATTTAAAAATAAAATGCATTCGCTCAGATCATGGAGGAGAATTTGAAAATGAAAATTTTAAATCTTTTTGTGAAATGTTAGGTATTAAGCATGAGTTCTCCGCTCCACGCACACCTCAACAAAACGGTGTTGTAGAAAGAAAGAATAGGACAATCCAAGAACTAGCACGCATTATGTTATCTGAATATAAATTACCTAAGTCCTTTTGGGCCGAAGCCGTAAGCACATCATGCTATGTAATGAATAGAGTCATGCTTCGCCCTTCTCTAAATCTCACACCGTATGAACTATATTATCAAAAGAAACCTAACATATCATATTTTAAAGTATTTGGTTGTAAATGCTTTATTCTTAATACAAAAGATTCTGTTAGAACAACCCTATTTCTGATTTGGGCTAGGATCACTATATGTTGACTAAGGGCAAAGTTGACCCCAATGTATAGTTTATGGGTCAAGAGTTTAGGCTGTTAGAACTAGAAATTTCATTCAGATTCTGCGTTCGAGGAACTCCACACTGCGTTCGACGAACGGCTATCTGCGTTCAACGAATGACGTGATCTCTGCGTTCGACGAACGGTTTGCTTCAAGCCTGTCTCAGCGGTCGACGCTCCCGTCTCAGCGGTCGACGCTCCCATCTCAGCGGTTCAGCGTTCGACGATCTCGTCTCAGCGGTTCAGCGGTCGACGAACAGATCCCAGCTTAGCTCTCGACGCTTTTGCTCAAGCTCAGCGCTCGACGCTTTTACTCAAGCTCAGCGCTCGACGCTTTTGCTCAAGCTCAGCGCTCAACGCTTTTACTCAAGCTCAGCGGTCGATGAATTTATCCAGGCTCAGCGGTCGATGAATCTTTCCGTTCGACAAACTCAAGTCTGCGTTCGACGAATACTCAGCAGATGTTCAGAACAGTGAATTAAATGTTGAGGTCGACGAAGTAAATGTTGTGTTCGACGAAAATCTTGAGGTCGATGAATCTGCGTTCGACGAATTTTGTTCAGATCGAAGAATTCTTATTTAAGCTCTGAAATTTCAGAAGAATTATATCTATTTCATTCTCTGAACTCAGATCGACGACAACAACGGCTCTTTCTATCAGATCAAGTAAGGAAAATATATTTCCTTTATTATTCAAGTTTATAGCCGTTGACATTTCCTCAGAAAAGGACATATTCATGGAAAAGGAAAGAATTAAACGGCGCAGCAGATTTGTGTTTCCAAAACAACTCTTCAGAATAATACATTCCTTAATATAAGAAAATTTTGCAATTAATGTCTGTCAGAAATTTGAAAAAGAAAAGGAAAGAAGATATTACAGAATAATTTTACTGCTTTCACGACAGCATCAATACAGATCAGATTACAGTTTTGCTGTACAGAAAAATATACAGAGAAAAGAAAGGAAAAATATATAGGAAGAAAAGAAATTGGAAATTACTTCTTCTTTCTCCCAAAGCAATTTCAGAATACAGAACTTCATCTTCTTCCTCCTTCAGCAGCACACATTTTCTGAGAACAACTACACTATCTCTCAGTTTTCCGGCTGCAAAGAATCAGAAAAGAAAGAATCATTAGCTGCAAGCACAGATCTTCAAAAGAGCAACAACAAACTGAAGCACTCTTGTCTCTCAGTTTAATCTGCTACAGGAAGTTCATTTTTCTTCAAAGAGAAAGCTCCAGCCATTCAACTGTCAAACATCTTCAATCAGACAGAGGAGCCTTTCTACAACATCAACATCCACTAGAGTCTTCTCTATACATCTTGACAGAGAAGAACATCTAAACCCCTCTCTATCCCACTCTGCACAGGGTTAAAACTCCCTTCAAAAGTTTACCCCATTGGTGGCAAGACACCTGAACAAAAAATCTAGTTGGTTTTTGGGCACCTTATCAAAAGCTCATTGGTGTGAGGGCACCTGATAAAAAATCCTAGTGGATTCCTACCAAGGTGGTAGAAGAGTAGACGTACCCAAGTTTAGTGGGGAACTACTATAGCTCCTTATGTCTTATGTGTTTGATTTCTTTCTGTGTTGTGTTGTGTGTTATTTTCTTTATTTACTTTATTTCAGTTTTTATTTATCACTCACTCTATACACATATACTTATATCAGTATTTTCAATTACGCTATAAAACTAAGAGAAAAGTTTTAAACTCTATACACCCCCTCTAGAGTTAATTTAAGATCTAACCTCCACTTTCAATTGGTATCAAAGCGAGGTTGATTCTTTACAGGCTCACACCTAAATAATAAAGATCAATTAGATCTTAAATTATTTTAGAGTTTTTATTTTATTTAATTTTATGTTAAAAACTCATGACACAAAACAAAGAGTATTCAAGCACAAGACCTCCTATATGCAATCTCAGTAAGTTTGCACAGTGGAAAGCAAGGATTAGGCTTTATATGAACTCAATTGATGAAGAAATTTTTAATGTGATCTTGACAGGGCCTCCAACACCTACAGTAGCAGCAAGTACTGGAACAACATCTGCCAACAATGCTGCCCACCTCCTGATTGGACAGAAGCTCAGAAAAAGCAAAGGAGTGCTGATGCAAAAGCCATGAACATTCTGGCTCAAACCATGTCTGATGACATATTTAAAAGAGTGGTGGAAAGCACCTCGGCAAGAGAAATATGGATTTCTCTTAACAACATTGTTGAGGGATCTGCTGATGAAAGGAAAGACATGAGATCACATCTTATTTCTCAATATGAGAATTTCAAGAAAGGAGAATTTGAAAGTGTTGCTGATATGTACAATAGGCTCAAGCTCATAATAAATGAGCTGAAGACCTTGGATAAAGTAATCTCTATCACTGAGATCAATGACAAGATTCTTATGTGCTTCCCCAGCACATGTGACTCTAGGATCTGGCCTATCAAGGAAGCCAGAAGCCTCAATGAGATTACCACTGAAACTTTGTTGGGCAAGCTCAAATCCTATGAGCTGCTCATCAAATCCAGGGAAGCTGAATCATCTACTTCATCTCCAACAATAAAAATAGAAAAGAATATTGCTTTCAAAGCAGCTGATGAAGAAGAAAAATCTTCAAGAGATGAGGAATTCATGAGTCTACTTGCCCAAAGATTCTACAAGATGGCAAGAAAAGATTTCAGGAAAAAGTCATCCAGGAGCCATGGAAAGCCAAGGTATGACAAGTCAAATTCTAAAGAAATCATCTGTTATGGTTGTAGGAAACCTGGACATATCCTGCCAGACTGTCCAGAAAATCAAAACAAAAAGGACAAGAAGGAAAAGAGAAAAGAAAAAGAATACATTCAAGCAAGTCTTCCTCCCACAAACACAAAAAGAAGGGAAGAGGATTTGTAGCAGAAACCTGGAGTGAAACAGTTTCAGAAAATTCATCCAGTTCTTCAGATGATGAAGAAGAAACAAAAGAAAATGACCAGTGCCTGATGGCAATTTATGACTCAAGCAGTGAGTCAGCAGATGCTTCTTCATCCAGTGATGATGAAGATAACCAAGAAGAGAAGAACTTCTGCATGATGGCAATCAATCCCACAACCAACAATTCTGATGAAGAAGAATCAGAATCAGAAGGAGAAATTGATGCAGATCGGGTAATATCTACTTTTGATTTTACTTCAGTTGAATTCAAAGCTGAAATCAAAGTTCTTTGCTCAGACTTAATTAAATCTGAGAAAGAAATAATCTCACTCAGACTTAAGTTAGCTGAAATGAATCAAATAAGTAAAGAAAATATAAAACTTAAGAAAGATTTGGCTGCCTCCAAGGAACATATTGTTCTCATTGAGAGCAAGTTGTCTGAAGCCAAAAAGTTTGAAGAATCCCTAAATGGGAGAAGCATCAAACTGATGGACATCACAAGCACAGTAAATGTTAAACTTAATAGCAAACTGGGCTTGGGTGCTTCATCAAGTGAGTCACATCTGATTAAAAAGAATATATTATCTACACCTATAAAATTCATCTCTGCTAAGAGCAAAGAGGTTGCAGGAGTAAATAAAAACATTTCAAATAAGACTGTCGAGAATAGCAGAATTCAGCAGAATTCGTCGAACGGAGCTCGACGAAATGCATGCACTTCGTCGAACGGAGATCGATGAACTCTGAAAATAGATTTTCTATATAGTAATTATATGAATGGAGCTCGATGAAATATCAGTCATTCGTCGAACGACGCTCGACGAACTCAGCCCAGTTCGTCGAACAGAAACTATACAGCAAATCTGAACAATTCTCATTCTTCACATTCTATCAATCCTTTCACTGAATGGATAATACCTCCAAGGAGATATCATCCACAAGGTTACAAGGACCAACCTGAAATGTCTTTTATTTCAGATTTTTGTGGAAATATAAAAAGACCCAAGGTAATCTGGGTCAAGAACAAATAGATTGTTTTCTTGTTTTTGCAGGTACACAGCTGTCCAAGAATAAATGAAAAATAGTATTTGGACAGTGACTGTTCAAAACATATGACATGGAACAAGGCCAACCTGAACAACTACAAGGCAAAGCTTGGACCAAAAGTTATATTTGGAGACTCCAACTGTGGACAGACCAAAGGCTATGCAAAAGTCAAAGTTGGAGAAGTCACCTTCAAAGAGGTAGCTTATGTCAAGGGACTAAAGCACAACCTCATCAGCATAAGTCAATTATGTGATGAAGGGTATCAGGTAACCTATAATAAATTGAAATGCCTTATTAAATCTGCTGATAATGTTATTGTTTTATCAGGTATTAGGCAAGGTAATATATATTTAGTAAATTTCAATTCATCTGCATCAGAAATTTATTTATTTAATGAATTATGCAAACCCAGTGAACTTTGGCATAAAAGATTAGGACATGTAAACCTTAGGACCATTACTAAATTATCTAAGGAAAATCTTGTTAGAGGTTTACCTTTAGGTTTATACAAGAAAGAAGGTCTTTGTAGGGCATGTCAACTAGGCAAGCAAACTAAAAATAGTTTTAAATCATTATCTAAAAGTGATTCACCTAGAATCTTATATTTGCAACATATAGACCTTTTTAGACCTATAGCAACAAAGAGTTTAGGGGGGAAGTCTTACACTCTAGTTATTGTAGATAACTTCTCTAGATTCACTTGGGTGTTCTTTTTGAGAGAAAAGTCAGATAACTTTAAAGTTCTTACAGACTTTCTTAAGAGCATAAAGATTGAGTACTCTACTCATATTGCATTGATCAGAAGTGATCATGGCACTGAGTTTGAGTCTCTTCTTATGCAAGAATTTTGTGATAAGGAAGGTATCAAGCATTGCTTCTCAGCTCCTAGAACTCCTCAACAAAATGGGGTAGTTGAAAGGAAAAATAGAACTCTAATTGAATCAGCAAGAACATTACTTGCAGATGCTAATTTGCCCCTATCCTTTTGTGCAGAGGCTGTTAGCACAGCAAATTATGTGCTGAATAGAAGTTTGATACACAAACTGAAGGGTAAGATTCCTTATGAATTACTTAAAGGGAAGAAACCTAAAGTTAACTATTTTAGAGCATTTGGTTGTAAATGTTTTGTTCATAATAATGATAAGAAATACCTTAGGAAATTTGAACCAAAATATGATGAAGGAATTTTCTTAGGCTATTCACTAATCAACAAAGCATATAAGATTTATAATAAATCTTCTCTTAAAATAGAAAAATCTATGCATGATTCTTTTGATGAAACTAATATGTTTTACAAGGAGAAGAATTCTTCTACCATAGAAAATCTACAGGTACCTATACTATGTGAGAAGCTAGATCAATTAGCTAGCTCTACATAAAGAAGGATTTCTAAATCCTGAACAGCAGAATGCTGAAGAAAGTGAAGAAGAAAATCACCTAGATTTTGCTGACAGTTTAAATCAGATAATAACAGATCATCCTCCACAAGATATAGCAGCTGAACAAATTCCCCAAGTGGAAATTATTGCTGAACCCACTCCAACTGTTGATCACATCACAGTTAGAGATCATCCAATATCTCAAATTATTGGTGATATTTCAGCAGGTGTGCAAACAAGACATCAAGTAAATCAGAATATGATGCATACTTGTTTTCTCTCTCAGATTGAACCTCAATCCCTACAAGATGCAGAACAAGATCCCGACTGGATCATTGCTATGCAAGAGGAGCTCAATCAGTTTGAGACAAACAAAGTTTGGGAATTGGTTCATAGACCAAAGAATCATCCAGTCATTGGAACTAAATGGGTCTACAGGAATAAGCTAGATGCAGATGGAAACATTGTGAGAAACAAAGCTAGACTAGTAGCTCAAGGATACTCACAAGAAGAAGGAATAGACTATGATCAGACTTTTGCACCAGTTGCAAGGTTAGAAGCAATCAGGATCTTTCTTGCATTTGCAGCATACAAGAAATTCAAGGTTTATCAAATGGATGTGAAGAGTGCATTCTTGAATGGAGAAATCAAAGAAGAAGTCTATGCGGAACAACCACCAGGTTTCATCTCTCCAACTCACTCTTCTTTTGTATTTAAGCTTAAGAAAGCTCTTTATGGTCTCAAACAAGCTCCTAGAGCATGGTATGAGACTTTAGCTAGTTTTCTTTTAGAGAATAAATTCTGTAGAGGCATAGTAGATAAAACTTTATTTTACAGGATACATAAAAATCAAACTTTACTAGTTCAAATATATGTAGATGATATTATCTTTGGCTCTACTGATTCAAACTTATGCAAAAGATTTTCTAATCTAATGCAATCTAAATTTGAAATGAGTAGTATGGGTGAACTATCATACTTCCTTGGTCTTCAAGTGAAGCAAACACCAAATGAAATCTTCATATCCCAATCTAAGTATGCTAAGGAATTAGTGAAAAGATTTGGTATGTCTGATTCTTCCACCATGAAAACACCCATGCCCTCTAATGCTGTTGTTGATACTGATGAATCAGGGAAACCTGTTGATCAGAAAGTATATAGAGCAATTGTTGGCTCTTTACTTTATTTAACAGCTAGTAGGCCTGATATAATGTTTGCTACATGTATTTGTGCTAGGTTCCAAGTTAACCCCAAAGAATCTCATCTATTTTTATTAAAAAGAATTTTGAGATATATAAAGGGTTGCCCTAATCTAGGACTTTGGTATCCAATAGCATCTGAATTTGAATTAACTGAATTCTCATATTCAGATTATGCTGGATGCAGAGTAGACAGGAAAAGCACATCAGGAACTTGCCAGTTTCTTGGTGATAGGCTTGTGTCTTGGTTTTGTAAGAAACAAACATCTATGTCTACATCAACAGTTGAAGCTGAATATATAGCTGCAGGTAGTTGCTGCTCACAGATATTGTGGATACAAAATCAGCTCCTAGACTATCGTGTCAACTTAAATAATTCAATTATATTTTGTGACAATACTAGTGCAATATCTATAGCACAAAATCTAGTTCTCCATAGTAGGACTAAACACATAGAAATTAGGCACCACTTCCTTAGGAATAATATGGATAAAAACAAATATTGCCTATAATTCATCTCTACTGATTTGCAAAGAGCTGACAGTTTCACCAAGCCCTTGGATGAAAAGAAACATATTTTCTTTATAAATCAGTTGAGAATGATAGATGGAGATTCAATATAAAAAAATTAAGTTTTCTATTTACCCCTCATTCCTTATCATATCAAACTAAGTTTTTTATTATTATGTAAATGCCTACAGAATTGTTTCTCTTTCTAGTTCCCTTTGCACTTGATCTCTATTTTATTGTGCAGGAACAACATCTATATAAATCTTGCATCCTTCCCTACCTCCATCAAATGTCCCTTCTTCAAGGGGCCTAGCTTAAGCCTTTCCTGAAACTAGGCAGGGGAGAACTTTTTATGAACAAGCTCCATTTGATGCACTGTTTTGCTAAGGGGGAGTTGTTCTATAAACTAGGCAAGGAGAGAAAGCTGAAGAACCTCCAGTCTCAGGGGGAGACACTCTCAGGGGGAGTTGCTGTATGAAGAAGCTTGATATAGCTCACAGCAGTTTGCTGTTTCAGAAAACTTCAGATAAAGTTCATGATCAAGTTCAGATGCAGATACAGTACAGTTCAGAAGAAGAATTTTGATATAGCAAATTCAGTATATAGCAAATTCAGTATCAGTTATTGCTACAAGCTCAGCTAATCAGAATTCAGAAATCAGATAAAGATTCAGATCAGAATTCAGAACAATACAGTTCAGTTACAAATCAGAATTTCAGAATTCAAATGTCAGATTTCAGAGAAAGAAAAGGTTCCTTTTATTTATTTTTTATTGAAATGTAATTTCAAAAACTCAGAGTACTATTCATTTTATATCTGATTAAATATTTAAAATATATCAGATATATTCATGTTCGGTTGTTTTTGCTGTATTAGTATTTGTTAATTTTCAATTTTTGTCAAATAGTGTCCTAACCCAAATAGGGGGAGATTGTTGGAACAACCCTATTTCTGATTTGGGGTAGGATCACTATATGTTGACTAAGGACAAAGTTGACCCCAATGTATAGTTTATGGGTCAAGAGTTTAGGCTGTTTGAACTAGAAATTTCATTCAGATTCTGCGTTCGACGAACTCCACACTGTGTTCGACGAACGACTATCTGCATTCGACGAACGCCGTGCTCTCTGCATTCGACGAACGACTTGCTTCAATCCCGTCTCAGCGGTCAACGATCTCGTCTCAGCAATCGACGCTCCCGTCTCAGCGGTTCAGCGTTCGATGATCCCGTCTCAGCGGTCGACGAACAGATCCCAGCTCAGCGCTCGACGCTTTTGCTCAAGCTCACCGCTCGACGCTTTTATTCAAGCTAAGCACTCGACGCTTTTGGTCAAGTTCAGCGCTCGACGCTTTTACTCAAGCTCAGCGGTCGACGAATTTATCCAGGCTCAGCGGTCGACGAATCTTTCCGTTCGACGAACTCAAGTCTGCGTTCGACGAATACTCAGCAGATGTTTAGAACAGTGAATTAAATGTTGAGGTCGACAAAGTAAATGTTGTGTTCGACGAAAATCTTGAGGTCGACGAATCTGCGTTCGACGAATTTTGTTCAGATCGAAGAATTCTTATTTAAGCTCAGAAATTTCAGAAGAATTATATCTATTTCATTCTCTGAACTCAGATCGATGACAGCAACGACTCTTTCTATCAGATCAAGTAAGTAAAATATATTTCCTTTATATTCAAGTTTATAGCCGTTGACATTTCCTCGGAAAAGACATATTCATGGAAAAGGAAAGAATTAAACGACGCAGCAGATTTGTGTTTCCAAAATAACTCTTCAGAATAATACATTCCTTAATATAAGGAATTTGCAATTAATGTCTGTCAGAAATTTGAAAAAGAAAAGGAAAGAAGATATTACAGAATAATTTTACAGCTTTCACGACAGCATCAATACAAATCAGATTACAGTTTTGCTGTACAGAAAAATATACAGAGAAAAGAAAGAAAGAAATATATAGGATGAAAAGAAATTGGAAAATACTTCTTCTTTCTCCCAAAGCAATTTCAGAATACAGAACTTCATCTTCTTCCTCCTTCAGCAACACACATTTTCTGAGAACAACTACACTATCTCTCAGATTTCCTGCTGCAAAGAATCAGAAAAGAAAGAATCATTAGCTGCAAGCACGTACACAGATCTTCAAAAGAGCAACAACAAACTGAAGCACTCTTGTCTCTCAATTTAATCTGCTACAGGAAGATCATTTTTCTTCAAAGAGAAAGCTCCATCCATTCAACTGTCAAGCATCTTCAATCAGATAGAGGAGCCTTTCTACAACATCAACATCCACTAGAGTCTTCTCTATACATCTTGACAGAGAAGAACATCTAAACCCCTCTATATCCCACTATGTACAAGGTTAAAACTCCCTTCAAAAGTATACCCCATTGGTGGCATGACACCTGAAAAAAAATCTAGTTGGTTTTTGGACACCTTATCAAAAGCTCATTGGTGTGATGACACCTGATCAAAAATCCTAGTGGATTCCTACCAAGGGTGGTAGAAGAGTAGATGTACCCAAGTTTAGTGGGGAACTACTATATCTCCTTGTGTCTTCTGTGTTTGATTTCTTTCTGTGTTGTGCTGTGTGCTATTTTCTTTATTTACTATATTTCAGTTTTTATTTATCACTCACTCTATACACATATACTTATATCAGTATTTTCAATTCCGCTATAAAACTAAGGGAAAAGTTTTAAACTCTATTCACCCCCCTCTAGAGTTAATTTAAGATCTAACCTCCACTTTCAGATTCGTTAGGAACATTCTATGAACAATGCGATGAAGGAATATTTCTTGGATACTCTTCAACCAGTAAAGCCTATAGAATATTTAACAAAAGATCGAGCAAGGTTGAAGAGTCTATTAATGTTAAATTTGATGAATTTATTTCGTGTGCAGGACTTTCTACATGTACAAATGATGAACCTGTGCCATCTTTGGACCACGGCGATGAGGAACATTCCAAAGAAGAGGAGGAGAAGGCCAATGAAGATGAATATGTTCCCCCAAGCGTCTTGAATTTCTCAAAAAATCATCCAAAAGAGCTAGTCATTGGGGAACCTTCTACTGGGGTAAGAACTCGATCTTCTCTTCATGAAACATTTTCAAATATTTGCTTTGTTTCCGAAATCGAACCTAAAATATTTCCACCGCTTTAAATGACGAATTTTGGTTTTTGGCTATGAATGAAGAGTTAGATCAATTTGAAAGAAATAAAGTTTGGAATCTAGTAGATAGACCATCTAATCATCCTGTTATTGGTGTAAAATGGATCTTTAAAAATAAATTAGATGGTGAATCTAGTATTATCAGAAATAAAGCACGCTTAGTTGCTCAAGGTTTTTCTCAAATCGAGGGGGTAGATTTTGAAGAAACTTTTGCACCCGTTGCTCGCTTAGAATCTATAAGAATAATTTTTGGCATTTGCGAGTTTTAAAAGAATAAAATTATTTCAAATGGATGTTAAACGTCCCTTTTGAAATGAGTTTATAAAAGAAGAAGTTTATGTAGAACAACCCCCCCCCCCCGGTTTTATAAATGAAAAATTTCCAAATCATGTTTACAAATTAGAAAAAGCGCTTTATGGTTTAAAATAAGCGCCCCGTGCATGACATGATAGACTTACATCATTTTTATTAAAGCACGCTTATGTTATGGGAAGTGTCGACAACACACTCTTCATTAAGCATAATAATAATGATTTAATTATCTTACAAATATATGTTGATGATATAATTTTTGGAGCTACTAATGAAGAGTTGTGTAATGAAGTAGTCTTAGTAATGAAAAATGAATTTGAAATGAGTCTTGTAGGAAAACTATCATATTTTCTTGGTTTTCAAATTTCTCAACAAAATGATGGTATCTTTATTTGCCAAACAAAATATGTTCACGATATGCTTAAATGATTTGGATTTGAAAATCTTAAACAAGCTTCTACTCCTATGAGTGCTTATTTAAAACTAGGAAAAGATGAATCTGGAATTTCCATTGATCAAACTTTATATAGAGGAATGATTGGATCTCTTCTTTACTTAAGTGCATCTAGACCAGATATAATATTTGTTGTATGTCTATGTGCTCACTTTCAATCCAATCCAAAAGAATCTCATTTAAAAGCGGTAAAATGTATTTTTCGTTATCTATTATGGTCGTCTAAATTAGGATTATGGTACCCACACAATGATTCATTTACACTTCACAACTATTCCGATTCGGATTATGCCGGCTGTTCACTAGATCGAAAAAGCACTAGCGGTACTTGTCACTTTTTAGGACCCTCATTAGTTGCTTGGTCTAGTAGGAAACAATCTTCGGTTGCACTCTCCACCACGGAGGTCGAATACATTGCACTTGGAAGTGGTTGTGCACAAGCGTTATGGATGAGCCAAACTCTAGAGGATTTTGGATTTCATCTAAAAAGCATTGACCTTAAATGTGACAACAAAAGTGCCATAGACCTTACAAATAATCCCATACACCACTCTAGATCCAAACACATAGATATTCGCCATCATTTCATTAGGGATCCCATTAAGAAAGAGCATGTAAAAGTAAGCTTCGTTGGTACGGACTCTCAACTCGCTGGCATATTTACTAAACCTCTTCCCGATGCAAGATTTCGATTATTACGACTTGAGTTAGGTGTCCTAGATCTTTCAAGTTAAAACACATTCATAAACGCAATTATGCAATTTTTAACCATCTAAAATATCTCCTAAAATTCTGAAATTTCTGCATGAAACTACTATTGGGACACTTAATCAAGATCAACAATTAAAATTTTCAAAATCATCAAAAATCGTGTACTGTTTTCCGCGCTAGCGCTAACGCCGGCGCTAGCGCACCTATCTATTTTTCTGTATTTTTAAAATTTTGAAAAATTCTTAAAAATCTATTAGTCTATATGTACTATTTATTTTTGCACTTCTGACTATATTTCATTTTTAAAAAATCCAAATACAAAATTACAAAAGCCAAATTACAAAAAATATTTTTTCATTTGTTTAAATTTTACTTCTAAATGCAAAATCAAATACAAAATATAAAACATCAAAATTATAAAAAAAACTGTATGGACTTTATTGTGAGAATCAAGCATAATTTAATTTATCATTTAGAACTTCTACATTGTTACAATTTATCTTGTCAAACTACTTTGAACATTGTTCTTATCATGCTTTGATATATCTATTAATAGGTGCATTAATTGTATTAAAAAGTGGTGTGTAGAATTAAGCTTAGCATGCCTCTAAGTATGAGTAAATGTTTTATGATTGATAATGATATTTATTCACTCACTTATTTTGGCAAAGTTTACATGTGTTTTTAATCTAAAAATGCTTGCTTGTGTATTGTTAGTGTACAATGAATTAAAATTGCACAAATGTGTTACCTACACCACTTTCATTTGCACTCTTAAAATTAAGACAAGTGGATGTGCCTTCAAAATTTCATTGGTTTGCAAAACAAGTGTATTCGGAGAACTTTGTACAATAAAAAAAGGATGAATAAAGTAAATTAACAAAGATAACTCCACCAAGCACTACTTGAACCTCCTAATAAGTCTTCATAAGCATTGTGAGGTTGAGCACCTTGGAAAGAATAGTAAAGTGTCTTGTGCAAACCATAAACCTTTTTTCTTTACACCACTTGTTATTTTCTATGTGCTTTAATGGGCATGGAAGTAAAATAACTTGTGTTTTATTGTGCACTTTACTCTACATTTGTCTTATATTTTTGATTAAATCATTTGTTCACTCTCTTCAAAATACACTTATGCGCACATCATTATCTTCCATAATACTTCTTCTCATGAGTATTGTATCCTAATGCTAAAATTCTATACTCTCTTTATATATGAAATGCACTAGATAACCTAGCACACTCTCTACAATGTTTGGTATGTTTTGAATTTATGAATTGGAATAACATTGTAGTAGTCTCTTTATTTCATACATCTCTTTCATGCTTGGTTACTTCATGATAATCTTTTCAAAGAAAAATGATTTACAAAAATATCTTTTTCATTTTATGAATCATCATGTCTTACAAAGAGATGTTTGTTGTATTTTTATATAAGTCTTCCGCAACATTACATTTACCTTGTATTCTTTTCATGCTTATCTCAAGTTTTCCAACTCTAAATTTTCTTTGGTAGACTTGCATGGTAAATGTTATATTATTCCTTTTTAAAGCAAAAAACTCTGATTTATTTCTATAACCATACTTATACTAAAAACTCTGATTTACTTCTATGAAAATTATTCTAAAACCCCTTATCATTTTCTTCTCTCTCAAAGCTCGATCGTGCCTTTAACTTCTATTGAAAACTTTTATGTGTTTTGCTTCCTTACCCACTTTTGCTAATAATAAAATGGGGAGAACTACCATGATAAATAAAATCCGCTATCCAAATGAGAACTAACATGATTAATTAAGATGATAGCTTACATATTAGGGGAGCATTCACTTAGGGGGAGCCTGTACTTAGAGGGAGAAATTATAAATGCTAAAATCAATAATTATCCTAAGTCATCACTCTCACACACACACAAGAAGGTTTCATCATGCTTATATATTAATGCTCTGATTTATCATTAGTTGATTTGTTATTATCAAAAGGGGGAGTTTGTTGGAAAATGGTCTTCCGCATCTCCTAGGTTTGAGAATAACAAATCCTATGTATTTGATCTTGTGTGTTTAAGTGTGCAGGAAACAAAGTCCATATGACTCAAGGGTGACATAAGAAGGTTGCCCCCAAAATTGGGCCAACAATTCCAACATGCCCACTAGCGTCGGCGGTAGCACCTAGCACCTGGCGCTAGCGATGAGTAGCAAAATTCCGGGAGCACATATAAAAGGAGCTAGCGCCTGGCGATAGCGGATAGCGCAGGTGATAGCGCGGAGCACAAGAGGCAAGATGGAAATGTTTCCTCGGATTGAAGATTCCCCCACGCAGAATAATGCCTAATCCGGGATAGCGCCGGCGGTAGCGATAGTGCAGATGCTAGCGCTGAGGCTATAAATTGGAGCCCTCTTCTCTCGTTTTAAGACACGGATCAGAGAGAGAAGTTGAGTGCAAGAATTCCAGAACCTGATTTGGCCGAAAGTTGATCTCCCACAAAAGCTCTGCGAATTTCTGAAGGAGGACTTCTTCATGCCGGATCCAAACGGCGTCCGCTTCTACAATGCTTACTCTACAACGGATATTTGCTCCAACTTTAGAAGTTCTTCAAGAGGGAGTTTTTATTATTATCTTTTCATATTCCTTGTAAACCGTTAGAGAATTCACCTCGTGTTGGCGACTAGGTCTGGGTAGGACTTAGGGATGAAATTCATCTCGTGTTGGCGACTAGATCTAGGTTAGGTCTAGGGGGTGCTCGAGGCCATATCCGGGGTTGGATTGTCTAGAGCGGCTTGAGTCCGAATCCGGGGAAGGATAGGCTAGGGCCACCGGTTCATGGGGATGCGAGTCGGGATAGAAAACAAAAAGACTTTATTATTATTCGCCACCGATTTCTAGCGTTATAAAAATCAACTTTTGTAAACCTTATATTTCATATTAATAAAATATGTCTCTATTTGATTTTATTTAGTGTGCTTTTATTTTCTCATCATCTTAATCGCTTATTATTTTAAGATATTCAAATTATAAAGAAAAGTTTTATAACCCTTATTGACCCCCCCTCTAAGGGCGCCTACCGATCCAACAAGGAGATCCAACTCACCACCGATGCCCTTGAGTTCTCGGATGCCCTTGCTTTGATTCATACGACACTGATAATGATCATTCAGTAGAACCTGCTGGGAGTGAGACCGGGACCACTCCCTCGATTATTGATTACTTATATCTTTCATCTATTTTATTTCCTAACGCCCCTCATTATCTGAGCATGTGTAGGTTGATTTTTCATAGGTACTCCATGAGCATATTGAGCATACCGCTCAAGTCAATGAGGAGAACATATCCTAATGCGAGGAGGTTGACCCCTCCCTCGTAGAGGAAGCTCTATTCATTATCTTCTCCTCCTGCATCCATCCTGAAGAAGATGACACCTTGCTGGGCAAGGACACTTTTGGTGAGATTAGCTAGGAACAACCCTCCTCTTCTTCTTACATCCTATTTCCATTACCTGTGAAATTTAGGTATTATTATTCAGGTAAAAGAGTAATTGCTTTGTCACTGTATCGGTACCCGCTACCGAGACGGATATTGAGATGGTTACCTGCTCACTTTTCTTTTTGTAGGCCTATTAGTTAACAAATTTTAAAATTGTTAAATAGTCATGGTGAGGACAATAAATCTAGTAGTTATCTTAAAAGTATGTTTTATTTTTCCACACTTTATTACTTTTAATTTTATGTGGAATGATTGCGAAATTTTGACCGAATATGTTTTACGAATTCAATTATTTTCTTTGCATTCGCAATTATTATTGCTATTATTGCATTGATATCTATATTGTCTTGGAGATTTGATTTCTGCAGGTTTGTACGCGTAAAGATACGGGCTATACAACATGAATTTGGACTTCAATGCCATCTTACGGTATGCCCAAACCTTGGGCAATGGGTAACGATTTCATTTTCCCTCTTTATTTCAGTTTTCATGAATTTTCAATTCTTAGTTTCACATACGTCTGGGAAAGTTGAGTTTATGTTACCCACGCCACACACATTTTGCACGTCACACATTTCACAGCCCAAAAGTATTCGATATGTGGCCAACCTTAGAGGGGGGGGGGGGGGGGGGGGGGGGGGGGAGGGGGTGAATAAGGTTCGCAGCAGTAATGCGCTTTTTCAAAACTTTTCGCAGCAGGAATACATTTTCTGAAAAACTAGCGCGGTGCGGTAAGGTTACCTTCATCGATATCAACAAAAACAATTTTATCGTACGTGAGTTTGTTTGATTCTCACAGGTGATCGTTCCAGCGTATGTGCGATTATAGATTTAGGAAAAACAAATTGCAACTTTACTAGTGATCACAGACAATTATTAAGACATAGAAGTAATAATTCATTATAAGATTTGAATGAAATTATAATTACAAAATTGGTATCTCCATGACGCCGGAGATCGAAGGAGATGAATAGAAAGATCTTGGGTTTTCTATACCGACCCATCCCCGAGGACCGATTAGCTCTCTCCCTTCTCCCCGAAGGTCTTCGAGAAGGCTCTCTCCCTTCTCCCTGAAGGTCTTCGAGCCCTAGCTAGACCTCCCCGCTCTAGACTGTTGGATCGTATGACGCCCTTAGAGGGGGGGGGGGGTGAATAAGGGTGTGTCTAAAAATTAATTTTTACTTTGTAAAATTTTAAAGAGATTTTACTTTACTAAAAAAAAATTACTTATAAATACTTTCAAAACAATGCAACTTTAGTATTAAACCAAAACACAAATTTTTAAGATAAAGATTATGCCACCAAATATGTATTTAAAGAAAAAGACATAATTATATTAATCATGAAATTTGAGTACAATAAAAATGATCTTAACAATGCTTAAGATCAAGGCACAATTATGTTAATAAAAAATTCTACAATTTTGGTTTACCAATTCTTCTCCCAAGGATCGGAAGGCTATCGCTTGTCTTTCCCAAGACCAAGCCCAAGCCTATCCTCTAGATCTTCCTAAGATCTAGACGTAGCATACAAGGCCACGATTTCCCACCAAGCCACGCAAGGACTTGGACGCTCCGCACAAGGAAGCGATTTTCCCCTAAGCCGCGCAAGGACTTAGACGCCGCACGCAAGACGATGATTTCTCTACCAATACAAAATGAAAAGTATGTGAATGAAAATACAAATTGAAAAGAACAACTCCCTAGAAGATCATATCTCTGAACGGATTGTTGAAGCCTCGAGATGATCGATGATGTAGAAGCGCGCCCGATCTCGTCTTCAATCTTCAATCCTTCTTTGCACAAATGGGAGTTGAAGAGGTTCTGGAGCTCTCTGGTTCGTATGCACTCAGGAAGGGACTTGGAATTCTCAAAGCTTGGAATGCACGAACACAAGGAGTCAATTTATAGAAAATCACTGTCGCCTGGGCGACAGCGACTGTCGGAATTTTCCGACAGTGTTAAACTGCCGCTGGAGTGGCGTCGTGCGGGCAGTTGCTGTAACCGTCGAGCTGTCGCCTGGGCGACATCGATGTCGGATTTCCGACAGCGCAAAATTGCCGATCGTGGGTGGTGTTGTGCGCAGTTGTTGTAACCTCCGAGCTGTCGCCTGGGCGACATCGCTGTCGGAATTCCGACAGCTCAAAACTGCCTTTCGTCGATCTGGCGTGGATGGAAGTAGTTGTAACTTCTCTGCTATCGCCTGGGCGACAGCGGCTGTCGGAATTTTCCGACAGTGAAATTTCCCATATTCATATTTAGCTCCAGCAGAAATGTGAACATCTCATACCTGTTATCTGCACACCATTAATAAAAAATATAATCAAATACAAACGGGACTTTGTTATTATCAAACCGGAGGAGTGCGAAACGCATGCTCCAACAATCTCCCCCTTTTGAAAATAACAAATCCGTATTCAAAAAATCATGTCTATTTAGATTGTTGATTTTAACATTTGGTGTGTGCACAAAAATAACATGATATATTTCTCTTAAAATAAATAATCTCCCTTTAGATGAAGGCTCCCCCTAAATGAATGCTCCCCCTAAATATATGCTCCCCTAAATATATGCTCCCCCTAAATATATGATGTATTGTGTAGGTGGAATATTTAGGTGTAATAGATTTTTGATTTTTCTTTTTATACGTGTTAATTCTCCCCCTTTGGTATTAGCAAAAGTTAATATTAGATAAAAGAGTAGTTCTTAAGGGAAAGTATATAGGATATAGAAATGAAGAGTAAGCGGAAGCACTTTGTTGGAAATTATTGAAGTCCAGGAAATAATAGGAATATGTCATAGTATGAATAAACTCATGAAGTGACGGTATAGCCATATGAAGTAATGAAAGAAAATAACTTAAACATGAGTAAGGTCATTTGAAAGTATCATAGAAAGACACAATAATGTATAAAATTATGGAATATTTTCGGTCCAATTCTCATGAGATGAATGTTTATATAACATAATGATGTGTACATGTGATACTTAGATCAAACATATGAAGATATTTAATTTACATGATCATTGAAATGTAGAACATAATATAAGCATATAAAGTTAACTTTGACTTTTAAGATATATCACAAGATGAAATAGAAAACCATTTTTCGTTTGCACAAGACACTTTACAATTCTTTCCAAGGTGCTTAACCTCACAATGCTCATTAAGACTTATCAGGAGGGTAAGTAGTGCTTGGTGGAGTATCCTTGTCTTTATTTTAAACTTTTTTTTGATCACAAATGTTGTGATACCTTTTTTTTGAGATTTTGATATATTTTTTTTAATTGACCAAGGATCTCCGAATTCACTTGAATCGCAAAAGATGGTGTAAATTATTGTTGTGCTAACAAATCAAGGTTGAAAGTTGTATTTATGAAGTGCTATTTTATTATGTTAAAGCAAATATGATCCATGTATATATTAAATAAAAAGTCATACGTATGGACCAAAAGAAGTGAATGTGATAGTTCATTATGATAGATAACCAATTTCTCATACTTAGAGGCATGCGAAAACAATATCCAATGGTCTAAACAACTAAGTAGGAGTGTCAATACGATGATAGCTTGGAAATGAAAGCATATAATCATGTAAGAGTCATTTTTATTAAAAAAAATAGAAAGCACATGGTTTGTCATCAAGTCATGAGATGAAGCAGTAATAATGACATATAACTATTGTAAATCATCAAAGGGACCCAAAATTGAAATTTTAGCAAAAATGGAGCTGTCGGAAATTTCCGACAGTTACTGTCGCCTGGGCGACAGCCAAAATTATAAATAGGGCTTTGGACCGAGTCAAACCCTATTGAACTTCATTTTTCTGGACTGTAGAACGAGAGAAGGCTGTCGGAAGTCGGCGACAACTCAAGATCTAAGGTATTGTTTTTGGATTTTTATGTTTTTGACTCAAATTTGTTAGGGATTTTTGATTTTGAAAGTAGAGAAGAAGGAAAATTTTGTTTTCATCTTGATTTTTGATGATTTGGTGTAGGTTTTTGAAGTGGTGTTTTAAAAAAAAAATGTAGATCTAGTTTAAAGCAAGTGGATCTTGTTGGATCTTTGTTAAAAATGTTTTGATTTTGGGATTCTTGTGGTTGGAGGTTTGCTTTTGTTCATAGTTTAATTTTAAAAATGGAAGATTTTCCTTTTGAAAGAAGGTTGAAGATGATGAATAGTAAGGATATGGAGAAGATTTTGATTTGAAAAACAAAATTGTTTTTTAAAATTGTTGTTGAAATAACCTTGATTTGAGTAGATCTGGAAGGGTATGTAAAAAATTTCGAGAGAAGTTCACTGGAGAGCTGTCGGAAATTTCCGACAGTCACTGTCGCCTGGGCGACAGTGTTCTAGTGCACAGCATATATTTAATCAAAATTTTTATGTTATTTGCAGAATGGCTTCCAGTTCCAAAGCTCGAAGGAGTACTTCGGAAGATGCACATAGTTCATATCAAGTTTTTCCTGGGGTGGAGAAAGCTATTGTTGGAGTTGCGAAGTATGTGGAATTTGATTCGCCAAAGCACGATCATATCTATGATCGGCTTGCGAATGCAGGTATTCTCTCAATAATCACCCCAGAGCCGTTCTCTTCCTTTTTGATTCGCGAGTTCTATAATCATTTGGAAGATCCAAATTTCACTGAGTTGGATGGAGGAGTAAGATCAAGAATTCAGGGTCAACATGTGGAAATAACACATGTTGATCTAAGAGAGGAATTCGGATTAGTGATTAGTTAAAATGTGCCGGATATAGTGGAGAGTTATAGAAAAGATAGAGATTGGACCGTTGTAAACATGAGTTTACATGGGAATCAAAAGAAGACTCTAACCACTGAAGTTACGTCACTCAATCCGGATGCTTTCTTAGTTCAAGATATCTTAAGGAATTCAGTCATGTTAAAGAGTGGAGATACAAGAAGTATTACGGCTCAGTTGACCCTCATTACATACTACATTATGGAGGATGAGCTTTTTGATGTGGCGGACTTCATACTCTCCCAGATTAGGTATGCGTATAGATTAAAGCATCCAAGATGGGTGAAGGTTCATACGCTGCCAATGGGGGCGATAATTTAGCGTGTACTCTATAAGAAGTATGGATGGATAGCGCAAAGTTCTTATTTGGATGATTGTTATCCGGAGATATATTATACGGGTTCGATGAAAGTGAAGAAGACGCAGAAAAAGGCTCATCCGGGAATTGAGATTCGAGAGCCGCCATTGCCTAGGGCAGGATCACTACGAGAGTCCATTGATAATTTACGTGATTCATTAGAGGATCACAAGAAGGAAGTGAAGAAGGACCGTAGTCGAATGCAGAAGTTTATGAAGTTTCTCGTCAAAGGTCTGAAGTTGAAGCCAACGCCGGAGGAAGAGGCCGAATGGCAAGTTCCGGACGAAGAACCGCCACGCCAATCGGTGAGGCGGACTCGCCGTGGTAAAGCCGTGAGACGAGGACCTCCAGAAGATTGTCCAGAGAGCAGCGGGGCTGGTTATGAAGATTCAGAGTAGTTTCATCAGGTTGCTGCTGCTGGGAGATGTTGGAAATTTCCGACATCCACTGTCGCCTGGGCGACAGTGAACTTCTTCAGATCTATTGCTGTTTAATGAACTTGATCCTTATGTTGTTTTCTACTATTTTATTTGAACAATATTGATGTAATATTAATGATGTTTGAAAATTTTTTTTTAAGTCTTTTGAAATTCTATTGTTTGATTTTTAAACATTAGGCTTTTGCTTTTTAAAATTTATTTTTTTAAATTTTATAGGCTTTAAATAGTTATATATTCATTGTGAAATGTCTAGAATTCCCAATTCTAGCCTAAGCATAGAAAAACGGGAATCCGGTAACGGCTTAGTGAATATATCCGCTAGTTGATTTTCCGTGCCAATAAAGTTGATTTTTATATTACCCTTCTTAATATGATCCCTTATAAAATGATGTCGGACATCTATATGCTTATATCTAGAATGTAATACGGGATTGTTAGTTAAGTCTATAGCACTTTTATTGTCACACTTTAATTCTACACTACTTTGTTGCATGCCAAAATCTTCTAATGTTTGTGACATCCAAAGAGCTTGGGCACAACAACTACCTAGTGCAATATATTCGGCCTCGGTAGTAGAGAGGGCAACAGAATTCTGTTTCCTACTCGATCATGAAATAAGTGAAGGGCCGATAAAGTGACAAGTGCCACTAGTGCTTTTCCTATCTAAAGAACATCCCGCATAATCGGAATCCGAAAAACCATGTAAAATAAAAGAATCATTATGAGGATACCATAAACCTAATTTTGATGTTCCTATGAGATATCTAAAGATACGTTTCACCGCTTTTAAATGTGACTCTTTAGGATTAGCTTGAAATCTAGCACATAAACAAACGGCAAACATAATATCAGGTCTAGATGCGGTTAAATACAATAAAGACCCTATCATACTTCTATAAAGGGTTTGTTCAATTGAAACACCACTTTCATCTTTTCCTAATTTTAGTGAAGTACTCATAGGAGTGTTTGCATGCTTAAGGTTTTCAAATCCAAATCTTTTTAACATATCATGAATATATTTGGTTTGACATATAAAAATTCCATCATGTTTTTGTGTAATTTGAAAACCTAGAAAATATGAAAGTTCTCCAACCATACTCATTTCAAATTCATTTTTCATAATTTGAACTACTTCATTACACAACTCTTCATTAGTGGCTCCAAAGATAATATCATCAACATAAATTTGTAAAATAACTAAATCATGATCAATTTGCTTAATGAAGAGTGTAGAATCAGCACTTCCTATTTTATAATTGTGTTGTAATAAATATTGAGTTAATCGATCATACCAAGCACGAGGCGCTTGTTTTAATCCATAAAGCGCTTTATCTAATTTATAAACATAATTTGGATATTTCTCATTTATAAAGCCAGGGGGTTGTTCTACATAAACCTCTTCTTTTATATACCCGTTTAAAAATGCGGTTTTGACATCCATTTGATATAATTTAAATCTCTTAAAACAAGCAAATGCAAGAAATATCCTAACGGCTTCTAATCTTGCTACGGGTGCAAAAGTTTCATCAAAATCTACGCCTTCAATTTGTGCATAACCTTTTGCAACTAATCTGGCTTTATTTCTAATAATTCTAGATTCATTATCCATTTTATTTTTAAAAATCCACTTAACACCAACTATAGGACGATTTTTGGGTCGTTCTACAAGATTCCAAACCTTATTACGTTCAAATTGATTAAGTTCTTTATTCATAGCTAAAAACCAAAATTCATCATTTAAAGCGGTGGAAACATCTTTTGGTTCTATTTCATAGACAAAACAAAGGTTTGAAAATAAAACATGTAGCGATGAACGAGTACTAACCCCTTTTTGCGAATCTCCAATGATACGCTCCTTTGGATGATCTTTTGAAAATCTCAATTCACTTGGAGGCACATATTCTTCTCTTTCTTCTTCTCTTTCTTCTTCTCTTTCTTCTTCTCTTTCTCCTTCTCTTTCTTCTCCTTTTTCTTCTTCATTTTCTCCAAGTTCTTCATCATCATTCTCCACCGAAGGAAGGGGATCATCTTCTTTTCTTGTTATTTTCTTTTCTACACATGAAGCAAACTCATCAAACCTAACATGAATGGATTCTTCAACTATTTTTGTTCTTTTATTAAAAATCTGATAAGCTTTACTAGTTGAAGAATAGCCAATAAAAATACCTTCATCACATTTTTCATCAAATTTCCCTAAGGAATCTTTAGAATTCAAAATAAAACATTTACAACCAAAAACTTTGAAATAAGAAACATTTGGTTGTTTATTAAAAATTAATTCATAAGGAGTTAATTTTAAAATAGGGCGAAGCATTACTCTATTTATTACATAACATGTCGTGCTAACCGCTTCAGCCCAAAAAGATTTTGGTAATTTGAATTCAGATAACATTGTACGGGCTAACTCTTGAAGAGTTCTATTTTTCCTCTCCACTACACCATTTTGCTGTGGTGTGCGTGGAGCGGAAAATTCATATTTAATTCCTAACTCTGTACAAAAAGAAATAAACTTTTCATTTTCAAATTCTCCTCCATGATCCGATCGTATGCGTTTAATTTTTAACTCAAATTTATTTTGAATACGCAAACATAATTTTGAAAATTCTGAAAATGCTTCGGATTTGGAGGTTAGAAATAAAGTCCAACAAAAACGAGAATAATCATCAATCAAAACAAATGTGTATTTTCTACCTCCTAAGCTAGAAATTCCAATTGGCCCAAATAAGTCCATATGTATTAATTGAAGTGGCCTAGTGGTAGAAATAATGTTTTTACTTTTGAAAGATGATTTTGAAAATTTTCCTTTTTGGCAAGGCACACATAGTGAAGAAGATATATTTCCATTTAGCAAAGGTAAACCTTTAATTAATTTATCTTTTGAAAGTTTTGAAATTAACTTGGCACTAGCATGTCCAAGTCGCCTATGCCATAAATCTAATTCATCATTTTTTGATAAAAAACATTTTAAGGTAGAATTTGAAAAATCAAGAAATTTAATCATATATACATTATGACATCTAGGTGCGGTAAAAACAATTTCATTTGTTTTGGAATTAATAATTTTGCATAAATTTGTAGAGGATTCAAATAAAACATTTAAACCCTTATCACATAATTGACTAACAGAAATCAAATTATGCTTTAATCCTTCTACAAATAAAACATTTGAAATTGAAAAATTTTCGTTACCCACAACTCCGATGCCGATGATTTTTCCTTTTCCATTGTCTCCGAATGTAACAACTCCTCCTTTCTTCATTTCTAGGCTAAGGAACTTTTCTTTATTGCCCGTCATGTGCTTTGAACAACCCGAGTCCAAGTACCACACGTCTTCTTTGTCCTTAGCCTGCCAACATACCTCAGTGTCGCTTTGGACACTGCATTCATCATCAGATATGACGCTCTTTCCCATTAAGTATATGTTGACCTCCTCTTCTTTACTTGAGTCGGAACTGCTTGCATCCTCAGAAGTAGTATCATCCCAGGTTTCCGCCTTCAACACCTTCTTCGACCCTTTGTGCTTCTTTTCTTTAAGTTCTTTCAAGTACTTTGGACACTTGCTTCGAATGTGTCCTAACTTCTTGCAGTGATAGCACTCCGGTGGCGGTCTCTCTTCCTCCTCATCGCCTTCCTTTCCTTTTTTCTTCCTAAAGGTCTCCTTCTTAAAATACTTCTTAAACGAATTCCTTCTCTCCGGATTTTTCATAAATTTTCTAAATTTTTTAACAAATAAACTTTCCTCATCTTCTTCATCCTCCTCAGAATCACTAGTTTCTTCCTTCTTAGATCTTAGATCCAACCCCTTCTTCCTTGGCTCCATATACTCTTGTTGTTGAATTTTCAATTCAACTTCATGAGTTTTCAAGTTCCCAAAGAGGCTCTCCAATTGTAAGGTCTTAAGATCATGTGACTCAGAAATTGCAGTCACTTTGGGATTGAACTTCGGGGGAAGTGATCTTAAGATTTTCCTTACCAAATCTCCATTTGAGAACACCTTTCCTAGCACCTTTGAGTCGTTCACGATTTTTGTAAATCGTGTGTACATCGTGTCAATCTCTTCATCTACCTCCATTTTGAACCTTTCAAATTCAGATTCCAGTTGAAATAGCTTTGAATCCTTTACCTGCGAAGTACCTTCATGAGTGATTTCTAATAAATTTCAAATGCAGTATTACAAGCACAAACTCTATTAAATTCAGTGCGATCTAGTGCGCAAAATAAAGCATTCATGGCTTTTGCATTGTTCTTACATTTTAATTTATCGTTGTCATCCCACTTGTCTTTGGGCTTATCCATGGTTACATCTCCTACAACAAATGTTGGAGAAGTGTAACTAGATTCTACCATATTCCAGACTTCTATATCTAGCGCAATTAGAAAACAACGCATACGTGTTTTCCAATAATTATAGTCTGTGCCCGTAAAAAGTGGTGGCCTACTAATTTCTTGCCCCTCAACGAACGCGTGATCGTTGTGCGCCATTACTCCCGGTGGTAAAACCGTTTTGGAGTAACCTCCCTCTGATACCACTTGTTGGATCGTATGACGCCCTTAGAGGGGGGGGGGGGGGGGTGAATAAGGGTGTGTCTAAAAATTAATTTTTACTTAGTAATTTTTTAAAGAGATTTTACTTTACTAAAAAAAATTACTTATAAATACTTTCAAAACAATGCAACTTTAGTATTAAACCAAAACACAAATTTCTAAGATAAAGATTATACCACCAAATATGTAATTAAAGAAAAAGACATAATTATATTAATCATAAAATTTGAGTACAATAAAAATGATCTTAACAATGCTTAAGATCAAGGCACAATTATGTTAATAAAAAATTCTACAATTTTGGTTTACCAATCCTTCTCCCAAGGATCGGAAGGCTATCGCTTGTCTTTCCCAAGACCAAGCCCAAGCCTATCCTCTAGATCTTCCCAAGATCTAGACGTAGCACACAAGACCACGATTTCCCACCAAGCCATGCAAGGACTTGGACGCTCCGCACAAGGAAGCGATTTTCCCCTAAGCCGCGCATGGACTTAGACGCCGCACGCAAGACGACGATTTCTCTACCAATACAAAATGAAAAGTATGTGAATGAAAATACAAAATGAAAAGAACAACTCCCTAGAAGATCAGATCTCTGAACGGATTGTTGAAGCCTCGAGATGATTGATGATGTAGAAGCGCGTCCGCTCTCGTCTTCTATCTTCAATCCTTCTTTGCACAAATGGGAGTTGAAGAGGTTCTGGAGCTCTCTGGTTCGTATGCACTCAGGAAGGGACTTGGAATTCTCAAAGCTTGGAATGCACGAACACAAGGAGTCAATTTATAGAAAATCACTGTCGCCTGGGCGACAACGACTGTCGGAATTTTCTGACAGTGTTAAACTGCCGCTGGAGTGGCGTCGTGCGGGCAGTTGTTGTAACCGTCAAGCTGTCGCCTGGGCGACATCGATGTCGGATTTCCGACAGCGCAAAACTGCCGATCGTGGGTGGTGTTGTGGGTAGTTGTTGTAACCTCCGAGCTGTCGCCTGGGCGACATCGCTGTCGGAATTCCGACAGCTCAAAATTGCCTTTCGTCAATCTGGCGTGGAGGGAAGTAGTTGTAACTTCTCTGCTGTCGCCTGGGCAACAACGGCTGTCGGAATTTTCTGACAGTGAAATTTCCCACATTCATATTTAGCTCCAGCAGAAATGTGAACATCTCATACCTGTTATCTGCACACCATTAATAAAAAATAGAATCAAATACAAACGGGACTTTGTTATTATCAAACCGGAGGAGTGCGAAATGCATGCTCCAACATAGACGTCCTTCACGAACGATTTTCCATAGAATCTTTCCTAAAAACCCACGTCCTTCTCGGACGATTTCTCCACAGCACACAAAAAGAGAAGAAAAGAAAATACAGAGATAAAGTAGAACTATGGAGAAAATATTGCTCCCTCAAAGTTTGTCTCATGAGACGGTGAGTGGTCGACACTTTATTCTCGTTACTGTGCGCTCGATCGCCCTCTAATTCTCGTTCTTTGTTTACGCTCTTCGAAGATCTTATTCGTTCTTACTTGAGGGTGAAAGTCCTTCTCCTTGGGCGGCAACTATTTGCATCAGAGATGGTGTGATAACCTTATGATCTTCAATCTAGGATTCTGCGCACGTCCAGAAGAGAAAAGAAATTCTCTTATATGAGTTTAAATGAACTATCTTCGGCGGTATCGCTAGTGCCCGGTGGTAAGCCCCGTTTACGCATTTTATCCCAGCTATTCTGCTCTATGTAAGGAAGGTGTTTGCACTTTCCTTTTAATCTTCCATTAGTGTGGAGCGTTAGTGCTAGCGCGACGCGGTAGGGGAGCTTGATTTGGTTACCGCACAGCTGGCCATCAATGGATAAGGAAGGTGGCATCTCTTTCCTTGCAAACCCATGTTACCGCATAGCGGTAGGTGCTATTGCGAGCGGTAGTGTCATTTCCTTCTATGTTTGCCACCACATTCCCTCGTTGAGTACTCAGATCACTGACATGGACTTCTAGATAGCGCGATGCATTAGCAGTAGCGCGCGATGGTAGTTGAGAAGTCTGGTCTCGTCGATGAGTCTTTCTAGTCGACATGCAATGTCAAGTTGATCCTTCCTTTCATTCGGCGCGGTTAGCGCTCGACGTTAGTGATATCTCTCGTGGTAGCGCACAACTCTAGTCGACATGTGCAGTCTCATCGATGTTGTCTTCTAGTCGACATAGGTTTTCTGGTCGATCTTCTCCTTCCAGTTGACATAATAGTCTGGTCGACATTGCTAGCGCCGGCGGCATCGCTATCGCCAGTGGTAGGATGCAAATCCCATCGATTTGAGCTCTCACGTCGATCTTTCCTTCCAACCGACATTTACATTTGGTCGATCTTGCATCCCGTCGACATGCTAGCGCCTGGCGTTATCTCTACCGTGCGGCGGTAGTTGGGGTGAATTGCCTGGTCGATGTGAGTAGTCCAGCCAACATTTTGCCTTAGTCTGAGTAAGTCTAGTCGACGAGTATAAACTGAGCTAGCGTCCGACAGTATCACTAACACCAGTGGTAACTCACATAGATTAGAGTTCTCGTATGACTGCACACCTGTAAACCTGCACACTATACCCAATACAAGTATGATCAAATATAACTCAGGATTTGTTATTATCAAACCTTAGAGATGCAGGAAGCATATTCCAACAAACTTCTCCTTTTGATAATAGAAAATCCTGTTCATGAGATATAAATCAGGATAGAATCATGGAATAATGTAATATGATAAACATGTAGCATGAATAGAATAATACTAACATTATGAGCATGTAAGCGTGAGCTTGTTCTTTCCCTTCGTAGTATGACTCCCCCTACATATGTGCTCCCATATCTATGTGCACTATATCTCTACCTACAAGTGATCCTCCTAGATTGACTAGTACATGACTAGCTCTCATGAACATGCTTCCCCACTTTGATATTATCAAAAGGGATATATATTGTTGGGAAAATGACCCTCAATGTTCCCTTAATTTGAAGAAGGTTCACACTCAATGCTAAGTACAAGTTGTATTTGATAAACCCCATTTTATCTCATGACCATGCAGGGTTAGGTCATACCAAGGTGTGAAGTAAGTTCAGTAGGTTTGCTGTCAAAACCGCTGAGACAAGCTCTCAGTCTCAGCTGAACCGCTGAGACAAGGCCAAGGGCCGCTGAGAAGATGTCTGGGCCAGCTGAGCTGCAGATAGAAGAAAACCGCCGAGACAACTGTCTATCTCAACGGATCCACTGGGACGAGACAGAAGAAGCCGCTGAGACTGGTAGTTGTCTTAGCCCAACTGCTGAGACAAATTCAAAAGGACTGGCGGGTTTTGCTTTTGGCGCAAGCTGCAGAAAAGCAAGATGTGGTACTCCAATCTCATCCATGCTATGTCAGAGGACATCTGATAGCCGTTGAAGATCTGTGAAGTATAAAAGAGAAAATTAGAGATTTATAGAAGCGCACTCTCACACCCTCACTCTCTCTAACTCTCCAGCACACAAAAGAAGAACAAAATTACTGTTCCATTGATGGCAGCCAAGAAAGATTTCACTTCCTATTTCCTGAAGCTGCAAGGAGAGAATAGATTGCTCCTCTTAATCAACTCAAGGTAGAGCAAGTTGATCCTCACTCTTTCTCTGAAGAAAAGGATCAGAAGAATCAAAGTTGAGGCCATTGGACTCATCCCATATTCAAGACTGCCACAACAGTTGTTCTGCAACAGAAGATTAAGTTTATTCTATCTTCTTTTGTAATCATACATTATTATTACTGTAGGAACTTAACAGTTCTGAGTGGTAGGGCATCTTTTCCTGAGGAAGTAGGGATGTCTAGCCTGAGAAGTAGAGCTGAGAGGTCAGCTTGAGAGTAGGATCAGTGTGTGATCTGAGGTAGGGTTGTTGAGCCTGAGGTAGGGTTATTGAGCTTGAGATAGGGTTTCTGAAAACCTGAGAGATCCTGAGGGATCTATGTTGTAAGCTCTTGGAGGTGTTGGCCTTATCTAACTCATTGTTAGAAAGGTGAAGAGAGAAAGAGGACTACTCAAGACACCCTGTCTTGAGGAACCTCTATAAATCTCTGTGTGTTTTCTGGATACTTGATAATAACTAACATAAAATTAGAAAACAGGTAGTTTATAGCCTAAAGAAAAAGAAACCTATTCACCCCCCCCCCCCCCCCCCTCTAGGTGACTAAGACTACATCCTAAACAAACTATCATATATGATAAAAATCGTGTAAAATCAGGAGAGATGTAGTGAAATAAACATGTAAAACATAGTGTAAAGATAGGGGCAACCAAAAATAAAGTCAGAGAATTTTAAGGCATGGTTCATAACATGGAGGAATCAAAATACTACTCACTATAAAAACATCATAAGCTATTGGACAATGTACATGAATTTAAAGACATAAGATTTTTCATACAATCTTATGAGATTTATGTAGTTAATACATAGAAACATTGTATGTGTCATGAATAGCAATCATGTATTAGACCATTCGTGTGATAGACATGTAATGTAGTTTTAGTTCAATTATTATGCATGGAAGTGTTAAATGAAACAATGACACATGTAAGTGTAGCATCAAAAGAAAACACAGAGTGAACTTAACATTAGTACATGCTATATCTCATAAAATCTATATGCTAACACAAGAGTAATGATGTGATAAATCATGTCACCGTTTCAAGCTACACAATAACAAGAATAGAACTAGGGCACTAACATATTTTTCTAGTTTTTGCACGTGATCGATGAGATCCGTATAGCCAAGGTTCTCAACCTCACAATGCTCATTGAAGCTTATCAAGTGGGTGAGTGACACTTGGGGGTTATCCTTGCTAACTGTACTGATAATATATAATTTTTATATCTTTTCACACTATCGATTTTATGATTTTATTTTTCATACAAGGTCCCCGGATCTATCAAAATCTACCTTTATAGGTAGATACACTTTAACTTTTATAGCAGTACAATTTTGGCCCAAAGTTCTAAGCCACATATATGGAAGATGAATATCGTGATATTGATTGATCAAGTCATGCCTAGCGTGTTAAGCACAATATCACGAGTTACAACATATAATCATGAGATTTCTACTCGAGTGCAACATCTAAGAATGTGTAATGTGAGAAGTCATTGTTTTTCCTAAATCCTCACACATACCTAGAGGCATATTAAACTTACAGTACACACCTATTATCACTCATGAACAAATACAGGTAGATTAAGACATACCGTGACATAATACATACAATGTAAACAATGATCAACCTCCTAAATCAAACATTGTACACAATTTATATGCTGTAAATTATAGTCATGCATGTCCACAGTTAATAATTTTGTCAGTTTTTTTAATTTAAATTTCAAAACAAAACAAAACAAAACACAAGCTTTTAAAATAAGACGCAAGACAAAATCAAAACATATTTTTGTACTTTTAATTGAATTAAGATTTGTGGCCTAAGACCCCTAATACTCCCAATTTTAACCTAATCGTTGAGAATCGTGCATCTGGGAGTGGTTTGGCAAATACGTGGTGTGCGTATATATATAACTTGTATTACGCGGCTAAAGGACTTGTCTTTGTTCGCCGACATGTGAATCCAAGAATTACATGTCATCTTTGTCCTTAGCCGGCTTTCACACCTAAGAAGACGATGAGGGTAAAGGTCTGATTACCCAAGTTGTTCCATCAATGGTGTATGTAGAAGACTTTATTAGTCAGGTTTGTGTTATAGCTTTAGAATCTTTCTTCATACATGAGCCAGAAGTGTGACCGCACCTTTTACATTTGGCATACTTTACGTAAGCGGTGGATGCCGCCTTTCGCATTGTTGGTGGGCTAATGCTGGAAGAATTATTTTGGATATTATATTTGTATTTATCATTTCAAGTTTATGCAAATTTGCTGGAAGGTGGCTACCGCCACCGGTAGTACTAGCGCTCAGCGATAACTGTGCATTATTATAACCAAACTCGAATTTACCTGATCCATGACACTGAGATCCCAACAACTTATTTAGTGATTTCTAACCAATTCTAAATTTTTGAATAGCAATAGTCGGGTCATGGATCCTAGCTTTCAAAGCGGCGTTTTCCATGTCAAGCATTGCACACCGATTTGAAAACCGTTTCTTTCTGTCTTCAATGTGGACAAGGGAAATCTGAAACCTTTTCTCCAAGCCCTTCCTCTTTTTAGTAAGATTTTCGATCGAGGAAAAAGTCTTGGAGAGGCTTTCGTTCAATTCTTTAATTGTAGCCAATGAGTGGGAGCACTCATGGCCTTCAATCTTCTCTTTGCCATGTTTAATACGTTCTTTATTTATATTTTTTAAATTCTTTTTAAATTGTTTATTTTCATTTTTCAAAGTAGTATTTTTATCATGAAATCTATCTAATCATCACACATGCGTTCATATAAATCATAGAGTTATTCATGAGATGGAGGTGTTACCTCAGTGTCGCTATGGACACTGGCTTCGTTGTCAGATTCTTGATGGTGTGTCCCCATGAAGCAAAAATTTGCCTCCTCCTTGCTGCTCAAACTCGTGGTGCTTGATTTGTCGGATAATGTGTCATTCCATGTCGACACCTTCAATACCTTCTTCTTTTCCTTGCCCCAATTCCTTATTTCTTTTTCTTCCTTCAAGTGCTTTAGATATTCTCTCTTGATGTGCTCGGATTTGTGGCAATGGTAACATTTGGGGGTGGGTTCGTTCTCATCACTTTACATCACTGATCTTGACGGCTTGCGCTAGATCCTCTTTCCTTCAAAATCGTTCTTCATGAATTTTTGGAATTTACTTGTCCTCTTTGGATTTCCCATGAATCTTTTGAAATCTTGAATGTTGAGGCTCTCTTCGTCATCATTCTCTTCTGCCACCTCCTTTTCTTTAGAAGCCTTCAGTGCGAGAGTCTTTTTCTTCGGCTCCCTAGGATATTCTTCAGCCTGGATCTTCAGCTCCATCTCATGGGTTTTTAGATTCCCAATGAGGCTCTCTATCTCCAGTGTGCTGATGTCATGTGACTCCGCTATGGCAGTCACCTTTGAGTTGAACCGTGGAGGAAGAGATCAAAGAATCTTCCTTACTAGATCTCCATTCGAGAACGTATTTCCAAGTGACCTCGAGGCATTGACAATTTTGGAGAAACGTGTGTACATAGCATCTACCTCCACGCCGATCTCCATGCGGAACTGTTCATATTCAGATTCTAGTCCGAACAACTTGGATTCTCACCTGCGAGGCACCTTCATGAGTTAATTCCAATAAACATCAAATATCATAAGCAATTTCATAATTACAGATTCTATTAAACTCAGTCTTATCTAACACACAAAATAATGAGTTCATGTCTTTGGTATTATTGGTGCAGCGACGCTTATCTGTATCGTCTCACTTGTCTCGCGGTTTCACTAAGGTTTGATCTCCTACAACGACAGTGGGTGCAGTGTATCAATTTTCTACCATGGCCCATACGTCCATGTCTTGTGTCATAAGAAATATTCTCATGTGTGTCCTCCAATGATTATAATCGCTAACCATAAATAGTGGGGTTCTACTCACTCCTAGTCCCTCCTGGAAAGCATGATTGTGATTGGTTGTCTTGCTTCAGGATTATCCTTTTTGAAGCAACCTCCCTCTGATACCACTTGTTGGATCTGTGCCAACCTTAGGGGGGGGGGGGTGAATAAGGTTCGCAACAGTTATGCACATTTTCAAAATTTTCTGTAGTAGGAATACACTTTTTGGAAACTAGCGCGGGGTGGTAAGGTTACCACCAATGGTATCAATAAAAATAGTATTCTCGTATGTTCAGTTAGTTCAATTCTCACAGGTGATCGTTCCAATGTATGTGCGATTACAGATTTAGGAAAAACAAATTATAACATTACTAGGGATCACAAACAATTATCAAGACATGGAAGTAATAATTCATAATAAGATTTGAAGGAGATTACAATCACAAAATTGGTATCTCCATGACGCCGGAGATCGAAGGCGATGAATAGAAAAATCTTCGGTTTTTTTATATTGACCCTCACCCCGAGGACCAGTTAGCTCTCTCCCTTCTCCCCGAAGGTCTTCGAGCTGTCTCTCTCCCTTCACCCTGAAGGTCTTTGAGCCCAAGCTAGACCTCCCTGGTCTAGACGTCCTTCACAGACTATTTTCCATGGAATCCTTCCCGAAAACCGATTTCCTCCCCGGACGATTTCTCCACGGCACACAAAAAGAGAAGAAAAGAAAATACAGAGATAAATAGATCTGAGAAGAAAATATTGCTCCCTAGAAGTTTGTCTCTGGAGGTGGTGAGCGACCAACGCTTTTGATTCTCATTCCTTGTGTGCTCAATCGTCCTCTAATTCTCATTCTTTGTTTAGTTATCCGAAGATCTTCTTTGTTCTTGCTTGAGGGTGAAAGTACATCTCCTTGGGAGGCAGCTACTTGCAACAAATAAGATGTGATAGCCTTCTGATCTTCGTTCTAGGATTCCGCGCACCTCCAGAAGAGAAAAGAAATTCTTTTATATGAGTTTAAATGGGCTACCAATGGCGGTATCGCTAGCGCTCAGCGGTATACTTTGTTTATCATTTTCTCCCAGCTGTCCTACTCCATGTAAGGAAGGCATCTGCGCTTTCCTTGTAATCTTCCATTAGCGCAAATCTTTGGTACTAGCACGACGCGGTAGGCGTGCTTGATTTGGCGCATGCACAACTGGACATCAATGGATAAGGAAGGTGGCGTCTCTTTCCTTGCAAAACCATGTTACCGCGGAGCGATAGATGCTATCGCGAGCGGTAGTGTCATTTCCTTCTATGCATGGTTGCCACCACATCCCCTCGTTGAGTACTCGGATCGCTCATGTGGACTTCCAGGTAGCTCGACACGTTAACAGTAGCACACGACGATAGTTGAGAAGCCCGGTCTCGTCGATTAGTCCTTGTAGTTGACATGCAGTGTCAAGTTGATCCTTCCTTTCAGTCGACATAGTTAGTGCTCGGTGTTAATGTTATCGCCATCGACAGCGCACAACTCTGGTCGACATGTGCAATCTCATTGATGTTGTCTTCTAGACGACATAGGATTTCTGGTCGATGTGCTCCTTCCAGTCGACATAATAGTCTGGTCGACATAGTTAGTGTCGGTGGTATCGCTATCGCCAACGGTAGGATGCAAATCCGTCGATATGAGCTCTCATGTCGATCTTTCCTTCCAGTCGACATTTATATTCTAGTCGATCTTGCATCCCGTTGACATGCTAGTGCCTGATGTTATCACTACAACACGACGGTAGTTGGTGTGGCTTGTCTGGTCGATGTGAGTAATCTAGCCGACATTTTGCCTTAATTTGCGCAAGTTCAATCAATGAGTACAAACAGAGCTAGTGCCCGATGATATCACTAACACCGACAGTAACTCACAAAGATTGGAGTTCTCGTACGACTGCACACATGTAAACTACACACTATACCAAATACAAGTATGATCAAATAGAACTTGGGATTTGTTATTATTGGGAATATTGCCTTCAATGTTCCCTTGATTTAAAGAGGCAACACACTCAATGCTAAGTACATATTGTATTTGATAAACCATATTTTGTATCATGCTAAAGCAAGGTTAGGTTATTCCAAGAAGTGGAATATGTTCAGAGGTTAATGCCAAAACCGGTGAGTTGATCTCTCAGTCTCAGCTGAACCGCTGAGACAAGGCCAGGTACCGCTGAGAAGAAGTTTAGGTCTGCTGAGCTGCAGATAGAAGAAAGCCGCTGAGACGACTGTCTGTCTCAACAGTAACGCTGAGACGGAGACAGTTGTTGTCGCTGAGTCTGAAGACTGTCTCAACCCAACCGTTGAGACAGATTCATATATGAATAAAGTATTGGCGGGATCTATTTTTGGCACAAGTGGCTGAAAAGCAAGATAGATTATTGGCAGATGCCCATGCTGTGTCAGGGGCTTCTAATAGCCGTTGAAAGTAAGAAGGAAGTATAAAAGAAGATGTTAGGTCTAAAAGAAGACAACTGTTCTATCGGGAAAAGTTTAGTGCGCTGCAAGTTCTATCTTCTTCAAGCTTCTTGAAGGGCCATCTCTCAAGCAAAAGTTGAACTCTGCTGGGAGATAAGATAGTTCTTCCTGAATCATTCAAGAAGAATAAGTAGATCTTCAACTTTGTTGAAGGAGAAGAATAAGGAGAAACAAGACCTGTAGTTGTTGCTTCACAGTTCTGTTTCAAGATAGCAGAAGACAAGATCTGAAGGTTAACTTTATAAAGTCTTATGTTGTATCTTTAACACTTTATTTATCTGTAAGGCTTTTATGCCAAAGCTGTAGGGCTACTTAGCCTGAGGGTAGAGCTGTACTCCCAGCTTGAGTGTAGGATCTTTGTGAAGATCTGAGGTAGGACTTCTTGAAAGGTATGAGGTAGGAAATTAGGAAATTTTTGAGTGGTAGGATTTAGAGTACTCTGAGTTTGTAGGGATGTTGAGCCTGAGGTAAGGTTTGGAGAAAACCTGAGAGATTCTGAGGAATCTGAGTTGTAAGCTCTTGGAGCTGAATTGGTGGAGTTGACCCTGTCTAACTCATTGTTAGAAGGGTGAAGGGGGAAAGAGGACTACTCAAGACACCCTGTCTTGAGGAACCTCTATATATGCTTGTGTGCTTTCTAAGTGTGTGATTATAACTTTTACATTCACTGAAAACAGCTAGGCTTAATAGGAAAGAAAAGAAAGAGACCTATTCACCCCTCTCTAGGTGATCTAGAGTATTACCTATAAACTATCAAGTGGTATCAGAGGTAGGTTGGTCAAAAAGGGCTTAACTATCTGACCAGATCCTACAAAGGAGTAGTCATATCTGAATCCAATGGCTGCCACTGGATTACAGAAGGAGATGTGGTCTATGAAGTTGCCCATATGCAATAAAGAGAACTTTGGCATATGGAAGCAAAGGGTAATGGTGTTTATGGAAGCCTTAGACCCTAGGATCTACAATACTGTGAAGCAGGGTCCTTTTACCTTTCAAACAGCCTCTACCATAGATCCAACTAGGAGAGTGGTCAAGCCTTTTGCTGACTTGACCAAGGATGAACTTGCACTATTCATAATGGATAAAAGAGCCCAGAACATTATTGTGAATGCAATTGATGATTCTACCTTTCAGAACTTGGTGCACTGTACAATAGGCAAGGAGATGTGGGATACACTTGTGGTGTATATGGAAGGGACTACTGAAGTGAGGGATGATATGAATTCTCTCCTCAATCAAAACTATGAAGCTTGCAGGCAGCTCAGCTAGGAAAGCATATCAATCTGCTATGAAAGGTTCTTCAGGATAGTTAATGAACTGAGGACCTATGAAAGGGTATTCCGTGACTATGAGCTAAATGACAAGTTCCTAAGATCTCTAACTAGAGACTGGGACACAAAGATATGTGCCATCAGGGAAGTGGCTAAGCTGGGTGAAACTCCTACCCATACATTGTTTGGGAAGCTGCTCTCTTATGAGATGCAGCTGTCTGCAAGGAAGGAGGAGGATGCATCCACAAGGCCTCATACAAGGGAGAAAACCGTGGCTCTCAAAGATGACAGCCCCAAAAGGAGCAAAGCCAATTTGCTGTCTCCTCCAAGAAAAGTTGCTGATTCAGAAAATTCTGAGAACTGCACTTCTGACAGCACCTCATCTGATGAGGAGTTTGCTGCCTTCTCTAGGCACTTCAAGAAGCTGATGAGGAGGAAGCAATGGAAGAACAAACCTTCCTCCTCCTCACATCCCAGGAAGGACCACAGTAGATCTGAAAGGCAACACTCTAAGGGTGACATGTATGACCATAAACATGCTAAACATATTTCATATAATGTTATATGCTACTACTGCAGCAAGGCTGGACATGTCATTGCTGACTGTCTAGTCAAGAGAAAGGAGAACGGTGATAAGAAACATCATCACCAAAAGGAAAGGAAAGGTGAAAAATCCTTCCTAGCATATAAGGGGAAGAGCTGGAGTGAATCTGAGTCCTCAACCACAGATTCAGATGAAGAGGAGAAAGCCTACATTGGGCTGTTTGCTGCAGAAGAGGATGAAGACTTTCCTGCTGCAAAGATTGAAATCAGGGCCCCTCTGTCACATTCAGACATTGACATAGAGGAGGATGAAGACATCCAAGAAGACCATGGGCTGATGGATCTAACAGAAGATGAGGACAGTCAAAATAATTCATACATTGAGCAGGTACTAATCCACTGCGTTTCTTCTTCTGAATATGAGACATGCCTAGAATCTGAATCAACTCCATCTAATGATGGAAGTGATTCAGAATTTGAGGAAGATGTCAATCAATTGATTGACATGTATGGTGCTCTTTTGAAAGCTCTGAAAAAGAACAAGATGTTAGCTAAGAGGCAATCTCTAGAGATTGCTTCCCTAAAGCAGCCAAAAACTGATTGCACTGAACATGCTACCCAGCTAGATCATATGAGCAAAGAAATTGGCAAGTTAAGGGGAATGTCAATTATCCATGTTGGCACCATAAGCCATAAAATCAAGATCATCAAGGATCTTGAGGAAAAGCTTCTCAAGGAGAGGATGTTAGTGGCTTAGTTCTCTACACCTAAGACAGTGCTACCTATTATTGACACCTTCTCCTCCCATAATAAAAGAAAATTGGGATTCAATAAAGAGGCAACAGCTAATAACACAAAGGGTAAGGACATGGGTTCAATTGAACCAAAGGCTTCCTTTGTGAAGGTAATGATGCCATCCAACATATATGACCAACAAAGCATACATGGTCACCTGTTGAATGGTAGTTCCAATAGCTTGAGCAAAGATGTTCACAGCTATAGGAGTAGATAGGAGTTAGGCTTGAGTGCCTTAAAGGCTCCACATGAGGACATTCAGATGGCCCATCATGGACCATTTGTTTTTGGAACCTCAACAACTATACTCAAGATAAAGAAGGCTGCATCTTCTAACTCCCATCCAGCAAAAATTGGGGTTTCTATCAGACCTATAACCAAGCCTAACAGTCCAGTTTCTGCTGCCATCAACACTTGCTTAACTGCCAAGATAAAATCTTTTGATGTCAATCATAAAATGGCTGCCAAGACTGATTATAGGAAGACAAAAAGCCAAGTGATTGCTGAAAGGAACAAGAAGAATGCAATTGTATCCTTTCCTGGACAGAATAAGGAAACCTCAACTTCTAAATCTGTACAGAAAAGAAGATACAACATATATTAGTGTTGGTGTTGTGGCAAAGTGGGTCACTTTGCAATTGATTGTTTGCACAACCCCAATGTGCCAATTGCAAGGAAGGGCACTCCAGCCAAACAAATCCTTTCCAGGAATATTCCATATGGTATTAACAGGGACCTAGGACCCAAAATCAGTTGGGTTCCTAAGGTATAGTAAATTTTATCTTGCAGGTTAGTTCAAGTGCCAGTCTTAAACAAATATGGTACTTGGACAGTGGGTGCTCAAGGCACATGACAGGTACCAGAAGTCTTCTACAGGACTACACATACAGCTATGAAGTTTGGACCTAAAGTTATATTTGGTGGATCTAAAAAAGGAGTCACCAAAGGATATGGTACAATCTCCAATGCCATAGTCTCAATCACAAGGGTAGATTATGTTGAAGGGTTGCAACACAACCTTATAAGCATAAGTCAACTATGTGACCTAGGCTATGTCATTGAATTCCACAATGACAAGTGCTTGATCAAAAAGTCAAATGACTTAGAGACCATTCTCTCAGGCACTAGGAGTGGGAATGTATATTATTTAGATTTTATTTGCTATAATTCCTTTTCTCCTATATGTCTTGTAGCTAATGAAAGCAAGTCTCTTTGTGTTCAATGACACAAGAGACTTGCCCACATTAACTACAAGACAATGTATAGACTATTTTCTAAAAATCTTGTTAGGAATAGTCCAAATCTAAAATGTATTAAAAAGTGGTCCCTGTCATGCTTGCCAAATGGGTAAGCAAACTAGGGCCACTTTCAAAAGTATTGACTCCAAAGACACTGGAAGATGTCTATATCTATTGCACATGGACTTGTTTGGTCCTTTGCCAATTCAAAGCCTAGGTGGGAAGTTGTATACCTTGGTGATTATTGATGATCACTCAAAGTATACATGAGTATTCTTCCTAAAGAAGAAATCTGATACCTTAGATGTCTTTATAAATCATGTCAAGGCCATTCAGAATGATCTAGAATGTACTGTGGTCAGGACTAGGACTGACCATGACACAAAATTTCAATCTGAAGCTATGACAAGGTTTTGTCAAGAATTTGTTATCACCCAAGAGTTCTCCTCCCCAAGGACTCCACGGCAAAATGGTGTGGCTGAGAGGAGGAATATGACCTTGATAGAAGTTGGGAGAACATTGCTTAGTGACTCCTCTCTCCCAGAATATTTCTGGGCTGAGGCAGTCAATACTACTTGTTATGTTCTCAATAGAGCTTCCGTCAATAAGGTCCTTGGAACTACCCCATATGAGATTTTGAAAGGCAAATAACCAACAATATCATACTTTAGAATCTTTGGTTGCAAATACTACATTTTAAATGATGAAAAATCTCAATTGACAAAGTTTGCAGAAAAAATGCAATGTAGGGGGTTCTTGTAGACAATAGCTCACATAGTAGAGCTTATAGAGTATACAACAAAAAAAACTCATGCTGTAGAAGAGTCTATGCATGTAGTGTTTGATGAGACCAACCTACTTTATAAGGGCTGGTCTAGTTCTTCTGTTTTAACAGGAAATGGACAAAAATTGGAAAAGATGTCTATCCAAGACATTTCCAACAGCAGCAAAGCCTATACAGATGCTGATATTCCTGAAGATGAAGAAGTGCAGGCTGTTGAAGACCCTACTATTCCAGAAGAAGACTTGCAAATTATTGACATGATGCCTAAAGCAACAAGATACTTGAGAGATCATCCAAGAGAACTGATAATTGGAGCTGAGAATCAAGGTGTGATCACAAGAAGTAGGGCTCATAATGAAGCTCTATTCCTGTGCTTCTTGTCACAGTTGGAGCCCCAGAAGTTTGAAGAGGCCAATCAAGATACTTTCTGGATTCAAGACATGCAAGAAGAGCTCCTTCAATTCAAGAGATGCAAAGTCTGGAAGTTGGTGCCAAAACCTCAAGGACACAACATCATTGGCACCAAATGGATATATTGAAACAAGTTGGATGAGAATGGAACCATCATCAAGAATAAAGCTAGATTGGTAGTCAAGGGCTATAGACAAGAAGAAGGTATAGACTTTGATCAAACTTTTGCCCCAGTTGCAAGGTTAGAAGTTATTAGGCTATTCCTTGCCTATGCTGCCCACAAGGGGTTCAAAGTATACCAGATGGATCTCAAGTCAGCCTTCCTCAATGGTAACTTGAAGGAAGAGGTATATGTTGAACAACCTTCAGGTTTTGTACATCATGTCCTTACTTCTCATGTTTATTTACTTAGGAAAGCACTATATGGTCTAAATTTACTTAGGAAAACATTATATGGTCTAAAGCAAGCCCCTAGGGCTTGGTATGAAACCTTGTCTAGCTTTATCATCAAGAACAAGTTCTTGAGGGGCAAGATAGATAGCACATTGTTTCTTAGGAAAACAAAGGGCAAGTGTCTTCTAGTCCAAATTTATATTGATGACATAATCTTTGGGTCTACAGATGACAAACTTTGCAAAAGGTTTGCCAACCTTATGCAGGGGGAGTTTGAGATGAGCAGTATGGGAGAGCTCAAGTACTTTTTAGGCCTCCAAGTGAAACAGTCTGATGAGGGGATATTCATCTATCAGACTAAGTACACTAGGGAGCTTATCAAGAAATTTGGGATGGAATCAGCTTCCACCATGAAACCTCCCATGGGGTCCAACATTTCCCTGGACAAGGATGAGAAGGGCAAGACCTTTGATGAATCCCTGTACAGGTGCATTATTGGATCCTTGTTGTATCTAACTGCTAGTAGACTAGTCATTATATATGTTATATGTGTTTGTGCTAGTTACCAAGCATGCCTTAAAGAATCTCATTACTCAGCTGCAAAGAGGATTTTGAGATATATTAAAGGCAGCCAACATCTTGGCCTTTGGTACCCTAAGAATAACGATTTTGAACTGACTGGCTTTCCAGATGCACATTTTGCAGGATGCAAAGAAGACAGGAAAAGTACAAGTAATACTTATCAATTCATAAGAAGGAGGTTGATATCATGGAGCAGCAAGAAGCAAACCAGTGTGGCTATTTCCACTGCTGAGTCCAAATATATAGCTGCAGGTAGCTGCTGTGCACAACTCTTGTGGATACAACATTAGCTAGAGGATTACAACCTCAAGGTAAGTCAATCTCCTTTATATTATGACTCATCCAGTGTTATCTCTATTGCTAAGAATCCTGTCGCTCATAGCAGGACTAAGCACATAGAGATAAGATATCATTTTATTAGAGAACATGTTGAAAGTAAAGATATCTTCCTTGAATTTGTCCGCAGTGACAATCAAGTTGCTGATATCTTTACAAAACCATTGGATGAGGCTAAATTTAATGCTTTCAAGATTGATCTTGGTATGATAATATTGAATAGTGACTAACTTGTCTTATTATCAGTCCTCTATGATAGATTGAATGCTATTTTCTGGTACAATATGTTGTCACATCAACACACTTAGTGACATGATTAGGACATCAACCAATCAAATCAAAATGGCTTAATATTAGTTTGTAAAATCAATTAAAACAGGAGACTTATTTTAGCTGAGCCGCTGAGACAGCTGGGAAAATCCCAGTTGAACCACTGAGACAGCTAAACTGTCCCAGCGGTTGATAGTTCTCTATCCCAGCGGTTTAGATCGTCGTCTCAGCAGTTCCATTGAGACTGGTTGTCTAAATTGTTGTTGTCAAAATTAAACATTAAATGATCTAAAATCACTTAAAATAATAAGTCCAATCAACTTTAATCATTAGGGCTAATCAAAACATAAACCAAACCTATATCAGTAGATCAATGTTGAGTAAAGATAATTACAAAACTCTTACTCCCCAGCCGCCGAGATGAATCATCTTACCTTCCGTCTCAGTGTCTCGTTTTCTTAGAAAATGGCGCCAAAGTGTTCTAAGGATCTTCAGGAAGGGTATGAAGTAGTAAGAAATAGATTTGCTCATGCTCTAGAAGAAATAAAGGAGGTGATTCAACTTCTAGAAGCTCAAGGTCTGTAATATCTTCTGTCTGAGCCCACTGTCATTCTCAGAACTGAAGTTCTAGAATGGTACAGTAATGTAAGGATCTCCCCATCCAAGTGTACTTTAAAGTCAAAGGTTGGAGTTGAAAAGATTAAAGTCTCCTCCAAGAAGATAGAAAAAGGTCTGCATTTAACTCCATGCAGTCTTGATGAGGAAGAAGAAATCTCAGATAAAGATAAGAAGAAAGCTCTAACCAAGTGTAACTATGGTGACGTCCAAAAAGGCTCACTGAAGAGGAAATTCTTCAATCAGAGAGGCAAGCTCCTCTCTGACATAGTTGGGAAGACCATTCTTTATAAACCAGGCTCCCATGACACCATCTCCCAGTTCATGTTTGAACTGATGACATGGATTATCATGAAGAGGAAGACATCTTGGGAAATGTGATCTTCTAAAGAATGAAAGAGTGCATGTAAGCCCCCAACTTGGGAATAATTCTGTCTCTTTACCTTCAGAACACTTATCCTGAGAAGTTTGAGAGCTCAAAAGGGTCAAATCTCCTCTATCTAAAAAGGATGGATATAAAAACTCTGGATAGGTTCACTAGGGTGCTTCCCATGAGCCAGTCCTCAGTGGCAAAGGACAAGAAGAAGAAGATGTCAAAAGATCTCAAGCAGTCCAGAATAGTTGTCTCAAGTTCTGAGTCAAAACATTCTGATGAGGATGAGGATGCTGGTGCTGATCTGAACTCTCACATCAGTCCAAACAAAAAATTTATTCTGGATGACAAGAATGAGGAGGCTATATCTGATAAAGGTGCTGTAGATGCACAAAATATGCCTGCTAATTCTGTCAAGAAAAATGACATGGAGAAAATTAGTACCCCTGGTAATTAATACTTCAACCTCAAATTACTGATATTGGTATCTAATATTAAACAGTAAATTAGTTAATAACTAATGATTCCACTGTAATCTCAACATCAGATCCTCAAGACCAGTTGGATGCCCTATCTGAGAGGGAGCAACAACAAGAGCCATCTGAAATAGATGTTGCTGATAATAATAATGCTGAAGAGGTCTCTGTCAGGATTGATGAGGATAAAGTGCATTCTCCTGAGGATATGCAAAGTAAGATTGACACCATCCTCTTAAATCTTGAAAGAAGAATCAAACTTAATCCTGATAATCTACCAGGTCTCTGAGATTCACCAGATCAAAGACAAGCTGATGCCCCATCTGAGGGGGAGAAGCCAAAGAAGCCATCAGTTGGGATTGATGGTAGCATCTTTGGAAAGCATGATGTGGAGAACTTAGGCTCCAAAGATGATTTACTAAATTTCTTGGACTCAACTGATCATGAACAGTCCAGTGCTCTATCTAAGGGGGAGGAGCAAGGAAAATCTGAGGATAATGATATTAATAATGATGTTATTGATGTTGGAGATGATGAGGATAATGATGGAGCCCCTCTTGACCATGTTGCTGACATAGCCAACTGTGCTAAACAAATGGATGATCAAGAAAAAAGTCAAAATACTCCAGTCATTAATCCAAATAACATAATTCAGGAAGTACAAGGGCAAATTACCCCCAGGTGGAATTTATCTCTCCTCCAAGTCTCCCTCAGGAACTCATTGAATCTGTAGTGATTGATCAACAAGCTTCAACCTCCATCCCCTCACAGTCAAATGCGAATATTATTAGTGATATTCAAATAATGCTAGATACTCATCTGACCTCCATGAAGGATTATGTTGATAGGCCAGCCTCTACAGTGAAGGAGTACGTTGATAAGTCTATCTCCAATGTAAAGACTGAAGTTATGGCTGAACTAAAGCCCATCAAGGATGAAATAGTCTATCTGAATCAACAAATGACCAAGTGGTTTGTCATGGATGAAAAGACAGTAAACTCTCAATCTGAAATATTCAGATCCATCAACAATGAGCTCAAACTAGCAGAGTCTGATATGAAATATGTCAAAGAGTATGTCAGCAATGCAAATGGGGTGCTTCAGAATACAACAAAGCATATTGAGGAATATGTGTGGTCAACTGCTACCCAAATGGATGCTGAGGAAGTAAAGCTGAAGGATGAGCTCAAAGCTGACATTGAAAATGTCTTCTAAACCCTCTCTGGCACAATCACAGCAGCTAACCAAGACATCAATCAAAGAATATTTGAAGAAGCCAGAAAGGGGGTGGATACCAATGTTGTAACCAACTTTGAGCTAGCCCTCAAAGTTCTGCAAGGAACGCGGATAACCTTAAACCTTCCCCTCCTGGATAGGCAGAGAGCAGAAGATTGGGACTTCCCTAAACAAGAGCAAATTGCCCAGAATGTCAGATTGGCAAAGAGAAGAGAGAGAACACATGATGATAGCTGAAGAATTTATGGCTAGGCAAAGGGATGAGCAAAGCAGAGACCCAGATCTTGAATATTGGAGTAAGGACTCCAAGAGCATAATCCTGAATACATGGCTAAGCCATGGACAAGTCTGCAAAGACATTGATAGAATCTATCCCTGTGAAGAATGGATAAAGCATTTGGAAAGAAACACAAAAAGGGAAAGAATATTCAAGGCAAATCTGGTGAGGAAGGACAATCCAAGAAGGATGCCTTCAAGGTACATTCCAAAGCCATACATGTACTTCAAAAGACAAGAAAACAAGAAGAAGCTAGCTGAAATAGTAATAGCAAATGAAGAAAAGGACATTGCTACTACTGCCGCCGAAAACATGGCTGATGCTACTGAAGACAAGGAGGCCTCAGAAAAAGGGAAAGAAGTTGTTGCTGATAATGCTAAATGCTCAACATCTTCTAAGAGGAGAAGAACTTAATTTAATATATTATATTTTTCTTCTGAAAGTCAAAATGTAATTTAAACAATGTCCCAACATTTTGATAGAAATAAAAATGAAATTTTGGCTAAATCTATTGGTTTATGTTAGAGGCTAATCTTAGTCAAAGCCTAGTAATAGTCAGTATCATTGCTATGGAGATTCTTTGATATCTGAACATAATGAATTAACAATGCTATTAACTTGATAAACAATATTGTTATTATGATTGTCATAAATGTAATATATATTGTCATGATCTGTAATGCCTAAGCTATGTCAACCTTTATATGATATGATATCATGAATGTTATATAATTTATTATATGATAAGTTTTCTCTTTTTATGTACCTTAGCATTGAGGATGTTCTGCCTTCTTCAAATAGGGAGAGATTGTTGGGAATATTGCCTTCAATCTTCCCTTGATTTGAAGAGGCATCACACTCAATGCTAAGTACATATTGTATTTGATAAACCCTATTTTGTATCATACTAAAGCAGGGTTAGGTTATTCCAAGAAGTGGAATATGTTTAGAGGTTAATGCCAAAACCGCTGAGATGACCTCTCAGTCTCAGCTGAACCGTTGAGACAAGGCCAGGTGCCGTTGAGAAGGAGTCTAGGTCTGCTGAGCTATAGATAGAGGAAAGTCGCTGAGACGTCTATCTATCTCAGCAGAGCCGCTGAGACGGAGATAAATGTTGTCGCTGAGTCTGAAGACTGTCTCAGCCCCACCGCTGAGACAGATTCAAATATGAATAAAGCACTGGTGGGATCTGTTTTTGGCGCAAGTGGTTGAAAAGAAAGATAAATTATTGGCAGATTCCCATGTTGTGTCAGGGGCTTCTAATAGCCGTTGAAAGTAAGAAGGAAGTATAAAAGAAGATGTTAGGTCTAAAAGAAGACAACTATTCAATCGGGATAAGTTTTATTGTGTGCTGCAAGTTCTATCTTCTTCAAGCTTCCTGAAGGGCAATCTCTCAAGCAAAAGCTGAACTCTACTGGGAGATAAGATAATTCTTCCTGAATCATTCAAGAAGAACAAGTAGATCTTCAACTTTGCGGAAGGAGAAGATCAAGGAGAAACAAGACCTTTAGTTGCTGCTTCACAGTTCTGTTTCAAGATAGCATAAGACAAGATCTGAAGGTTAACTTTATATAGTCTTCTGTTGTATCTTTAACACTTTATTTATATGTAAGGCCTTTGTACCTGAGCTGTAGGGCTGCTTAGACTGAGGGTAGAGCTGTACTCCCAACTTGAGTGTAGGATCTTTGTGAAGATCTGAGGAAGGACTTCTTGATAGGTCTGAGGTAGGAAATCAGGAGATTTCTGAGTGGTAGGATTTGGAGGACTTCGAGTTTGTAGGGTTGTTGTGCCTGAGGTAAGGTTTGGAGAAAACCTGAGAGATTCTGAGGAATCTGAGCTGTAAGCTCTTGAAGCAGAGTTGGAGGAGTTGACCCTGTCTAACTCATTTTTAGAAGGGTGAAGGGGGAAAGAGTACTACTCAAGACACCCTGTCTTGAGGAACCTCTATATATGTTTGTGTGCTTTCTGAGTGTGTGCATATAACTTTTACATTCACTGAAAACCGCTAGGCTTAGTAGGAAAGAAAATAAAGAGACCTATTTACCCTAGAAGGGTGAAGGGGGAAAGAGGACTACTCAAGACACCCTGTCTTGAGGAACCTTTATATATGTTTGTGTGCTTTCTGAGTGTGTGCATATAACTTTTACATTCACTGAAAACCGCTAGGCTTAATAGGAAAGAAAAGAAAGAGACCTATTTACCCCCCCCCCTCTCTAGGTGATCTAGACTACTACCTATAAACTATCAGTTATTATTAAACCTGAGAGATGCAGAATGCATGTTCCAACATGAAGCTCATTTCAACTTTCAAAATAATTTAAATTTCATTATTGTAGAATTTTTAAGTTCAAATAATATATTTTCTCAATGTCATGCATTCACACACCAAACACACTCACACAAACGCGCACTTGCTCGTTTGTTCATCCTAAGTAAATTTAATACATTTCATAGTGTAAGAAAATATCATGTTTTAGGTAGATTGTAGACTCGTGCAGTGCTCTTAGTCGAGCGCCCACATCTCGCATTTTTGTGTGTGTAGAATTAACTTCTCAGCATACGACTAGGATTATGATTTTCTAAGCGCATAGGGATAGTTTATTCTTCTCTTAATCATAATTCGGTAGTCTCCGTAGGTAGTATATGAGAGTGTGTAGTAGACCTCTATAGATAAATTGCTCGAGTCGGGCGGAAGGGTATCCTTTCTCGATGACTAGAACTTGCCCCTAGCGATCCTCAAGACAAATGCATAAGTTGGTTTACTATGAGATAGGCCATTCTTTGGTACGATTGAGCATTTGCACCCCTACCTACACTTTATATCCTTGCGTACACCACTTTGAACCTTTCACTTCCCCTTGATTCAGCTCCACTATCATTCCACCAAGGCCTAAAAAGCATCCTATTCACACACTTAGAATTGAGCTTGATATTGGTGATCCCTTTAGCTATCTGTGTGAATAAGGTTTATATGTGTGGTGATTGCTTGTATTTAAGAATTATATGTGTGGTCATATTGATTTACGCTTATGAATTCGTCTAATGTCGTGGAGAGGGCGTGAAAAGGAAAGCCTATGACCATTGACATTGATAGGTTTCTTTGGAGTCTGCCCTAATTCTAATTAAGAGTAGGTATGATAAGCCAAAATGCGCTATAGAAATTTGTAAATTAGTATGTATGCTGAGGAGAATTTTCTGGTGAAATTTCTACGTGCGCAAGCGTGAGACTTCTCTTTTTTACTTCTTACACTCATTTTCTTATCCAGTATTATATTTTCCTACCCCTATGGTGAGTTGTTTGATCGGGACTAGCAAACATGTGAGTCTGGGGGTATTTAATAAGAGATGTTTTTATAGTATATTTCATGCTCTTTAGGCTCTATTTTCGCGTTTAGTCGCTTCATTTATATTGGAAATACGATAAATTATCACAGATTCACAAAGCACACATAATGCACATTCTTAGCCGATCTTGGCGTGCAAAGCACGCTTGATCATCATTGGGGAGAGCGCGCCACTTTTTCCCTCATTTGTATTTATGCGCTTCGTAAATTTTGGATGCGCCGGCGACCTTTTGCCTCGACAATCTCACTTGGTAAGCGTAGGGAGACTACTAAGAATTCATTTTAGATCTGCTTGAAACGCACGATCGTGCGTCTAGCCTTGTCGTATGGTTGATTAGACCATGTGAGTTCAAGCTCCCTTCCAGATGCCAAAATCGTTGTTTTGTGCGTGCCCATGTGTTTCCTTCTTGCACAGTCAGGTTTGACCGTGCGACGTGTTGAATGTACGGCTCGAGTTGAAATCTACTTCCATCACACAGTTGAAGTGGTCCTAGGATATTCTTTCTCTCATGGTCCAGTTCGACCGTGCGAGTTCATTCTGTGAGATTGACCAAATTTTGGGTGTTCTGTCGGCACTCATGCGATTTCTTCGCGCACGGGCAATTTTGACCGTGCGAACTCAAAACGCATGGGCACCGTATTTCTGTAAATTAACATTATCCCGTGCCAAATTCACCGTTGAAATCAATTATTTAATTTATTGGTTTTTCACGGCTGACACGCACGATAGTGCGCTAGAACGCATGAGAGCAATTTTCTGCTGACTTTCTATATAGTTGCACTGCAGCTCAAACCACAAAGGATTCCAACCGAATTTAGGGCTTCGTTTTGAGCTCTCTTCAGAGCTTTTATCATGTAACCTCAGGGGACTTCTTCTTCATTTTCTCCAAGCATTCTCAAAGAAAGTGAAGCACCGACGACGCCCCACTAGAGGTCTTCGAGTCTGGAGACATAAGTGTTGCACGCAACAGTTGAAGAGAGAAGACCCGTGGGAAGGAGGTTACAACTCTGACTGCATAGCGGGGAAGCAACCAATGACGAGAAGGAAGGGTGAGGTGGACCACGTCCAGCTTTCCTTCGGATCTAAGGAAGAGACTCTCGCTCCTCCCGTGCATAGGGAGTGGTAAACTCGTTCTTTGTTTCAGTTCTTTGGAGTTCTTGTTATTATTATGTGATATAGCTAAATCATCCAAACATGAGGATCAATGAGTGCGGATGCTCATAGTTATATCGTCAATTGTGGAGTTTGAGTGGAAGAACCCTAGTTTCTTTTTCTGAACATAACTTGTGTGATGAATTGTTTATCTTGTACCGAGTTACTTTGAGCTGAGAGTGTTTATTTGTGATATGTTTTTTTTTCCGACTAAAGGACTTCAATCTCAAGTCTTTTTTCGATAGACAACTTGATAACTCTATTTTTATCTTAGTTTTTAGTTAGTTTTTAATTTAATAATCAATCAATATTAATCTTTATTATTAAAATATTCTCCATAATTTATTTATTTTTATTTTTCAGGTAAATCAGGGCTGCTGATAGCATTTTTGGGCTCACTGTTTTAACCAGAAGAAAATCTATTGCTGTTTTGGAAAATTGTCAAGTACACGCCCCCTGGTCACGGGCGTGACCTAGGGGCGTGACCTCAGCCACGGGCCGTGACCGCTGAGAACGCTAGAGACAAGTCCACGTCAGATTAATATTACACGCCCCCTAGTCACGGGCGTGACAAAGGGGCGTGCCTTATGTCACGGGCCGTGACTCCCCTGCCATGCTGGATCATGCCACGTCAGATTATTATTACACGCCCCACTATCACGGGCGTGACAATGGGGCGTGACTTACTCTAAAACGGCAAATTAACTCCAGCTCAAGCCGTTTCCCGCCATTTGCAGATCAAGCCATGACACGTCTAGGTCACGGACGTGACCTAGGAGCGTGACCAACAGATTTATGAAGTTTGACGGTTTTTCTCCCGAACGTTCCCGGGTATTCAAGACACCGTTGCCGCACATTACACGCCCTAGGTCACGGGCGTGACCTAGGGGCGTGTCTCCCCAACTTTTTCAACTATAAATTGCTGCCATGTATAGATGCCGGGGGGAGGATTTTGGAGGCCATTTTCTGTTATTCTACATTAATTTACTGTTTTTCTCATTTCAAGTTGTCACCTATAATTTTGTTTTAAGTTGTAATTCTCTTTTCAGCAATTTCAATTTAAGTACTTTTATATTACCAATCATGTCTCCCTCTTTCATCATATGTATTTCCTCCATCATGATGAGTAGCTAAATTCCAATTAGCACTTGATCATGATGAACTTTGGAATAAAATAAACGTTGCTTTGTTCTTATTAAAATTTGCAAGCTTCTTATATTATTTCGCTTCGATTTATCTTTGAATTTAATTGCGTCAAATTCATATATCGCGAATATGTTTTTCGATCTAAGATTCGTATGCTAATGATCGAGACATCCATGCAAACGAGGAGATCACTCAAAGATAAAAAGAATTTCATGCACTCCTCGAGAGAGGGTGATATAATTCTTCCGGACTGGAATCAAATCCAGTAGAGGGGTTCACCGCCTAAAGCAAGCTTAGGGGTTTCGACTGGCCGAGGGGTCTCAATCGATCAACCTAAGGTTAGTTGATAGTTCTCTCTCGAGAGGTTTTATCATACTTTGGGAACCTCCATGGTCGAAGTATATAATTTAGAAGTTTGCAGTTTAATCATCTACGAAGTTTATTTTAGTCCAAAGGGATTCTAGATCAAGTAATAGCTTCCTAATCATCAATTTTCTCTTTAGCCCAAGTCGCTTTTTTACTTCACTTTCAAACCAAAAATTTCCGTTAGATAAAATAACTGTAACACCCCAGTTTTGCTGATCTGAGAGTTAACGCCGCGCGTTAGGTCTTCTTCGTTGAAAACCGCCATAATGGCAGATTTTTCTTAACGCACAATCGTGCGTTTTTCTTGACGCACGATCGATCCGCCCGTGCGTGCTCTACGGCTGGGAAAATGGTGTTCCGAGTTTGTTCGTGCATTTTACGCACGGTCGTGCGTTCAACCGTGCATTCGCAAAATGACGGAAACAGATTCGTAAATAGCAAAATCTGGGCGTCTGTTTGGCTTAGATCTTGATCGGACGGCTCTGAGGGGCTCGTGGGAGAACCCTAAGTAGGGCTGAGAGGGTTTTCCCTCTTCATTTTCTTTCCATCGCGGGTTTTGAGGGTTGAGAGAGAGAAGGGGCTTGGAGGAGGAAGAGAGTTTAGATCCCTCCATTGTTGGAGCTTCGGATCTCCGTTCGCCGATCCGAGACTGGCAGCGGGGTGCTTCTTCTCCTCCATTCTTTGCAAGTTTCCCATGGGTAGGAGGAGATCTCAAAAGGTAACGACATTTCTCCTCCGTTCTTTAGGATGCGTGCATGGCATCCCTTTTTCTCTCTATTTGTTGCATTTTGGCACCGGATCCGTCGAGTGAGAGGGATCCGGGTCACCTTGGTTCAAGAGGAACCTTCGGGTTGATTGAGTCCGTCCCCGACATGATTTGCACTAGAAATCCGCTCCGTTAGTGGATTAGGCATTGTGGTTGAAGCCGAATTCGCGACCGTTGGTCCGATTCGGTGATGTTGATTGACGCGCATTTTAGGGGTTTTGCTAGAAATCCGAATACGGCGAATTCGTCGTCGTGATGCCCTTGTATGTTCGTATATTAACGAATGTTGGGTTTTGGGCGGGGAGAATAATGTGCGTGTAATGAGCGTGAGATGCCCAGTGATGTGCGAAGGTGTGATTTGGTCTTTGTGGTCGGCTGGCTATCCCGTGAATGCCGGAATTCATGTGTGGAGAGTGTCCCGGCAAGACAAGTCCCTTCGGTGTTGGCGGCAAGAGCAAGTGAGCTGTCTGACAAGCCCGATGGAATGGTGGGCCAGGCGCGGTGGGTTACGGCGTGAGCTCTAGGCCTTGGGATACGATGCCCTTTGGGGGAAGTGTTGAGTACCCTGTGGTTGCGCTGTGCGCAATGTTGGCGGCAAGAACATGTGAGCTGTTTAACAAGCCTGATGGCATGGTGGGCCAGGCGCGGTGGGTCACAGCGTGTGTTCTTGGCCTTGGGCTACGATGCCCTTTGGGGGAAATGTCGAGTACCCCGTGGTTGTGTTATTGATGTATGATGATGTGCTAGATTCATACGTTGTAGGGTGCCTTGGGTGAAACCCGGGTTGCATTCATATTGCATTTGTAGGCCCATTTTATTACTTGCTCAACATAGAAACGTGAATGATGGTTGTGACACTCATGCCTGTTGTTTATGTTGCTTTTCTTTATATACATGTGCATACGAAGTGCTGACTTGCAGGGTGATGTAGTTCCCCGGGGTCCGCTAGGACGGCCGGGAGGAGGGGTGTTGTTACACCGTTTGTGGTCATCCATAGCTGATCCTCGTTTACCACTCTTTGTGATTTGGATGCAGGCCAAGGATCGCAGGCCGGAACCAACTCGCAGGCCAAAAAGGCCTAAAGCCTCATGAAGTGTTTATTTTGCTTTCCTACATTCCTGTACTTGTCTTTTCTTGTTTCCGGCTTGCATGCCGAGGTAGCTTAGGAGAGCTAGTTTTTCCCTTTTGGGGATTTCATGATTGTTGTGAATGTTTGACGATTTGGACAATGGTTTTGTAAGGCCTTAAGGCCGGTTTTACTCCTATGTAGTTGTGGACAATCTCTGTGTTTTTTTAGTTTTATTTCCGCTGTGTTATCTGAGTTTTGAGTTGGGGAGTTATATCATCTTTTAATACTAAAACTATGGCGGTTATATGTTGTGGGGTCCCGGCCGGACCTATATTATATAGTCATTACAGGGGAGGTGTTACAATTTGGTATCAGAGGGAGGTTAGTATTCTTGCGAGGTCTAATGTTTTCGGATCGCGTAAAGAGGTTGTCCACATAGGAGTGTTGTGCGGGATCATGAGTATCCCTGCGTTCGAGTCTTGCGAATAGAACTTGATGAGTTTATTTCCTTGCTTATGCTAGGATGTTGGCGACGATGCGGGGACATCGAGAAGGCAAGAAGAGCCTTCGGGAAGCAGTGCTACTGCTCCGGGCCTCATGAATATGGGCATGTCCCCGGCTGATTTCTGTCGCATGCTAGCGGAAGCAATGGTAGCGGCTCAAGCTGCGGCGATGCCACGGGTTCCGACGCCGATGGTGCAGGTTACGACTCATGTTACTCCGACTGCTACACCAGATACACCGGAGGTTGGAGTGAGGCAAGCGGAGCCTTTAGCGGAGAGAGCTTATGGGATGGGCGGACGATTTATGAAGTACTTCTTGAGTTTCCATCCTCCGACATTCAAGGGAGTTGGCACTCCAACGGATGCCGAAGATTGGCTTTTGAGGATCCAGGAACTTTTGAAGGCAGCAGAGACCCCATCGGAGAGGTAGTCCCACTTTACGATCTTCATGTTAGAGGGCGATGCGAAGCTGTGGTGGGTGAATCACAGTGGTAGCCATTTCTTTGGGCGCGCACCGTCCATGGAGGAGTTTGGTAATGCGTTCCTCAAGCGTTATATTCCGTTGTCGATGAGGTTAGCACTGCATCGGCAGTTCTTGCATTTGGTGCAGCGGGAGAAGACAGTGGGCGAGTATCTGCAATAGTTCACTCGGCTGGGTCGTTATGCGGGAATGACTATGGTAGACGATGAAGAGAGGGACAATCTCTTCTATCAAGGCCTAAGAGAGAATTTAAGGCAGTCGTTGATAGCCTTAAAGAACGCAGGATTTAATGAGTTGGTCGAAGCCGCTCGCACATTAGAAAGCGACCTGGAGCGAACCAAGAGGCGAAAGGGATTTGCGGCAAAGCAGGGAGAAGGAAAGCCTTCTCAGTCTCAGTCTCAGTGGAGGTCCGAGGGAAACCAATGGAAGAAGAAGCCCCGTCCTAACAGGCCTGTGGAGCGAAGTGGCGCACCTTCGGCAGATTTTCGCTCCAAAGGTTCGTTTACTTATTTCAAGTGTGGCAAGGTGGGTCACATAAGTCGATTTTGTACCGCGGGCGGAGCTGAGCCAGAGCCGAGGCAGGAACAATCGGTGCGTTCCGGCCCTAGCGTTGTGGAGAAAGGGAAGGCGGCAGAGTCTAGTGCTTCGCGGTTCCCTCCGGTGCAGCCTAGAGCGTATAATCTTGGGAAGCAGGAAGCGATTCGTCAACCCGATGTGGTGACAGGTACGAAAAGTTTAAGTTTTTGTTTGTTACGGTAATGTAGTATGCGGCCTTTTATGTTTGTTATGCACGTGGTTAGGTTTCGTGCTAGTTTCGGGCTACCCCTCTCGAGTGTTGTTCGACACGGGAGCATCACACTCTTTTCTCGCGGAAAGCTTTATTCGGAGGATTGGCGCTGAGTCCGTCGAGGCAGAGGTGGAGCTGAGCGTGCGCATGCCGAATGGGTCTTTCATGACCACCGTGAGGAAAGGACGCATTGTGTTACAAATTTGCGATCGCGATTTCGAGTTGGTAGCAGCGATTCTGCCACTGGTAGAATTCGACATTATCTTAGGGATGGACTGGCTTGCAGAGCAGCGAGCTAGTATCGACTGCCAGTTGAAGGTGGTAACCCTGAGAGGCGAGGGTAAAGCAGAGGTCAAGTTTGAAAGCCTAAGCGGAGTGGCTGGCTCCCTGATTTCCGCCATGCAAGTGAGGCGTGCGGTAAACCAAGGAGGCGAGGCGTTTATAGCTTTGTTGGAGACTCACTCCCCAAGGTTGGCTATTGGAAATGTTCCGGTGGTGGAAGAATTTGAGGATGTATTCCCCGAGGAGCTTCCGGGAGCACCTCCTCAGCGTGAAATCAATTTTTTGGTAGAATTTGTACCGGGTGCGAGGCCGCTGTCGCGTCCTCCTTTTAAGATGGCACCGAAGGAACTGGCCAAGCTTAAGGTTCAGTTGCAAGAATTGTTAGAGCAAGGGTACATTAGGCCCAGCTCTTCGCCGTGCAGCGCGCCAGTATTGTTTGTAAAGAAAAAGGACGGAAGTATGCGGTTGTGTATTGACTACCGTGAGCTAAATAAGTTGACCGTCAAGAATAAATATCTGATTCCCCGAATCGATGATTTGTTTGACCAGTTAGTGGGGTCAGTGGTGTACTCCAAGTTGGACTTGAAGTCAGGGTACTACCAGTTGAAGATTTGAGAAGAGGACATTGCTAAGACAGCGTTTGGGACTCGGTATGGCCACTATTAGTTTTCAGTGATGCCGTTTGGACTAACGAATGCGCCATCTGTGTTCATGGATTTGATGAACAGGGTTTTTCGACCGTTTTTGGATTCGTTTGTGGTGGTGTTCATAGATTATATCTTGGTATATCGAAATCGGAAGCGGAGCATGAGTCTCACTTGAGGCTAGTATTGCAGACTCTAAGGGAGAACCAGCTTTATGCTAAGTTCTCGAAGTGCGAGTTTTGGATCGAGAAGGTGTCATTTTTGGGTCACATGATCAGTGGAGATGGGGTGGCGGTAGATCCGAAGAAGATTGAAGCCATTAGAGATTGGCCTGTTTTGAGAACCGTGGCGGAAGTCCGGAGTTTCCTTGGACTAGCCGGTTATTCCAGGAGGTTCGTGGAGAACTTCTCGCGGGTGGCATTGCCCCTCACCACTCTTACTCGCAAGGACAAAAATTTCGTATGGACGCCGGAGTGTGCCCGTGCGTTTGAGAATTTGAAGGAAAGGTTGATGTTGCTCCTTTCCTTAGTCTTCCTAGTGGAACGGAAGGATTTCAGATTTTCAGTGACGCATCAGGTTGCGGTTTGGGTTGCGTGCTGGTGCAGCACGGCAATGTGATAGCTTATGTGTCAAGGCAGTTAAAGACTCATGAGAGGAATTACCCCGTCCATGATCTGGAGTTGGCGACGGTAATCTTTGCGTTAAAATTATGGCGGCACTACGTATATGGTGCAAAGGTGGAGATCTTCACGGATCACAAAAGCCTGAGGTATCTCTTGGACCAAAAGGATCTGAATATGCGGCAACGTAGGTGGGTCGAGTTCCTTGGGGACTACGACGTGGAGATTCAGTATACGCCAGGTAAAGCCAACATGGTGGCAGATGCCTTGAGTAGGAAGTACTCCGGGCAAGGTAATTGGATTGAGGCGCATGATGAGCGTTTGGTGTGAGAATTGGAGTCTCTTGACATTGCTTGTGTGGCTAGAGGTCAGTCTAGTGTGGCTCAGTTGAACTGGATTGAAATGCATTGTGATATAACAGATCGAATCCGAGAGGCGACTAGTGCAGACGAAGAGTGCCAACAGTTGGTGTTGGAAGCTCAGCAAAGCGAAGACAGTGCTTTGGAGATGGTCGGTGGGATTTTGATAAGAGACGGAAGGGTTTGTGTTCCGCATTTTATCAAGCTCCGCGAGGAGTTGATGTTTGAGGCTCACTTTACGAAGTACTCCATTCATCCAGGTAGTACAAAGATGTACTCGGATATGAAAAAATCCTTTTGGTGGCCTGGGATGTAGCGGGACGTAGCTGAGTATATAAGCTGGTGTCAGACTTGTGCTTTAGTGAAGGCTGAGTGCCAAAGGCCCGGCGGGTTCTTGAAGCCTCTTCCTATCCTCGAATGGAAATTCGACGATACCTCCATGGATTTTGTGCACAGTTTGCCTCGATCGCAGCAGGGTAACGATGCGATTTGGGTGATAGTGGATCGCCTGACCAAGGTGGCTCACTTCATTCCGAATCAGAAGGGCGATGGCGCGGAGAAGCTCGTGGAGCTTTATGTTCGAAATATTGTGCGGTTGCACGGGATTCCTAAGAGCATTGTTAGTGATCGCGATGGGCGGTTCACGTCGAAGGACTAGAGGTTAGTGCAGAAAAGTGTAGGCACCAAACTCAAGTTTAGTACCGCGTTCCATCCGCAGACCGATGGTCAGACGGAGCGAACGAACCGTACATTGGAGGATATGTTGAGGATGTGTGCTCTTGACTTTGGTAGGATTTGGGAAGACCACCTTTTCATGGTGGAGTTCGCTTATAATAATAGCTTCCAGGCAAGTATCAAGATGGCGCCATACGAAACATTGTATGGAAGGAGGTGTCGAACGCCGATGTCTTGGGCAGAGGCGGGAGACACTAGGCTTTTGGGAAAGCAAGTGGTGACAGATGCTTGCGAGATCATGTGGACAATTCAGGAGCGCATGAAGGTTGCTCAGGATAGGCAAGCGAAGTATTTTAATGCGCGCCATAGAAATGTGGAGTTTGCAGTGGGCGACATGGTCTACTTGAAGATCAAGCCGTTCAAGGGCGTTTCGCGTGTGCGATGACTCAAGAAGTTGAGTCCGAGATATTTGGGTCCGTTCGAGGTTACGGAGCGTATAGGCGAAGCAGCCTATCGTTTGGCTCTGTCCGCTGAGCTGAGTGGATTACATGATGTTTTCCATATATCTGTACTGAGGAAAGCTTTGGTAGAGCCAAGCGTCGTGGTTGAAGCGGTGACAGTGCCGGTGATGGAGGATCTGAGGACGAAGGTTTATCCGATCTGTATGGAGGACTCGGAAGTCCGGTAGTTGCATAACAAGGAAGTCAGGCTTGTAAAGGTGCGATGGGACAATTGCGGGCGAGACGAATTCTCTTGGGAGCGTGAGCAAGAGATGCGGGAGGACTTCCCGGAACTTTTTGCATCAGGTATGCATCGCAGTTTTCTGTTGCAGTTTTGAAATTTCGAGGACGGAATTCTTTAAGGGGGGTGGAGTTGTAACACCCCAGTTTTGCTGATCTGAGAGTTAACGCCGCGTGTTAGGTCTTCTTAGCTGAAAACCGCCATAATGGCAGATTTTTCTTAACGCACGATCGTGCATTTTTCTTGACGCACGATCGATCCGCCCGTGCGTGCTCTACGGCTGGTAAAATTGTGTTCCGAGTTTGTTCGTGCGTTTTACGCACGGTCGTGCGTTCGACCGTGCGTTCGCAAACTGACGAAAACAGATTCGTAAATAGCGAAATCTGGGCGTCCGTTTGGTTTAGATCTTGATCGGACGGCTGTGAGGGGCTCGGGGAGAACCCTAAGTAGGGCTGAGAGGGTTTTCCCTCTTCATTTTCTTTCCATCGTGGGTTTTGAGGGTTGAGAGAGAAGGGGCTTGGAGGAGGAAGAGAGTTTAGATCCCGCCATTGTTGGAGCTTCGGAGCTCCGTTCGCCGATCCGAGAACGGCAACGCGTAGGGAACGTCGAGGCGCTTCTTCTCCTCCATTCTTTGCAAGTTTCCCATGGATAGGAGGAGATCTCAAGAGGTAACGACATTTCTCCTCCTGGTCTTTAGGATGCGTGCATGGCATTCCTTCTTCTCTCTTTTTTGCTGCATTTTGGCACCGGATCCTTCGAGTGAGAGGGATCCGGGTCACCTTGGTTCAAGAGGAACCTTAGGGTTGATTGAGTCCGTCCCCGACATGATTTGCACTAGAAATTCGCTCAGTTAGTGGATTAGGCATTGTGGTTGAAGCCGGATTCGCGACCGTTGGTCCGATTCGGTGATGTTGATTGACGCGCATTTTAGGGGTTTTGCTAGAAATCCGAATACGGCGAATTCGTCGTCGTGATGCCCTTGTAGGTTCGTATATTAACGAATGTTGGGTTTTGGGTGGGGAGAATAATGTGCGTGTAATGAGGCATGTGATGCCCAGTGATGTGCGAAGGTGTGATTTGGTCTTTGTGGTCGGCTGGCTATCCCGTGAATGCCGAAATTCATGTGTGGAGAGTGTCCCGGCAAGACAAGTCCCTTCGGTGTTGGCGGCAAGAGAAAGTGAGCTGTCTGACAAGCCTGATGGCATGGTGGGCCAGGCGCGGTGGGTCACGGCGTGAGCTCTAGGCCTTAGGCTACGATGCCCTTTGGGGGAAGTGTTGAGTACCCCGTGGTTGCGATGTGCGCAATGTTGGCGGCAAGAACATGTGAGCTGTTTGACAAGCCCGATGGCATGGTGGGCCAGGCGCGGTGGGTCACAGCGTGCATGAGTTCTTGGCCTTGGGCTACGATGCCCTTTGGGGGAAATGTCGAGTACCCCGTGGTTGTGTTATTGATGTATGATGATGTGTTAGATTCATACGCTGTAGGGTGCCTTGGGTGAAACCCGGGTTGCATTTATATTGCATTTGTAGGCCCCTTTTATTACTTGCTCAACATAAAAACGTGAATGATGGTTGTGACACTCATGCCTGTTGTTTATGTTGCTTTTCTTTATATACATGTGCATACGAAGTGCTGACTTGCAGGGTGATGTAGTTCCCCGGGGTCCGCTAGGACGGCCGGGAGGAGGGGTGTTGTTACACCGTTTGTGGTCAGCCATAGCTGACCCTCGTTTACCGCTCTTTGTGATTTGGATGCAGGCCAAGGATCGCAGGCCGGAACCAGCTCGCAGGCCAAAAAGGCCTAAAGCCTCATGAAGTGTTTATTTTGCTTTCCTACATTCCTGTACTTGTCTTTTCTTGTTTCCAGCTTGCATGCCGAGGTAGCTTATGAGAGCTAGTTTTTCCCTTTTGGGGATTTCATGATTGTGGTGAATGTTTGATGATTTGGACACTGGTTTTGTAAGGCCTAAATGCCGGTTTTACTCATATGTAGATGTGGACAATCTCTGTGTTTCTTAGTTTTGTTTCCGCTGTGTTATCTGAGTTTTGAGTTGGGGAGTTATATCATCTTTTAATACTGAAACTGTGGCGGTTATATATTGTGGGGTCTCGGCCGGACCTATATTATATAGTCATTACAGGGGAGGTGTTACAATAACAGCTCTACTTTGTGAGTACAAGTACTCGACAGCCCCGAGTCTAATATGACACTTGATCCTATACTTTAAAACGACAGGTATACTTGCCTTATCGGTTTATTGTTGGAGTTGCGCTTCAGCAAAACAATACAAAGAAATTATCCATCAAGTTTTTGGCGCCGTTGCCGGGGAGTATTTTGTGTCGATATTTTGAAAGCAAAGTTCTGTTAATTTTATCATTTTTATTTTACTGCTTAAAATTTTACTTTAAATTTTTATAATTAAAATTTCTTGCGAATGAGCCGTGCTGGGTTCTTATCCCACAAGACCGCCTAGTACCTTGCGAACCCGTCATTGGGTAGTCCTTGGGAAATCCAATAAATTTTATTTTATAAATTTTTAATTATAAAATTTTTAAGTTTCTTCCGTTTTTTCTTTTGGGTGTATGACCCGAAGGAATCCGTCAGATCTTCTTGATTTGGATCTGGAAATCGAGCAAACCATTCGGCGACGCTTAAGATTCCAACGACCAAATTCTCAAGATCTGATTGAGGAATCCGTAGGTGATACTTCCTTTCCGAATAATTTTTCTTCTTCTTCTTCTTCTTCTTCTTCTTCTCCCTCATCTTCTACTCCTTCTAATATGGGTGATCCAAATCCGGATGAGGTCGCGCAACGGACTATGTCCTATTATGCCCGACCTAATCTGGAAGATACTACCTCTAGTATTGTTCGACCTGCTATTGCGAACAATAATTTTGAATTAAAGCCGAGCATCATTCAAATGGTACAATAATATGTACAATTTGATGGGCTTCAAGATGAGGATCCCAACGCGCATATTTTTAGTTTTCTAGAAATATGCGATACTTTCAAAATTAACGGGGTATCCGATGATGCAATAAGGCTTCGACTTTTTCCTTTCTTCTTGCGCAATAAAGCTAAGCAGTGGCTCAGTTCTCTTCCAAGAGGATCTATCACCACATGGGCCCAAATGACGGAACAATTTCTCACGAAATATTTTCCGCTCGCTAAATCAGCTCAATTGCGTAAGGATATCATTTCTTTCTCCCAAGTTGAATCGGAAACACTTTATGATACTTGGGAGCGGTTTAAGGAATATTTGCGCCGATGCCCCCATCATGCAATCCCCGATTGGTTGCAAATTCAAACATTCAATAACGGCCTAAATTCCCAAACGCGTCAAATGATTGACGCCGCCGCCGGTGGTACCTTGAATAACAAAACACCGGCAGGTGCGCAAGAGCTTTTAGAGAGTATGGCCATGAATACGTATCAATGGAGTACACCTCGGTCGCGCCCAAATAAACCGGCCGGGATATATGAAGTTGATACGATTTCAAATTTATCTGTCCAGGTTGAGCTTTTAAATAGAAAAATAGAAGAGATGACTGCTTCCTCTTCTACACCTACCTGGGGATCCCCCTCCACCATTGTCGAACATGTGGATTACATGGGTAATCCGAATCGGCCAACCTTTAATTCGGGAAACACTCATTATGGTATCACATATCACCCGGGTTTTAGGAATCACCCCAATTTCTCTTGGAGTAATCCAGGGAATGCGGCACAACCACCCAACACAATCCCACCCGGCTTTCCTCCACCACTAGCTCCAAAAGCTCCCTCTATTGAGGAAGTGTTCACCAAGTATGCAGCAACTAACGACGAAAATATCCGGAATCTTACCGGATCTGTTCGCAATTTGGAGAATCAAATTGGGCAAATTGCAAAGATGCTCTCCGATCGACAACATGGAGCACCACCGGGCAATACGGAGCCCAACCCAAAGGAGCAAGCAAAGGCTATCACGTTAAGGAACCGGAAGGAGGTAACTACTCCTGCAAAATTGGTTGAACCAGAGGTAACAATTTCTCCATCTCCCCCTCTTCCTCAAATTATAACGCAAAATAAAATTAAGGAATTTCAACCACCACTTCCCTATCCGTCTAAATTAAAAAACGATCGGATGGATGAGCATCACGGAAATTTTTTAGACATACTTAAACAAATTCATATTAATCTACCGTTTTGCGAAGCCATCGCACAAATGCCGAAGTATGCTAAATACCTCAAGGATCTTTTATCCAATAAAAAGAAACTTGAGGATATTTCTACCGTTCAATTGAACGCGGAGTGCTCCGCAGTATTACTTAATAAATTGTCTAAGAAATTAACCGATCCGAGTAGTTTTTCAATTCTATGTTTATTTGGCGATTTCTTAGTTAAACATGCGTTGGCCGATCTAGGCGCCTATATAAATTTGATGCCTTATTCTCTTTTCCAAAAATTGGGTTTAGGAGAGCCTAATCCTACGAGGATGAGCATCCAATTGGCGGATCGATCCATAAAATACCCAATGGGTATTATCGAGGATGTGCTTGTCAAGGTTGATAAATTTATCTTTCCGATAGATTTTGTCATCCTTGACATCGAAGAGGACACCGAGGTACCACTCATTCTCGGTCGCCCTTTCCTTGCCACCTCGCGCGCAATAATTGATGTTAGTAACGGTAAACTTCTCCTTAGAGTCAGAGATGAAGAAGTTACCTTTACTATCAATTCTTCTATGAAAAATACACTCTCAAATGACGACTCTTGCTTTTTCTTGGAGGCTTCACCTAATGAAGACTCTGTTTTATTTTCTGAATATATTTCACCGTCATCTTTTATGATGAAGACTTTGAAAATCTCGATCTTATTTCTCATGAAATTATTGACGTCTCGATCACTCACGCACCTATTTTTGAAATTTTAGAATTAGGTAGTGATCGATTAAAAATTTCTTATGAAGAACCTCCCATGCTAGAATTAAATCAATTGTCTGATCATTTAGAATATTTATTTTTAGCAGAGGATTCTAAGCTTCCCGTAATTGTGTCGGCATATCTGTCCGATGAAGAAAAATTAAAATTATTAAATGTTTTAAAACTTCATCGCCGCGCAATTGCGTGGAAAATTTCAGATTTAAAAGGGATTAATCACTCATTTTGTACGCATAAGATTTTATTAGAAGAAAATTCACGTAAATTTATTCAACCTCAACGCCGCCTAAATCTTAATATGAAGGAGGTGGTTAAGGCGGAGGTAATTAAATTATTAGATTCGGGCATCATCTATCTGATTTCGGATAGCTCTTGGGTCAGTCTGGTCCAAGTGGTGCCAAAGAAAGGAGGATTAACGGTAGTGCCAAACGATAAAAATGAATTAATCTCAACTAGAACCGTTACCGGATGGCCGGTTTGTATTAATTATCGCAAATTAAATTATGCGACCCGTAAGGATCATTTTCCTTTGCCGTTCATCGACCAAATCCTTGAACGACTATCCGGACACTCGTTTTATTGTTTTCTTGACGGTCTCTCGGGGTATTTCCAAATCCCAATTGCGCCCGAAGACCAAGAGAAAACAACCTTCACTTGTCTGTTTGGCACCTTCGCCTATCGTAGGATGCCATTTCGGTTATGCAATGCGCCGGCTACATTCCAAAGGTGTATGCTAGCAATTTTTGACGAACTAGTGGATGATATTATGGAGGTTTTTATGGATGATTTCTCCGTTTTCGGAGATTCATTTGATTTATGTTTGACTAACCTTTCCCGCATTCTCTAACGATGTGAAGACACAAATTTAGTGTTAAATTGAGAGAAATGTCATTTTATGGTACGTGAAGGTTTGGTTTTAGGCCATAAAATATCTAGTAAGGATATAGATGTGGATAAAGCTAAAATTGAAACAATAGAAAAATTGCCTCACCCTTCAAATGTTAAGGTCGTACGTATTTTTCTTGGTTATGCCGGTTTCTATCGCCGGTTTATAAAAGATTTTTCTAAAATAACTAAGCCCCTCACTCACTTATTAGAAAAAGATGCGCCGTTTGTTTTTGATGAAAATTGTTTGCATTCTTTTTCTATTATTAAAGAAAAATTAATAAACGCGCCGATTATGATAGCTCCCAATTGGGATCTTCCTTTTGAGATCATGTGCGACGCTAGTAGTTTTGCCGTTGGTTCAGTCTTAGGACAACGCATAAATAAAAAATTTCATCCTATATATTATGCGAGCAAGACACTTACCGACGCACAAGAAAATTACACAACCACCGAGAAAGAGCTCTTAGCCGTAATTTTTGCTTTTGATAAATTTCGTTCCTATCTTACTTTATCTAAATTAATTGTTTTTACAGATCACTCGGCTTTACGTTATTTGCTAACAAAAACTGATGCCAAGCCAAGATTGATTAGGTGGATCTTACTCTTACAAGAATTTGATTTGGAGATCCGGGACAAAAGGGGAGCGGAAAATTTGGCGGCGGATCATCTTTCTAGGTTGGAGAATCCCAATTCGGAGGAGCTCATAGAGGAGGAAATTAATGATACTTTTCCCGAGGAACGCCTCCTCGTAATTCATAAGGTAATAGATCTCCCCACCCCTTGGTTCGTCGATTTCGCAAACTACCTTGTTGCGAGATTTCTCCCAAAAGATTTTTCTTATCAAGAAAAGAAAAAATTCTTTTCCGATTTGAAAAATTATTTTTGGGAGGATCCGTTCCTTTTTTGAGTTTGTGCGGACCAAGTGGTGCGGAGGTGTGTATCTCATGAGGAGGGCGCTCAAATTCTAAAGCATTGTCACGAGGGACCCGCCGGTGGACATTATAAAACAAATCGGACGGCACGGAAGGTGCTTGAAGCGGGCTTCTATTGGCCGAGCATCTTCAAGGATGCTCACGCACATGTAAGTCGTTGTGAACAATGCCAACGCTTAGGTAATATCTCTCGCCTTGATGAAATGCCTTTAAAATCAATTTTAGAAATTGAGGTTTTTGATTTATGGGGGATCGATTTTGTCGGCCCGCTACCAGTTTCTTTTGGAAATCAATATATTTTGGTAGCGGTCGATTACGTATCTAGGTGGGCGGAGGCGCAAGCCCTTCCCACCAATGACGCCCGCGTCGTGACCAAATTTCTCAAAAAACTCTTTTCACGATTTGGAGCACCGCGGGCAATAATTAGCGATAGGGGAACTCATTTTTGTAACGCCCAATTCACTAAAGTTTTATCTAAATATGGCGTTACACATAGGATGGCCACCCCCTATCACCCTCAAACAAGTGGCCAAGTATAAGTGGTTAACCGTGAATTAAAACAAATTTTAGAAAAAACGGTTTCCACCAATAGGAAGGATTGGTCGCTTAAACTCGATGATGCTTTGTGGGCCTATCGGACCGCATACAAGACTGCCATCGGTTGTACGCCGTATCGATTGGTCTATGGGAAAGCATGTCATTTACCAAGCTTGAGCATCGCGCCTTTTGGGCGCTTAAATTTCTTAATCTAGATAATAATATTTCTTCCGAGCTCCGCAAGTTCCAACTTAACGAGCTCGATGAGTGGCACTCCATTGCCTACGAAAGTAATAAATTATACAAGGAGCGCACTAAATTTTATCAAGATAAGAAACTTAGGAATTCTAAATCTTTTTCCGGGAAAACTTAAGTCCCGTTGATCCGACCCCTTTATCGTCAAAGAGGTTTGACCCTACGGGACCGTTTCAATAATGCATCCCGAAAAAGGTGAATTTAAAGTGAATGGGCACCGGTTGAAATTATTTTTCACCCGCGATAATCTTCATGATCACCGGGAGGAAATTCTCCTTCCGAACACCTAAATCGGCGTGCCACCATGGTCGAGCTCAACGACCGTAATCAAAGCGCTCTTGGGAGGCAACCCATGTTTTTATTTTATTTTATTTTTCTTCCGTTTAAAAAAAAATTTCTAAGTCTTTTTATTTTTGTTTTTACAAAAAAACATATAAAAATGAAAAAATATAAAAAATAAAAAATTGTTATTATTTTTATTCTATTTTGAGGTTTTTGCAGGTTTGGATGAGATTTGCGAAATAACGAACGCTCACACGTACATGAAACTCCGCTTTGCAAGTCGGTATTTTATGTTTTTATTTTTACTATCATGTTTTTATGTTTTGTTTTATAAAAAAAAGTAGAAAAATAAAAAAAAAAATCGCTTACACGCCCCTGATGCACGGGCGTGACCTATGGGTGACGGGCGTGTCTAGGTGGCGTGGCCTGTCCGGAAGTTGGTTTCGGATGATGGGCCCTTTTTGTGAATGAGGCGGGTCCGTCTTCCGCCCAAGTCACGGGCGTGACAATTCTACTGACACGGGCGTGACCGGGACGAAACTCTTCTGTCTCGGTTCAGCTGTATTTTTCCTGTCACGCCTGTGGCCTGCTGTTACACGTCCCCTAGTCACGAGCGTGACCATTGGTGGGGCCCATTTCCCAGGATAAGAGCATCGGATTCCCTGCAGCTACACGCCCCAGAGTCACGGGCGTGACCCTGGGGCGTGTTTCTTTTTTTCCCCATTTCCCGACAACCCCCTCACGAGCCTCAACTTTTTTGTCATTATTATTACACGCCCCCTAGTCACGGGCGTGACAGGGGGGGCGTGGCTTTGTTCCCCTATTTAAAGGGTTTCTTCTTCTTCTTTTTCACCCCACCTCTCCTTTTTGCTCTTCTCCTCTTTCTTTCTCCCCTTGAGCCAAATTTCTTACAATGCCTCGCCATCACGCCCGCTCCACCGCTTCTTCCTCTGAGCACCCCGCGGATCCCGAAGCAGCGGAAGCTATGCTTCTTTTTGACAACCCCACCCAACAAGAACGGAGCAACCGGTTGGGCGCCAAACCCTTTGGCGTCTTCCGTATCTTGGACTAGGGCATCCTTGCAGCTTTCAGAGCGGCTGAGTTGGTGAGAAACTTTCTATCCACCCCCGGATGGAATGCTCTTTTCTCCATCTCCGAGGCCGCTTAATTCGAACTCACAGTTGAGTTCTTGAAATCTTTCGAGTTTCGGTGGGTCGGGAATGATGACGTCATCGCCTTTCGAATGGGCGGTCTTTTGCATCAACTTTCCATCCGCCAACTCAATGTTCTTATGGGATTTTGCGATGAAGCATTTTCTCTTTCTCCCGCCTACGCCGATCTTTGTGTTGATTTCCCCACCGATTTTAATCTTCTACACTTCTAGTTGAAAATCAGCAATGATATTTCTCCTTACACCCCCAAAAGATCCAAAGGTAGCCACCTCATCTCTCCTGCCTTTCGTATTCTCCACAACCTCCTTACCTTCACTCTCACTGGCTGCGATGACAGCCATGGTGTGATTACCAGGCGGGACTTACTATGTCTATATAGTATGCACCATCGGGTACCTCTTAACCTCGGCCACTTGCTCGCTATCTTCTTTCGACATCGGGCCGAAAATGCGAGGTTGGGCGCTATCCACGGCGGGCACTTCATCACACATCTCGCCAAGCAGCTGGGGGTCTGCGATGCTCTTCCGCGGATGCGCTCTGTTCAGACGCCGATTTCCATTCAATTTCAAAATCTCCAAGCCCTAGGCTTAGCACGACGACACGATGGTGAGTACGAGGCTGTGCCACCGATGGTTGGCGGTGGAGATTTTGATCTCGATATTGATCTCCATGGTTCTACTCATTCTCCACCCCCACCTCCGCCGCAGTCTTCCCCAACGGCTGGTCCCTCGACTTATTGGGATCGTCAGTTCGGGTCTCTCCGTACTCAGCTTGAGCAGATGGAGACCTGTTTTGATGCTCGGTTTGCACATTTTGATAGTCGATTTACCGCACTTGAGCAGCGTCAGGACTCTTCGATAGATCGTATTTTGAGGGAGTTTGGGGTTTTGCGGACTCACTATCCACCGAGCAGGGATGGCAGTGATGAGGATTAGGCCTCTTTTGTTTTATCTTTTGTATCTGTATCCGTCTTTATATTTTTCTTTCTTTCATGTCTCTTTATCTTTTTATAAAAAAATATAAAAATTATGTGTTTTGCTTCATCAGGACTACTTGGTGCTGATTTGGCCTCCACTCAGGGAAGTTTTTTTCTCTCTTTCTTACTTGTTTTTTTTCTAGATTTCCAACATTGGGGACACTGTTTTCTTTTAAGTATGGGGGGAGGGTATTTCACACCAAGTTTACTGCTGAGCAACACCCGAAAAAATAATTTTAAAGAAAATATTAAAAAAAATATTAAAAAAAAAATTTTTATCTTATTTTATTTTGGAATCAATATCTCTATATTTACTCATATGCAAAATCCTTAGTAGATTTGTTTTTACATAGTGTTGTAGGAAATTTTTATACTTCATTCGATTTTGAATTTTTGAGTAAAAATTGTTGACTCATGTAGTGTTCCTAGTTAAGCGCACGCGTTTGTAGGATCTCATGTCGAATTAACTATTCAGCATACAATTAGATTTATGTTTTTCTAACTGCGTGAAAATAATTTTTGTTTTACTTTTACCTTAAAACCGGTAGAATCCAACAATAATTTAAGTGAGTATGTAGAAGCTTACTAGAGAATTATTACGCAATTTGAACGGAAGGGTATTCTTTCTCGATGTCTAGAACTTGCCCTCTAGCAACTCTCAAGACGTTTGCATAAGTTAAATTCATTCGTATGAATATGATATAGGCATTCCATTGGCCCGTTTGAGCTTTTGCACCCGCACCTAACATTTTATCTTTGTTAAGCCCATTTGAGCCTTTTACATTACCTTTTGTTTCAGCTCCACCAAGCACTTCACCAAGGCCCAAAAAGCAACCTAATCACACACCTAAGTCAGTGCTCAAAAGTAATTATTTGAAAAGAATTTGTGAGTGTTTGTTGTCTTTATTATTTTGGTGGACTTTCTCTTGTCTTTTATGAAAAAAAAATCAAATGAAAAAAAAAACAAAAAAAGAGAAAAGGAACGCAAAAAAAAAAAAATTTTGGCTATGCTCTTACAATGTCATGACTGCTTAGATTATTTTGTGCGAGCTCACTTTTGGTTTGGGTGTGAATAGCCGTCATGTTTATCTTTGTTTTTCCTCACCAAAAATAACCTAAGCCCACGTTTCAACCGAATTAAGTCCTATTGATTCATACTTATGAGTTAAACTAGTGTCGTGGCGAGAGTGTGAAAGGGCAAGCCTATGGCTATCGTCATTGCTGGATTTCTTTAGAGGCTATCCCGAAATTTGATTTTGCGTAATATTGATCTTAGTAAGCACGCTACCCGCTCCCTAAATAACATTTTAGGATTTACCGGATTTTCAATTTAAAAGTAAAAATAATATGTTGTAACACATTTTTGAAAAATTATAAGCTAATCTATATGCTGAATAGTTTTTTCTACTAGGATTTCTACACGCTTAGGGGTAAGACTTCGCATTTTTACTCCTTAAGTTCAAATTTCAATTCTAGTATTTAAATTTTTTCTACTCCTATGAAAAGTTGTTTGATCGGGACTAGCAAATGGGTAAGTATGGGGGTATTTGATAACTCTATTTTATCTTAGTTTTTAGTTAGTTTTTAATTTAATAATCAATCAATATTTATCTTTATTATTAAAATATTCTCCTTAATTTATTTATTTTTCCTTTCAGGTAAATCTGGGTTGCTGATAGCATTTTTGGGCTCACTGTTTTAGCCAGAAAAAAATCTGTTGCTGTTTTGGAAAATTGTCAAGTACACGCCCCCTGGTCACGGGCGTGACCTAGGGGCGTGACCTCAGCCACGGGTCGTGACCGCTGAGAACACCAGAGACAAGTCCACGTCAGATTAATATTACACGCCCCCTAGTCACGGGCGTGACAAAGGGACGTGCCTTATGTCACGCGTCGTGACTCCCCTGCCGTGCTGGATCATGCCACGTCAGATTATTATTACACGCCCCACTGTCACGGGCGTGACAATGGGGCGTGACTTACTCTAAATCGCCAAATTAACTCCAGCTCAAGCCGTTTCCCGCCATTTGCAGATCAAGCCATGACACGTCTAGGTCACGGACGTGACCTAGGAGCGTGACCAACAGATTTATGAAGTTTGGCGGTTTTTCTCCCTAACGTTCTCGGGTATTCAAGACACCGTTGCCGCACATTACACGCCCTAGGTCACGGGCGTGACCTAGGGGCGTGTCTGCCTAACTTTTTCAACTATAAATTGCTGCCATGTCCAGATGCTGGGGGGGGGGGGATTTTGGAGGCCATTTTCTGTTATTCTGCACTAATTTACTGTTTTTCTCATTTCAAGTTGTCACCTATAATTTTGTTTCAAGTTGTAATTCTCTTTTCAGCAATTTCAATTTAAGTACTTTTATATTACCAATCATGTCTCTCTCTTTCATCATATGTATTTCCTCCATCATGATGAGTAGCTAAATTCCAATTAGCACTTGATCATGATGAACTTTGGAATAAAATAAACGTTGCTTTGTTCTTATTAAAATTTGCAAGCTTCTTATATTATTTCGCTTCGATTTATCTTTTAATTTAATTGCGTCGAATTCATATGTCGTGAATATGTTTTTCGATCTAAGATTCGTATGCTAGTGATCGAGAGATCCATGCAAACGAGGAGATCACTCAAAGATAAAAAGAATTTCATGCACTCCTCGAGAGAGGGTGATATAATTCTTCCGGACTGGACTCAAATCCAGTAGAGGGGTTCACCGCCTAAAACAAGCTTAGGGGTTTCGACTGGCCGAGGGGTCTCAATCGATCAACCTAAGGTTAGTTGATCGTTCTCTCGAGATAGGTTTTATCATACTTTGGGAACCTCCACGGTCGAAGTATATAATTTAGAAGTTTGCAGTTTAATCATCTAAGAAGTTTATTTTAGTCCAAAGGGATTTTAGATCAAGTGCTAGCTTCCTAATCATCAATTTTCTCTTTAGCCCAAGTCGCTTTTTTACTTCACTTTCAAACCGAGTCTAATACGACACTTGATCCTATACTTTAAAACGATAGGTATACTTGCCTTATCGGTTTATTGTTGGAGTTGCGCTTCAGCAAAACAATACAAAGAAATTATCCATCACAACTCCACCCCACCGTGTTCCACGTGAGATCGATACTCTGTGATAACTCCTCATTTTATATTACTTAAATGATCGGTGCACTTGCCGAGTTCACATCAGATGACAAATTGCGGGGTACCAAAAAATGGTGACAAACCTTGTCTTATAATTATATAAATAAATGTCATTTTATTTTATATGTTATCTTGATTTATAATTTAACTTGTAACAATGTATTATAATAGTTTATGGTATTACATTTGATGATTATACTAATTTGAAAGAACAAAGATATCAAAATTCCGTTTTTACGAAACAACTTATTGTTATTACGTTCTAAAAACTCTGCAAATAGAGTTTCAACCGAAAAATTTTATACTGTAAACTCCATTTCTGACAGCTCATTTTTTCACAACATCAACCCTCCCAAACAAAACCTTAATAACTAGTTGTTTTAATAAGCAATGAAAGTCAGAATTCTATCTTTACACTAGATCATCAAGTCGGCTGATCACCCCAAAGTCATGATGTCAACTGTGATTTCACATTAAATTAGTAGATCTAGGGTTTGTTTGTTTGGGCGGTGGGAGTGGGTGCGGGGAGTGAGAGCGGTGAGAATGTAACATTGAGAGATGGAAGACTGTGGCTACGGTCTCAAAAAAAGCAAAGTGGATTTTTTTAGCGGTGACGGTGAGAATGAGAGTTTATTGAATTGTTTTAAAGGACTTGTAGTGTTTTTATCCCAACTAAGATGAAGCAAATATGCCAAATACACGAACCCCTAGTCCTTAGGAGAATCAGACCAATCAATTGATGCCGACTTCCAAAAATGAGATATTTTTATCAACCATTATTTTTCTTCTGAACAATAACTTTCCAACTTCACACACAGGGTATGTTTAGGAGAGCTGATGTTGATCAAAATGAAGCTCTCAAAAATTAAGTTTAAAAAAGGACCTGTATGTGAAAAATAACATTTATAGTTGTTGCAGGTCACTCAAGGTGCTCTTGAACCAATCGAAAATGAACTTTCCTAGCTTGGGAGCGGTCGAGCGCGCAATTACAGTCACAGAAAAAGCATGGAATGGGGAAGGGGAAAGGCTTTAAGATCTCCCTCCTCACCGGAGAGTTCCCAGATCTTATGCCCAGAACCGCCGTCTTACGGTGACCCCAACTCATGGGTTAGCTGTCACCACTCAACGTCGATCCCGCCGGCTAAATTGATCATATCACAGGCCAATTTGCATGAAGTAATAAGTACAAATAGACAAGTCCACAATCATAGCACGTACACATATATGTGTATATATAAGAGAATGCAAATAGTCCACAATGAAATAAAACTAAGAGAGTGCAAGGGCTTAAGCCCGATACAGATCTAAAAAGTGACTAATAAAGGTAAATCAATATCTCACTCTACACTATGCGGAAGAAACACAAAATACTATTCAACCTGTCGCCGTGTGGAAGTAGTGATGCGCGACATCTGCTCCTCAGGGTCTGCCATCATGTCCTTCCTGACGTACTGCGGCTCCTGCTCCTCAATCTCCTGGTGTTACGACCACAACCACCGTTAGTCAAAAAGACTAAGCCATTTTGTCCCCGCCTCCCCCCACAACTCCTAGGTACCGAGTGGGAGGACGAAACCAAGGACAACAAGGGGTAAAAGGAAGTACAAGTGACATGGATAGTACTAGCAGTATAAAGGGTAAGTGAGAAGTGAGAATAGCAGCAATATGTAATAAATGCAGTAAGTAGGACAATAGTAAAAGGTAAAAGATGAGCAATAAATAAATAAATGCAGCGCAAGTGAAGTAATAAGAAAAACTACCACACTATCATCTAGAGTACCTTACTTATATGAATGCACATACAAACTTATAAGTTAAGATTTCTGGAATTATAACTTATCATATAAAAGAGCTCATAGTAATTTATATGATAATGGTCTGCAAATGTATATGTCATTATGATATTATGAATGCTATGGTATGCTATGCTATGTTCATACAGTGCAACTCACTCACATGACTCTGCGTGCACAGACCTTTAGTTATCGCTTTTCAGTGGTAGTAAGTGATGAGTCCTGATCATATACACTTTATGGACTCATCTGGGCCGTTTTTCTAGTCATTTCACCGCACTTTAGCCCTGTTATAGTTCATATTGATCAATCCATGCTAGGTGCACATCTAGGCCCACTTTGGTGTGATTTTCGTGCTTATTATCATTAGTAGTATTCATGTGCTGTCAAGTGCCACTTTCAGTGGCTAGATTTGTGGTTGTGCCTGGAATAGGAGTCGTGCGAGTGTTCCCGGTGCAATTCTGCACAGGAACACTGCGCACGATCACCGGTTCTATTGCGCACGACCACTGGTCGTGCGCCACTGATCGTGTGCACTTGACCCTTTTTTATGAGTTCTGTTTGGTGCAGTGCGCACGACCATCAATGCCAGCGCGCACGACCACCGGTCGTGCGCCACTGCTCGTGCGCATTTGCCATTAAATTTCCGAGTTCTGTTTGCTGTAGTGCGCACGACCATCAACTACAGTGCGCACGACCACCGGTCGTGCGCCACTGGTCGTGCGAACATTTTATTTTATAATTTCTGTCTTTGCAGGCTCCGTCCAGGCAGAGCGCACGATCACAGGATTCCAGTGCGCACGACCACTGGTCGTGCGCCAATGACCGTGCGCACTGTTTATTCCAGCGCCTATAAAATCCGCTGCTCGCAATTTAGGTCGAATCCATCATCTTCTTCCGCCGTTTTCCGCCCGGTTCCGTCCAGATTCGCCCCTCCACCGTCGCCCACCATATGGAGGTGCTCCAGGCTTGCTCTTCACGCCAATCTTGAGCCGGAGTTTCCTCTCGGCCGCCTCCTTCATCCAAGAGCTTCAAAGGTAGACCTAGCCGCCATTACCATCAAGCAAGAGGAAGTTTGCAACCTCTACCGGATCGTGACACGAAGAAGACGGGTCCATTGGAGAGTCGTGACAGCTCTCTCTACCCCGGACGTAGTTGCGGACCGAGCTTGGACGCGGATTGACAACCCGGCGATTCCAACCGTGAATCTACAACGAGCCTTCGGATTCGGTCGATTTCTTGCCTTATTCTTCTCTTATTGATTGTTGTAATAGCTAGATCTTGTGTATTTTGATGAAGAGCACTTAAACTTGCTTTTAGTTATATATATTTCATATTGTTGTGAAATGCTTTTGTGGTTTATGTGTTTATGAGGTGCGCCACCATCCCTTTTCCACTCCACCACCGTGTCCGGTGCCGCACTAGCAATTGCTAGTGGCGTGCTTGTCGAAGAGGTGCTTACGACCCTCATTCCGCTAGCCTACTCGCCCATCCGCCTACCGAAGCGTGGCATCGCGGCCCGTATTCCATCCCGCCTAACGAAGCAGCGCGCTCAAGGCCTGCATAGTTCGATCCATTAGCCTACTCGTCCATCCGCCTACCGAAGCGTGGCATCGCGGCCCGTATTCCATCCCGCCTTACGAAGCAGCGCGCTCAAGGCCTGCATTGTTCAATTCTGCTTGCCTTCTCGTCCATCCGCCCTTGCGACGCAGCGCGCTCAAGGCCTGCCTAGTCTCCATCCCGCCAAACGAAGCTTTGCATAGCGGCATTGCATAGGAGTAGTTGATAGCTTTTATTTTATTTTCCAAAAGCCAACCCAACTCCCCCGCATTCCATCCGACGTTTAGGACTTCAATCTCAAGTCCTCCTCGAACGTTAACTCCACCTTACTGTGTTCCTCAAGAGATCGATACTTGGGGATTCATTCCCATTTTATATTACTTGAACGATCGGTACACTGCCGTTTCGTGTCGCAGTCGAGCTACCGCCTATAGCGGTGTGTGAGATTTGCGCCATCAGTAAGCCTCTCAGGTACTTTCGCCGTGGCAACAGAATCAGTGAATCGGGCACTCCACTTTTAGGTGGGCATACACACTGCCAGACCTAGACCTTACGTACGATATTGTACACGTCCTAGGTGCACTTCCGTGAGCTTTTGCGTACTCTTACTGGAATCCCGCCAGAATTTTATGGTCGGGGGTGGGTTACAAGGGATTGTCTGCTAGACCGCGGTAAAGTAACCTACTGGCCCTCTAACTCACCACACCCCGCCAAAGTCAACGTACCGCCAATGGTGTGACAAATGGACCTGTACCGAAGACCTACCACTAGTTTATGCACATGCAAGATTTACTACATTACCTGAGTCTCTAGCTCTTAGGACTAACTACTCATGAACTATTATGTCCCTCCTAATAGGACGAGGTTTACTTTTCTCAGTCTATCTCAGTTAGAGTTACTCTTGTTTATTATTTAGGCGATCGTAGTAATTTAAGGTGAATTCTGGACTTCTCGAGATCTACCCGATGAAGGGCTCGCAACGGTACTAGGTGGTATTTTGGGATGACATCCTAGACCTTCCTTCCTCAGATTATTTACTTTTATTGGTAACTACCCTCGTCAAGGTTACCCTCTTGGTTGCTCTAAATTACTTAAGCATGATTTAGACTTCTTCTAGGTAACTTGATGACCTTTTTAACGATGCGTGGTGCAGATCCTTAGATGTTCACCTATGTGCTCATCACTAAACTTGGATGCAGTATGATCACCTTAAGTATCACTATAATTGCCACGGATAGGAAACTCCCAAAACACTGTAATTGTTCACCGAGACGTGCTCCCGTTCACTATTCTCTATATGGTAGAATTTCTCCAATTAGCCTACAACTTCTGTGAACTGTAGTTATGTATGCCCTAGTGTTGTGTTCTAAATTTCATTCCATTCCCACATGTTTTGGGTAGCCTAGACACTACCCCAAGTTTTTGTTAAACACAGACCAACTCAACATTGAACTAATTCAATCTCTAGAATATGAACATCACTAAAGCATGACCAAATGACCTAAATTTTTTATCATAGGTTACATGACCTAATTACAAGATGATCAGAATTTCATAATTTTCCCAACTATTTTGGCCATTTATAAAAATACTTTAATGAAGTACAATTTTCTGAAGTCAAAATTCTTTCAATAAATTATCATTGACATATAATGTATAAATATCATGGCTGACTGGATTTCTTTATTTTTCATAATATTTAAGACCACTATTTAAATATTTAAATCAATTGGGCACATTACACAGTAAGTAATAAAATAACTGATCCAAAAATTCTACACAAATTACCATAGACTTCGAATGCTCAAAATGCAGTCCATCCAAATTTTCAGAATTTTCCAGATAATATTGACTATATATATTCCATTAATACATAAGTGTGACGAAGGACATTTTTGGTAATTTATAGTGTGAATGACTTCCAAAAATCCTACCAAAATTTCCAGATCTATATTTCAAGGTAAAACATCATGTGACAGAGTATTGAATTTTTCCCTAGGTCTTAGGTGATGTTTATTTCATTAATACACTTTGCGACAAACTTCATTATGCTCAAATGACCAAAAAAATTAATTTCAAAAATTCCAACAAAATTTCCAGAGGTGTATAACATCCTACAATATCATGTGACAGAAAATCAGATTTTTCCTAAGTTATTTGGTAACTTTTATTTGATTAATACATTTTTGTGGCAAACACAATATTATTCAATTACTTAGGATTTTTCTTTCCAAAAGTCCTAATATTTCTATAAATGATACCTTCCTTTGTGCTAGGTGAGTTGCCCAAATATCATGAGCATACTACAAGCCATGAGTGATGAAATCACAAAATGCACAAATGTACTATATGCACACCACCTCTCCATACATCACATTCCTATGAATATGAGATATTATGTTCTACATTGAGCCAATTGGTCTCAAATTTTGGCATGTGACTAGGTATGACCTAACCATTATGTCACCCAAGATTTGGGTTAATTTGCATCTATCTAACCACTTTTATTTCATTAATATGAAAAATCATATTTATCATAAAACTATAGGAAAAAGTTACCCAAAAATTATGATTTTTGGGCAGGGGGTGTATCTATACAATTTACAACTCTGTCTAAAATATTATACTAATCCAAGCAACCATGTGGTCTAGATCTACAAAATAAGATCTGAATACCTTTTAGGACATACCTCAGTATAATGACCCTACAAGGAGTTGTAGGCTACAAAACTTGGTGATTCAAAGCCCTATAGGTAGTAGACCTCAAGGGCTACAAAAGTTATCTCAGCCACGTTTGCCTAAAACAGCTTCTATGTAGCCTAAATGTTTAATTTAAAATCTGTATAAAGTGTGACAATTAATCTTATTTATATTAAAGTGGCCTGCATATAGCCATCAACCCTGCAAATCAATGGCTGTGATTATGTCCCCTACCTCCAGCCAACGGCCAAGAATGCTTCCAGATGGGCCACTTTGCAATCTCATTTCCCGGCCACCCACTGCTCACCACTGCCGGCCTCCTCCTCCACCACCTCCGTTGAGGTTGTGGCTACCTCCAGGCGGCGACACAGCTGCCATAGATGGCTTCTCCGGCGATCCCTAGCTAGGAGAAAAGCTCAAGAATTCTCCCTCTTCCTCACATGGGATCAGGCTTAATTGAGCACGATTTCTCTCCTAAGTGGTTCTAGATTCTAGCATAGAGGGAGAGGGGGAGAAACGGACCTCAATTGTGGCTCGACGGCGTGCGGCCATAGATTTCTCCATCTCTGGTGAGCTTGCCCGATCCGCCGATTCTCCACCGTTTTCTCTGCTTCAATAGGCTGGCTCGACTGCTAAGGGCCTTCTGAAGCTAATGAGATGCTTAATTTGAGGTGGTGATGGTTGTAAAGAAGAAATGGAGTGGGGGTGTCTCGGCCATGGCTTATATTATTTCTCCTCAGCAGCTGGGCGGCTGACATGCCCTAAAAAGACTGTTCATGGGTTGGGGAGTTTGGCTGGGGGCTTGGGCAGAGGTGGTGGGGGTCATGGGTGTAACATCCCCCAAACAGCTAGACCCCTAAGTTGGTTTTGTCATGGCTAGGTCATGACAAAACCATAGGAAGAGCTCAAGACCTTGTGAACATAGGTGAGAAGGAGAAAACCACCTTGGTCTGCAAATAGCAATTTTCAGTTAGCAAGCCTAGGATTGGATTTAGGGGACACACCTTGAACCTTGGCCCCACAATATCATCCCTAAACCATTATAGGTCTCCTTGAAGCACCAGTGACCCATTGGGGTCAACCTAAGAGGCCAATTTGACTAAAGTCAACCTTAACCCTAAATTGGTCAAACTAGCTCAATTAAGGTCAATTAGCCTCCACCATGCCAAATTGACCATGCCCCTACCCTTGTATGGGTACTAGAATCCTAATGGACCAAAAAGCCCCATCATGGGGCCTCCAATTTGACCAATTTGCCCTAAACCTCAATTTGGTCAAAGTGCCCTAATAAGGGGCAATTCACCCTCACTTTGCAAAATTGACCCTACCTAGACCTTCCTAACCCTTCAGGGAAGCCAATGGAGCTCAAGCCATCCTTTGGGGTCAACCCACTTGATTAATTTGACCAAAGTCAAATTTGCCTTAATTTAGGTCAAAATAACCTAGTTTGCCCAAATTGGACCCAATCCACTTGGGACAGGCCCAATTGGAGTAGCCCATTAGTCTAGGAGGCTGAGATTTACTCAAAGAGTCATCCAATTTCTGGAAATGGTGACTAGAAGAGAGAAATTGGGAGTTTCCCCCAATTTGAAGAGAGAGAAAATGGCCATTAAAGGAGGATTAATGTCATTGAAGGCAAATTGATCCCTCATTCGTCTCCCCTCACCCTCCATTCATCTCCTCAGGCTGTTACAAGAAGCTTAAGGGGTTTTTCAGCCCTCAAGATGGCTGAATTCAATGGATTTCACCTGGCCGAAATTTAGGCTTGATGGCCATTAATGGTTTTCAATGTTGTAACCTCCCCCTCTCCTAATTGATCCCTTTAAAAGCTTCAGAGGGCTGAGAGGAGTGTTTTTCCCCTTCTACTTGGAGGAATCGTGCAAATGAGGCTCAGATCGGCAAGGAGCTCAAGGAGGGAGGTCGGCCATGGCTAATCAGATAACGACAAGGAATCACCACTCCACACAGGTCCAATCCGTTACCCCTCCCTTGGTGCTAGATCATATCATGATTTGGGGCTAGATACGAGCTCAATTGGGCTCGGATTTTGCTTCCGAAAGGGCTCAGATTGAGCCCTCTTTTCCCCGCTCTAAAACCTAGATCTGACCACCTCCGGCCGGCCAACCACCTCCTATCACCGGCCACCACCTCAACGGAGGTGGTGGTGGCATTGGCTGGCCGGAAAGAGTCGTAGGTGGCCGGGAAATCACCCCGCAAAAAGTCCCAGGACGGGCTGTCCCGAGCCGTCCAACGATCGGGGATGATGACGGAGAGCCGTTGGATCGTTAATTTAATGTTTACGTTATATCATTTACTTCGTCGAGCTATGTTAGAATTTCGTCGATCGAGTATTTCATCGAACGCAAGATGTTCGACTTTCGTCGAGCGCTGACATGATGATTTTTAGTCGAGTGCAGCTCCGTTCGGCTTTCGTCGAACGTAGACTTGGTCTGCTTTCGTCAAACGCAGAGTTGGTCTGCTTTCGTCGAGCAATATTTAACACTTTCGTCGAACGCTGTAACAGTTATATATTTAAACATTTACAAGACTTCTGTTATATATTTTGCTCTACATAGTTTTAATTATTAAAAATAATTAGGCCCCTCTACAGAAAAAGTGGTCAACACCAAAGTTGTAGCCCTTAGGGCCTACTTTATTTTAAAATTGATTTCACCCCCAAAAGGAGTTCTATAGCTTCCTGCAGGTCCATTTTAGTGGGGTTGGTCCATAGTGTAGGACAGCCACCAATTCTTGTGTAACTTTTGATTGAGAAATGATATGGACTTGAGATTTGAAACATAGCCTAGTTTTACCTACACACACATCATATCCAAAGATGGGATTTTTTTAGGAGAACCTTTTTCTAAGGTTTTTGAAATAATTTCATAAATCATCTAATAATTAATTAGGGGGGTTAAATGACCTCCAATGCCCTCCAAATTTTGGTGGGTGCTCCTTAGGGTTACTGTATGACCTTGGTAAAATTATCAGCCCAAATTGGGACTGTTTTGTTTGAGAATTTTGTAAACCCAAGTTAGGACAAATAGGGTCAAAGTTAGGGTATGGTGTTTACCTTGGGGTATGGTGGTCAAAACTCATCACCATGTAGTGAAACCTTGGTAACTGGTTTAGGATCACCTAAAGAATCCCCATGTGTGGTTTGGGGTGGTGTAGAGGTGGATAAACCCTAGAATGCTAGTTTTATTTCTAGGTGTGCATTTAGAGCCTTGTGAAGGCCATGTGGTCAAAAGTCCCTGGTTGGTTATGAAACTCGGTGGATAGATTCATAGGGTGTAAATAGGCACTGGATAATTTTATAAGAATTTTAGGAGTCAATATTCCCTTTGAATTTGGACATAACCCCGCTAGGGAAACTTATTATAAGAAACTTTTACATGCTTAAAATGTCTTGGATGATGATGAGACTTTGTTGGTGCCCTTATAATCATGGTTTAGACCTCTGGTAATTTTTGTGAATTTTATTAAATGATTTAATCAGTACTTCTTTCACAAGGCACCTGTTTTGATTTAGACTTAAGAAAAATATTTGAGAGTTCAAAACTCATTGTTAAATTGTGAAAATTGGTGATAGGACCTTTATGGACATTAGGAACCTCTGTAAATTTTTATAGAATTTTTGAAGACTTACATAAGTAGGCTACTTCACAATTTATCTAATTTGAGGTTTTCTAAAAGTATTTAATTAAGTAAGAAACTGATTTTCTTAAATCCTGAAACTTAGTCAGTAGCCTTTTCTGGTGAATACAAGAGTTTGGTAATTTTCCCATAATTTTAGTGTTGATTTTTTTGGTAGTTCCTTCATAAAACTATGATTTTGGATAGATGATAAATAATTAAATTAGAGGAGAATTTCTTACTGTAAAAAATATGATACGCTGTTTCTGATGTTATTTAGTCACCATAGATTCATCATAATTTTTGGAGAGTCATATCATAAGATTTACTTACACTTCATGTTCATTTCCATACTTGGCAGATGTTTGGAGAAATTAAAATAAATATTAATTAATTAAGGAAAAATATGATTCTCTGGAATTAGTCTTATAATATCATGATAGACCTCCAGTAAATAACTTGGGTCAGTTGGATAAATATTTGGAGTACCTCTAGTTGTGAGCGTCATATAACTCATTTGGTCTGCGTATAGTAAAACTGTGAAATTTGAGAATCAAGTGGATCCTTAGGAGGGATGGGAGGTAAGTGGTTTTCCTAGTTTAGTTGAGAAGGTATGATGGTCAACAAGAAGGATTATAGATAGTAAAGGTGTGCCTGGTGAGTTAGAGGTAAGTTGCACTCGGGGTCGACGAAAGATCGTCGTGAGAAGTCATAAGTCACTTAGGGTTAATCCAAGAGTAATGACGAGGAGGGTATCCTTACGGGTAGATACCAACAACACTAAGTGTCTTGAGAAAGGGAACTTTGGGGTTTCATCCCATTATGATTCCTAGTACCGTAGCGAGCCCCTCACAGGGTAATCCTCGGGAAGTCCAAGATTAACCATAAATTGTAGGGATAAGTTGATGTACAAGATTAAATTAACAATACACACACCCACACCCCGTGGTTACGGGAGGTTAGTTGGTTTGGTTTTACGAGCGGTAGGCTCGGTGGTTGAAGCAGCGGATTAGTTAGTCCGGTGAGCTTGTGACTCAGTAGTGTTTGTTGGTACGGACGAGTCGGTCCAGCGAGCCGGTGGCTCGGAAGGTTATTGATGACGGGCAGGTTAGCCCGGGGATTTTATGGCTCGGGATATAGTAGAACATGTTGCATGTGCATGAAGGTGGTGGGTCTTCGGTATTGGACGATCGTTCACACCGACGTCAATACGTTGACTCGGCAAGTGTGGAATTTGCACTTAGCCTTACAAGTCTGGTGGTCCAGCCAGTAAGAGTACGCAGATGCTCAGCGGTTTTGCGTTGACGCGTACGATAGGTCTAGGTTAGGTAGTGTGAATACCAACCTAGAGGTGGGCGAGGCCCAACCCACCGCTTCCGTTTGCCACTACGGGAGTATCCGGGGAGTCTAGCTAGCTCCAAAAAGGGGGAACTAAAGGTCTATGCGCATTGAGTCGAAGTGGGTGAGTTGCACTTGTATGAACATAGCATAACTGCATACCTTGCCTGACATAGCATAAACATTGCATTTCAACCCCTACCCTTATCGTATAAGTCGGTTATGGGACTTCTTGTACGATAAGCCTTGCTAAACGACCCCTTGGTCTATAGGTTTGTGTGGGCATTCCTATAAATCATTGGTTACTTTCATTTTATGTACCTGCTTTACATATTGTACTTTACATATTCTTTACATGCTTTTACTATGCTCTTTTACTGCTTCAATTATGTATATATACATGTGTAGTGTAGACATTCCATGTACCCCTGTCATCTGCTTTTTGATTATACCCCTTGTTGTCCTCCGCTTCCTCCTTTCCGCTCGGTGCCTAGGAGTCACCGGGGGAGGGGTGGGGGATTGTCTTAGTCTTTTTGACTAACGGTCGGTGGACCTTATCATTTTAGGAGACCACGGCGACGGAGCAGCACCAGAGGCCGGTGCAGACGGAGGCAGGCCAGTGCAGTACAGGAGCACAGGATTCAGGATCAGTGAGTGGTTAGGTGTTAGCTTCCGCGAGTGATCTTGTAGTGAGGATATGATGTACTGGGCATGAGCCCTTCCTTCTTCTTATTTATTGTAACCCTTGTTATCTTATTATTCAGTTATATCATGTGGACATTCTTATATTTTTCATGTCGATTATGTGGACTTGTCTTCTTTAATGAACTTTTCTTTGTGATCGATTTGGCCGGCAGGATCGGCGTTTTGTAGTGGCGACCTTCCCGAGTGAAGGTGTCACCGCAAAGCGGCGGTTCCGGGCCTAAGACCCGGTGTTTGGAAAGAAAAAAAATGGGGTCTTCAAGCAGGATATGATTGTTGTTAATGAATGGAAGATTGTGTGTTCCGGATGTGGATACTTTGCGAAAAGATATTTTATATGAAGCTCATAATACGCCGTTTTTAATTCATCCGGGCAGGACAAAGATGTATCATGATTTAGAAGAAGACTTCTGGTGGCCTGGAATGAAGAAAGATGTGACAAAGTATATAGCATCTTGCCATACTTGTCAAGTAGTGAAAGCTGAACATCAAAAGCCTGGAGGCTACCTTCATTCGCTACCAATACCAGAATGGAAAGGGGAAGACATTGCTATGGACTTTGTTTTTGCATTGCCTCGTAGCAAACAAGGTCATGACGACATATGGGTTATTATTGATCGACTGACGAAAAGCGCTCACTTCGTAGCTGTTCGTCAAGATGGGCCGCCTGAAAAATTGAATGAGCTTTATATTGACGTAATTGTAAAACTGCATGGAATTCCTCGAACGATTATCTCTGATCGAGATGTTCGGTTTACGTCCGATAATTGGAGACAAATTCATAAGCGTTTGGGAACGAAGTTATCATTCAGTACAACATTTGTCCGAAGAAGAGGAGATAAAAGTTAATTTGCTTACACGGAGTATAATGTCACATTAAAGGAAAGTTTTTATGCTGAAAGTTTACGATCAAAGTTTATATGCAATGACTGAGAATACTGATGAATGTTAATATGTGCGTTGGTAAAAAGGTAATGTGAAAGTTCACAATGTGCATGTCATGTTAAGTGCGTTACGACAATGTTTTACGGAATAAGGTACTGAATGATGACACATGCTTCATAGAAAACTAATGTTCTTTTATAGTTCATTGTGGTGGTTTGTTAATCGCTATAATTGTAAGAATACGGAAAACGAGAAAGCGAGTAAAAGTTTGAATGTGGGGGAAAGGAAATAATGTCATATTTAAAAATTTATATCGTGTCCTATTTTCGAGGACGAAAATTCCTATAAGAGGGGAAGAGTTTGTAACGGCCAAAAATGTGAAGTGACCAAACTTATTAATAAAATGAAATAAAAAGTGTCCCCTATGATGAAATTACAAATCAATGTCAACTCGGAGTTCCTTCGAAAGTTGAATATGAGTTTTTATTTGACGCTTTGGGGTTTTCAAGGCTTTTAGTGGAATATGACCTTTTTCTATATTAATTATTTTGGCACACTTCATAAAGTTATATGTGTATGTTTGCGGTGGTTTTAAATCTTTCGTTAAGCTAACCGGAAGGTTTGGTTGACTGCTGTTATGTTATTATCATGGCTTAAGAAGTTGCCTCCTAGTTAAAGTGGGGTGCTAATAGAGGAAAGTGATAAAGTAGTGTGCTTATATGCAAATTGGTGTGCCACTAGCATGTTAGCCATGTTGATTTGGTTTGCTTTAATTCATGCTAAAAGTGAATGTGGTGTGCTGATAGCAATTGCATAATTTCATTTGGCTGGATTGGTTTGGGAGTATTATGTGTAAAATATTATTAAGAGTTATTATCAGTTGGCTTTGGAAGGCGGTGGAAATTCTAAAGGCGGTGAGGTGATGCCATTATACACTCCCGAGCCCTGTTCTTTTCCCATACTCGTCTCATTTTCGCATAGCCCGGAACTTTTGTCGGGCTGAAAGCTAGGGCTGGCTGCGCCCTCTCTTCCTCATCGACGATCCTTCCCTTTCTTATTGTCGCCGGTGCTAGAGAACTTGCCGCTACTCTTGAGATTGTGCCTTAGCTGCTTAGCTGCTGCAATCATGCGGTTTTGATGTTGGTGACTATCAGGTTTTGACTGAGACATCTCCCCGTGGTGAGCTCCTCTTTCCTCTTTTCCTCTTCTTCTATTAATCCCTAGATTACTGGTTGCTGGCTAGGGCTTTATCAATTTCTGGTTTATGGGGGATTTCATTAATCGTGTCCTAAGAAATCTCTATATCTTTGGCTTTAATTGCTTTGGCCTTGATCGGCTAGGGCTCTGATGAGGAATTCATTTCGTTTCACAGTTTAGTGGGAGAGAAATTACATCAGCAGTTATTATAATTCTTATTCATTTAATTTATGATGTTGGGTTTGTCTGTACATACCTTGAATTGAGTTAGATGGAGGCTCTCCTTTGATGTTGCCGGCTCCTATGATGTTTAAATGGGGGGGTTTTATAAACTGATAGTCTATGTTGGCCGGCTATTATTACTTCTCTTTGCAACATCATTTTACTGCTATGATGTTTATAAACTGATAGTCTATGTTGGCCGGCTATTGTTGCTTCTATTTTCAAGTATGGTAAAGTACTGATAGGAGAATGGGGCCAAATTATTTTCTAATTCATAGTAATTGTTGGGGGTTTGGGCTCTCTCCTACATATTAATTTGGATATAGATAGACAAAACAGGACCAACAAGTTTATTTAAGGGCTATTGTGAGGTATTGTTGGACGGTTGATGCTAATTTGAGAGTTATGCAAACTAAAAGGCTAGTTAAATAAACTCCCAGTGATGTAATCATAGTAGTCCATATTGTAACTATAGTGAGGTGCAACCCCGATATAAATGCCCTAAATGATATGATGCTATACAGATACCGCGACGGATGGCACCTCCATATAGGCATGACAATGACTTGATTTACTGATGGTGAGAGCTACCTATTTTATTTAAGCTTTATTGCTTTATGTTCTCTTTATATACGCACTCTTATCATACTGAATGTTAAATGTAGTTGAAATCACTGATAATAAATGTCGCTATATTGTATGGCCTTGATAAAGGCAGGCGAATTACTTTTGAGGGGATTAATAAATATGAATAACTCAGTATTATGTAAACGTGTCGACACGAGGTTATATTACGGGCGACTTGAATATGCATGCATATAAAGGACCCTTCGGGGTCAAGGAAAAAGGAAAAAGAATTCGAATCGCCCCTAATATATCCTAAGAAACGAAATGTTCATGGAAATACTGATTTAAAGGATTATAAAGGTACATTGATAAATGCTTATAGACATGAAAACTGAAATGAAATTATGTATTTGCACTGCTTCCATGATGTAGATACAGTTATGATACTTACATGACATGTTCCATAGTTCATATGAATGCTACAACTCTTTATACTGTTTATGATTACTGACATGTTTCCCCCAGTTACTATGTCCTTTCATAGATATTGATACATGGACACACTGCTTTAATGTTACATTGTACATGATATGGTTATGATCTTATGCTGCTCATAATGTTTTATTGATACTAACATGTTCATGTAGTTATATGCTTCATAAGTTATAACAAATATTATCCCCTATGATGAAACCTATAAAAACTGAATTTCGTGAACGAATTTAATGTGTTGTTCGACCTTTTTGCTTACATGAATAGAGAGCTACTTGGTTTTATGTGGGTTGTCATGTGACTGGAAATGGGAACACCAAATAGTGATGGATGTGCTAATAACTGTTGGGTTCAGGATTTCTCTTGTATCTGTGGTGTGTTGATAGTGTTAATGATAATTGGGAATTACTTGAGGCGGTGGAGGACTCTTGGTATGATATTACCGGCTCCCTCTTTCTTTTTGTTTATCTCTCGATCTCAGTGTTATCGCTGCTAGGGTTTGCGACGCTCTCTTCCCCTCCTCCTCTTTACGCAAGATCAAAGGAGATTCCTCTTCTGTGGGGATTTCGCAAGATCAAGGCTGAATCACTCTTGGGTAAGTCCTCCTGTTTTCCATTTACTATATACTGGAGTTTGTATGCACGTCCAGAAAAAGGGGATCGGGGGTGTTTTTGCGTTTCTGGACTTTTGGGTGCTGTCCTACTTTCTTTAGTGATGTTCTTCACCTTCCTTTTAAAAGCTATTGCTACTGCTGTCCCTATGTGAAGTTTGATCTGGGGAAGGGAATTCTTGTTGGTCGGCTACTGAATCCTATTCTATTAGGTGCTGCAGTTTCAGCATCTGTGATGTTTTCCTCTGTCCAGTTAGAGCTAACTGTTAGTGACCTGTTTTTTTTTTTTTGGAATTCTTCTCAGTTAGCTGCTCCAGTTTTAGTTACCTGTGATGGTTAGCCCGGCTGCTTGTTCTTTGATGTTTGGATTGATACAGGCTGTGTTGTTATCTTTATGTGGTTCACTCTTTTGTTCCCTTACTTCTTTGTTGCTGTCCCTGTTGGCCGGCTAATTCTGTCCTAAGCTATGGGATGTCATGATTAATTTCCCTATAGGACCGGCTGCTGCTACTAAGTTTAAAATGGATCCTTATGCTTGATGTGAATTGTCCAGTGACTCTTTTTATGTATGACTTGAGGAATTGACATTCCCTGTTGGCTGATTATTGTTCTTTAGAGCCGGTGGTTTGACTTTAGTTGTTTCGTTTCAAGTGTTTCTTCCATAAAGAATTCCTAAGAGATTTACGTCACCCTTAGTTGTCAACGTCCTAGATATTGAAAGATGCAACCCCGATAAATATGCCTTTTTTAATACGATTGCTAAACAGATATCGCGACGGATGGCATCTCATGATAATCGCGGCGATGACATGAGGCGTGACGATTGCAATGAAAATCCCAATGTGAGAACTATCTTTTAACTTATGCTTATTTTCAGCTATTTTCACTTTATGGGCATGGTATTTCTCAAGAATAAGAATATGTTGTGTATGAAAAGATCATTGAAATATTAGTCGTTTGTGATATGGCCTTCTGTGAAGGCAAATCAACGACTCAAATCTGAGGGGAGCTATTAACAAACAACCATATGTTATATTAAGGAAAACGTGTCGACACGTAGGAATGTTAAGGGCTTAATTGAATATGAATGCGCATAAATGACACGAAAAGAATGATAGTTTACCAAGTCAGTCGGCCGTAGGCGGAAACGCGTGTGCACGTACTGACTTGGATACAGGACCCAGAGGGGTCGGGACCAAAGAAAAAGAGAAATGAAAATGAATTTCAATTCAATTGCCCTTAGCATTTTCTAAGAGTTTACTCATGATTACGGTATATGATATGGCTGATGATAGCCTACTTACTACTACCTCGTATATGAGATATCACATGATAGCATGTTCACTACTGTTCTGTACTGCTTAAACTTGTTTAGCTATATATTGTTCACTGTTACTTCATACTGCTCATAAAGAAATACACATATAGCCAATGTTATAGTTCACAGCTTTAAAATGATTACGCATATTGCTATATACCGTATTGAATTGCATGTATAGCAGGTTAAAAAATTTTTAACCTGCTATACATGCAATTCAATACGGTATATAGCAATATGCGTAATCATTTTTTTAACCAGCTATACATGCAATTCAATACGGTATATAGCAATATGCGTAATCATTTTAAAGCTGTGAACTATAACATTGGCTATATGCGTATTTCTTTATGAGCAGTATGAAGTAACAGTGAACAATATATAGCTAAACAAGTTTAAGTAGTACAGAACAGTAGTGAGCATGCTATCATGTGATATATCATATACGAGGTAGTAGTAAGTAGGTTATCATCAGCCATATCATATACCGTAATCATGAGTAAACTTTTAGAAAATGCTAAGGGCAATTGAATTGAAATTCATTTTCATTTCTCTTTTTCTTTGGGCCCGACCCCTCTGGGTCCTGTATCCAAGTCAGTACGTGCACACGCGTTTCCGCCTACGGCCGACTGACTTGGTAAACTATCATTCTTTTCGTGTCATTTATGCGCATTCATATTCAATTAAGCCCTTAACATTCCTACGTGTCGACACGTTTTTCTTAATATAACATATGGTTGTTTGTTAATAGCTCCCCTCAGATTTGAGTCGTTGATTTTCCCTCAGCATAAGTTAAAAAGATAGTTCTCACATTGGGATTTTCATTGCAATCGTCACGCCTCATGTCATCGCCGCGATTATCATGAGATGCCATCTGTCGCGATATCTGTTTAGTAATCGTATTAATAAAAGGCATATTTATCGGGGTTGCATCTTTCAATATCTACGACATTGACAAATAAGGGTGACGTAATCTCTTAGGAATTCTTTATGGAAGAAACACTTGAAACGAAACAACTAAAGTCAAACCACCGGCTCTAAAGAACAATAATCAGCCAACAGGGAATGTCAATTCCTCAAATCATACATAAAAAGAGTCACTGGACAATTCACATCAAGCATAAGGATCCATTTTAAACTTAGTAGCAGCAGCCGGTCCTATAGGGAAATTAATCATGACATCCCATAGCATAGGACAGAATTAGCCGGCCAACAGGGACAGCAACAAAGAAGTAAGGGAATTCCTACGTGTCGACACGTTTTCCTTAATATAACATATGGTTGTTTGTTAATAGCTCCCCTCAGATTTGAGTCGTTGATTTGCCTTCACAGAAGGCCATATCACAAACAACTAATATTTCAATGATCTTTTCATACACAACATATTCTTATTCTTGAGAAATACCATGCCCATAAAGTGAAAATAGCTGAAAATAAGCATAAGTTAAAAAAGATAGTTCTCACATTGGGATTTTCATTGCAATCGTCACGCCTCATGTCATCGCCGCGATTATCATGAGATGCCATCCGTCGCGATACTGTTTAGCAATCGTATTAAAATAAGGCATATTTATCGGGGTTGCATCTTTCAATATCTAGGACGTTGACAACTAAGGGTGACGTAAATCTCTTAGGAATTCTTTATGGAAGAAACACTTGAAACGAAACAACTAAAGTCAAACCACCGGCTCTAAAGAACAATAATCAGCCAACAGGGAATGTCATATTTATGGTAACCAAAATCCATTTTAAACTTAGTAGCAGCAGCCGGTCCTATAGGGAAATTAATCATGACATCCCATAGCTTAGGACAGAATTAGCCGGCCAACAGGGACAACAACAAAGAAGTAAGGGAACAAAAGAGTGAACCACATAAAGATAACAACACAGCCTGTATCAATCCAAACATCAAAGAACAAGCAGCCGGGCTAACCATCACAGGTAACTAAAACTGGAGCAGCTAACTGAGAAGAATTCCAAAAAAAAAATAGGTCACTAACAGCTAGCTCTAACTGGACAGAGGAAAACATCATAGATGCTGAAACTGCAGCAGCTAATAGAATAGGATTCAGTAGCCGACCAACAAGAATTCCCTTCCCCAGATCAAACTTCACATAGGGACAGCAATAGCAATAACTTTTAAAAGGAAGGTGAAGAACAACACTAAAGAAAGTAGGACAGCACCCAAAAGTCCAGAAACGCAAAAACACCCCCGATCCCCTTTTTCTGGACGTGCATACAAACTCCAGCATACAGTAAATGGAAAACAAGAGGACTTACCCAAGAGTGATTCAGCCTTGATCTTGCGAAATCCCCACAGAAGAGGAATCTCCTTTGATCTTGCGTAAAGAGGAGGAGGGGAAGAGAGCGCCGCAAACCCTAGCAGCGATAACACCGAGATCGAGAGATAAACAAAAAGAAAGAGGGAGCCGGTAATATCATACCAAGAATCCTTCACCGCCTCAAGTAATTCCAGAAACGCAAAAATACCCCCGATCCCCTTTTTCTGGACGTGCATACAAACTCCAGCATACAGTAAATGGAAAACAAGAGGACTTACCCAAGAGTGATTCAGCCTTGATCTTGCGAAATCCCCACAGAAGAGGAATCTCCTTTGATCTTGCGTAAAGAGGAGGAGGGGAAGAGAGCGCCGCAAACCCTAGCAGCGATAACACCGAGATCGAGAGATAAACAAAAAGAAAGAGGGAGCCGGTAATTACTCCTTTGTGCTGCATCAACACGCAACCTAGACCTTTGTATGATGCGTCACTGTAAACTTGAAATCCATCGGTGCCTGAGGGTAGTACTAATACAGGAGCAGTGGTTAACCTTTCTTTCAATGCCTCAAAAGCAGACTGACAATTTTCGTTCCACTGGAAAGGAACATTCTTCCGCGTTAATTGGTCAACGGTAACAATATTTTCGAAAAATCTTTGACGAATCTTCGATAATATCCTGCCAATCCTAAGAAACTTCGTACTTCTGTCACACTCGTGGGTTGTGACCAATTAAGAACTGCTTCAATCTTCGCAGGATCAACAGATAAACCTTGTTCTGATATGACATGTCCCAAAAACGATATTTCTTTCAACCAGAATTCACACTTTGAAAACTTTGCATAAAGCTGATTCTCTTTTAACCTTTGTAATGCTAGTCTCAAGTGTTGTGCATGCTCTTCTTCAGAAGTCGAATAGATTAAAATATCGTCGATGAACACGATAATAAATTTATCCAGATAATCCTTAAAAATTCGATTCATCATGTCCATGAATGCAGCAGGGGCATTCATTAGGCCAAATGGCATTACCACAAACTCGTAATGTCCATACCTTGTGCTAAAAGCGGTTTTGAAAATGTCTTTCTCCTTAATTCGTAATTGATGATAACCTGATCTCAAATCCATTTTTGAGAATACTTTTGCATTAACCAACTGATCAAACAGATCGTCTATACGTGGTAGAGGGTATTTGTTCTTTACCGTCAATTTATTCAATTCTCGGTAATCCACGCATAAACGTAGTGTTCCTTCTTTCTTCCTTACGAATAGCACTGGTGCTCCCCACGGAGATGAACTTGGCAGTATAAATTTTTTATCCATTAGTTCTTGCAGTTGACATTTTAATTTGGCTAATTCTTTTGGAGCCATACGATATGGCGTCTTGGCAACAGGTCTTGCTCCTTCTTCTAACTGAATTTCAAACTCAACTTCTCGTTCTGGAGGAAGTCCCGGCAATTCTTCAGAAAAAGTTCTTGGAAATCACGTACCACTGGAACAGTTGTGATATCTTTCTTTTCTTCTGTAGTTACTTTAACCATTACCAGAATAGCGTCGCATCCTTTTCTGATTTTCTTAGAGGCTTTTAACGCTGAAATTAACATGTTAGACACTTCACCTAGCCCTCGGAAGACAATTATCCTTTGATTTGCACATGTCACTGTAACTTCCTTTTGTTTACAGTGAATAATAACTTCATGCTGGACTAACCAGTCCATGCCCAAGATAAGATCAAACTCGGTTAGTGGTAAAACCACTGCATCTACCGTAAAGTTTTGATCGTTCAATTCAAACGCAACTACCGCTCGGTGTTGTGAGGCAACTATTTAATTATTTGGTAAGGTGACATGCAGGATATCCCGTATTTTGTATGGTTTTGCCGAAATGGAACACATCATGCAACCTCTGCAATTCTTCAGGAAAAAGTTCTAAGCGATAAGCTACTTCACCAACTTGTTCAATTATTGGAAACGGTCCAACATATCGGGGACTAAGTTTCCCCATTCGTCGGAGTCGTGATGCTCCTTTGAACGGTTTAATTTTTAAGCAAACCTGATCACCAACCTGGAATTCGACAAAACGATGTCTGGCATTATAATACTTTTGTTGACGATCTTGGGCCACTTTCATTCTTTGCTGAATAAGAACAATCTTCTCGTGCCACTTATCGACCTTCTCTTAATTGTATAATTGCCTTTCACCATCTTCCACCCAACTTAAGGGTGTTCGACAACGACGGCCATACAACGCTTCAAATGGTGCCATCTGAATAGAAGATTGATAACTATTGTTGTACGAGAATTCTACCAGTGCCAAGTATTTCTCCCATGAACCTTTAAGGTCCAGCACTACCATACGTAATAAATCTTCTAGGAATTGTATAGTGCGTTCTGACTGCCCATCTGTTTGGGGATGAAATGTTGTACTGAATGATAACTTCGTTCCCAAACGCTTATGAATTTGTCTCCAATTATCGGACGTAAACCGACCATCTCGATTAGAGATAGTCGTTCGAGAAATTCCATGCAGTTTTACAATTACGTCAATATAAAGCTCATTCAATTTTTCAGGCGGCCCATCTTGACGAACAGCTACGAAGTGAGCGCTTTTCGTCAGTCGATCAATAATAACCCATATGCCGTCATGACCTTGTTTGCTACGAGGCAATGCAAAAACAAAGTCCATAGCAATGTCTTCCCATTTCCATTCTGGTATTGGTAGCGAATGAAGGTAGCCTCCAGGCTTTTGATGTTCAGCTTTCACTACTTGACAAGTATGGCAAGATGCTATATACTTTGTCACATCTTTCTTCATTCCAGGCCACCATAAGTCTTCTTTTAAATCATGATACATCTTTGTCCTGCCTGGATGAATTGAAAACGGCGTATTATGAGCTTCATATAAAATATCTTTTCGCAAAGTATCCACATCCGGAACACACAATCTTCCATTCATTAACAACAATCCATTCTGTTCTGTGAAGTTTGGCAGATCCTCATGTTTTACCTTTTCCATCACTTCCAGTAAATACTCATCCTTTGGTAAGGCCGCTACAATTCTATCTTTTAGTGAATACCGAATTTGCATCTGAAATAATTGCGACTGTTTCTCCTTTGTGGTAAAAATAGGGATTATCTCCATCTTTTCCAACTCCCGCATGAGTTGTACATTGTACACTTTCATGGTTGATAACTCCACAACATTCTTACGGCTTAGTGCATCGGCAACTACATTTGCTTTTCCCGGATGATATTGAATATCCACTTCGTAATCTTTAATAAACTCTAACCAGTGCCGCTGACGAAGGTTTAGTTCTTTCTGTGTGAATATGTACTTCAAGCTTTTGTGATCTGTAAAAATTTCACATCGCACACCGTACAGATAATGACGCCAGATTTTTAATGCAAAAATCACCGCGGCCAATTCTAGGTCATGCGTTGGATAATTCCTCTCGGCATCCTTCAATTCACGAGAAGCATAAGCAATTATCCCTACTTGTTTATGTTATAACAAATATTACTTCATATATTATATAGAGTGAAAGTAAACTTACCATTCATTATAGTCTTTACTTTACTTATTCATTTCCTTCAACGTTCCATACCCATCATAATATTCTCCTTTTATTCTTAGCAGCAAGTTTCTTCATTGCTTTGACATCGAATGTAGTTATTTCAATTTACTATGGATAGTTTGCAATACTTACATTAAATACACTCATATATTTTAAGACATTAAAAACTTTTTATCTGTGCACTTTTCGTTAATTGTTCAACTTGCATATATTGTGCTTTCGACCATTCTAAATTGCATAACTCTGCTTACCCCTTGCTTTTATGCCACATTAGTCATAAGCACAACATTTTTCATTCTTGGTTTTGCTTCAAATCGCCATCCTTATGACTATTGTTTTAATCACATAATTTGCCACCGTTGGTCATCTTATATTAGAAAGGGGAGAGTTTCCATCTCTGATACACTTCATATGCGTTCGTTATCACCAGTTTATATGTGCATCTGAGTGAAAATATAATTTATGCTCATTTGAAGTTTCACGTTAAACATCACATCTATTTTCTTTTTATCGCAAACACGACCTTAGTAGCTCCATGTTATGGGTCGGGTGATTCTTCTCTATCATACATGTGTCTTAGGTGATACCACAAGAACATCAACTATTAGTAGATTTTCCTTTAACAACATTGATACTTGTCAAGTAGTGAAAGCTGAACATCAAAAGCCTGGTGGCTACCTTCATTCGCTACCAATACCAGAATGGAAATGGGAAGACATTGCTATAGACTTTGTTTTTGCATTGCCTCGTAGCAAACAAGGTCATGACGGCATATGGGTTATTATTGATCGACTGACGAAAAGCGCTCACTTCGTAGCTGTTCGTCAAGATGGGCCGCCTGAAAAATTGAATGAGATTTATATTGACGTAATTGTAAAACTGCATGGAATTCCTCGAACGATTATCTCTGGTCGAGATGGTCGGTTTACGTCCGATAATTGGAGACAAATTCATAAGCGTTTGGGAACGAAGTTATCATTCAGTACAGCATTTCATCCCCAAACAGATGGGCAGTCAGAACGCACTATACAGTTCCTAGAAGATTTATTACGTATGGTAGTGCTGGACCTTAAAGGTTCATGGGAGAAATACTTGGCACTGGTAGAATTATCGTACAACAATAGTTATCAATCTTCTATTCAGATGGCACCATTTGAAGCGTTGTATGGTCGTCGTTGTCGAACACCCTTAAGTTGGGCGGAAGATGGTGAAAGGCAATTATACAATAAAGAGAAGGTCGATAAGTGGCACGAGAAGATTGTTCTTATTCAGCAAAGAATGAAAGTGGCCCAAGATCGTCAACAAAAGTATTATAATGCCAGACATCATTTTGTCGAATTCCAGGTTGGTGATCAGGTTTGCTTAAAAATTAAACCGTTCAAAGGAGAGTCACGACTCCGACGAATGGGGAAACTTAGTCCCCGATATGTCGGACCGTTTCCAATAATTGAACGAGTTGGTGAAGTAGCTTATCGCTTAGAACTACCAGAAGAATTGCAGAGGTTGCATGATGTGTTCCACGTGTCAACACTGAGAAAATATATTCGTAATCCCGAAGAGATTGTTCTGAATGCAAATATACAGATCGAAGCTGATTTGTCTAGTCCAACAGAGCCATATCAAATTATTGGTCGGCAAAACAAGGAATTGAGAAACCGAGATGTAAACTTCGTTCATGTATGGTGGAAAGGCCAACCTCGAGATGATGCAACATGGGAGCGAGAAAATACAATGCGAGACCTCTTTCCTTCATTATTTACGGATAGCGAGACTTAAACATTTTCGAGGACGAAAATTTCTAAGGAGGGAAGAATTGTGACGCGCGACGTCTCCTCGTCAGTTATTTTCTTAAGTTACTTTTGTCTTGTTTATGTTATAACAAATATTATCCCATATGATGAAACCTATAAAAACTGAATTTCGTGAACGAATTTCATGTGATGTTCGACCTTTTTGCTTACATGAATAGAGAGCTACTTGGTTTTATGTGGGTTGTCATGTGGCTGGAAGTGGGAACACCAAATAGTGATGGATGTACTAATAGATGTTGGGTTCAGGAATTCTCTTGTATCTGTGGTGTGCTGATAGTGTTAATGATAATGATGCTTGCAAGCGTGGAGTTTTCTCTTTTGTTGCCCTATAGGGCGAATGCTTAATTATCTGCTTATGAACAATCATGTTTATGCACTCATGTTTTGTATGACTACATTGTATATAAGGCCCACGTACGACTATTACAACCTGTTAAGGTTTTATAAATTTTAAGTGATCAGATATCTGGTGGTGATGTCATGTACAGCTCATTGTGATGTTTATGATGATGGTTTTATGTTAAGTAATTTATATTAGTTGATTGTGCGGACTACGGGCCGTTACACAGACCATGCACCCTAACCCCTCTCTATGCCACCACAGGGCACAGCGGGTTGTTGGAGACCGTAGTCCCCCTTTGATGAGAATTGAGCCAGTTAAGCGGCAGCGCGTGGACTTCCCAGGAGGTCACCCATCCCAGAATTGCTCCAGCCCGAGCACGCTTAACTATGGAGTACTTTCACTTCTCATCACCAATTGAGCTGCAGCTCAATTGGTGATGAGAAGTGAAAGTACTCCATAGTTAAGCGTGCTCGGGCTGGAGCAATTCTGGGATAGGTGACCTCCTGGGAAGTCCACGCGCTGCCGCTTAACTGGCTCAATTCTCATCAAAGGGGGACTACGGTCTCCAACAACCCGTTGTGCCCTCTGGTGGGATAGAGAGGGGTTGGGGTGCATAATCTGCAGACCGTCTGGTTAGGCTGAACCCTTCTGGTTCCAGCTGGGTCCCGTGTTGGCGGGCCTGGGCCGGGAGGGTGCTGGCGGTCCAGCTGGGTCCCGTGTTGGCGGGCATGGATCGTTACAATGGGAGCTCCTTTACTCCAAAAGCACTTTTTCCCTTTAAGCTTTTTGGGAAGAATGGCATTTTTGACCCCATGCTCATCATCTCTCTCCAAATTCAAATGTGGGGTGCTAATAGGCTTGTGTCATGCTGGTTAGGCATGGGGTGGGGTCTTGGTTCACTTGGTCTTTCAATTTCTCTCTTAAGGCCTTGTGTTGACCATGGTTGACTTTTGGGTTGACTTGGTCAATTTGGTGAGTGTATTTGCCCCACTTGATGGCCATGAGTCCTATGACCCTACCCAAAGTCCATTGGGTCATGGTGTGGCTCAAATTTGGTTAATTGATCCATATGGTGTGAGTTTGACCCAATTTGGCCTAAGGTTGACTTTTGTCAAATTGAAGGGAATGGTTGACCACTTGATGGGGATTTTGAGTCCATTAGATTCCTAATTGGGTTATGAGGTTAGGGGTCAAGTCAATTTGACCAATTGAAGGCCAATTGGTCTTTTATTGGGTTGATTTGGGAATGTTGACTAAAAGCTGACTTTGGTCAATACCTTGGAATTGAGTGGAATTATTTAATGATTGTTGACCTAATGCCATTCCTTAGTGGTTAGGGTAACCTAGGTGAGGTCAATTTGAGGTATTGAAGGTCAATTGAGTCCAATTGTGTTGAATAGGGCTATGTTGACCTAGGTTTGACTTTGGCCAATTTGGCCTATTTTAGTGACCAATTGTTGACTTGTGTACCATAGGGAACCCTGTGTGAGTTCACCCTAACTCAAAGAGTCCTAATGTCACCCCCTGTCTCAACTCACTCTTCTCTCCTCATGTTATGCCCTAATACCATCATGGGGTCTAGTAGGATTGGGGATGTTACAAATCCCAATAAACAAAAAAAATCGTCCTCGAAATTTAAGTTCGAGTCTACGGGAGTCTATACAAGATGAGAATAAGGAATATAAACTCATGTTTAGGGTGTACCTGAGGTGAATAATCCATGGTATTGTTGTTTCATGAGATCCCTTGGTTCCCATGTGTGCTCCTCTCGTCCATGATTGGACCATAACACCTTGACAAGAGGAACTTTCTTCCCCCGCAGAACTCAGATGGCTGTATCGTCGATGCGGATGGGCTCCAGGTGGACTGATCTATCGGATGTTATCGAGCCTGATGTAGTCGTAACATGCTGCTCTTGCCGAAGTAAGGCTCTCCAAAGCGAGGAGATGTGGAAGGCATCGTGCAGGTTCACCAACTCCTGTGGCAGCTCCAACCTATAAGCCAAGGGGCCGATCCGCTCCAGGATCACATAAGGCCCCATTAATCGTGGGCTGAGCTTCTTCTGTCCTCGCACCCGCGAGACACCATGCACTGGTCGTATCTTCAAGAAAACCATATCTCCTACCTGTAACTCCACCTTCCAATGCCTCACATCATAATACTTGGTATGCCGGCTCTGAGCCTCCAACATCCGGTCATGGATCATCCGTACTAAAGCATCCATGTCATCTATTTACTCTGATCCAAGTGCCCTTGTATCCTTGTCCTGGACCCAAGATAACGGCGTCCGACATTTCCTCCCGTATAGAGCCTCACGGTGACATCCCGATGCTTGCTTGATGGTTGTTATTGTAAGAAAACTCTATCAGTGGTAACATCCTCTCCCAAGGTTTCCCCGTATCCAAGATGCACAAACGTAGCAAGTCCTCCATCGTCCTATTTGTGCGCTCTGTCTGACCGTCGGTCTATAGATGGAAGGCAGTGCTAAAGGTGAGTCGATACCCTAGATATGCCTGCACTGCCTCCACTCCCTCGAAGTAAAATGACCATCCCTATTTGAGACAATCGTCCTGGGCACGCCATGGTACCTGACGAACTGCTCCACAAACAATCTCATTAATATAATAACTGAAGTGTCCTTTCGGACCGGAATGTATCTTGCCACCTTAGTCAATCTATCCACTATGACCCAGATGGAATCGTGCCCAGAATGCGACTCTGGTAGCCCATGCACAAAATTCATGGTTATATCCTCGAACTTCCACTATGGGACTGGTAGCGGCTGTAGCAACCCTCCAGGGCTCTTGCACTCTGCCTTCACCCGTTGGTAGGTCTCGCAGTGTGTCACCCAAACTATGATCTCCCTTTTCATCCCAGGCCAGTACATAGCCTTCCGTAGGTCCACCGTCATCTTAGTGATCCTGAGGTGCACTGAGTACCGAGTGCAATGTGCCTCCCTGAGTATTTCCTCCCGAATCCCACCTCCTGTGGGAATGTATATACGATCCTGAGCTGCCCTCTCCTAGGGCTCTGAATACCGACTCCAGTGCTGCAACCTGTCTCTGTTCTCCCCTAATGCGGTCTCGAATGTCACAAGTAATGCTCAAGGCAGCTAGGTACTCTCTGTAGGCCTCAGGCTCGGCCTTGGATACCAATGTGATCTCCATGTCCTCTAACATCTTCACCAGCTCCATAGCCATCACTCGAGGCTCCGGTCCAGATGTAGTGACTCTCCTACTCAAGGCATCTGCCACCGTGTTTGCCATCCCCGGATGATAGTTTATGGTGTAGTAGTAATCACATAGGAACTCTAGCCACCTCCGCTGGCGTAGGTTCATGTCCTTCTGAGTATCTATATACTTGAGGTTCTTGTGATCAGAAAAGATCTCACAATGAACCCCATAAAGATAGCTTCTCCATATCTTCAAGGGGAAGATCACAGCCCTGAGCTCTAAATCATGTACTGGGTAGTTCTTCTCGTGCTTCTTCAGCTGCCTCGATGCATATGCTATGACGTGTCCATGCTGCATCAATCTTGCACCCATCCCCAGGTACGATGCGTCAGTGTAGATCTGAAATCCTTCCTTCCCAGATGGAAGGGCAAGGATCGGGGCTGAGGTGAGCCGGTCCTTCAGCTCCTGGAATGATGCCTCGCACTGCGCTGTCCAGGTGAATGTTGCATCATTCTTCGTCAAGGATGTAAGCAGGAGGGCGACCTTTAAGAACCCCTGTATGAACTTGCGGTAATAGCCCGCTAGTCCGAGAAAGCTACGAACGCCCGATGTCGACCTCAGCTGCGGCCACTCCCTAATTGCTTGTACCTTGGCCGGGTCTACAGCCAACCCAGCTCTGCTGATGGTGTGCCCCAAGAATGCTACCTTCTGCAGCCAGAACTGGCACTTCGAAAATTTGGCATACATCTGGTGCTCCCTCAGCTTCCCCAATACCAGTGTCAAGTGCTGAGTATGGTCCTCCTTTGCCCTAGAGTAGATCAAGATGTCGTCGATGAAAACTATGATTAAGATGTCCAAGTAGGCCTCAAATACATGGTTCATCAGACTCATGAACGCGGATGGCGCATTTGTGAGCCTGAAAGGCATCACCGTGAACTCATATAAACCATACCGCGAGCTAAATGCTGCCTTGGGTATATCCTCCTCCTAGATCCTCAGTTGATGGTACCCTGACCTCAGATCGAGTTTGGAGAACAAGTGGGCTCCCTGAAGCAGATCATAAAATTCGTCGATCCTCGGTAGCGGATAAGTATTCCGCACCGTCAGTCGTTTCAGCTGTCGGTAGTCGATGCAGAGTCGTAACGACCCATCCTTCTTCTTCATGAATAGCACCAGAGCTCCCCATGACGATAAGCTTGGCCTAACAAATCCTACATCCACTAGATCCTAGAGTTGAGTGTGGAACTTGACTAGCTCCTTGGGTGCTATCCGGTATGGTGCCCGAGACACAGGCCTGGCTCCGGGCACCAGCTGGATCTGGAAGTCCACGTCTCGTCGTGGTGGTAATCCGGGCAACTTTTCCGAAAATACGTCAGAAAAGTCCCGAACTACGGGGATGTCGATCATGGAGGCCTCCGCCTCTACCATCCCACCACATACACCTTATGTCCCTGATGATGGGCTTTAACAGCCTGAATAGAGGATAATAAAATACGGGAGGCGGGTCTAATACCTTCTACTACCACCTCGGAGTCATCATGCTTCAGTACGATCTTCTTTGTCGGGCAGTCGATCCTGGCCTAGTTCCCGTGTAGCCAATTCATGCCCAAGATCAGGTCAAAATCTGGCATCTTCAGGCGTATCGCCGGTGCCTCAAATGTCTTTCCTCCAATCTTACCACCATGTTGCACTTGGCGCACGTCTCTATCTCTGACCCGTCTGGTGGTCTCACCTTCTGGTGGATGCCCTCGAAGTACTGGACTTGATCCAGATCATGTACGAAATCCTCCGAGACGAACGAGTGCGAAGTACCCGTGTCGAATAAAGTGTATGCAGGTTTTTCATAGACAAACACTATACCTGGGGTGGTTTTATTGTTTGGGTTATAATTCTAATAAAACTACTATTTTGCATGGTACTATGCAGTTGTAAAGAAAACATGGAAGTACTTGTGATGACTTCCTCGAGGTTCCTCTCCTGGGCTAAATCCAGTGCATACACTTGCTCCTGCCTTGGACCTCTGTCGTGATGTCTCCGACCCCGACCTCGTCCTCTGCCCCGGCCCTGATGTGCTGGTGTTGGAGGGGGAGGAGGAGGAGGTGGACAGAATAGCTGGGGGCAATTGGCCCTGATGTACCCTGGTTGGTGGCATCCGAAGCATACCACTGGGAGGAATCCTCTATCATCATGCCTCAGTGGCTCTTGAATCCGCACTGGTGGAGGGACTGACACTGCAGGAGGTTGCTGTTGATCTAGCCTAAAGTTAGGGCGAGGGTATCCTCCGCCTCTCCTATGCCTCATAATCCTGCCCCGATGCGGTCCCCTGCTGCCCTCTCCAAAGTGTGTCCCATCCCCTGGTCTCTTTCCCCTACTCTGCACCATCAGATGATCTGACTCCAGCATCTTCGTCATCTCTACAATCTTGGCCAAACCGTCCTCGGCCACGAACAACAATGCCTACCTCAATGGGTCTCTAAGTCCCCGATAGAACCTCTTGGCATAACCTCTGTCATCCAGTGAGTGCATCCCCGCAAATCTAGCCAGATGGGATAACTCCATCTGGTACTCTATCACCAACCGGCTCCCATGTTTGAGGTTCAAGAACCTCTCCTCCAACTCGTCCCTGTCCATCACTGTCAAAAAGTGCTCCAGAAAAACACTTGGCATGGGCATCCAAAGTAGTAGTCGCCAAAGAGATTGTCGTGCTAACCGGGCAGTTGATGCCTGCGCGCATCTCCTGAATGGTGTCCAGCCACTCCTCCATCTTGAGCGCAGTCTCTGTCCCATGATACATCGGAGGCGACAAGCTCTTGAACGCGCTCAACCAGTTAGATCCTGGGTTCGGCTGAGAGTCTGGAACCTGCTGTGCCTTAAAGGCCTCTAGAATAGCTGTCAACATCTGACCGAGCTTTGTCTGCTGGAAGGGAGTGGGAGCCGGAGGGAAAAGGAGCTGTATCTCGTGGGTCGGTACTCTTTAGGGGATACACAAATGTAAGGAAGTTTATTAGAATCGACCTAACTCATTGTTTAGATGGACTATATACGTGATTTCACACTTGGGCACCCCATTGCTTCCACTGCATAGTTTGTCCGCAAACTAATGCTCGAGCGGAGCGACCCAGTGTTTTGTGGACTTCTTTCTGTTATGATTGTTGTCAAGTGATACCAATTGTAATATCCCCCTCCTCCTTACCGGAGAGTTCCCAGATCTTATGCCCAGAACCACCGTCTTGCGGTGACCCCAACTCATGGGTTAACTGTCACCGCTCAACGCCGATCCTGCTGGCTAAATCGATCATATCACAAGCCAATTTGGCCTATTTGGGTGACCAATTGTTGACTTGTGTACCATAGGGGACCCTGTGTGAGTTCACCCTAACTCAAAGAGTCCCAAGGTCACCCCCCCCCCCCCCCCCCCCCCGCCTCTGTCTCAACTCACTCTCCTCTCCTCATGTTATGCCCTAACACCATCATGGGGTCTAGTAGGATTGGGGATGTTACAAAAACCACGGGGTTGGGTCTGTGCCGACCAAACTTCCACTATATCTTGGTGTTGTTACAAAGCTTTGTATAGAATTCGAGGGTGATAGACCATCTCTCATTACAGTTGTAGATAGAGAAGGGGAGGAAGCTTCGAGGTTGACATGCCACCGCTCGTGAAGATAAGTATTTTTCTAAATTGTTACAGTGGGGAGCAATACCTGTGTTGCACTTTGGATTCTTCTACTGACGCTCAGAAGCTGGAACGGTGCGTTCGATACGATCTGGGGTCTGCGGCTTGCCTCTGGTTGCGAGCGAAGGAGTCTGGAGTGATCTGTTCATTGTAATGTGCAAGATATAATGTGCGCGGGGCAATATACGCAGAGTGCAATGTGTGTAAGGTGCAATGTGACCAGGGTGCAATGTGCACGAGGTGTAATGTGCACATGGTGCAATGTGCATGGGAAAATCCTCAAGGGGTCTTCAAAGGCTTCTGGGAGATCTTCAAGAGATCTTCGAATATCATCGAAGATCTTCGATGATTTCTTCGAGCGTACATGGAGATCTTCGATGAATTCTTCTGGAGCTCTCTCGTGACTCAAAAGCAAGGTCACATGAAAGGAGGACATGGGACCCTTTTTAAAGGTTTTGAGGATGACATTTCTGTAAATAAGTGGTTTGGATTGTTAATCTGTAATGTGAGATTTGCAGCAATGGAACCCCTCAAATTTGCACAAATGCAAAGTAACCAAATTATGATCTGAAGCTGAAAAAAAAACAATGATCTTGAAAAACATGCCAGAAATTTCAGTCTAATACAATGAGGAAAATAAATCCAAAAAACTTCATCCTGAATGCATCATTGTCCCTAGAGGGGTGCGGCCAATGGAGCACCCCCGTTAGTAGGGTGCGCTCTCCCTCTTATGGCCGCACCTCTCCGACATCGCTCGGTTATTGTTTTGGGTCTCCGTTCACGACGCCCATAGAACGCCTCCAAGTTCATAGCGAGCTCAGAACGCTCCCGCGCTCACCGTGCGCTCAGAACACCATCAAGCTCACTGCACGCTCAGAACGCCTCTGCGTTCCCGACGCGCACGGAAGTTAACCCTTCTTGATTTCCTAGATTGTTGGTCTTGTTCATTGCCTTCATCGCCACCAACAAAGCTGCCCGAACTGCCCGGGGGCAAGACCAGCATATCCGAAACATGATGATCCGTGTGCTCCAAATCGGCGAACGTGATTCACCCATCAGGTGGTTACGGTGATTACGACGACAAAATTACTAGGCTACCCCTGCTCAAGGCTATAAAAGGAGCTCAGAGCCTTCATTTCAAAACACCTTGCATTCAATGCCCGAGAGAGCTCCTTTGAAGATCCTTCAGAGTTCCTCTTTGTCATTCGAAGAATCCTACGAAGATCTCCTTCGGCCTTCGAAGATATCATTCCCCTTCAAAGATCTCCTTCGAAGGAGACTTGAAGATCTCTTCATCCTTAGAGATTTCTCTCTCTCTCTCTTTCTTCTCTGCATCCCCTTCAACGAGCGGTGACATGCCACCCTCTTGCATTCTACAACTTGTAACACCAAAAGAGATAGTGAATTTGGTCGGCACCGATCCGGCCCCGTGATTTTTCACCCTTTTGGGGGTTTCCACGTAAAAAGTCTTCTTGCATTCTTTCTCACTTTTCTTTAATTGATTGCGCGCTCAACTCACTCTAGAGCTGAGACGGATCAATTCGACCGATCTAACAAAAGCGTCGAACGATGACAACAAGGAGTGTCTGCACCACTGAAGGATCAATCCCCGAAGGACGAGTTGAACCGGCTCCCTCGCATTCACTCAACAACGCACTTATTGCAGAGGAGGCACAAAATACTCCCGTAGGAACACTGGAAGGGCGCATACACCAAACAGAGGAGCGGCAGTCTGAGATGCTGACTCTCCTAAGAAATCTTGGGGCTCCTCAAGCTCCCGTTCCACCTTCAGCACTGAACATTCCCCCGGCTCCAAATTATGCTCCGGTCGAGGTGGTCGCTCAGGAGGAGGATGTCTCAGAAGAACTCTCTGATACAGCAAGCTCCACTCATCCCACCCGGACGGCTATGGGATCGAAAGTCGGTCACCATCGCCAACGTCAAGGAAGAGTTGGCCCCAAACAAGTTGTCGGAATAACCACTCGCGAAGAGATGCGCGATGTGATAGCAGAAGAGTAAGTTCATGTTTGGCGACATACTGCTTTTGCTCGCCGTCCTCTACACCACGGCTCCCCGCTGACACCCCAGGTCCTGGCTCACCTAGTTATACATGGATTCAAACTCCCCAACATCGAAACATTTGATGGGACAGATGACCCGTTGGAGCATGTCAACCATTTCACTACCATCATGAGAATTTAAAACACTCCATATCAACTCCTCTGCCAGGTGTTTGCAGCAACCTTGAAAGGGCTAGTGCGCACTTAGTTCCATTCTCTGCGAGGTGGAGCCATAGGTAGTTTTGCAGAGATGGCATAGTAGTTCACTGACCAATTCATCGTCAACCGCTGAACTGTCCGAGACCCCTCCCATCTTTCAGGAATCTGGCAGAACGAGGGAGAGACCCTTAAGTATTTTTCCCGCCGCTTCACTGCTGAGGTCTGACAAATCTCAAGGGTCGACCCCGAGCTTCTACGGGGCGTTTTCCTTGGGGGTCATCATCCAAGCAGCTTTTACTCAGCTTTAATGAGAGAGACAGTGCCAAGCTACCCCGATCTCGTTCATCGGGTAGAAGCTCAGATAGCAACCGATGAGGCTATTAAAGCGCACCGACATCAGTTCGAAGGCAGCCAAAAAGGAAAATGGGGTTAGATCAGGCCCCCAGAAGATAGGAAGAGCAACACAATGAGGAGCACCGCAATGATGAGCGTCGTCGTGACCCCCGAAGAGATCTGGGTTCGGGACCGCCCCAAGTTTACACTTAGCTCAACACCATCAGAACCAATGTACTATATGCCATCCAGAACAACTCGGAGATTCACAAGCCAAGTATACCTCTCCCAAATCCCAAAAATGACCAGTTAAAATACTGCAAGTTCCACCGAGGAATTGGGCACACCACCGAGGAATATTCCAAGTTGAAGGACGAAATTGAGCGTCTATCCGTCAGGGACTCCTTGGAAGATATCTGCAAGGCCAGGTGCCCAATCAACCAAAGCCACATAGGGAGGCAAGGAAGTAGCCTCTCGTTACTCAATGAGCTGTCAGAGGTAGGCCAGTTGGGGAGGTGACCGAGACTATCGTCGGGCCTCCCACCCTGGCCACGCATATCCTCTCAATCGCCAAACCCTCAAGGGACCACGAATATAAGAAGCTCAAGCAAGACACCACAATCACCTTCGGGGAAGAGGATCTGCAAGGGATATGTCTACCACATCAGGACACACTCGTAATCAGCGCAGTAATTGGGTACCCTTGCTTCAATATTAAGAGAATATTGGTTGACAATGGGAGCTCGGTCGACGTCCTGTTCTTGTCCACTCAACAAAGCATGAAACTCACAAAGGAGCAGCTCAGTCTCGCGGTCGGACCTGTTTACGGCTTCGACAACCAACCCATTTCGGTTTAGGTCATGATCACCCTCCCGGTCATATTGGGCGAGTTCTTGAAACAATCAACGCACAACATCCAGTTCGTGGTTGTGGAATCCACCTTCGCCTACAACGCTATGTTTGGAAGTCTACTTCAATCCATCTAGGGAGCAATTCCATATATTCCACATCTAGCCATGAAATTCTAGAATGTCACAGGGATAGGGGTCGCACGCGGAAACCAAGAACTGGCGCGAACTTGTTATCTGAAGCAAGCTCGACCAGCGGAGGCGACCGCTCTCAATATCGACAACTTTGACCTGCAGGATGAGGCCACTCTGGAATGCGGAGCGCCCGTTGAAGGACTCGTGGAAGTGCTGCTCTCCCAGTGGGATCCGACCCGGAGAGTTTAGGTCGACTCCCTCTTATCCCAAGAAAAGCAGGAGGAATACACTATCTTCCTCCGCGCTAACAAAAATATCTTCGCATGGAATCCAGAAGATATGCCCGGGGTAGATCCACAAGTCATCTTTCACTTTTTAAATAGTAACCCTGCCTGCATGCTGATAATCCAGAAGAAGCAGAACTTCACTCCAGAGCGACTCAAAGTGATTGAAGAGGAGGTGGAGAATCTCCTGGAAGAGCGGTTCATCCGTGAAGCAAAATATTCCACATGGCTCGCCAATGTGGTTATGGTGAAAAAGGCCTCCGAAAAGTGGCGGATGTGTGTCGACAACAGTAACTTGAACCAGGCGTGCCCAAAAGACATCTTCCCCCTTCCAAGGATTGATCAGTTGGTTGACGCAACGACCGACCATAAGCTCCTCAGCTTCATGGATGCGTACTCAGGCTACAACCAAATCAGGATGAACTCGGCGGATGAGGAGCACACCACATTCCGAACATATAAGGGAGTCTACTGCTACAAAGTCATGTTGTTCGGCTTCAAAAATGTCAGAGCAACATACCAAAGATTGATGAACAAAGTATTCAAAGACCTCATCAGCAAAATGATGGAGGTGTACGTGGACGACACGCTGGTGAAGAGCGTCGACCGCCACGACCACTTGGAAGATTTGGAATGATGCTTTCAGCTCCTTCGCCGCTTCCAAATGCGGCTTAACCCCATCAAAGGCATATTTGGTGTGAAGACAGGGAAATTCCTGGGTTTCATGGTGACCCATCGAGGAATCAAGGCAAACCCTAAAAAGATCAAGGTGCTGGGGGACATGTCGCTAACCCACTCCATCAAGGTAGTACATTGCTAAAATGGGAGGATTGTCACTCTCTCTAGGTTCCTGGCACGGACGGGAGATAAGTACCTCTCGTTCTTCAAGATTCTTCGTAGGGGACGTCATTCTGGATTTCAGTTGACGAATGAGTGTCGGACGTCTTTCGAGCTTCTCAAATAATACCTGGCCTCGCCTCCGCTTCTATCAAAGCCTGTCCTTCGAGAAGTCTTGTTCCTTTACCTGACAGTGTATCCAACAGCCATCAGTTCGATGCTGGTTAAAGATGAAGGAGGAATTCAACGGTCCATCTACTATCTCAACAAGGTCCTCACTGACACCATAACCAGATACTCGACGACTGATAAAATGGCTTTCTCTCTCGTCTTTTCTGCAAGAAAGCTTCGACCCCACTTTCAGGTCCATACGGTAAAGGTGTTGACTCAATTACCATTGCGAACCATCCTCTAGAATCCAGAAGTGTTGGGTATTGAATCCACAATAGCCAAGATTTGTGAGAAGTCACCCTTGAACCAAGGTGAATTGCTAGTGTATTTGATATTGTCTTTTAGTTATGCTCTTGCAGGTTGTTATTTCTAAGTGTAGACCAGTGTCAGATCACAATGGGTCATTATGCACAGTTTCATGCAATGTAATACCTCATTGTGTGCAACATGGTGTTGATTCATGTGTGATCTCTCTATTGGGATACACTTCTTTTTCAAGGCTCTTGAAGCTTGGAAGATGGAAGAGTTGTTGGTGTTCTAGAGAAGAAAGGAGAAAAATTCAGAAATTTTTCTAATGGTATTTCTCGAGAAATCAAAGGTATCTCTCGAGAAATCCAATTCATTTCTCGAGAAGTCCTCTCTAGTTTTCGAGAAATCCTTCTCTGTTTTCTATTCTTCTGTTTCTAAGGAATTTCTCGAAAAGTTCTTTATTTCTCGAGAAGTTCTTTATTTCTTGAGAAGTTGAATTCTTTTCTCGAGAAGTCTTAATTGTTCTCGAGAAATCTTCTCTATTTTTTCTTTGAAAGCTTTTCTCAGCGGTTTCTCGAGAAGTCATATGTTCTCTCGAGAAATCAAAGTCATTTCTCGAGAAGTCCTTTTGTTCTCGAGAAATTTTCGTCAAGTCCTTCTGAAAGCTTTTTCCAGCCTTATCTCGTTTTGTTGCAGTCATTTCTCGAGAAGTAAAGTTCATTTCTCGAGAAGTCAAATCTATTTCTCGAGAAATCCATGTTGTCTCGAGAAATCTGTTTTCTTCTTGTGCTGCTTTGAAATCCGGTTCCTGGCGGGATTTTATTTTCTTCTGACGGACTTGACGGCGCGTGTGAGAGTGTTTAAGGTTAATCTTACCTTAAATCAAGTCTCTTTTTGCCGTTAAGTTGGATTGCTATATAAGGCTCCTTCCCGAGCTTATCTTAACCTAATTTTGCTAATTCTCCAATATTCTAATCGATCGGATCATCGTGAAGAACTCGCTGCCTCCGGCCATTGTTGAAGGATCGATCTCTCTCTATTAATCAATTCCTTCTAAAGAAAAGATTCGACAGATCAGCGCTCTAATGATCTACAACAAGCTATTGGATCGTGTCGAATCCTAGAATTCAGATCTGATATTTCAATCATTTCTCCCTCTTCTTCTAGCCAAAGTTGTTCAAGACTCAAGGAGGAAGAAGATCTCAGAAGTTCAGATCTGTACAAGTTTTGTTAAGTATTTCATTGTACTCAATCTCATTTTATTGTAGGAGAGTTTTTCTCTGAGTTATAGGAGAGTGTTTCTCCGAGTTGTAGGAGCGGTGCCTCCGAGTTTGTAGGAGATTTGTCTCTGAGTTGTAGGAGTTGAGACTCCGAGATTATAGGATCGTTCTTGATCCGAGTTTTTGAGAAGTAGCCAAGGCTAGTTGTGGTGCTAGATTGGTGAGGCTGGAAAGTAGAGTACCCAAGATCGGGGAACCACTATAAATTCCTTGTGTCGTCTGTGATTGTGATTTGTTTTTTGAGTTTATCTTTTTATCAAGTTTTTATTCCGCAAAAGACGCAGAATTCACCTATTCATCCCCCTTTAGGTGATTTAGGTAGGCAACTAGATACTTCAAAAAGTATCTTGGAGATTAGTAAAGTGGGTGGTTGAGCTCGGTGAATTCGACTTCCACTTCCTATCTCGGCCTGACATCAAATCTTAGGTGTTCGCCGACTTCATCATGAAAAATACCCTCCCTCCGGAGGCCACACCCATTGAAGATACCTCCACCGCTCATTAGGCTCTCTACGTCAACGGGCCTCTGCGGCCAAGGAAGTGGGAGCAAGATTGCTCCTAGTTAGTTTGAAAAAGATCACCTTGGAGTACGACCTCAGGTTGAAGTTCCCGGCTACCAACAACATTGTCGAGTATGAGGCCTTAATCGCCGGCCTCCGGCTTTCCATCGACTTTAAGGTAGAGTACTTGACAATCTATACCAATATGCAACTTGTTCTCTTGCAAGTCGAAGGGGACTACGAAGCAAAGAACTAATAGATGACACAATTTCTCATACTCGTGAAGTATCTCCTCCAGAAGATATCTGTTGGATCGTATGACGTCCTTAGAGGGGGGGGGGGGGGGTGAATAAGGGTGTGTTTAAATTTGTAATTTTTTTTTCTTAATAATTTTAGACAAATTTACTTTAATAAAAAGTTACTTAAAAATAATTTTAAACCAATGCAATTTTTGTATAACACCAAACACAAATTTCTAAGATAAAGATTTAAGCACACAAATTTGCAATTAGTGAAAGGATCATAATTTTATATATCATGAAATTTGCATACAAATAAAAATGATCTTAACAATGCTTAAGATCAAGGCACAATTATGATAATAAAAATACAATAATTTTGGTTTACCAATCCTTCTCCCAAGGATCGGAAGGCTATCGCTTGTCTCTCCCAAGATCAAGCCCAAGCCTATCCTCTAGATCTTCCCAAGATCTAGACGTAGCACACAAGGCCACGATTTCCCACCAAGCCACGCAAGGACTTGGACGCTCCGCACAAGGAAGCGATTTTCCCCTAAGCCGCGCAAGGACTTAGACGCCGCACGCAAGACGACGATTTCTTTCCCAATACAAAATGAAATATGAGTAAATGAAAATACAATATGAAAAAGACAACTCCCTAGAAATTCAGATCTCTGAATGGATTGTTGAATCCTCGAGATGATCGTTGATGTAGAAGCGCGCCCGATCTCGTCTTCAATCTTCAATCCTTCTTTGCACAAATGGGAGTTGAGGAGGTTCTGGAGCTCTCTAGTTCGTATGCACTCAGGAAGGGACTGGAATTCCCAAAAGCTTGGAATGCACGAACCAAAGGAACCATTTTATAGAATTTCACTGTCGCCTGGGCGACAGTGACTGTCGGAATTTTCCGACAGCGCTAAACTGCCGCTGTCGTGTCGTCGAGCCGTCGTGCGGGCAGTTGCTGGAATCGTGGAGCTGTCGCCTGGGCGACATCGATGTCGGATTTCCGACAGCGCAAAACCGCCGCTGTCGTGGGTGAAGTCGTGGGCAGTTGATGTAACCGCTGAGCTATCGCCTGGGCGACATCGCTGTCGGATTTCCGACAGCTCAAAAACTGCCGATCGCTGTTGTAACCTCTCTGCTGTCGCCTGGGCGACAGTGGCTGTCGGAATTTTCCGACAGTGAAATTTTCCCACTATCAATTTTTGCTCCAAGAGAAATGTGAATATTGCATACCTGTTATCTGCACACCATTAACAAAAATAGAATCAAATACAAACGGGACTTTGTTATTATCAAACCGGAGGAGTGCGAAACGCATGCTCCAACAATCTCCCCCTTTTGATAATAGCAAATCCGTATAAAAAGAAATCATGTCTATTTAGATTGTTGATTTTAACCTTTAGTGTGTGCACCTACAAAATAACATGAGATATTTCTCTTAAAATAAATAATCTCCCTTTAAATGAAAGCTCCCCCTAAATGAATGCTCCCCCTAAATGAATGCTCCCCCTAAATATATGCTCCCCCTAAATATATGCTCCCCCTAAATATATGATGTATTGTGTAGGTGGAATATTTAGGTGTGGAATATTTGGGTGGAATAGATTGTTGATTTTTCTTTTTATACTTGTTAATTCTCCCCCTTTTGGTATTAGCAAAAGTGAATATTAGATAAGAGAAATGATTCTAAAGGGAAGGTATATAGGATATAGAAAGAAAGATTAAGCGGAAGCACTGTTTTCTGGAAATGAGTGAAGGCCATGAAATAATAGGAATATGCCATAGTAAGAATAAACTCATGAAGTGACAGTATAGCCATATGAAGTAATGAAGGAAAATAACTGAAACATGAGTAAGATCATTTGAAAGTATCATAGAAAGACACAATAGTGTAAAGAAGTATGGAATCGTTTCGGTCCAATTCTCATGAGATGAATATTTATATAACATAATGATGTGTACATGTGATACTTAGAACAAACATATGAACTTATTTAATTTACATGATCATTGAAATGTAGAACATAATAAAAGCATATAAAGGCAACTTTAACGTTGAAGATATAGCACAAGATGAATAGAAAACCATTTTCTTTTGCACAAGACACTTTACAATTCTTTCCAAGGTGCTTAACCTCACAATGCTCATTAAGACTTATCAGGAGGGTAAGTAGTGCTTGGTGGAGTATCCTTGTCTTTATTTTGAAATTTTTTTTGATCACAGATGTGATATCGTATTTTTTATATATTGATAATGTTTTAATTGACCAAGGATCTCCGAATTCACTTGAACCGCAAAAGATGGTGTACTTTTGTTGTGCTAACAAATCAAGGGTGAAAGTTGTTTTTAAGAAGTGCTATTGTATTATGTTAAAGCAAATATGATCCATGTATATATTAAAGAAGTAGACATATGTATTGATCAAAAGAGGTGAACGTGATAGCTCATTATGATAGATAAACAATTTCTCATACTTAGAGGCATGCGAAAACAATTTCCAATGGTCTAAACAGCTAAGTAGAAATGTCAATACGATGATAGCTTGAAAATGAAATCATATAAACATGTAAGTCATTTTATTTAAAATAAATATCACATGGTTTGTCATCAAGTCATGAGATGAAGCATTAATAATGACATATAACTATTGTAGATCATCAATGGGGCCTAAAATTGGAGTTTTGGTAAAATAGGAGCTGTCGGAAATTTCCGACAGTCACTGTCGCCTGGGCGACAGTGAAAAATATAAATAGGGCTGAGGACCGAGTCAAAACACATTGTGCATCATTTCTTGGAGTGAAAAACGAGAGGAAGGTTGTCGGAAGCCGGCGACATCCCTAGATCTAAGGTATGGGTTTTTGATTTTTGTGTTTTTAACTCAAAAATGTTTAGGGTTTTGTGATTTTGATAGGATAGAAGAAGGAAAATCTAGGTTTCATGTTGATTTTTGAGGAATGGTGTAGGTTTTGAATTTTTTTTTTATTTGAAAAAAAAATGTAGATCTAGTTTTAAAACAAGAGGATCTTGGTGGATCTTTGCTTAAATTTTTATCTTTGTTAGATTTCTCTTTGATTTGGTGAGGAAGGTTTCCATTCGTTCATTTTCTAAAGGAGGTTTGTAGATCTAGTTTAGAGAAGAAGGTGGAAGATGATGAATAGTAAAAAGATTTGTAGAATATGATGATTTGAAAAACATAGATCAAAATTTTTGAAACTTGATGTTGAAATAATATTTATTGTGAGTAGATCTGGAAGGATATGTTAAAATTTTGAGAGAAAATCACATGGAGGGCTGTCGGAATTTCCGACAGCAACTGTCGCCTGGGCGACAGTGTTCCAGTGCACAATGTGATACCTTGTTTAATCAAAAATTTTGTATTTTATTGCAGAATGGCTTCCAGCTCCAAAGCTCGAAAGAGTACGTCGGAAGATGCACATAGTTCATATCAAGTTTTTCCTGGAGTGGAGAAAGCTATTGTTGGGGTTGCCAAATATATTGAATTTGATTTGCCAAAGCATGATCATATTTATGATCGTCTTGCGAAAGCAGGTATTCTCTCAATAATCTCACCAGAGGGGTTTTCATCCTTTTTCATTCGTGAATTTTATAACCATTTGGAAGACCCAAATGTTACTGAATTGGATGGAGGAGTGAGATCAAGGATCCAAGGTCAACATGTGGAAATAACACATGTTGATCTACGAGAGGAATTTGGACTAGTGATGAGTGAGAATATGCCTGATATAGTGGAGAATTATCGAAAGGATAGAGATTGGACCCTAGTAAATATGAGTTTACATGGGAATCAAAAGAAAACTCTTACCACTGAAGTTACGTCACTTACTCCGGATGCTTTCTTAGTCCAAGACATATTAAGGAATTCAGTGATGTTGAAGAGTGGAGACACAAGAAGCATTACTGCGCAGTTGACCCTCTATACATACTATATTATGGAGGATGAGCCTTTTGATGTGGCAGACTTCATACTCTCCCAGATTAGGTATACGTACAGATTGAAACATCCAAGATGGGTGAAGGTTCATACGCTGCCAATGGGGTTGGTAATTCAGCATGTACTCTATAAGAAGTATGGATGGATTGTGCAAGATTCTTATTTTGATGATTGTTATCCGGAGATTTATTTTACGGGTTCAATGAAGGGGAAGAAGCCGCAGAGAAAATCTCATCCGGGAATTGAGATTAGAGAGCCGACCATTTCCAGGGCAGGATCACTAAGGGAGTCCATTGATGATTTGCGTGATTCGTTAGAGGATCACAAGAAGGAAGTGAAAAAGGACCGTAGTCGAATGCAGATGTTTATGAAGTTTCTCGTCAAAGGTCTGAAGTTGAAGCCAACGCCGGAGGAGGAGGCAGAATGGCAAGTTCCGGACGAAGAGCCGCCATGCCAATCGGTGAGGCGGACTCGCCGTGGCAAAGCTGTGAGACGAGGACTTCCAGAAGATTGTCCAGAGAGCAGCGGGGCTGGTTATGAAGATTCAGAGTAGTGTTATGATGCTGCTGCTGCTGGGAGATGTCGGAAATTTCCGACATCCACTGTCGCCTGGGCGACAGTGAACTTCCTTAGATTTCTGTTTTGGTTTAAAGAACTTGATCCTTAAGTTTTTTCTACTGTTTTTATGTGAACAATATTGATGTAATGTTAATGATGTTGAATTTTGTTAAGTTTTTTGAAATTTAATGTTTTGATTTTTATAATTTTGGCTTTTTGTATTTACATTGTTTATGTTTTGGGATAATAATTTTTTATTTTATAGGCTTTAAATTGTGATATATTCATTGTGAAATGTCTGGAATGCCCAATTCTAGCCTAAGCATAGAAAAACGGGAATCCAGTAACGGCTTAGTGAATATATCCGCTAGTTGATTTTCCGTGCCTATAAAGTTGATTTTTATATTACCCTTCTTAATGTGATCCCTTATAAAATGATGTCGGACGTCTATGTGCTTAGATCTAGAATGTAATACGGGATTGTTTGTTAAGTCTATAGCACTTTTATTATCACACTTTAATTCTACACTACTTTGTTGTATGCCAAAATCTTCTAGCGTTTGGGACATCCAAAGTGCTTGGGCACAACAACTACCTAGTGCAATATATTCGGCCTCGGTAGTTGAGAGGGCAACAGAATTTTGTTTCCTACTCGACCATGAAATAAGGGAAGGGCCGATAAAGTGACAAGTGCCACTAGTGCTTTTCCTATCTAAGGAACATCCCGCATAATCAGAATCCGAAAAACCATGCAAAATAAAAGAATCATTTTGAGGATACCATAAACCTAATTTTGATGTTCCAATGAGATATCTAAAGATACGTTTCACCGCTTTTAAATGTGACTCTTTAGGATTAGCTTGAAATCTAGCACATAAACAAACGGCAAACATAATATCAGGTCTAGATGCGGTTAAATACAATAAAGACCCTATCATACTTCTATAAAGGGTTTGTTCAATTGAAACACCACTTTCATCTTTTCCTAATTTTAGTGAAGTACTCATAGGAGTGTTTGCATGCTTAAGGTTTTCAAATCCAAACCTTTTTAACATATCATGAATATACTTGGTTTGACATATAAAAATTCCATCATGTTTTTGTGTAATTTGAAAACCTAGAAAATATGAAAGTTCTCCAACCATACTCATTTAAAATTCATTTTTCATAATTTCAACTACTTCATTACTCAACTCTTCATTAGTGGCTCCAAAAATAATATCATCAACATAAATTTGCAAAATAACTAAATCATGATTAATTTGCTTAATGAAGAGTGAAGAATCAGCACTTCCTATTTTATAATCGTGCTTTAACAAATATTGAGTTAATCGATCATACCAAGCACGAGGCGCTTGTTTTAATCCATAAAGCGCTTTATCTAATTTATAAACATAATTTGGATATTTCTCATTTATAAAGCCAGGGGGTTGTTCTACATAAACTTCTTCTTTTATATACCCGTTTAAAAATGCGGTTTTGACATCCATTTGATATAATTTAAATCTTTTAAAACAAGCAAATGCAAGAAATATTCTAACCGCTTCTAATCTTGCTACAGGTGCAAAAGTTTCATCAAAATCTACCCCTTCAATTTGTGCATAACCTTTTGCAACTAATCTGGCTTTATTTCTAACAATTCTAGATTCATTATCCATTTTATTTTTGAAAATCCACTTAACACCAACTACAGGACGATTTTTGGGTCGTTCTACAAGATTCCAAACCTTATTACGTTCAAATTGATTAAGTTCTTCATTCATAGCTAAAAACCAAAATTCATCATTTAAAGCGGTGGAAACATCTTTTGGTTCTATTTCAGAAACAAAACAAAGGTTTGAAAATAAAACATGTAGCGATGAACGAGTACTAACCCCTTTTTGCGGATCTCCAATGATAAGCTCCTTTGGATGATCCTTTGAGAATCTCAATTCACTTGGAGGCACATATTCTTCTCTTTCTTCTTCTCTTTCTTCTTCTCCTCCTTCTTCTCTTTCTTCTTCTCTTTCTTCTTCTCTTTCTTCTTCTCTTTCTTCTTCTTTTTCTTCTTCTTTTTCTCCAAGTTCATCATCATTCTCCACCGATGGAAGGGGTTCATCTTCTTTTCCTGTAGTTTTCTTTTCTACACATGAAGCAAACTCATCAAACCTAACATGAATAGATTCTTCAACTATTTTTGTTCTCTTATTATAAACTCTATAGGCCTTGCTAGTTGAAGAATAACCAATGAAAATTCCTTCATCACATTTCTCATCAAATTTGCCTAAGTTATCTTTTGTATTCAAAATAAAGCATTTACAACCAAAAACTTTAAAGTAAGATACATTTGGTTTTCTTTGAAAATAAATTTCATAAGGAGTTAATTGTAATGTGGGACGAATCATGACACGATTAATAATATAGCATGCCGTACTGACTGCTTCGGCCCAAAAATATTTTGGCAATTTAAATTCACACAGCATAGTCCGTCCTAATTCTTGAAGTGTTCTATTTTTCCTCTCTACTACACCATTTTGTTGTGGTGTGCGTGGAGCGGAAAATTCATGTTTTATCCCAAATTCATTACAATATGAAATAAATTTTTCATTATCAAACTCTCCTCCATGATCGGATCTAATGCATTTTACTTTTAGATCAAGTTCATTTTGAATACGTGAAATTAGTTTTACAAATTCATCAAAAGCATCAGATTTTGAATTTAAAAATAAAGTCCAACAAAATCTAGAATAATCATCAATAATAACAAACGTATATTTTCTACCTCCTAGACTTTGTGTAGAAATTGGACCAAACAAGTCCACATGTAATAAATGTAAAGGTCTAGTGGTAGAAATGACATTTTTGCTTTTAAAAGATGATTTTGTAAACTTTCCCTTTTGGCATGGTGAACATAATGAGGATAGCTTTCCATTCAAATTTGGTAAACCTTTTATTATTTTATTTTTAGAAAGCTTTACTATGCGTTTAGCACTAGAATGTCCTAGTCTCCTATGCCATAATTCAAGTTCATCATTCTTTGAAATAAAACATTTAAGTGTAGAATGAGATAAATCATGAAAAGTGATCGTATAGACATTGTTTATTCTTGGTGCAGAAAGTACGATTTCGTTTGTTTTAGAATCAATAATCTTGCAAAGGTTTGAGCTAGAGTCAAATAAAACATTTAGATTTTTATCACATAGTTGACTAATAGAAATTAAATTATGTTTCAAACCTTTAACATATAAAACATTTGAAATTTTAAATTCTTTGTTACCTACTACTCCAATGCCCTTGACTTTACCCTTTCCATTATCTCCAAATGTCATTGTTCCACCTTTCTTCATCTCCAGGCTAAGGAACTTTGATTTATCGCCCGTCATGTGTTTTGAACATCCAGAGTCCAAATACCACACGTCTTCCTTGTTCCTAGCCTGCACGCACACCTAAAAAGATGATGAGAGTAAAGATCTGGTTACCCAAGTGGTCAATCCCATTGTATAGGTGGACGCCTTAGGTACCCAGATTTGTTTAACATTAGCTTTTCCTTTCTTCCAACATGAGCCCGAGATGTGACCAAATCGATGACATTTAGCACACACAATGAATGGTGAGGAACCATTTTTCAATGGTTTCTCTGGACTCTTGCTGGTGGAAGCATCTTTATGTGTGGACTTAGAAAAATTTGTATTTTGAGAAATTGGTTTTCTGAACCTGGAGCTGTCGCCGGTTCCGACAGTAGCTGTCGGAAATTTCCGACAGCCTCCAGAGCTTCCAGAAATGTATCCTAGTCCAAATTTTGCTGTACCATGGCATTGGTTGGCTAAAAGCATATCCAGAGATTTTTTTCCCAACACCAAATTTTCCAATTGCCATGTTCAACTCATTTACTTTGGATTTTAAAATTGAATTTTCTTTTACTATCATGCCACATCTATTTGCAAAAATTTTCTTATAATTCTCTAATTGAGAATGAGAGGTTTTAACAACTTTTTCTAAGTCCTTTTTTTCTTTTACAAGTAGATCAAATTTTTGATCGGACTTAGAAATAGTAGTTTCAAGTTCTTTTATCCTTGTCGAAGAATGATCACACTCTTGACAAAATACCTTCTCCTTCCCAATAGATTCCAACTCATTTGATAGTTTTTTATTTGCTTTTAAAAGGCCTTTATTTTCAGATTTTAAAAAATCAATTTCCTTTAAGCTTTTATCCAAAACTTTGCATGTTTTCATAAATTCAGAATATAACTCATCATAAGATGGAGGCGTTACCTCAGTGTCGCTTTGGACACTGCAGTCGTCATCAGATGTAATGTTCCCTTTTGCCATCAAACATAGATTAGCCTCCTCTTCCTCCTGTGTTGAGGGATCACTTTCTTCACCAGACGAAGAATCATCCCAAGTCTCTGCCTTTAACACTTTCTTCTTGTAACTTTTATCGTGCCTCTTTGCTTTTTGCTCTTTCAGATATTTTGGGCACTTGCTTCTGATATGACCAATCTTCTTGCAATGGTAGCACTCCGGTGGCGGACGCTCCTCTTCATTCTCCATTTTTCCTTTGCCTTTTTGGTAGGCAAAATCCTTCTTTTTGAAAAACTTTTTAAATGAGTTTCTCCTCTCCGGATTTCTCATAAACTTCTTAAAATTTCTCACAAACAGTCCTTCTTCATCTTCATCACTTTCTTCAGTCTCACTCTCAATTTCCTTTTTAGATTTCAACGCCAAGCTTTTCTTTTTGGGCTCCAAATTATACTCTTGGCTTTGAATCTTCAACTCCACTTCATGGGTTTTTAGATTCCCAATGAGACTCTCCAATTGTAAGTTCTTAAGATCATGTGACTCAGAAATTGCAGTCACTTTTGGATTGAACTTCGGGGGAAGTGATCTTAAGATTTTTCTAACTAAATCTCCATTTGAAAAAACCTTACCCAACACCTTTGAATCGTTCACGATTTTAGTGAATCGTGTGTAGATTGTGTCAATTTCTTCATCCACCTCCATTTTGAATCTTTCGAACTCTGACTCCAATTGAAATAGCTTTGAATCCTTTACCTGCGAAGTACCTTCATGAGTAATTTGTAAAAGATTCCAAATATCAAAAGCAGTATCACAAGCACAGACTCTATTAAACTCAGTGCGATCTAGTGCGCAAAATAAGGCATTCATGGCCTTTGCATTGTTTTTGCATTTTAATTTATCATTATCATCCCACTTGTCTTTGGGTTTTTCCATAGTTACATTTCCTACAACAAATGTTGGAGAAGTGTAACTAGTTTCTACCATATTCCAGACTTCTATATCTAAAGCAATTAGAAAACAACGCATACGTGTTTTCAAATAATTATAGTCCGTGCCCGTGAAAAGTGGTGGCCTACTAATTCCTTGCCCCTCAACGAACGCGTGATCGTTGTGCGCCATTACTCCCGGTGGTAAAACCGTTTTGGAGTAACCTGGCTCTGATACCACTTGTTGGATCGTATGACGCCCTTAGAGGGGGGGTGAATAAGGGTGTGTTTAAATTTGTAAATTTTTTTTCTTAATAATTTTAGACAAATTTACTTTAATAAAAAGTTACTTAAAAATAATTTTAAACCAATGCAATTTTTGTATAACACCAAACACAAATTTCTAAGATAAAGATTTAAGCACACAAATTTGCAATTAGTGAAAGGATCATAATTTTATATATCATGAAATTTGCATACAAATAAAAATGATCTTAACAATGCTTAAGATCAAGGCACAATTATGATAATAAAAATACAATAATTTTGGTTTACCAATCCTTCTCCCAAGGATCGGAAGGCTATCGCTTGTCTCTCCCAAGATCAAGCCCAAGACTATCCTCTAGATCTTCCCAAGATCTAGACGTAGCACACAAGGCCACGATTTCCCACCAAGCCACGCAAGGACTTGGACGCTCCGCACAAGGAAGCGATTTTCCCCTAAGCCGCGCAAGGACTTAGACGCCGCACGCAAGACGACGATTTCTTTCCCAATACAAAATGAAATATGAGTAAATGAAAATACAATATGAAAAAGACAACTCCCTAGAAATTCAGATCTCTGAATGGATTGTTGAAGCCTCGAGATGATCGTTGATGTAGAAGCGCGTCCGATCTCGTCTTCAATCTTCAATCCTTCTTTGCACAAATGGGAGTTGAGGAGGTTCTGGAGCTCTCTGGTTCGTATGCACTCAGGAAGGGACTGGAATTCCCAAAAGCTTGGAATGCACGAACCAAAGGAACCATTTTATAGAATTTCACTGTCGCCTGGGCGACAGTGACTGTCGGAATTTTCCGACAGCGCTAAACTGCCGCTGTCGTGTCGTCGAGCCGTCGTGCGGGCAGTTGCTGGAATCGTGGAGCTGTCGCCTGGGCGACATCGATGTCGGATTTCCGACAGCGCAAAACCGCCGCTGTCGTGGGTGAAGTCGTGGGCAGTTGATGTAACCGCTGAGCTATCGCCTGGGCGACATCGCTGTCGGATTTCCGACAGCTCAAAAACTGTCGATCGTTGTTGTAACCTCTCTGCTGTCGCCTGGGCGACAGTGGCTGTCGGAATTTTCCGACAGTGAAATTTTCCCACTATCAATTTTTGCTCCAAGAGAAATGTGAATATTGCATACCTGTTATCTGCACACCATTAACAAAAATAGAATCAAATACAAACGGGACTTTGTTATTATCAAACCGGAGGAGTGCGAAACGCATGCTCCAACAATATCATTGTACCAAATCTTGCACATCCATATAGAGCAGAACTCAAGAGCCGACACACTCTCCAAACTCGCAACCTCTCCCTCCAACTATTAGTCTCGGCGGCGCCGAGTTGAAGACATCATGAAGCCTAGCATTCAATGGACATGGGAGATCACTGCAATCAATGAGGAAGAATAATCTTGGATGACTCCCCTCTGGGCATACATTGAGCATGAACATCTGCCAGATGACCGTTTGGAAGTGCGACGACTACGGATATGAGCCGTCTCGTTCGTTATCATCAAAAGGGAGCTCTAAAAGCGGGCCTTCTATGGGCCCTACCTAAAGTGTCTTCCAGCAACTGAAGCAGAATACACCTTAAGAGAAGTTCACGGTGGTATCTGTGGGGAGCTCCTGGGCGCGAGAGTTCTAATTCAGAAGATCTTGCGTCAAGATTTTTATTGGCCAACAATGAAGAAGGACGCGACCAAGTTCGTCCAAAAGTGTAAAAGTTACCAGCTATATGCAAACATCCATCATCAACCCCCAGTTGCACTTATGGCACTCCAAGGCGCCTGGCTGTTTGTTCAATGGGGAATCTGTTGGAGTTTCTGAGGAGATCTCAAAGCAATCAATAGTTAGTCTTACTGCCAACGCAATATGAGCCTATAGGGTCGCACATAAAAGTGCTTGGAGAAATTGGAGGTAGAATTGTTGGCTTGGGATTTCTCGAGAATTAATATTCAGGCTTGAGATTTCTCGAGAAACCTGTTTCCTGGTTTGAGATTTCTCGAGAAATCATTGATTTCTCGTGAAATCATTTTCCTGGATTGGGATTTCTCGAGAAGTAATATTCAGGCTTAGGAGTTCTCGAGAATTTATGTCTTGAGATTTATCGTGAAATCAAGCCAATCCCGCGCGGGTTAGTCGAACGGTTGTTGTATACTGCGCTCGACGAACGGCTAGCGTAGCGCGTTCGTCGAGCGGGCAATTTAATGCATTCGACGAACGGCAAGTATACGGCGTTCGACGAACGGCTAGCGTAGCGCGTTCATCGAGCGGGAAGTATACTGCGTTCGACGAACGACAAGTATACTGTGTTCGACGAACGGCTAGCGTAGCGCGTTCGTCGAGCGGGCAGTATACTGCGTTCGACGAATGGCAAGTATACTGCGTTCAACAAACGGCTAGCGTAGCACGTTCGTCGAGCGGGCAGTATACTGCGTTCGACGAACGGGAAGTATACTGCGTTCGATGAACGGCTAGTGTAGCGCGTTTGTTGAACGGTTCGTCAAGGTGCGCTCGACGAACGATTGTCGATTCGTCGAACGCTGGGGTTATAAAAGAATACGATTCTTTTACCCTAAATAGGCTCGATTCTTTTGTGCGAACTGTTTGCGAAAGAGAAAGCGAGAGCGGCGGAAGAGTTCTGTCTCTATCCCCGGAAGGAAGTGTTCCGACTGACCGTTCCCGCCGTCACTGTCACCTCTTCCTATAGTCGGACCTAACAGTCCGTGGAAGACGTAGAGGACAGTTCTTCTTCGACCTAGATCTTGTGCGACAAGAGGCTAGGGTTCTCCAGTACTCGTGTGGACCTCTGTAGAGGCACAGATCTATTTCTGTGCAAGAAACTCAGCCACACAATTTCTTCTGCATTTGGAGCATCTTGGTTAAGTAGAGACTCAACCCCCTTCAGGTATATCTTCTACAATATGTTGTGGATTTTTCTTTATTTCTTGAATCAATGAAATCGCAAGTTCCTTATTACTCTTTTTGGGTTGTTCTTATTTTTATTCTGCTGCGCATATTTGATATGTTGTTTTATCATTTCTGAAATGGTATATAGAAAACCCAACAGTGATATCAGAGGGAGGTTTGCAATCTAATGCATGTAAATCAGAAATTTAGAAGTGTTCTAAATGTCTGGATTTCTTCCTGGATGTTTGGATTTCGAAGAAATGTTCTAGATTTGAAAAACTCCCAGAAATGCATGTGATTGCCTTGCGATTTCATTGTTTCATAAATTGTTCCCTTCGCAGTAACCGTCTGTCTCTATGATAGTTTGTGAAACTAAAGACAAGAGAGACGAGCTTGTCTACTGCAATAAGGGTGTTTGCTTTTGCTAGCATCCGGTACATGTAAATCCGAAGGTTTAGAAATGTTCTAAATACTCAGATTTAATCCATATCATCAAGTGTTGATGGTTTTGTGCATCTGGAATGTATCCGGGTTTTGCTTGGTTTGTTTGTGAATTGTGTGGACATTAATTAAATGTTAATCATGATTAAATGTTAATCACGATGAAATGTTCATCGACTGTATCTTAAAATCCATTAATCCAATATTAAGTATACGGATGCCTTCCGATGGATGACACTCTTCCTGCTTCGATCGATGAAGTGTGGGCTTGCCAAAGCAAGGTGCATTAATCTATCTTGGTAAGGGTGCGAGCGGATAATTATGATATCCCACTATCGACATCGGGTCCAACTTAACTAAGTGATCTCAAAGGTTGAGTGCTTAGAGGCATAGGGTTGGCATGCACCATATGATGAATGCGAATAAAGAGTTATTCACCAACCATACAAGAGTTGCATAGTGATGCAATTGACAAGTGTTGTCTACCTAACTAACTGCATCGTGAGAGAAACGCCAAAGCAGACTCATTGTGTTGGTGAAATACGGATCTCGTCCACTAAGAGAGTAGCTCGCATAAACTCTCCGAATCAAAATTAAGGGTTATCGATTTGATTAAAATAGTGGGAGTATTTAATTAAAGTCCTTATTAAAATAAAATGTATTTTGAAATATAGTACTGAAAATCTTTTGCAAATTTATTGTAGAATTTCCATGGCAAATACATCTCACTCCACGTTGTCCCTGAGAGCCATCCTTGAGAAGGACAAGCTCAATGGGACGAACTTCCTCGAATGGTATAGGAACCTGAGAATTGTTCTCAGGCAAGAGCGCAAGCTCTATGTCATGGAAGGGGAAGCCCCTGCAGAGCCGACCGAAAATGATCCGAGAGCAGCTAAAGATGCTTATAAGAAGTATCATGATGATACCTTGGATGTGGAATGCCTCATTCTTTCTACCATGTCCTCTGAGCTTCAGAAGCAACACGATAGCATATGTGGTTATGAGATAATCGGGCACCTCAAGAAAATGTTCGAGGGGCAAGCCCGGCAAGAGAGGTTTGACATATCCAAGGCATTAATTCAGTGTAAAATGGGAGCTCGAGACTCAGTAGGGACTCACGTACTCAAGATGATTGGGTATATAGAGAACCTTGAAAGACTGGGTTTTCCCTTGGGTCAAGAGTTGGCAACAGATTTGATCCTGCAATCGTTGCTGGACAGTTATGAGCAGTTTGTCTTGAACTATAATATGAATGAAATAGAAAAGACACTGCCCGAGCTCCTTGGCATGTTGAGAACTGCCGAGAACAACATGAAGAAGGCCAAGCCTGCCAGCCCCATACTGATGGTACATAAGAGCAAGGGCAAGGCCAAGGGATCTAAGAAGACGAAGATTGGATCTAAGTCACCTCTTGATCCCAAGTCTTCTGCACTGAAAAGGAAAGGTCTGGCGAAGGAAGGAAAATGCCACCACTGCGGTAAGGCAGGGCATTGGAGGCGGAACTGTCCCTTCTACATTGAGGATCTGCAAAAGAAGAAGGGAAGTGTGACTTCCACTTCAGGTATTTACGTTATAGAGATAAACCTTTCTGCTCCTTCATCTTGGGTATTGGATACCGGATGTGGTTCTCACATTTGTACAAATGTGCAGGAACTAAGAAGGAGAAGAATGCTGGGTAAAGGGGAGGTAGACCTGCGCGTCGAGAATGGAGCAAAAGTTGCTGCCGTCGTCGTTGGTATTTACTGTCTTTCTTTGCCCACTGGGCTTGTAATAGAACTAGATAATTGTTATTATGTTCCATCCATAACTAGAAACATTATATCCATTTCATGTCTTGACATGAAAGGTTTTTCGTTTATAATTAAGAATAATTGTTGTTCAATTTTTATGAATGATGTTTGTTATGGTGTAGCCCAATTGTTTAATGGTTTATATGTTTTGAACTTAGACCATCCGATCTATAATGTAGAAAATAATAAAAGACTAAGAACAAATGACTTGAATCCTACATACCTTTGACATTGTCGTTTGGCCATATAAACGAGAAACGCATATCCAAGCTCCATAGAGATGGACTACTGGACTCATTTGATTATAAATCATTTGAGAGATGCGAGTCTTGCTTATTAGGCAAAATGACTAAATCCCCTTTCACTGGTCATACTGAGAGGGCAGATGATCTCTTGGGAGTTATACATAGTGATGTGTGCGGACCCATGAGTTCTATGGCTAGAGGTGGGTTCTACTACTTCGTTACATTTACTGATGAGTTCAGTAGATACGGATACGTGTTTCTTATGAAGAACAAATCCGAGACCTTTGAAAAGTTCAAAGAGTTTAAGAATGAAGTAGAGAACCAACTGGGTAAAAGAATAAAAGCACTCCGATCTGATCGAGGTGGCGAATATTTGAGTTAGGAGTTCTGTGATCATCTGAAAGAGTGTGGTATTGTATCACAGCTCACCCAACCCAGAACACCGCAACATAATGGTGTTTCTGAGAGGAGGAATTGTACCTTGTTAGACATGGTGCGGTCGATGATGAGTCATGCAGATCTGCCCGTTTCTTTTTGGGGTTTTGCTCTAGAGACTGCTGCTTTTACACTAAATTGAGTTCCGACGAAAATGGTTCAAAAGACACCATATGAGATATGGACTGGGAAGCGTCCTAGTATGTCTTTCATTAAGATTTGGGGCTATGAGGCATACGTACGACGTCAAATGTCTGACAAGATGGAACCCAAATCAGATAAGTGTTATCTTGTGGGATATCCTAGGGAAACCAAAGGGTATTACTTCTACCTGTCGTCCGAGGGCAAAGTGTTTGTCGCAAGGACTGGCGTCTTTTTGGAGAAAGAGTTCTTATCCAGGAAGACTACAAAGGTGGAACTTGAAGAGTTCAAGAACCACAAACAATGAATGAACGTGAATTGGAACCTGAGCAAGGACTACAATCTGTTATAGCTGGAGAACCTGCTCAAGAAACACAAGTCCTATGTAGATCTGACAGACCAAGATTTGAGCCTGAGAGATATGGATTTCTCGTGTCTCAAATAGGTAATGTGTTGCTTATGGATCATGATGATGAGCATGCAACCTATCAAGAGGCTATGTGTGGACCTGACTCCGAGAAGTGGCTTGAGGCCATGAAATCTGAAATGGACTCCATGTATGCAAACCATGTTTGGACCTTGGTGGAACCACCTGAAGGGGTACGACCCATAGGGTGCAAGTGGGTCTTCAAGAAGAAGACCGACATGGATGGGAATGTACAGACATTCAAAGGCCGGCTGGTGGCTAAAGGTTTCAGGCAAATTCATGGTGTTGACTATGATGAGACCTTTTCCCATGTAGTCATGGTCAAGTCCATCAGAATTCTACTTGCTATTGCTGCGTATTATGACAACGAGATCTGACAAATGGATGTCAAAACGACTTTCCTTAATGGAAACCTCCTTGAGGAAGTGTATATGACACAACTCGAGGGTTTTGTATCTCCAAGTGAAGCCACTAAAATATGCAAGTTGAATCGATCAATTTATGGATTGAAACAAGCTTCTCGAAGTTGGAATCTGCGTTTTGATGAGAAGATCAAAGAGTTTGGTTTCATCAAGAACGAAGATGAGCCTTGTGTTTACAAGAAGATTAGTGGGAGCATTGTTGTCTTCCTAATATTGTATGTAGATGACATACTGCTGATAGGGAATGACATTCCAACCCTGCAAGCTGTTAAGAACAGGCTAGGGGACTGCTTTTCTATGAAGGACTTGGGTGAAGTGACTTACATACTTGGTATTAAGATCTATAGAGATAGATCGAAGAAGTTGCTGGGTTTGACCCAGAGTACATACATTGACAAGGTGTTGAAACGGTTCAACATGCTTGAGTCCAAGAAAGGATTCTTACCCATGTCACATGTTGTGAGTCTCTCTAAGGACCAGTGTCCGAAATCTTTGGAAGATAAGGACCGCGTGAAGTTGGTTCCATATGCCTCGACAATTGGATCAATCATGTATGCAATGTTGTGTACTCGACCCGATGTCTCATATGCTTTGAGCATGACGAGCAGGTATCAGTCTGATCCTGGTGATGGTCACTGGATAGCTGTCAAGAATATCCTAAAGTACTTGAGAAGGACTAAGGATACGTTCTTAGTGTATGGTAGAGAGGAAGAGCTCGTTGTAAGTGGTTACACGGATGCTAGCTTCCAAACTGATAAGGATGATTCAAAGTCCCAATCAGGTTTTGTATTTTGCCTTAATGGAGGAGCTGTAAGCTGGAAGAGTTCCAAGCAGGAGACAGTTGCCGATTCTACGACAGAAGCCGAGTATATCGCTGCCGCAAATGCGGCAAAGAAGGCTGTGCGGATTAGGAAATTCATCGGCGAGCTAGATGTAGTTCCTAGCATTGTTGATCTCGTAGTTCTCCACTGTGACAACAACGGTGCAATTGCCCAAGCTAAGGAACCTAGATCTCATCAGCGCTCTAAGCACATACTTCGGCGGTTCCATCTTATTCGAGAGATTGTCGATCGAGGAGATGTGAGCATTTGCAGAGTACCGACTGAAGATAACAAAGCAGATCCACAGACAAAGCCTCTTGCGCAAAGGAAGCATGATGGTCATGTTAGATCAATGGGTATTGGATACCTGAATGATCATCTTTAGTGGGAGCCTTGTGGATTGCATGTTTGTCTGTTGTTTATTCATTTGATGAATTGTGATATGTACTGTATGTTTCATTTTACATTTATGACAAGTTCTTTTATTATGTCAACTGTTTCTATATGATAGACTAATTAACATAATGAATGCCCTTAGAATGTTTGCTTCCATAGGAATTCAAGTACGTGACTTGAATGTGAGGGCCTATGTTTATATGAAGCTTCATTCTTAAATGGTCCCTGGTCGAGGTATCATCCTAGAAATTAGGGCGAGGATGAGACCATAAGACTAGCATGTGCGTTGACTGATGACCGGTTCTCACAGGTCATGATATTGTGATATCAAGTCATCACATGGGTACTTGTTAGGAACAAGTTGTACTGGACAGACCCACCGTGAGACTACTTTGTAGATTGTTATATGAACGTGTCACAAGTAGATATCAACTAGCAATGGTGTTTGTGGTCCTTTGACCCGAAGTCACAGCATTCATCAGGTGAGGAAGAGCGTACTTTGATGCCATCTAAAGTCTTCTCTTGAGAAAGGTTGACGATAAGGGTGGTTGTTGGGTATGTTACGAATCATTTGGATGTTTGTGTGTGAGCAGATATGGAATTTGTCCTCCTTTATGACAGGAGTTACATCCATAGGCCCCTTGATGGAATGAGACTGAGAAATGCATGACCATGCTTGGTTGAGTCAATATATGATATTGAGCTCACCGATTTCAGACAGTCTTTTCTAGATCAGGAAACAAGGATTGAACGATCATGATCGGGTGACACGGTCCATGCCTCTAGTTCTATCTAGATGTAATGGACAAAGGGACATGACAACACTGATACATTGGTCAAGACAAGCTTATTGAGTTATGAACTCTTATTACTTGGGTAGCAATGATGTATTGCTAGATGCCACTCATTGTTTGTGAGACTTTTGTTGACACATTGTGATCAAGTGGGAGACTGTTGGAGTTTCTGAGGTGATCTCAAAGCAATCAATAGTTAGTCTTACTGCCAACGCAATATGAGCCTATAGGGTCACACATAAAAGTGCTTGGAGAAATTGGAGGAAGAATTGTGTTGGCTTGGGATTTCTCAAGAAGTAATATTCAGGCTTGAGATTTCTCGAGAAACCTGTTTCCTGGTTTGAGATTTCTCGAGAAATCATTGATTTCTCGTGAAATCGTTTTCCTGGATTGGGATTTCTCGAGAAGTAATATTCAGGTTTGGGGGTTCTCGAGAATTTATGTCTTGAGATTTATCGTGAAATCAAGCCAATCTTGCGCGGGTTAGTCGAACGGCTGTTGTATACTGCGCTCAACGAACGGATAGCGTAGCGCGTTCGTCGAGCGGGCAGTATACTGTGTTCGACGAACGACAAGTATACTGTGTTCGACGAACGACAAGTATACTGCGTTTCACGAACGGCTAGCGTAGCGCGTTCGTCGAGCGGGCAGTATACTGCGTTCGACGAACGGCAAGTATACTGCGTTCGACGAACGGCTAGCGTAGCGCGTTCATCGAGCGGGCAGTATACTGCGTTCGACGAACGACAAGTATAATGCGTTCGACGAATGTCTAGCGTAGCGCGTTTGTCGAGCGGGCAGTATACTGCGTTCGACGAACGGGAAGTATACTACGTTCGATGAACGGCTAGTGTAGCGTGTTCGTCGAATGGTTCGTCAAGGTGCGTTCGACGAACGATTGTCGATTCGTCGAATGCTGGGGATATAAAAGAATACGATTCTTTTACCCTAAATAGGCTCGATTCTTTTGTGCGAACTATTTGCGAAAGAGAAAGTGAGAGCGACGGAAGAGTTCCGTCTCTATCTCCGGAAGGAAGTGTTCCGACCGACCGTTCCCGCCGTCACTGTCACCTCTTCCTATAGTCGGACCTAGCAGTCCATGGAAGACGTAGAGGACAGTTCTTCTCCTACCTAGATCTTGTGCGACAAGAGGCTAGGGTTCTCCAGTACTCGTGTGGACCTCTGTAGAGGCACAGATCTATTTCTGTGCAAGAAACTCAGCCACACGATTTCTTCTGCATTTGGAGCATCTTGGTTGAGTAGAGACTCAACCCCCTTCAGGTATATCTTCTACAATATGTTGTGGATTTTTCTTTATTTCTTGAATCAATGAAATCGCAAGTTCCTTATTACTCTTTTTGGGTTGTTCTTGTTTTTATTCCGCTCCGCATATTTGATATGTTGTTTTATCATTTCTGAAATGGTATATAGAAAACCCAATAAAATCGATCACCTTGGTCCCCTCACTATGAAATCTGACCAATGTAAGTTCATCATCATGGCTTTTGATTACTTTTCCAAGTGGGTAGAAGCTGAACTCCTCAACAAAATCACTAAAGAAAATGTCAAGCAATTTGTGTGGAAGAACATTGTTTGCCGCTTTGGAATCCTAGCAGTAATCGTCGCCGACAACGGGACTCATTTCATGGGGAAGTCATTCACAAAGATGTGCGAGGATCTGAAAATCAACCTCCGTCATACGGTCGTAGCTCACTCACAAACGAACGGTCAGGTTGAAGTAACAAACCACACCATCCTCAAAGGGCTCAAGACTCGCTTGCAGGAGGCAGGGGCAATGGGTAGACGCGCTCCCGAATGTACAATGGGCATACCGCACCGTGAAAAGGACTCCAACCGGAGAAACCCCGTACAATCTCTATTGCGGCACAGAAGCAGTCATTCCCGTCGACATCGGCGTCCCAAGTATCCGGGTAATGACTTTCGACCCCGAAAAGAACATTGAGTTGCTTCGGGAAAACCTCGACTTAGTCGCCAAAGTCAGGGATATGGCTACCCAACATATCATCGTCTACCAAATGCGTAAAGCCCAACTCTATGATCGAAGAGTGAATCTCGGACCAATCAATGTCGAAGATCTCCTCCTACGCAGCATTGAAGCAGACGGTAAAGTACCACAAAAGGGCAAGATCTCGACAACTTGGGAGGGTCCATACGTCGTCACTGTAGTCGTGAAGCCTGGGACGTACAAGCTCAGAACGGCAGAAGGAAAGACTCTGCTACGCACTTGAAATGCGCAGAACCTGCATCGTTTTTATTAGTAAATTTGTATTTTTTGCAATGTAAAAGGCCGCGAGCTTCCACTCGTGCAAACTATCTTCCTGCAATAGAAATCAACATTTACCGCCTACGCATGTGTTTAAGCAAACCCAAGTAAGGTCATACGCTCTTCATCACTACTCTGGGTCCAGTCCCCCTAACCGCGCATTGTTGGATCGAACGCATTCACTCTTCACCGCCACAGTAGGTCACTATACTGTCAGGGCCTACCCCTCTCATGGTCGCCAACGGTTTGAACGCATACACTCTTCATCGTCAAGTCTGGGGTCAGCCCCCCTGACCGCGCACTGTCGGCTCGAACGCATTCGCTCTTCACCGCCGTAGTAGGTCACCGTACCGTCGGGGCCATCCCCTCTCACGACGCCAACGACTGGAATGCATACGCTCTTCACCGCCAACTCTGGGGCCAGTCCCCCTGACCGTGCACTGCCGGCTCGAACGCATTTGCTCATGGATGCCGCAGTAGGTCACCATACCATCAGGTCCTGCCCCTCTCACGGTCGCCAATGGTTTGAATGAATACACTCTTCACCGCCAACTGTGTGGCCACTCCCCCAGACCGCCCACTGTCGGCTCGAATGCATTCGCCCTTCGCCCGCGCAGTAGGTCACAGCACCGCCAGGGCCTGCCACCCTCACGGTCACCAACGGTTCGAAGCATCCACCCTTCACTGGTTTTTCGGGGCCAGTCCCTCTGACCATGCGCTACCGGCTTGAATGCATCTGCTCTTCGCCGTCGCAGTAGGTCACAGCACATCCAGAGCCTGACCCCCTCACGATTGCCAATGGTTCAAAGCGCCCGTCCATCGCCGATTTTTTGGGGCCAGTCCCCCTGACTGCACACTACCGGCTCGAATGCATCCAGTCTTCATCGTCATAGTAGGTCACGACACTGCCAGGGCCTGCCACCCTCATGGTTGCCAGTGGTTCGACGCGAATGCTCTTCACTGGTTTTCTGGGGCAAGTCTTCCTGACCGCGCACTAACGGCTCGAATGCATCTGCTCTTCACCGTCATAGTAAGTCATGACACCGCCGGGGCCTTCCCCCCTCACGGTCGCCAATGGTTCGAAGTGTCCGCCTTTCACCAATTTTCCAGGGCCAGCCCCCTGACCATGCACTACCTGCTTGAATGCATCCGCTCTTCGCCGTCGTAGCAGGTCACAGAACTGCCAGGGACTTCCCCCGTCACGGTCGCCAACGGTTTGAAGTGCCCTCCCCTCACAGGTTTTTCGGGGCCAGTCCCCCTGATCGAGCACTACCGTCTCGAATGCATCCGCTCTTCATCGTCGTAGTAGGTCGCGACACCGTCAGGGCCTGCCCCCCTCACAGTCGCCACCGGTTCGAAGCATCCTCCCTTCACCAATTTTCCAGGGTCAGTCCCACTGACCGCGCACTACCGGCTCGAATGCGTCCGTAGTAGTAGGTCGTGACACCGTTAGAGACGGCCCCTCACGTGGTCTCCAAAAGTCAAAATGTCATCGCTCTTCATCGTCAAAATAGAATCGCTCTCAAAATACAACTATCGATTCGAACGAGAAAGCTCTTCGCCATCATAGTAGCTCTGTGCCCAAAACTGCGCTCACAGTTAGACAGAATGAAAGGTCCCTACACCGGAGTAGTAAACCTGAATCTCTCCACCAAGCTATTCAGGCCTCAACGCTAAAAACAAGTTTGTCCTGATCTCGACGCAATTGATGTGCGACAAGCCCGCAACCGATGAGGACGAGATAGAAGTCCCTCCTGCACTAGAGCCAAGCGACAACTTTCGGAAGGATCGCATAACAACAAGCTCATAACTGCGCAAATCACGACAACTCGCCTAAATGAGCCTGCACACCCGAAGATATACGTTCAAAAAATTTTCTCAGGCTCATTTTCTACAAAAAACGACCTCCAAAAATTGGGTGGAAATTGATATGGTTCCCCAAAATGGAATCGCTCAAACTAGAGATCCTCTGCCACGACCTCGGCCAGCTTGTGGTCGAACCGAACTAGTGCAATACGGTAAGACACGCACCTCCCCCTCGCGGGGTGCGGCCTGTGAAATTTTCCGTAGATCTAGGAGTGAGCAAGAATCGTACAACTTAAAGTTACATCCAACAACCAGAAGCACATGAAGAAAGGCAAACTTTATTGATAATAGCAGAAATCTTCATTACAGAGCGAGGTATACATGGCGAGACATGATTTTGCCAGTACACAAAACCAAAAAGAAAAATACAATGCTGAAGAAAGATAACCAGCGGTCTGAACTCCGAGACCGCCTGACCGCGCGACCTGTGTGTTCGCGCGACTAGAAAAGGAGACCGCGCGAACATATGTCGGTGACTTGAACAACACCAACTGAACCTCCGCGACCTTCCGAACTCCACTGATTCTTCCGAACTCCAGCAACCCACACTGCAAGCCGCAAGACCGCCCGAACACCTTAGAAGAAGAGGTGATCGCTGCTGTCCGCACAATCCGCAGAAGCTGCACAAGGAAAGTTCAATCAGCTAACCGGGCGGTCACAAAAACGAGACCGCAAGAAATAGGCGCGAGCTCATCTTACACTTGGTGCGATTATTATGCTGCAACAGTGACTCCTATTTATAGGCGTGAGACCAGATCCAGTCACCACCCTATGAGATAGAGTCATCGCCCTGACCGCGCGACCAAGACCGGTCAACCCGCGCGGTCAGAAGATCGCTCTGCGCCGTGAGCTCGCCGACTTCAAACCAGACCAGGAGATCGCCACTCCTTCAAGAAGTCGCGCGATCATGACAACTCACACGGTCATGATGCCCATCACCTGTGATCGCAACACAAGACCTCCTCCAGAGACCGCGAACACAGCCAAGTCGACCAAGGCAAGAACCCGCCAAGTCGACCAACACCAGTGTCCACATACACTAGCAGATCGCAAAGGGACCAGCTTATGCAAACACAAAAGAGGAGACCGCAACTAAGAAGACCTTAATCGGCGTGCACCACAAGAACCCGGACAGCCACCAGACCGGACTGCCACTTCCAGAACAACTCTGTGCGGTTAACAACTTATCCTGCACAGTTTAGAAATAACTTGACACGCGGTCTCACGAACCAGACCACGCGGCCTCACCTCGGCAACCTTGGACAGAGAACATCGATCAGGCCGAATAGTCCTGCGGCTAGACCGAATAAGTCAGACCGCAGAAGGAGACCGCAAGACCGTGTGGTTAGACCAAACAGCGTGGTCACCTTCCAGACCGCCAAATTCACACTTCAACATTTTCAACACTCCCCCTTGAAGTGGGAAGTTGAGAAGAACAAAATACACCAAAACAAATCTGGCGGCTAGACAAGCTGAGACCGCACAGATCGCTCGACTCCAGAAGTCGCCCGGCTTGCCCTGAGATCGCACGAACAAAAACCGGACAGATTTCCAGCACTGCAAGACCGCACTCAGACCGCACGAACTGGAGCTTATTGGAACGAAGAACTGAAGCTGTCGCCAAACCGCAACTCAGATCGCCTAACTGCTGAAGGTTGCCTGATCGCTGAGCTCGCTGCGAACAGCACAAGAACGAACATAAACCAGTTCGCAGACAGACCGCTGCCGAACTGTTTATTCAAGCTGCTGGGAATCACCAAGGAAGAAGACCGCAACGTGCTGATCGCAAACCTGCGAACACAACAAACAGTCAGCTCGCTTCTGAGACCGCCCACCTCAAAGTGAGACCGCACGAATTAACCCAGGCTCAGTTCTTACAGTTCTCGTTAGGAATGACAGGCCCTACACCTCTATTTATAGGCGGGTAGACGGATGTCGTCGCCGCACAGGAGAGATACAATCACCACCCGTCAGATCGCCAGCGGTCACATAAGGCAGACCGCGCGATCAGGCCTCTTGGACGATCATCCGACCAAGACGTAGATCAGCAGACAAGATCGCGCACAGGTTGCGCGAACACGAGAGCGCGCACAAACCGTGCAGTCATAAAGGTACTCCTTCCTTAGACCACCAGGAGCAAACCAGGAACCATCTGGCCGACTTCAGACAAGTCGCCAGATCGCCAGGACAGACCGCCCGGATAGACGGTCATATAAGAACAACCCGCCCGGTCTTCCAACAAGGAAGACAGGCCAACCAGCAGAACAACTAGGGAACAGACCGCAGCTACAAGGAACAGACCGGCAGAACCAGCAGTCCGCCAGAGCAACCCGGCAGAGCCAGACCGGCAGAAAACATACATAAGCTGCGCGGTCTCGGCGGTCTGCCAAACCTGACCGCCCGGTCTCCTCCACTTCACTTCAAAATTTCAACACTCCCCCTTGAAGTGGGAAGTGGAGACTAGCCCGAGTAAATTCCGCAACCGTGTAAACGGTCCCTTCGCCAGCAGCTTTTTGAAGATGTCTGCGACATTGACCGCACTCTGAACATGCTCGACCATAAGAGATCCTCCCATCACCTTTTCACGAATGAAATGGTGCTCAATCTCTATATGCTTGGTCCTCGCGTGACAGACTGGATTGTTAACCAGCTTGAGAGCACTCTCATTGTCCTCGCGTAGCATAGTGGGACCTCGAACCTCCTCATGAACATCCTCTACCAACCTCCTGAGCCAAACGGCTTCCTGAACTGCCAAGGCCGAAGCCTTGTATTCCGCTTCTGTGGTAGATACGGACACCGAGTCCTGCTTTTTGCTGCACCAAGAGATAGCTGTGGGGCCCGTCATAAAGACATAACCATATGTTGATCTCCGATCATCCACGTCTCCCCCGTAGTCAGCATCCATGTATCCATGCAACTCCAAGCTTGACCCTCTCCTAAATAGGAGACCCAAATCAGAGGTCGACTTCACATATTTCAGAATCCCTTTTGCCGCTAGAAGATGAGGCTTCTGTGGCTCCGCCATGTACCGACTCACTTTACCAACTGCATAAGCAATATCAGGCCTCGTGATGGTCAAGTAAATCAAGCTCCCAACCAGAGCTCGGAACACCAACGGATCAGATAGAACTCTTCCCTCATCCTTTTGAAGTTTATGATGCTGTTCCAGAGGTATAGAGCTGCTCTTCCCTTCTTCTATGCCAAATTGTTTCACGATTCGCTCTGCATATCCTTCCTGAGAAATGAGCACTCCGCTCTCCCGCCTCTGGACCTCGAGTCCAAGGAAATGGTGAAGCTCCCCCAGATCCTTCATCTCGAACCTGATAGCATGCTCAGCTCTCATCCTTGCTACCGCCTCCTTCGAGTTCCCGGTGACAATCATGTCATCCACATACAGCAGCACAATAACCCGAAGTGCCCCCTCCTTCTTGACGAACAAGCTGGAATCAGATTCAGAAGCAAAGAACCCGCAGAATAAGAGATACTCCGCGATCTTTCCATACCACGCCTGAGGCGCTTGCTTCAACCCATATAAGGCCTTCTTCAGTTTGCAGACATAGTCCGGACGATCCTCCGAAATGATACCCGACGGCTGGATCATAAAGATATCCTTGTCAATCACTTCGTATAAGAAAGCATTCTTAACATCAAGCTGCCAAATCTCCCATCCACAAGATGCCGCCAAAGCAATAACAAATCTGACCGAAGTCATCTTTGCCACTGGACTAAACGTCTCATCATAATCTTCACCATACTGCTGTGAGAACCCGCAAGCTACAAGGCGAGCCTTGTAACGCTCGATCGTGCCGTCAGCTTTCTTTTTGAGCTTGTAAACCCATTTGCATGTTACAGGGGTAATGCTCTTAGGCCTGGGCACTAGAGACCAAGTCTCATTCTTCTTGAGAGCATCCATCTCTTCTTGCATAACAATATCCCACTGCTTCACGCCTTTGGCTTTCTCAAAGCTTGACGGCTCCCTTTCATCCAAGGGACCAGCGAAGAAACATGAGACGAAGCTCACCATGTTTCCTCCTGTATATCGATCTGGTGGCTTGATAGTCCTCTTCGACCTCCTAAGAGGTTGCACCTGACTAACCACCTCTTCAGCTGCTTCTTCTGTTCAAGCTCCTCTTCCAGACGAACTTGGAGCATCGCTCCCCCTGCTTCCAGAACCTGAAGCCTCCATCTCAGAGCTTGACACGGCTAGAGCTCCTGGTGAAACAGGCAACTCCACTTGAAGACTTTCTGCAGCTTTCCCTGCTTCATCAACCCTGCTCTCCGGTAGTTCAACTCCTGAACTCCCCTTGTAGGAAGTCACTTCATCGAACACCACATCCCGAGATACCACTGATCTCCGTGTCTCAGGATCCATGCACCTCCATCCTTTCTTCCGCTCATCATACCCAACAAAGACTAGCTTCCTTGCTTTCGCATCTAGCTTTGTCCGAAGAGCATCAGGAATATGCACATAGCAGGTTGACCCGAACACCCGAAGGTGTGCAACACTCGGTTTCTCCTTGAACATCAGTTCGTGAGGGGTCTTCATATTGATAGGACTTAGAGGCATTCTGTTGATGACGTAAGCCGCACAAGACATTCCCTCTGCCCAAAAAGACTTTGGGATACTCTTGGCATGAAGCCAGCATTTGCAGGTTTCCGTCAGATGACAGATCTTCCTCTCCGCAACGCCATTTTGCTGTGGAGTATGGGCACAAGTGAGCTCTCTCCGAACGCCGTGTTTCCTGCAAAAACTAGAGAACTCACCAGAGGTGAACTCCCCACCATTGTCAGTTCTCAATTTCTTCACCCGCAGGCCTAAACGACCTTCCACCAGCTCCTTGAACTCCACAAACTTCGCAAAAGCTTCCAACTTCTCTTTCAGAAAATACACCAAGACATATCTGGTGTAATCATAAATCAACACCAACATATATCTATTGCCTCCAAGGCTTGGGGTGGCTGTCGGTCTCATCAAATCACCGTGGATGCATTCCAACGGCGCTTTGCATCTAGTTTGCGATTTATCAAATGGAAGTCGATGAGACTTACCAAACTGACATCCAGCACAAACATGATCGTCTCCAAAAGAGGACAAGCTAGGCAAGCCCTTGACAAGGCCCCTTACCGCCATAGCCTTCAATTTGTCTATGCCAACATGCCCCAACATTTCATGCCAGATAGGCGCGATATCGTTGGTCTTCATCTTATCAACATAAGTACTTGTCGATAACACGAACAAGCCCTTCACCCTCTTTCCAATATGGATAACATCTCCCCTTATCTCCGGTTGAGTTTTAAGAAACTTCACTTCTGTTGGGCCAAACAGAACGTGATAACCGGCATCGACCGCATTGGTCACAGAGAAGAGATTCGTCCTCATACCAGGCACGTGATAAACACTCCTCAAGGTGAGTGGACCCTTATCACTGCTCAAGGAGACAACACCTTCTTGTTCGACAGTATGAACAGAATTATCAGCCGTAATGATAGCATCGTTACCTGAGTAAGGCGCCAAAGAAGATAACTTTGATTCATCCCCGGTGAGATGATGTCCACACCCTGAATCAACAATCCAATCCTCTTCGAAGTTGATGGCAGCCAAAGCCTTAACGGGCATCGCCGTCATATTAGCCGCAAAGGCTCCTCCCCATCCAGCTTCATCAGACTTTGGCTTCTCCTTCTTTGCTACATGTCCCGACTGAAGATTAACCCGGCAATCTTTCTTGAAGTGGCCGGTCTTATTGCACCTGAAGCACCTTGGTCCATCTCCCTTCTTCTTCCCATCAGACTTAGGAGCATAACCCCTATCCTGCTAACCTGAAGTAGAGGGTCCATCATAACCCGGGTTCTTCTTCTCCCACTTCTTCTTCTTCTTTCCAGAGAACAACACATCACTATCTTCCCCAGAGATAGAAGTCCCCGCCATCTGTCTTGCCAAACTTTCTTGTGAAGCAAGTAAGTTCTCCAGCTCCAACAGAGATGGTTGATTTGCCCAACCTTGAACTGAAGTCACAAAGGCAAGATACTCCTTCCGCAACCCGCGGATGATATGCCTCTTCAGTTTTGCCTCCGAGATGGGCTCATCAGGGTCTAATGCAGAAATCTCTGCTGTGAGGTTCTTCATCTTGAGAAAGAAGGTAGAAATAGAAAGATCGCCTTGAGAGGCCTTCGCCAACTCATTTTCAAGAAACTGTAGCCGAGCTACATTCTTCTTATTAAACAACCCGTCCAAAGACGTCCAAATCTCAGCAGCAGATTTACATCCGATGATGTGATCAAACAGCTCTGGTGAGATAGCCCTCTTGAGAGTGAACTCTGCCTTAACATTCGTCCTCCTCCAAAGTCTCACCTCTGCCATATTATCTCCTGCTAGAAACACCTCTTGTGTGTCTTCTCCTCCAACTATCTCCCATAGATCCTCGCCAAGTAAATAGCTCTCCATACATGACCTCCATTTCTTATAGTTTGTCGATGTAAGGAGTTCAATACCAAGCCCTCTTGCGAATCAGCCTTCCATGGCAATCTATGTGGTCTCTTCTTCACAAAGACGATGGCAACTCAAGTTGATCACTGCTTATCCACTCCAACAACCTCCCTCTGATACCATGTTAAAATTTTTGATTTGAATCGTTTAGGAGTAAGCAGGAGTTGCATCAACTGAGTTAAAGCCAAACAACCACAATGCCACACAGCAACAAAAGAAACTTTATTGAAACACAATCTTCATTTACATTGCGAGGCATACATGGCGGGACATGATTCATCAGAATCACGGAGATGAGAAGAACAAAACACACCAAAACAAATCTGGCGGCTAGACAAGCTGAGACGGCACAGACCGCTCGACTCTAGATGTCGCCCGGCTTGCCCTGAGATCGCACGAACAAAAACCGGACAGATTTACAGCACTGCAAGACCGCACCTCAGACCGCACGAACTGGAGCTTATTGGAACGAAGAACTGAAGCTGTCGCCAGACCACAACTCAGATCGCCTAACCGCTGAAGGTTGCCTGATCGCTGAGCTCGCTACGAACAACACAAGAACGAACATAAACCAGTTCGCAGACAGACCGCTGCCGAACTGTTTATTCAAGCTGCTGGGAATCACCAAGGAAGAAGACCACAACCTGCTGATCGCAAACCTGCGAACACAACAAACAGTCAGCTCGCTTCCGAGACTGCACGACCTCAAAGTGAGACCGCACGAATTAACCCAGGCTCAGTTCTTACAGTTCTCGTTAGGAATGACGGGTCCTGCACCTCTATTTATAGGCGGGTAGACGGATGTCGTCACCACACAGGAGAGATACAATCACCACCTATCAGATCACCAGCGTCACATAAGGCAGACCGCACGATCAGGCCTCTTGGACGATCATCCGACCAAGACGCAGATCAGCAGACAAGATCACGCACAGGTCGCGCGAACACGAGACCGCGCACAAGCCGCGCGGTCACAAAGGTACTCCTTCCTTAGACCACCAGGAGCAAACCAGGAACCATCTGGCCGACTTCAGACAAGTCGCCAGATCGTCAGGACAGACCGCCCAGATAGACGGTCATATAAGAACAACCCGCCCGGTCTTCCAACAAGGAAGACAGGCCAACCAGCAGAACAACTCGAGAACAGACCGCAGCTACAAGGAACAGACCGGCAGAACCAGCAGTCCGCCAGAGCAACCCGGCAGAGCCAGACTGGCAGAAAACATACATAAGCCGCGCGGTCTCGGCGGTCTCCCAAACCAGACCGCCCGGTCTCCTCCACTTCACTTCAAAATTTCAACAACCGCAACTAAGAAGACCTTAGTCGGCGCGCACCACAAGAACCCGGACAGCCACCAGACCAGACTGCCACTTCCAAAACAACTTTGTGCGGTTAACAACTTATCCCGCACAGTTTAGAAATAACTTGCCACGCGGTCTCACGAACCAGATCGCGCGGCCTCACCTCGGCAACCTTGGACAGAGAACAGCGATCCGGCCGAATTGTCCTGCGACTAGACCGAATAAGTCAGACCGCGGAAGGAGACCGCAAGACCGTGCGGTTAGACCAGACAGCGTGGTCACCTTCCAGACTGCCAAATTCACACTTCAACATTTTCAACACTCCCCCTTGAAGTGGGAAGTTGAAAACAGCCCAAGTAAACTCCTCAGCCGAGTGAACGGACCCTTCGCCAGCGCCTTTGTGAATATGTCAGCAACATTGTCCTGACTCCGAACATGCTCGACCGAAAGAGACCCCTCCAGCACCTTCTCACGAATGAAATGATGCTCGATCTCGATATGCTTGGTCCTCGCGTGACACACTGGATTAGTAACCAGTTTGAGTGCACTCTCATTGTCGCCGCGGAGCAGAGTCGGACCCCGAACCTCCTTATGGACGTCTCCCACCAATCTCCTAAGCCAGATGGCTTCTTGAGCTACCAAGGCCGAAGCCTTGTATTCCGCTTCCGTGGTAGAGACAGACGCGGAATCCTGCTTCTTACTGCACCATGATATAGCTGTAGGGCCCGCCATGAAGACGAATCCAGACGTCTACTTCCGATCATCTGAATCTCCCCCGTAATCAGCATCCACCCATGCACCTCGAAGCCCGCATCCCCCCTATATAAGAAACCCATATCTGAAGTCGCCTTGACATACTTCAGAATATTCTTGGCCGCTAGTAGATGAGGCATTTGTGGTTCCGCCATATAATGACTCACCCTGCCAACCGCATACAGAATATCTGGCCTAGTGATCGTCAGATAAATCAAGCTCCCAACCAGAGCTCGGAACACAATCGGATCTTCCAGAATCCTCCCCTCATCCTTCCGAAGTTTCATGGCCTTCTCCAGAGGTGTAGAAATGCACTTCTCTTCCTTCATGCCGAATCGCTCCACGATTCGCTCCACATATCCAGCCTGGGACACCAGCACTCCACTTTCCTTCCTCTGCACTTCGAGTCCAAGGAAATGGTGGAGTTCACCCAAGTCCTTCATCTCAAATCTAATAGATAGCTCAGCCCGAAGCTTTGCTACCTCCTCCTTCGAATTCCCTATCACGATCATATCGTCGACGTAAAGCAGCACGATGACCTGAAGCTCCCCGCTCTTCTTGACAAACAAGCTTGAGTCAGAGTCTGAAGCACTAAATCCACAGAATAAAAGATATTCTGCAATCTTCCCGTACCACGCCATCGGCGCTTGCTTCAACCCATACAGGGCCTTCTTCAGCTTACAGACATAGTCTGGAAAATCTTCAGATACGAAACCTGGCGGCTGGATCATGAAGATATCCTTGTCAATCTCATCGTACAAGAAGGAATTCTTTACATCGAGTTGCCAAATCTCCCACCCCCAAAATGCCGCCAAGGCAATAACGAACCGAACTGAAGTCATCTTCGCCACCGGACGAAATGTCTCTTCATAATCTTCACCGTATTGCTGCGAGAATCCACAAGCCACAAGGCGAGCCTTGTATCGCTCGATACTGTCGTCTGCCTTCTTCTTGAGCTTATAGACCCACTTGCATGTCACAGGGGTAATGCCCTTGGGCCTGGGCACCAGAGACCAAGTCTCATTCTTCTCAAGAACTTCCATCTCTTCTTCCATAGTCGAATCCACTGTTTCACGCCTTTGGCCTTCTCAAAGCTCACTGGTTTCCGCTCATCTAGGGGACCAGCAAAGAAACACGAGACAAAGCTCACCATGTTTCCTCCTGTATAGCGATCAGGGGCAATGATCGTTCGCTTCGATCTCCTCAACGCCTTCTCCTGACTCACATTATCCTCAGCTGCTTATTCCCTAGCTCCCCTTCCAGACGTACTAGGAGCATCGCTCCCCCTGCTTCCTGATCCAGAAGCCTCCGTCTCAGAACTAGAAATGGATGGACCACCTGGTGACAACGACAGCTCCACCTGAAGATTTTCCACAGCTCTCTCCGGCTCCTCCACCCTGCTTTCTGGTAACACAACACCAGAACTTCATTTGTACGACGTCACCTCGTCAAACACGCCGTCGCGAGATACAACAAAACTCCGCGTCTCCGGGTCCATGCACTTCCAGCCTTTCTTCCGATCATCGTATCCCACGAAGACTAGTTTCCTTGCTTTCGCATCTAGCTTCGTCCGAAGCGCATCTAGAACGTGCACATAGCAGGTGGAACCAAACACCCAAAGGTGTGCCACGCTTGGCTTTTCCTTGAACATCATCTCATGCGGGGTCAACATGTTGATGGGACTGAGAGGCATCCTGTTGATGATGTAGGCGGCACAAGACATTCCCTCCGCCCAGAAGGACCTTGGGATACTCTTGGCATGCAGCCAACACTTGCAGGTCTCCGTCAGATGACGGATCTTCCGCTCTGCAACTCTGTTTTGTTGTGGAGTATGTGCACAAGTAAGCTCCCTCCTGATGCCCGCCTTCCTGCAAAAACTAGAGAACTCACCGGAGGTGAACTCCCCCCCCCCCCCCCCCCCCCCCCCCGTTGTCAGTTCTCGGCTTCTTTACCCGCAGGCCTAGCCGACCCTCCACTAGCTCCTTGAACTCCACAAACTTGGCAAACGCCTCCGCCTTCTCCTTCAGGAAATAGACCCAGACATATCTGGTATAATCGTCGATCAACACCAGCATATACCTGCTGCCTCTGAGGCTTGGGGTAGCAGTCGATCCCATCAAGTCACCGTGGATACACTCCAACGACACACTACTCCTTGTCTGTGACTTATCAAATGGCAGTCGATGAGACTTGCCGAACTGACATCCCGTACAAACATGACCGTCACCGTAGGAAGATAGACTAGGCAGGCCCTTCACTAGACCTTTTATCGCCATAACCTTCATCTTATCCATCCCTACATGCCCCAACCTCTCGTGCCATATGACAGCACTATCATTTGTCCTCATCTTGTCGACATAAGAACTTGTCGATAAAACGAACAAGTCTTTTGCCCTTCTCCCAACATGAACGACATCAGCCTTTACCGCCTCAACATTTCGAAGAAACCTCACTTCTGTTGGACCGAACAGAACGTGATACCCAGCGTCAACAGCGTTGGTCACGGAGAAGAGGTTTTTCCTCATTCCGGGCACATGATAGACACTTTTCAAAGTTAGTGGCCCCCTATCACTGCCCAAGGAAACAACCCCCACCTTCTCGACACTATGCATAGTATTATCAGCAGTTATGATGGCATCATTACCTGAGTAAGGCTGCACTGAAGAAAGCTTCGACTCATCCCCGGTGAGGTGATGACCACACCCCGAGTCCACGATCCAGTCCTCCTGATAGTTGATAGGAGACGCAACTCCGACAGAAGCAGAGAAGGCTCCTCCCCATCCTCCATCATTTTGCCTGGCCTCAGCTTCCTCCTTCCCTGCAGCAGCATGCCCTGGCTGAAGATTCACCCGACAATCCTTCCTGATGTGACCAAGCTTTCCGCATCAAAAGCATTTGGGTCCTTCTCCCTTCTTCTTCCCTTCAGCCTTGGGAGCATAGTCCCTCTCCTGTTGTCCAGAAGTTGAAGGCCCATTTCCTCCAGCGGTCTTCTTCTTCTTATCCCATTTCTTCTTCCTCCCTGTGAAGAGCACCTCGCCTTCTCCCCCATACACTGACACCCCCGCCATTTGCCTTGTCAGGCTCCCCTGCGACGCAAGCAGATTCTCCAGCTCCAGCAGAGACGGCTGATTTGCCCAACCCTGCACCGACGTCACAAAGGCCACATACTCCTTCTGCAAGCCGCAGATGATGTGCCACTTCAGCTTCGCCTCAGAAATTGGCTCATCAGGATCCAGTGCTGAAATCTCAGCGCACGGGTTCTTCATCTTCAGGAAGAACGTAGAAATAGATAGGTCACCCTGAGCCGACCAAGCCAGCTCATTTTCCAGAAACGGTAGCCTCTCTACATTCTTCTTGTTAAACAGCCCATCCAGGGCTCTCCAGATCTCGGCAGCTGATCCACACCCCAAGATGTGATCGAATAGGTCAGGTGATATTGCCCTTTTTAGAGTGAACTCTGCTTTCGCATTAATCCTCCTCCAATTTCTCACCTCATGACCATTATCCCCAACTGGGACAACTTCCATCGTACTATTTACTCCAACAACCTCCCAAAGGTCCTCGCCCAGAAGATAACTCTGTATGCACGACTTCCACTTCTTAAAGTTAGTCGACGTGAGCATCTCAATTCCAAGACCTCTTGCAAAACCTGCTTCTATGGCTCTACTACTGGTTCCTTCTTCACAAAGGCGATGGCAACTTTAAGTTGTTCACTGCTCTATCCACTCCAACCTCGCTTTGATACCATATGAAATTTTTCGTAGATCTAAGAGTGAGCAGGAATCGTACAACTTAAAGTTACAGCCAACAACCAGAAGCACATGAAGCAAGGCAAACTTTATTGATAATAGCAGAAATCTTCATTACAGAGCGAGGTATACATGGCGAGACATGATTTCGCCAGTACACAAAACCAAAAAGAAAAATACAATGCTGAAGAAAGATAACCAGCGGTCTGAACTCCGAGACCGCCTGACCGTGCGACCTGTGTGTTCGCGCGACTAAAAAAGGAGACCGCGCGAACAGATGCCGGCGACTTGAACAACACCAACTGAACCTCCGCGACCTTCCGAACTCCACTGATTCTCCCGAACTCTAGCAACACGCACTGCAAGCCGCAAGACCACCCGAACACCTTAGAAGAAGAGGTGACCGTTGCTGTCCGCACAATCCGCCGAAGCTGCACAAGGAAAGTTCAATCAGCTAACTCGCCGGTCATAAAAACGAGACCGCAAGAAATAGGCGCGAGCTCAACTTACACTTGGTGCGATTATTATGCTGCAATAGTGACTCCTATTTATAGGCGTGAGACCAGATCCAGTCACCACCCTATGAGATAGAGTCACCGCCCTGACCGCGCGACCAAGACCGGTCAACCCGCGCGGTCAGAAGAACGCTCTGCGCCGTGAGCTCGCCGACTTCAAACCAGACCAGGAGATCGCCACTCCTTCAAGAAGCCGCGCCATCATGACAACTCGCATGGTCATAACGCCCACCACCTGTGATCGCAACATGAGACCTCCTCCAGAGACCGCGAACACAGCCAAGTCGACCAAGGCAAGAACCCGCCAAGTCGACCAACACCAGTGTCCGCATACACCAGCAGATCGCCAAGGGACCAGCTTATGCGAACACAAAAGAGGAGACCACGCGACTAAGAAGACCTTTGTCGGGGCGCGCCACAAGAACCCGGATAGCCACCTGACCGGACTGCCACTTCCAGAACAACTCTGTGTGGTTAACAACTTATCCCGCAGAGTTTAGAAACAACTCGCCATGCGGTCTCACGAACCAGACCGCGCGGCCTCACCTCGGCAACCTTGGACAGAGAACAGCAATCAGGCCGAATAGTCCTGCGGCTAGACCGAATAGGTCAGACCGCAGAAGGAGACCGCAAGACCGTGCGGTTAGACCAGACCGAGCGGTCACCTTCCAGACCGCCAAATTCAGACTTCAACATTTTTAACACGGTCGTAGTCGCTGAGGACGCACCCCTTCTTTGCAGGGTGCGGCCAAAACCGCATAGCCACACACCCCTTGAGGGGTGCGACCAAGGATGACTGCACCCTCCTTAGAGGGTGCAACCAAAGCTGCACCCACTTGAGGGGTGCGGCCAAGGACGGTCGCAGCCGGTCAAGGCCGCACCCCCCTTTGGGGGGTACGACCAAACCGCACCCCTCCCCTTTGGGTGGTGCGGCCAAACCGCACCCCTAATGGGGAGTGTGGTTTGGGGGGTGCGGCCAAACCGCACTCCCCGTTGGGGGGTGCGGCCAAAACTGCACCCCTTTGGAGGGCCAAAACGCACCCCCTTGGGAGTGCGGCCAAATTGCACCCCTCTTGGGGGTCCGACCAAAAATGCACCCCCACGGGGGTGCGGCCAAACCGCACCTCCCCCCTTAGGGGGTGCGGCCAAACCACACCTCCCCCCTGGGGGGGAGGCGGCCAAACCACCCCCCCCCCCCCTTGGGGGGTGTGGCCGAACCAAACCGCACCCCCTTAGGGTGAGGGGGTGCGACAACCCGCTTTAGTGGGTGCGGCAAAAGAGGTACCCCCCTCGTCCCTTGAGGGGTGCGGCCAAGGGAGAACCCCAATTAGTAGGATGCGCTCTCCCTCTTATGGTCGCACCTCTCCAACATCGCTCGACTACTTTTTTGGGTCTCCGTTCACGACATGTGCAAAATGGCTCCAAGTTCATAGCGCACTCAAAATTCCTTCGCACTCAGATCGCCTCAGCGCTCCCCGCCCACTCAGAACGACTTCGCGCTCAACGCGCGCTCAGAATGCCTCTGCGCTCCCCGCGCTCCCCACACTCAGAACACCTCTATGCTCACCACGCGCTCAGAACACCTCTGTGCGCACCGCGTGCACAAAACGCCTTTGCATTCTCGACGTCCGCAGAAGTCAACCTTTCTTGATTATCTAGATTGAAGGTCTTGTTCATTGCTTTCATCGCCACCAACGAAGCTACCTGAATTACCCGAGCTGCCTGGGGGAAATACTTGCGTATCCGAAAAATGGCGATCTGTGTGATCCAAATTGGCGAACATGATTCGCCCGTCAGGTGGTTACAGTGGTTACAACGACAAAATTATCAGGCTACCCCTGCCCAATGCTATAAAAGGAGCCCAGAGCCTTCATTTCAAGACACCGCACATTAGGATTATTTACTCCAACAGCCACCGCACTTCTGTTTACCAAAAAGAATAAAATTGTGTTTACGTTCGTGACAACATAGAAAACGTAGTTTGTCCAAACAGCGCAACTGCGTTCGTGACCACAGTTTTCAACCACTGCGTTCATGACCGCCACCACCGACCGCTGCGTTCATGACCGCCGCCGCCGCGCCAAACAGACCCTTAGGTACACTGGCCGTCTTTGGCGGGAGGGGATCGCCCGACGCGACTCTCCGGTTTGGCGGCTCATCAGGGAGGGCGCTGAGTGTCTTCGGCCCCTGCTTTGCTGGAAGATTGCGGATGGGGATTCTGTGGATGTGCTTGTGCATGCTTGGATTCTTGACCGGCCTCTCTCCCGGTGGCCAACTTTTGCTAACTGCGGCTCGCTGGAGTCGCTCCAGGTTTCGACCTTCTTGCTTCCTGGCGGAGGTTGGGATGTTTCCGCTCTGTCTCAGTTTTTTGGGCCGGTTCTTGTTGAGGTCGTCCTCCAGATCCTGATCCACGACTCTTATCCCCCGGACAGGACGGAGCTCTGCACCTGCCTCAGTGGCCGTTTTGTTGCTTCCCTCGCCTACATGGCCCAGTTTGACGGGGCTTGTACAGACCGTTATGTTGCCTCCCTCGCCTACATGGCCCAGTTTGCCCAGTTTGATGGCATACTGTAGTTTTGTTTTCCTTTTTGTTTTTAATTCCATGTTATATGCACTTGTCAAAAAAAATAGACCCTTCGTGCACCGAGCGGTGGTCTGTCATCCTCGGACATTCTTTTACTTACACGAGCGGTGGCCTAAAAGTTCTCTACTTTACTTGTAACACACAAAAATATAGTGCAACTTGGCTGGCACTAAAGCTGTCACTTAAAACCGAAAACCGTAATCCGAACCGGAACCAAACCAGAACCGCAAAGAACCGGACTGAACCATTCGCGAATTATTTGGGTTCCAATTTGAATTTTGGAACCGTGAACAACAATGGTCCGGGTATGGTTTTTTCATTTTATTATCCGGACCGGAACCGGATCCGGAACCGCTATATATAAGTCTCAAGCGGTTCCAAGATTGTTAGAACCGATCCGAACCGGACCGAAGAAGAACCGAACCGCAACCCGTTTATTATTATTATATTGTTATTTTTATAATATATCTATAATATCTATACTTACTATTATGAGTGAAACTGGTGCGATTTGAACCCAAACCGCATTCACAACAAAGGGGGTCGATTTTGGACTAAACAAAATCGTACCACCAAATCCGTGACGTGTGGTTTGACATTGATGTGATTTGAAATTTATTTTTGCGGTGTACTTTCGGTTTTCATACAGTCATATAAAATAATGTATTTTCAATTTTACTCACATATTTTTCTGAAATATTTTGTTTAAAAAAATATATAACTAAAATTTAATAGTAATCATGAAAGACAAATCTAATTGTAGCTGATAAATTAGTCAAATTGAATTAACTAATATATTACTCAAACAAAATTTTAATTGTAAAATAAGATTTCAAGAGCAACAATTCAAAGTTCTTTACCCAATGTTGAGTCGTGATCTTCAACAACATGAATATTGCATCAGCATTAAACGATTGTGATCTTTGAATTTTTAAAATCGGCACGGGCTGGTGCAATTTTGTGATTTTGCGGTTTCAATTTTTAACTTTCAGCCCGACTTACTATATATTATACAAAAAGTTCTCTCTCTTGGAGTAACACGAAATTCTAACGCCCGGGCCTCAGACTTCGAAGTCCCTCTTGCAAAAAAAACCAAATGGGTATATTTTTTCCTTCTGGTTTTTTATTCTTGACCTCCCGCATTCATTCCGTCAAATTTGGTTTTGGTTATAGTTGGAACCGATTGGAACCGGACCGAACCGCATAGAACCAGACCGAACCGTTAGTGGTCGGTTTGATTTTGGTTCTTGTTGAACCGTAACCGGAACCATTAACACGATGGTTCCAAAAATATACTGGAACCGGAATCAGAACCGGAACCGGTCAAACCAAATACGGTTTTGGTTCTAATTTGAACAACCGTTACCTTAGCGGTTCGGTTCACGGTTTTAGTAGATCCGGAACCGTGACAGCTCTGGCTGGCACCAATCCAGCCACGTGGTTTTTCACCCTTTCCGGGTTTTCCACGCTAAAAAGTCTTCTTGTCAGTTGTCACTTCTCAACTTTAACTGTTTGCGGCGCCTGGCTCGCTCTCGAGCTAAGACGACCCATCTCGACTGGTCCGGGGAGCGTTGGGCGACCCGCAACAAAAACAATATGTTAATAAAAGCTTAATATTTTAATTAATTTGAGTTGATTTGAATTATATTTCGAGCGATTCGGGGTATCCTTAAAATCAACTCGAAATTTTATTCGAGTCAAATTGAGTCTAATCAATTGTAACCGATTCGGATTCGGCCCAATATCCGAGCAATTTTAGAGCAATTTTCGAATAATTAGCTCAACTCTAATGAATGTCCATAAAAAATTGGGGTGATGTTATAAGTAAACTCCTTTTGGCTCTAGCAAACAAAAAAAATCGTCAAAAATAGACTTCAAGACTTTATTTTGATACTCTAAAGTTTATATAGGCAAAACAGATCACCCAAACACAATTAACGCTTGATTCATCAGCCCGACCCCTCCTCCATGCCCTAGCTCGCGATCCCAACCAGCCAGTCCTCTCTTCGTCGATGAATCAACTCCCAGCCGGAAGAAGCAGTCTCGTCACAAACTTCTTCTATCTCTCCTCTCAGCGGTCGATTATGTTGTTTTCTTTGGGATAATGTTGTTACTCTTCTTCTCCCATACCCTCATCTGACAGGTTGAATTTTTTTACGGTGATGTGTGCAATTGCTCCTTGATACAGTCTCTCTGGTCATCCCAACGTAATCTACCAGAGTTTGCCTACACGGTGCCGACTATGTTCATTTAGTCATGGAGCTCTACGTTTGCGGCGAGCTCTACCACCGCCCCGAGAAGCACAACTGAAAGTCGGTGCTAGAGCTAAATATTTTCGAGTGAAGAAAAGATAGTATTTTTCATGAACATTACCTACTAACTTTAGTAAAATAAAAAAGCTTGAAAAGAAAAATAAGAAAAAAGAAAAATAAAATAGAAAGCATCACAAACGACAAAGTTTTTAAGAGGTTCCCAACAAACAACACATATTTGGGTAGTCCTCTCTATCACAAATGTGGGAAACACTGTTTATCCAGGCTGCATAGCCTTTTCTATATGTAGGCTCAAGAACCTTTAGCACCATCTACACTAGGGATATATGAGCCACATCACTAATCTATCGAAGAGAGATTCAATAGCCCTTATCGAGACTTTTTTTGCTAGGAAGCTCAAAAACCTTCACGTATCTTTTAAGGAGACCCTGTAACCTTTACAAAAAGTAGGACGAAAGTTGATGTAGAAGACAACTGTTTCAAGGAGATTCTTGCTACATCTATAGAAGAAGAGAGATGTAGTTTACTTGAAGTGAATACATCTGAGAGAGAGAGAGAGAGAGAGAGAGAGAGAGAGAGAGAGAGAGAGAGAGAGAGAGAGAGAGAGAGAGAGAGAGAGAGAGAGAGAGAGAGAGAGAGAGAGAGAGAGAGAGAGAGAGAGAGAGAGAGAGAGAGAGAGAGAGAGAGAGAGAGAGAGAGAGAGAGAGAGAGAGAGAGAGAGAGAGAGAGAGAGAGAGAGAGAGAGAGAGAGAGAGAGAGAGAGAGAGAGAGAGAGAGAGAGAGAGAGAGAGAGAGAGAGAGAGAGAGAGAGAGAGAGAGAGAGAGAGAGGGAGGGAGGGAGGGAGGGAGGGAGGGAGGGAGGGAGAGAGAGGGAGAGAGGGAGAGAGAGGATGAGGAGAGACTGTGATCTTTATTCTCTATCTTGATTTTCGAATCCTTGCTTTCTTTATATCCCATGGATTGGAGAAGATTCACACAGGACTGCCCTTATCTTCTTCTGGTCTCTGCCTGAGTTCCAATGAGACGGGAGTGACAAAAAGCAGCATCATCTTTATTGACTATGTAACGACTCTATTTGACATCCAGACAACAACGTCAATCCGATCGGCTTTAGTCGGCGAATATTGAGCCTTGGTCGGTGAGCGATGAGTGAAGTGTCTTCCTTCGTTGAGCACTGATGGAGGGAGGGCTCGGTCAGTGAATGGATTCAGCTCGGTCGACCAACAATCAGTCGACAAACCCCAATCTTTGATCGATCGTTGAGTACTGCAGCAGAGAACATTAATTGGCATTCAGATCTCCAATCTGCGATCCAGTATACGGTCTGCGAATGAGTGATCAGCGAATTCTTGAGTCAGCGATCTCCGATCCCTTCTGAGATGGCCATGTCATTTCTTCTCAGGCCTTTCTGTCCCCCTTCAAGCTTCTTTTTAATGCTTCAAGGTCAATCCCCTGGCTTTTTTAGATGTGAGAACAGCTTGCATGTTAAAGTAGTTCACATCATCAATCATGTATGGTTTTAGACTATCAAATCTAAAGAATTTTTTCAACAATCTCCTCATATTTGATGAGGACAAAGCCATATGAGATTGATGAAGGAACTTACATGAGAAGTTGTTTGAACTACATAGTTTACTCCTCTTATTTCATTATTCTTATCCATGTTTCTATTCTTCCAGTATATTCTCTGGAAGATGATAAAAGTATTCACTTTAGTTTGAGATCAAAACACACACCGGAAACATAGGGTAGATTCAAGAGTATTCTTGTTACAGAAAATATATGTAGCATTTCTTAGGGTTATATGATGCAAATAGAGATTGCATATGAAGAAAAGTTTAGACAATGTTCTTTTATAGAAAATGTGATTTAAAAAAATAGAAGTAATATTCAACCTCGATTGAATCTTTTCACCAAGGTTTTAACTAATAGAGGTGAACCTCGCTCTGATATCACTTGAAAGTCGGGGATAAAGCTGAATATTTTCAAGTGAAGAGGATAGTTGTCTTCATGAATCACAATTATTGAGTTTAGTAAAAAAAGGGAACTTCATCACAGAAAAGAGAAGAAAAATAAAAAAATAAAAAAGAAAGCATCACAGATGACACAGTTTTCTATTGAGGTTCCCTGCAAACAACACATGTTCGAGTAGTCCTATCTTCCATAGAAATGGGAAACACTGCATATCTAGGCCGCACAACCTTTTTCATCTTGAGGCTCAAGAACCTTTTAAAAGCCTTTACACCGGGGATTCAAAAACCACGTCACTAATATTTTGAAAGGAGATTGAGTGATCATTACCGAGATTTTGTTAGAAAACTCGAAAACCTTCACAGATCTTGTAACCTTTACAGATAGAGGAAATAGGAAGGTTGATGTGGAAGATGGTTGTTTCAAGGAGATTCTAACTGCATATATAGAATAATAGAGATGCAATTTACATGATGTGAGAGATACCTCTGTGAGAGCGAGAGAGTAGCGATGAGGTGAGATTACGATCTGTATTCTCTCTCTTGATCTTCAAGTCCTTGCTTTCTTTATATCCCGTGGATTGAAGATGATTCAAGGAGGACTCCCCTTATCTTCTTCTGGTCTATATCATAGTTCTAATGAGATGGGAGTGACAGAAAGCAACATCATCTTTATTGACTATGCAATGGACTCATTTCGCATCCAAACAAAAAAAAATGTCAATCTGATTGGCTTCAGTCGGCGAAAGTTGAGCCTTGGTTGACGAGCGACGAGTGCAGAGTCTTCCTTCTTTGAGCGGGTGCAAAGTACTCGGTCCGTGAACGCGTCCCAAATCAGCGAATACTCGATCTCCGATCCCTTCTGAGCAGGCCATGTCATTTCTTCTCGGCTCCTTTCTGGAATCTTTTGGGCTTCTTCTTTCTGCATCAGGGTCTGTCCCCCTGGCTTCTTTAGAGGTGAGAACAACTTGCATGTCAAAGTAATTCACATCATCAATCACGTATGATTTTGTACCATCAAATCCATGAAATTTTTCCAACAACTGCTGCTTCTTCAAGCCAAATGCCAAGGTCCTTTCGACCGGAGAAGCAACACATTTGCTCTAGCGCGCTATTCTAGCTGTAATGTGCGCATTTTAAGTGAAATGTGTTTTCAATCTCTTTCTATAGGTTTCTCGACTAGTAATAAATCAACGGTGTTCAAATAGTAACTAAAATTGGCAAGAGTAATGAGTGCTCCAGACAGTTCGCCTCTTAGAATGTACTTCTGAGGTTTATTGTGTTTCTACTATGTTTCTTTGGGTTTAAACACAAATTTATTTTGAGACTATGACAGGAACCAGCTGAATACAACAAAAAGAAAACTAGTTAAAGCTTGCACCGCTTAAAACCGCGCTGAGAATGACTTATGACTTCCCTTTTTCATAGTTCATGGAAACATGGTAGATGTTCAATTTTTTTTCATCATGCAACCTCCCTTTTTTATGTTGACTGTTCTCCAACCAATAAACATGTAGACAAATATAATCAATTCAATTGGACTTCGACTTCGTTTGGCGCGGTGGCGGCGGTCGTGAAAGGTAGCAAATTTCATGCATTTATGCACAGAACTAGTTTATTTTCTTGGTAGCGGTCATGCATAACCTTTGTCATGTCAAACATACATTCTATGATAATTGCGTTTTTGCCCAAACTCGCCGGAGAAAATAAGTCACGCCAAACGAAACCTTCATCTGGTTCGAGTTACTAATTGTTAAAGCAAAAGTTGCAGGGAGAGAGATAACTGACGAGATGGAGAATATTGCTTATGGTGAAAAAAAAATTATATTTTTTTTTTGTGATTTCATAATAGCAAAAATATTTACGAATAGTCATTTTCAAATGTTATAATTTGGTACTAGTAATGATTTCTTAGAAGTAAATTATGATTTGTTAATAAAGCACCTAAAATTTATTACATATATAAGCAAGGAATGGCTACCATATAAGAAGCGTGGCTAATTGCCACTTCATCGTAGGAAGAGGAGAAGAGGAAGACACCGACTTTTCTTTATGGGGGTGTGAGGACCACAATATTATTTATTATTACTGCGGGTTGTTTAGGGTTTAGGGAGAGGACAAGACTTTTTACGTGGAAAATCCGGAAATAGGAAAAACCACGGAGTTGGTTCAGTGCTGACCAATTCCACTGATTTGCTTGAGGTTACAAGTGTTAGAATATTCGGGAGGCCAGGTGATATGTTACCGCTCCGATTACAAGTACTTGAAGGTGAAAAAAATGTGAAGGCTCCTTCCGCGCTCGTAGGAGCGGTTTCTGGAGCAAGCACTTTAGCGGGCACTTGAGCGGTTGCTTGAGTAGGAGAGCCAGAGAACACCAAGTCGTCGTCGGAAAACATTCAAAGTTTCAAGTACTCGCCGGAAAACCTTCAGAGTTCTTTTCCCTCTTCTTGGTTGCTTGTCTTCAAATGAAGGCTTAGGGGTCTTTTTATTGTTTTCTGAGGGGCACCATGGTAATTGCATTGTCTTGGAGTTTGAGCCGGCGAATGAGGTCGTACGATTTTGGTTACCTTGATCACCAATTTCCGGAAAATGACAGTCATGCCCCCCGGGCGCCCCTGGAAGGTTTGTCGGTCGCGATGGTGGCCGAAGACGATGGCGAGCGGCGTTGACGAATGGCGGTGGCGGAAGGCCGGCATGTGCGCGGGGAGGGCACACGGCTCGCACGTGGCCTGCGCGTGCGTGCGGCCGTTGGGTGTATGCGACCGCTGGGTGCGTGTGGTCATTGGGTGCACTCGGCCACTGCGCGGGTGTGTGGTGCTCTCGCTCTGCTGCTGCCCGCACGCGCAGCTGCTGCGCACGCGCGTGGAATGTTTGTGTGCGGCCGTTGTGCACGTGTATGTGTCATGTTCCTGCGCGAGCGCTGTGTGCATGCGCAGCTCTTGTGCATGTACTAACTCGCACTGCACTAGCTTGAAAACTGAGTTTATTGCGACGATCTTAGGCTCGCCGGATCCACCGTTTGCTGGAGAAAGGGACAGAGCATGTAGGGCTTGAGGCCGACAAGGATGTTGATGAGAGACTCGGTAAAGTACCGCCTCCGCATATGGAGATCTGCTCGACGAAGTCGTCTGCTACTTTGTACTTCTAGTGCTGCACCGCCTCAGAGCATGTCGTTGAGGGCATGGATTAGACAGATGCCGACCTCCTGCGTATCTTCCATCATCGATGGTTTCTTAACTGCAACCAAACGAAGGTTTTATATTTAATTTGGTTCTTGAGCAGCTTTTACACCTAAGCTTCCTCACCCAACTAATTTGCCCTAGAAGCGAGCATCTAGCTTCTTTATTTTCTTTCTGTAACATAGTTTTTACACCGACGCCTCAACTTATCATTCCCATGGAGATATGATTTCTTCATTTTTTTAGATGTGTTGTGGGGAAGTGGCTAGAGATGGGGGTGTTGCCAGAGGCGAGGACGTGTCAGATGTGCAGGAACGCCTGAGGTGGGAGTTGGGCCGAGGTAAACCAGTCACAGACTAAGGTTTCCACCATCCATGATCCTCATCTCATGGAAGTACCATGTCATACTTCACAAGAAGTTTTCCACCTCCTTTGCTCCTCTGATCCTCATCTCATGGAAACCAGTCACGAACTAAAGTTCATATTCACTGCATTCATGAAAGAATTATGTGCGGTTCTCATTTTGTCCGTTGAAGATTTTGTTGTTTGATCTAATTTTTGAAGTTTTGGATTGTTATGAAATATGCAATTGTTGTGTAATGTACGGTTGTTGGTATTTCAAATTCAATTTTATTCATTATTTTTGATAATGTCGAGCAATATCGTTACTTTTGTTTGTTTTATTTTCAAAATTACATTTTTACTTAATGTTGATTTAATTTAATTTTTATTTTTATAGGAATATCAAAACCATGACGATCAAGGAGGACAAAATTAATGCATTTTTGTTTACAACAATTTATCTTTTTGCTGAAATTTATAATGTAGTTCTATGATTTTCCTTTTGATTGAAAAACAAATGGAGTGTTTTTAACACTACTGCGTGCAATTGACAATTTTAGGTGTCTTTAACAAAAATATGAGAAAGTGTGGTGCTTTTAACAAAACGATGTTACTAGCCAAAAGTGCTGTGCTTTTAACAATTAAATATATATAATCATTTGATGTTTTAGTTTTATCCTTATTTATCAATACTTAAATGTTTTTTTATTTATACTGATTTTATTATTATTAATATGTCTATTATTTACTTAGAAAAATATTATTTGTAATGTTAAGAAAATTTATTTCATCCTCCTTCGTAACAATATATTAGCTTTATTTAATTTTATCGTGCATTATTTATTACTATAAAAATGAAAGTTCATCATCTATGTTGTTATATTAATTGTTCTTGTTTTATTTATTTATCTTATGGGCTTCAGTCTTCACACACACACAAGGTTCCGTCAAACTTGTATCAAAATCGCCAGCTGTTAATCTCACGTCCATACTAGACATATTTCCTATCACCTCATTATGAATGATAGGAAATATGAAATATTACGCCCAGGCGAAATATGCGCGTCTGGGCGTAATATGAGAAAGTGTGGTGCTTTTAACAAAACGATGTTACTAGCCAAAAGTGCGGTGCTTTTAACAATTAAATATATATAATCATTTGATGTTTTAGTTTTATCCTTATTTATCAATACTTAAATGTTTTTTTATTTATACTGATTTTATTATTAATATGTCTATTATTTACTTAGAAAAATATTATTTGTAATGTTAAGAAAATTTATTTCATCCTCCTTCGTAACAATATATTAGCTTTATTTAATTTTATCGTGCATTATTTATTACTATAAAAATGAAAGTTCATCATCTATGTTGTTATATTAATTGTTCTTGTTTTATTTATTTATCTTATGGGCTTCAGTCTTCACACACAAGGTTCCGTGAAACTTGTATCAAAATCCCTGCTGTTAATCTCACGTCCATACTACATATTTTCTATCACCTCAATTAGATATATTAATTGGACCAAAGATTTTTATATGAATTAATTGCAAAGGTCTAGTATTGATTATTTCTGTTTTATGTTTAAATGAAAATATGTTAAATTATTATTTAAGTTTGGAAGACCATGAATTAACTTTTTTTAGATAATTTTAAAGTTAACTTGGTGCCAGAGTGATTAAGTCGCCTATACAAAAGATCTAATTATTCATTTTTAACCATTAAACATTAAAAAGGTGATGTTGAAAGATATTATAAATGTAATCATGCACACATTATGAGTCCTAAGTGCAGTGAATAATATTTCATTAGAAATAACTTTAATAATTTTACATGTGTTGGTGGATGATTCAAATAAGTATTTAAGTCTTTATCACATAGTTGACGAATAGAAATTTAGTTATGTTTTAAACCATCAACTTACAATAACACATTAGAAATAAAAAAAATCATTACTCACTGAACCAATGCCCATGGTCTTTCCTTTGCTATTGTCGTCAAAGGTGACCGATCCACATATCTTCTCATTCAGGCTAAATAACTTATTTTTATTGCCCGTCATGTTTTTTAAGCAACCCGAGTCCAAATATCACACGTCTTCTTTGTCATTAAACTGACAACATACATAGAAAGAAGTGTTGAAGTATTTGCATGCTTCCATATACTCTTTATATATATATATATATATTGTCATAAGAGGGAGTGTTGAAACCTGCAACAGGTCTCTTGAGTTCGGACCCACTGGGGTTGCAGACGATGCTTACTTCTCCCTCACTAGACTCTCTTGACGGTGGATGTGAGAATAAGGAAAGACCCAAGGCTGAAGCGAGGAGGTCCCGCCACACACCCGGAAGATCTTAGAGAGCTTCCCCTCCCAAACCAGAGCTCAACCGGGCACCTTGGAGGGCACTAGCAGCCGACCAAAAACTAGCCTGGAGGAGAGGATTCTCTAAAATCGGATCTCCTCCAAGGTGCCCTTAAGGGTCTATTTATAGATTTTTCTAGGCTGGTCTGCAAATAGCATGAATCCGCCTTTTAGTTTTACTAACCGCGCCCCAAATTGGTCTGCTAATAGCCTAACTCCGCTGTTCAGAAGGGCTATTTGCAGCCCACAAGGGGTATTGTGGTCATTTCCCCCTTAAATCCTTTTGGGCGAATGGTCCGTGAGGGCACCACTCGCTGGGCACCCGCTTAGCTGAGCGAATGCCCACGCTTCTGGGCGAGTGGTCCGCGAGGGCACCACTCGCCTAGCTCCTTCTCTTCCGCAGCTTACCCCCACCAACCCGGGGGTACTTCCACCTCCTAGCCGGGGCGAATGATCTGGCTGACCCAGGTCTCGCTAGTTGGCTTGAGGGACCCACTCGGCGAATCCGGGTTGTACAGGGAGAATATACCTCAGTGTCACTTTGGACACTAATGTCATCATCGACAGATCGTGGGATTTTTTCAAGAGACATGTGTTGACCTTCTCTTCATCGCTCGAAGAGGGCACACTAATCTCCTCAGAAGTTGAATCATCCCATGTGGACACCTTCATGACTTTCTTCTCTCTCTCTCTTCTTCTTCTTCTTCTTCCTCCTCTTCTTCTTCTTCTCTTTCTTCAGGTATTTGAGCAGTTGCTTCTAAAATAACCAGGCTTCCTACAGTTATATCACTCATGAGCCAACTTTTCTTCCTCACTTGCAGAAGCTTCTACCTTCTTTGGCGATGATCCTCTCTTGTTCATATATTTACGGAACATATTCCTTCGCTACGGGGTTTTCATGAATCTTGTGAAGCCTTGAATGAATATGCATTGCTCGTCATCATCTTCTTCTTTCATTGACTTTAGTGTCACTGATTTATTCTTCAGATCCATTTGATATTCATCATGTTGAATCTTTAGTTCATCCTCATTGGTTTTTTTAGGTTCCCGATGAGGCTCTCGATCTCGACCCGACTAAAATTTTGAGTCTGCTCAATCGCAATGACAATTGGATTGAATCTGGGGGAGATATCTTAGTATCTTTCTCATCAAATCGTTGTTGGAGATGGTCTTGCCGAGAGGTTTGGATGCATTCACAATTTATGTAAACCTGGCGTACATGACATTCACCATTTTGTCTGTCTCCATGGGGAAGTGCTCATACTCTAATTCCAGTCAGAATAATTCGACTCCTTGACCTGTGAAGTACCTTCATTAGTTAATTCCAATCATCTCCAAATATCAGAAGTTATGTCACAAGTACAAGTTCTATTGAATTTAGTTATATCTAATGCGCAAAATAAAGAATTCATGACTTTACCGTTATTAGAACATCTACGTTTATCAAAATTGTCTCATTTATCCTGGAGATTGTGTATAACCCTATTTTCAATAGGTATAGATGGTGGTGCATAACATGTTTCAATCATGTGTCACACATCCATATCTATGGTCATAAAAAATCACTTCTTTCTAGTTTTCCAATACGTATAATTAGTACCCGTGATTGCTGGGGGACATGTTATACATTGACCTTCATTTAAAGCAACCATATCTCAAGGTTATTAAACCTTCTAAGAGTTAACTATCATTGATACCATTTGTTGGATCACAATGCTTTCTTAGAGGGGGGGGGGGGGGGGTGAATAATGATTAATTAAAAAAATTTCTAAGAAATCAAATATAAAAATCATTCGATAGATTAAGCATAATAGAATTTTGAGTTGTAGAATTGAAAAGAAAAATCAAACATTTTTATTAATATATTTTCATAATACAAGAGTTTTGATTTTGATGACGTTAAGATCAAAACGATGAAAAATAAATCTTGTTATTTTCTATACCGACTATTCTCCCTAAGAATCAGTTGGATTTAGCTAATCCACCCCGGATTGGCCTCACGTCAAGCCCTAGCTAATTATCAATATACCCCCAAATTAACATCAAGCCCTCCGTAGATCTAACCAAGACCTAGTCACCACAAACGAGGCGAATTCCTACATGACACAAAGATTTAAAAATCAAAAATAAAAACAAACATACAAAAAAGATTGATAGAACTTCAATTCATAAATTCCCTATAATCTGATGACGGAGGAAGACGTGGAAGGGCCACTTGTAATCATTGTGCTAGAACGTGATCCATTCACTTGAGTATTGTTGTTACATGTTGATCTTCTTTTGAATAGTTGTTCGTTGAAACGTGAGAGTGTATGAGGTTATGAAGGCGGTTGGGGCATCCTTTCCTTGAAGAATATGCGTGCTAGAATTGAAAAGAATGCAGATTTCAGAACAAAAATATGTTTTATAGATCTTTTGGAGCTACCACTGGCGGTAATAGCTATTGTCAGGCGGTATCGCGGAAATATGAGTCCCGCGCCAATTTCCCTTCTTAGAATAGCAAGGCTCTTTTTTATTTAGGTTTGCGCTAATGCGGGAAGATAATAAGTTATCGATGGGCGGTAGAAAAATCGAATTTTGCACTTTAATCACCGTTCAATCCGCATGATTGTAACACCCCACTCGTATACATCATATAATATGGGTCCTACCGGGTCCCCACGACATATAGAGTCAACAAGTAGCGCATTATAAGAAGGTAACCAACATAACTCACATCTCAAAGTACAATTATGTACGACGAAAGCTAATTTAAAATCAGCTAAAATCAAAACCATAGTACATAAAAATCCAGAGCATATCCATAACTAAAATTCCATCACTTGTAATACTTACAAATGTCCACATGCCATGACAAATTATAAGCTTATACAAAATTTGGGCAAGTAAACCTATGCATCAATTTATATTTGCAATAAGCAACATCAACTTACAACTTAATTTCTTTTGGCAGTAAAACTTTTCATTCACGCGCAGAACCTTGCAACCATCACAAATAAGTGGGAAAACATGATTCAGTCAAAGTTGACCACAAACCGTGTAATGAGTCTCCTTTTTCCCAGACAATCTAGCAGAGCCCATGGAGCTATGTCCTGAAGGTTCAGCATACCACAACTACAATAAAAGAAAGCAGTAACAAGCAACAGGGTGATGTATCACAAGCATCATAAACATTTTTTCATGTTGAGCAGTAAAGTAAATGAGTCTATTATGCAATCACAAATTAGCATAAGCATTATATTCTCTCTGCCTTCTCCTGACCTAATTTCACACTCTTCAATCGAAGTCTTTCTTCTCTATCTAATACTCAGATCAAATCATTTTCTCTGGTGATAGTTCTCCTTGTCTAGAACATTTAAAAACTACTTTAAATAGTTTTGAATATCCTTCCAAAGGATTCTGTGTGGTTCTTGAGTTCCCATTGTAAAGGGGTCTAATTAGGGTCTTGAGTCTCTTGGTGGAAAATACTCTGACTGGCCTCACATAGATAGTGCTATCTCACATGGACTATGGAAGAGTGGATTACATTGATTTATTGAGGAACTACTATAAAAAATTGTGACACACTCATTATAGCTAGCTAGATTTATATTTTATCATTATATTTTATTATTTCTATGATTTTTGGTAGTGGCTGTGTGTAATTTGCAAGCAGATTTTAAATTTTTTATTCATCCCCATTTAGAGAAATATTCAATCTCTTTACACACAATTAGTACTAGGGATATGTTCATTTTTAAGGGTTAAAATCTTGGTGAATTAAGATATGATAACTAAATATTTCCAAGTGACCAAAGGCCAAATTTCTCTCAAGCAAATTCAATATGAGATAACTACTTCAATGTTTATGAACATGATAGTGAATTTGAGTCTCGTAGGATGAAATTTTTCTGTGAATCCGAAGTATCAAATAATGTTTCTTTTCTCCTAGAACTCCACAATAAAATAGAGTTGTCGTGAAAGAATATAATGCTCATTGAGGTTGACATAATTTTATTTGCTGAAACTGGAGCACCTATATATTTTCGAGCTGAAACAGTAAACATTCATGCCATGTGCTAAATTGATCACTTATCAACAAATTACATGGGAAAATCTCTTATAAAGTGTTAAAAAGGACTCCAAACTAGTCCAGCACAAAATGCCCGATCGGGCCGGCCCGGACCGGGCCTGATCGGGCCCGGGCTTTTGTAAACCGGGCCGAGCCCGGGCCCACTGAAAATCGGGGTCGGGCCGTTTCCCAGGTAGGGGGCCTCATCCGGCCCCCAGGGCCGGGCCGTTTTTTTTGAAAAAATAGATTTTTTTAAAAAAAAATTTAAATACTTATAACATATTACAAAATTAAAAAATGAAAATCTAAAAATTACAAAATCATGATATATTACAAAATTAATAATTAATAATTTACAAAATTAAAAATTTACAAAATTACAAATTACAAAATTACAAAATTACAAATTAAAAAATTGAAATATATTATTAATTTTAAATAACATATTACAAAATTTATTAACTTATTACATATGCGGCGTTTATCCAATCGTCGTGACTTGTAACGCGCTTATCCAACTCAGATATTCATCGCGTTCATCTCGTCTTCTAGCTCCTCCGAGCTCGCCTCCAACGCTGAAATGTGCTGCTTTCTTCTCGTAGCATCCAAATAGTCCTTATAGCAGATGCATAGTTCCAGTGATTCTTCATTTAGCCGACTCCTTCGCTCTTTCAAAACCCTGTCACTAAGAGAAAAAGCGGACTCCGAAGCTACCGTGCTAGCTTGGATTGTTAGTAAATCTCGGGTCATATAGGCCAAAATAGGATATGTATTAACTTTACCTTTCCACCATTTTAAGAGATCGAAGTTTTCGATCTCCTCGGTACTCATAAAATCGCGGAATTGTGTTTTGGTATACAATCCTAATTCGTTTAAGCTACTAGCTGTGCGTGCTTTTTTCCTAAAGGCTAATTCTAACATTTTATTTTTAAAAGAATCTTTTGTTCTTGTTTGCGATACTTCTTCTCGGGGTCGCGAGTCATATAAGTTATCATAATAATTAAAAAAATTCGGTAAATACAGAATGAAATTTTAAAGTACTAACGTTGTCACTATCATCGAAACTTAGATTTATGTTTAAGTTATTATTAATTTCATCTATCAAATTTTCTACGCCGTCTACGCCGAATAACGAATTTAAAGCGGCGGCGCATGAAAACGCGGGAGGCAATTCTCTATAATATTTTAAATATTTTTCTTCCATTATTTAAATTAAAGAAAGCCACCCTTCGTGTTGCTTATAATAATTAAATTTTTGTGCGGTATTTACAAAATTTTCAATTACTAGTGAGCTAGTCGGATAATACACGCCGGATAAAGAAACAGTCGCCCTATGGAAATATTTTAGTAAATCTACATAATGTAATAGTACGTCCCAATCGTTATCAGTTAAATCATGATTATTAATTAAGGTGTAATATTCCATAAGAAGTGTTTTTTGTTGAAACGCTCTTTTCAACATTTTATATGTTGAATTCCATCTCACGGGCATATCAAATTGAGGTTTCAAATATTTATGTCCTTTTGCTGTTACAAATTTTCTAAAATCTTGACTTCGTTGTTTTGTACAATAAATAAATTTAAGCATTGTCTGAATTTTTGAAATATAAGGTTCCATAGCTGGTAGACTATCTTGCACTACTAAATTTAAAACGTGACAGACACATCGAGTGTGAAAAAACGCACCGTTTAACATTGGTTTTAAATCGCGTTTTAATCACTCTATTGCGAGGTTATTATTACTAGCGTTAAAAAGATATACTCATTATTTTATCTTTTAATTTAAATTCACGCACGCATTTAATAATAACCTGATATATAGCTTTACCTGTGTGCGGAAATTCAAAACCTTCAAAACATATAACGCGCTTATTTAGCTCCCAAGAAACGGGATCGATCCAATGACACGTGATACATATATACGATAATTCTACTTTTATGAAGCTACTCCAGACGTCGCTCGTTGATAAATCATCTCATACAATTCAATTATTGTACTTTTATGGAGCTACATATATACGATAATCCTACTTTTATGGAGCTACTCCAGACGCCAACATTTTATCATTATTCATTCATTTGGAATCAAATGAAGAGAATCACAGAAGAAAAGTGAGAATCATTTTCTTCTGCTCTTCCTCCTTTCAACTGCATGTGAAAAAGATGAGAAGTATAATCACAGAAGAAAAGTGAGAGAGGTGGGAGGATTGAAGGAACAAAGAAAAAGGTTGGGAAGAAGAAAAGCAGCAGTTTTTACCTGAAAGTGACAAGAGAAAAACACCACATGAATAAAGAAACTCCACTTCCATTCTCGGCTATTTTAGCTTTTACCCGAAATGGAATTCCTTTTTCTCCTTCTCCTCCTCCCCCTCTCCCTCGCCACCGATCACCATTCACCACTAATAATTCTCTCCGACTTCCACTTCCTCTCTGCTCTCTCTGCTCTCTCTCTCCAGTTTCCATCGTCCTCCCCCCTTTCTATTTATGCGGACTTCACGCTTCAGTCGACGGTAGAGAAACTGGGAAGGAACGGCGATGGGGAGAGGGAAGATAGGGATGAAAAAGATCGAGAATCCTACAAGCCGGCAAGTGACGTACTCAAAGAGGCGGCTGGGGATCATGAAGAAGGCGGAGGAGCTCACTGTTCTCTGCGACGCGCGAGTTTCCCTCTTCATCTTCTCCAGCTCCGGCAGGTTAGCGGAGTACTGCAGCCCCTCCACTGAGTAAGCTGTGAACCCAACATTCACTTCTTTTTCTTTCGCACGAGCACGAATTACCTTGACGAATCTGTGCGCAGCATCAAGGAGATATTGGGACGGTACCAGCAGATGACCGGCATCGATGTCTGGAATGGTCAATACGAGGTTCAGGATTGCTCTGTTTCTATACGATGCACATTTGATTGTTATGTTCTGAAAATGATGCCATTTTTGGGCGCAGAGGATGCAAAATATTCTGAATAATGTCAAGGAGATCAACCGCAACCTTCGGAAGGAGATAAGGCGGGTTTGGATTTCTGCGTTTGGTTTTGCTTTTTTTGTTTAAGAGATTTAAGAGGAGAATGGTGTTCTGTTTTATGCAGGCAGAGGAGGGGGGAGGAGCTGGAGGAGCTGGATATCCAGGAGCTGCGCGGTCTTGAGCAAAATATGGAAGAAGCTCTTGGGATAATTCGGGAGAGAAAGGTATCTGTTTGTTTATAATTTATAATTAGTATACGGGAATTTCCTGTTTATTTTAGGGCGCTGCTATTAGCACCGCAGTTTTGGCTAGTCGTATTTTCTCTTAATTTTTTGCGCCTTTTTGAAATACGTCTTGTACCTGCATTTTTAGGAAAATTGTCCAACAAGAAAGTTGTAGATTTCAACGAGATCTACAACTTTCGTGTTGAACACTTTTCCTAAAAATGCATGTACAAGACGTACTTTGGAAATACGCCCAGATTTCGCGCCTTTTGGAAATACGTCTTGTACATGCATTTTTAGGAAAAATGCTCACCAATTTTCCTAAAAATGTATGTACAAGACGTATTTCTAAAAGACGCGAAAAATTAGGAGAAAATGCGGTGCTACTAGCCAAAACTGCGGTGCTAATAGCAGCGCCCTTATTTTATATCCTTTTTAATGTGGATTTATTCTTAAATTAAAAGAGTTTAAAGGCGGGTTTTAAGTTCTCAGGATGACTGTATTTATTCAGGGTGTTAGTTGAGTTGAGCCTGCACATATTCAGGGTGTTAGCTGAAAAGCTCATGAGCCGAGCTTGACTCGAGCTCAATTGGTAGCCCTTGAGCTTGAGCTTGAGCCGAGCAAAATGAGTTTGTCGAGCTTGAGCTCAAATTTGAAATTTTGCCAAGCTCGACTCGTATGCACTAAATAAGGTATTGCAATTTAAATTCATAATTTGAAACCAATCCGGGATAGTTATGTATGCCCCCAAAACAATTCAAGTTATAGCATAATATTTAGAAACAATAGTAGCAATTGTTAGGTACCTGGAAACATTTCAGCACTGCAATCAACCGAAATCGAATTTAGAAACTGTAGAAAAATGAGGGGTGCCGAGAAGATATATTCGAACGAAAAACAAAGAGAAAATCACAGAGAACACACAAAATTTAAGAGGTTCACTCAAAACCGGGCTACGTCCCCTATCCCGCCTCCGCTTCGCCTTCTTGTATTCACCAAAAAGATTACAAAACACACAAGGTTACAAGGATCAAAACCGATCCTACCTCGCACCCCTCTCTTTGGACAAGAAACGGAGGAACCACCGCCGGAAACGCCTCTCCACGAATCTCCTCGTAGACGCCTCCAAAACTCTCAGCCGAAAAACCGCTGAGAAGAACCCTTAACCCTAGATTCGGGTTACACGCCTATAAATAGTCCACGGAACCGAAACCCGGATATCCGCACACGGATCCCCGCGTTCGCTGGTAATTCAATCATCGGAGAGAGTCACGCTCCGACGTCTCTAAGCTCACGTGAGCTAACCCGGTGTGAGAAACAAGAGAGCCGGAAGTGTTCCCCAACTCCAACAGAAACAATAGTAGCAGTCCGATTTAAGTTGATTTGGACTCAAACCGAAACCGAATTGATGGACTTGGGTTTCGGTTCAAGTTTTGATTAATTTATTCGGTTTTACTATTTAAAATAATTTTTAACTTAAAATATCGCAAATATTTTAAATTTCTGTCGTAACTTTTATAGTGAATTTTGTGGTCTAAATTTCAATACCCGGGAATATAAAATAGTATCATGTAAATGTTAATAAAATGCTTACCTGTGATATATTGCCAAAAATAATGAAGCTATATATTTTTTTTTTATTGTGAAAAAGGAAAAGCATATTGTAGTATCAAGAATTATCAATTCAATACATTACTTATTCTCGGTTTATATAATATATACATTAAAAAATTAGTTTAAATTGAATTTTTTTTAAAATTATCAAATGATATAACTTGCATATATTATGATGTTAATAACAACAATCAGATGTTCATTTATGTGTATTATTAGTCGGGGCGGTTCAGTTTTTCGTATATGAAAATCGAAACGACCTGAATCGTTCAATTCGGTTCGGGCGGTTTTGCAGCTTTTTGGTTTTTGTGCACACTCGTAGGACCCAACTTAACAATCAAGATCCTCATGGACGAATGCCCTAGAGAGCTTCGAAGGGTGGTGACAATCGACACCAACATCTCCTCTTAGCCAAAGAAGGTGAAGAGCGTAAACAACTGGTTCTCACAGAGTCACAGGGACATCGGAGGCTAGTGGTTGCCTCCTCTTCTTTAACCCTTTATGACTCCGACGACTCTGTTATTGGTGTCTGTGAGATGGAGGCAATCAAAAGATTAGTATCACTGTCAATATAATATGAATCTATGAGGTCGTGCATTAAGAATGAGCTGGAATAGGAAGATTGATCGTGTCGGATCTTAATTAAGTCAAACTTTAATAAAAATCACATCCCTAAATAATAATTAATGGCTAGTAATTATTTCAGTTATGAACCGAAAAGGCACCATTCAGTTTTCAATCGAATATGCACAATGCGAATGACATAACCCATCCTTTAGACAAAGATATGGAGTTTCAAAAATTGTTGTTCTAAGTGTCTTTCACAATCATTCTCTATGAGACCGTGAGAGAGTTGGGGAGGCTGAAGAGGAAATCTGAGAGAGATGAAGCCAGTACCCTGTACGGGCTGTCTTGGAGTTTCAGACATTCACATGGATACTGATAGAGACGCTGATACATTCTTCGTGTTTGGTTGTCGACAAACATCTCCAAAAACAAAACCTATTTCATTATTATTAACTAGTGGCATGCACATCATCACACTATGTCATTTTCTTAACCTTAAATGAAACACATTAAATATTCTCAACATTGGCTATGTCATAATATTTTAATGATATTAACATGTTCTAACATTACAATATGATCTCATTTCATCAGACCTCAAACAAGATTAGTCCATTACTACTTATCAAGTCATAATTCATTAACATACATTGTTATTTTCATGAGTTTATCATTATCAACTCATCATTTTATTATCATTCATGAGCCCAATGACCCAAAACCTCATTATAACATGAATACAAGTGATTCAACTTTTCATCGCTTCCAATGCAATAAATACGAGCATTATTTCTGCATACGCATAATTCAAGTGGTGTTACATAAAAAACGTAGTAAGTTTATAATTCTACCCACCTTTGTCCTCTCTCTCTTGTAAGGGCTATTAGATCTATTTGTTGCTAAAACGATTCTTCTATTCTATCTAGCTTGTTTTGATTGCTCGAGTTTTTTTACATGGTATCAGTACATGTATTCCCTTATAGTGCCCATGCCTCTAGCCCTGACATTATCCACATGAGGAGGCATGTTGGGGGTGCTTCATGTGACTATCAATATGGTACTATGCATAATCTCTGTTTTTATACCCACGTCATGAATCCCGAGGTATCGTCTATATGCTTTATAGGTCTCTGGGTCACTCCACTCTAACCGGTTGGTTTTGAGTTGGATGCCACAAGATTTTATATACGATATCTATGAGAATTTGAAATATTTAATAATTTTATTTCAAAAAATATTAACTATTACATGAGAATGCTCCTCTTTATATAGAATAGAGGAGGAGGATATTATATAATTGAAAATGTGTGACTAAATACAATAGAGGAATTATACACAATGGACTCTTTCTTTGTGCTTTTCATCTTTGGGCTTTAAGACTCCCCCTCAAGCTGAAATAAGTATGTCGATCATTCTCAGTCTGACATAAATATCTTAAAAAGATGAGGAAATTGGTTTGGTAAAGATGTCAGCCAACTCTCTATCTGAAGAGACAAATGTAATGCATATTTGCTTTTTCATAACTTTCTCTCTAATGAAGTGACATTCAACTTCAATATGTTGTCTTTTTATGGAATACTCGGTTTATATATATATATATATATATGACAACTTTACTTTCACAAAACATAGGTTGATGATAATCATGGATTTCTCCGAAATCTTTTAGAAGTGTTCTTAACCACTTTAACTCACACGCAGTTTAAGCCATACTTATGTATTCAGCTTCTGCACTTGACCTGGATGCCACTGTTTGTTTCTTACTTTTCAAGTAACAAGATTTCCATCGACGAACGTGCAGAATCCAGAAGTGATTTTCCAATATTCTTTGTCATCTGCATAGCTAACATCAGAATATGCTTCAATGCGCAAATGATTGTCTCTTTAAAATAATAGACATTTTCCCGGAGACCCTTTGATATATTATAATATTTTTATGACAGTATCTATGACACTTTCTGGGGGCTTACATGAATTGGTTGACTTTTCCAACATCATATGAGATATCAAGTCTGATTACGGTAAGATAGATGAGTTAACCCATCAGTCGCTTATGAGGAATAATATTTTGAAGAAGAGGGGATGTTTGTCATCACCTACAAACATATGACCTCAATCGGGTTTTGTGTCAAGAAGACATCATTGAGTAGATCTAGGGCATACTTGCATTAGGAGAGAACAATAAGGTTATTTCATCTTGCGATTTCAATTCTCAAGAAGTATTTGAGATGACCTATTTCTTTTATGACAGTGTTCATGGAGATGTTTCTTTGTTATCTCTATTTCAGAAGAGTCATCTCAAGTAAGAAGAATGTCATCAACATATACATCCAGAATAACCATCCCGTGGTTGGTCTTTCATATAAAGAGAAAGTGGGCAGCAGTTTTCTTCGAAAAATCAATGGTACAGATGACCTGACTAAATTTGTGAAACCACACTTGGGGGCTTTGCTTTAGATCATAAATAGCCTTTCGAAGCTTACACAACTGAGACTCCCCTTGAGCAATATAACCAGGAGGTTACTCCATATAGAATTCTTTGTGCAGGTCACCATAGAGGAAGACATTTTTAACATCAAGATGATTCATTTGCCAATTCTTATTGACAACAATAGAGAAGAGGACCCAAAGAGTACTTATACAAGTAACAAGAACGAATGTGTCAAAGAAATAAACACCGTAAATTTGGGTGAACCCCTTTGCAACCGACCGAGCCTTATATCTATCCATAGTATCGTTAGGAATAAATTTGATGACAAAGGCGCAGTAACAACCAACAATATCAGCCCCAGACAAGGTAGGAACAAGAGTCCAAGTACCCCGTGATGTCAAGACTGACCCTTCTTCATCCATAGTCGCCTTCCAGCGAGGTATATAAAGGGCTTCATGATAAGTAGTCGGAATGGTGTTAGTAATCAAATGTTGAATACTCCCACTTACGCCCTTGCACAGAGTAATGAAAATATCTAGATCTGAGTCAATTGAGGTGAAGGAACCTTTAAAAGAGGAGAAATCTGACCTAGGAAGACAGTGGGCACTCTGGAGTGGAAGGAGTGAGAGTTCGACGGGAAGCTAGACGGCGATGATAATGATAAGGAAAGAGGGAAATATGAGGTATATGTTCAGTATGTGGTGGCATGAATGATAGGGAAAGACGAACCAGAGATAGAAGGGGACGAACAAGGAGGAGGTCGAGACTCGAGAGTGAGAGTCTCACCTTTCATGGAAAAATAGGGAGTAAGCTCAAAACTGTAATATCAGCATAGACATATTGATGTTTGATGATATGATCAAAATACTGATATCCCTTCTGAGTTGGGGAGTAGCCTACGAAGATACATTTGGTGATGCAAGCAGAGAGTTTATCTCGACCAAGTGCATGAGTGTGAACGAAGGTAGTACACCCAAACACATGAGGGGTGAGAGAGAAATGTGTGGCATTTGGGTAAACAAGAAATGAGGATAACATGACCCTAATAAGAGCATGAAACATTCATTTGACATGGGAGTGTCTGAGCAAAATCGAGGAGATGATTCTTTCTCTCGGACACTCCTTTTTGTTGGAACGTATGCATACAACTGATCTGATGAATAATACCATTAGAAGTGCCAAAAAGAAGAAAATTGTTCGCTTATATATTCTTTTGCATTATCAGTTTAAATAATTTTTAGATGTAAACCAAACAACATGCGAATTTCATTATAAATGTAGATAATATAGAGAAAAGTTCAGAGCTTTGAGAAGATACGCCAAAGTACATCGAAAAAAATCATCAATAAAAGTTATAAAATACAGACTTCCTCGACCAACAGACTTGGTGGGACTAGGACCCCAGATGTCCGAGTGAACAAGGTGATGATTAGTAAACTTAGTAGAGAAGTAAATGTGGTGATGTTTGTCATATTGTCAAGCCTAATATTCTAAAGTGGAGTCTTCTAATTTTAAAGAGGGCGGGAGCTGGTGGAGGAGCCGTAGCAGAGAATGCCCCGGTCGATGATCACTGGAGCGGAGAAGTGGAGATTAAGCAGATTTAGAGAGAATAAGCAGATCATCGAGGTAATAAAGATTGTTGCATTAAGTGCCAGTAGCAATCATCCTCTTGGAGTGAAGGTGATGCGGAGCAGCGACGAGGACGAGCTCGGCCCATTCGGGGCTCATTTGGCGACTTACCATATATGGCATGCCCGGATCGACGATCGGACTCCGCAGATGTGTCCGGATTCGCGCTGCGAATCGATTTGATATATTATTTTACTATGTTTGCATTTATTTTGATGTATTTGGGTAGCCTCACCTCCGGCCAATCATAGCCGTTGATGGGGGATGCCCTAACCCTCCTTTTATTATAAATAGATAGGTAGGGGGCTGATTATTGGCATTGCAGATTTTGGAGAAGAGAAATCCCGAAATCCGGCGATCCCTCCACGGTGCCGACTCCGTGGAACCCTAGGTGACGACTCCTAGGCTTGTATCTCCCTCCCCAAGGTACCCCCTAACCCTAGCCCTCTTTTCCCCCTCCCAAACTCCCTCCTGCAGCCCCCAACAGCCCCCCAAACAGCCCCCCCAAACAGCCACTGTTGGCTGTCCAGAAAATCCCCTCTTGGCACTATTCCTTTATGAAATTTACTATTCCTTAATATAGTTCTCTCAGCCCCCTTCTCCGCCTCCCAGCCAACCCGCCGCCAGCCACCTTGCTCTCCCAAGCCACCGCCACTCTGCTGTCCAGCAGCCCAGCAGCCCACCGCCAACCTTCCACTCGCCCCTTCCCAAGCAGCCCTCCTCCTTGCCGCCAGCCCACAGCAACCCTCCTCTCCCGCCGCCAACCCAAGTAGCCTTCCTCCCCGCCGTCAGTCCGCAACAGCCCTTTCTCCCAGCCCTCTCCTCGACGTGGAACCACCTCCACCCCTCCTTGTCCAAATCAGTCCAGATCTGGACAAAACCATCCCGGATCCGCTCTCAAATCATCGGATCTATCCACCCTCGTCCGGATCTCTACCCACGTCGCTGGATCCATCCATTTCCGGCCCGTTTTCACCTTCCACCGCCAAGGACAGCCACCGTCATCATTTCCACGCCTTCGGTTACACCTCGGATCGTCGCTCACGCATCTCCGGCTTCGAATTCTTCAGTGCCTTGGTCAGCCCACTACTTTGGTGAGTCACTTATTGTATTTGGACGATTATTTTCAGCAGTTATTTATTGGGTTGGACATTTTATATTTGTTTGGAGAAACATCATCGTAGAATATTGCTCTAGATTATTATTGTGATTTACAGGGTTTATTCGTCGCGCGCTCTTGCTTTGGCCCTCCACGCGGAGGAACGCCTAAGCTTGTTTCGCCCTAATTAATTATTGTATCTTGCTGTGAATTAACTGCGTGGGATGTTTAAATTTATTATCTAATTGGTGACTAATCCGTCGGGCTTTACATAGCATGTAGGGTTAGGTCACGGTTAATCCGCCACCTATAGATTCGTCCTGCGTCAATTGGTATCAAAGCGAGGTTGCGCGCACTTCTCGATACGCAGTCGTAGAGTCTATATGTTTTTCATTATGTCTAGGTGTCACAATTATTCCACTCCTCACTTTGGAGGTCTCGAATCCACTTGCACCTTCCCTCATAGACCCCCTTTAGGGAGACCCTCACGATACTACGATGATTATTCGCGAACGCAGTACACCACTTCCAGAGATCGTGTTGACCCATCGACACGACCCCACTATGCTAGAGACGATCAGTATGATGATGGTCGTCGTTCTTATCTGTACACACGAGCAGATCGTGTCGATCCTTCGACACGACTCGGTTACCTTAGGAATGATTATTATGAGGATCGTCGTTCCGAGAGAGATCTTGAGAGTCAGTTTCGTGTTGCTGCCCCTTCCTTTGACGGTTCATCGAGTCCTGAGTCTTTCAGTTATTGGCTCGTAGATATGGAGTATTATCTTGACCATTTTGAGGTATTCGGTGAGCGTCGCGTCAAGTTTGCGAAACTTAGACTTTTAGATCAGGCGAGGGCATATTGGGCTAGCATTGAAAGGACACGCGAGCAAGACCGTCTACATCGCGTCACTAGTTGGGTGGACATGAAGCGTACATTGTGTCAGAGGTATCTGCCTTCGTCGTATCGGAGTCGCTTGCTCGACCAATTATTTTCCCTTCTGCAAGGATCCATGTCTGTCGCTGAGTACAGGGATCGCTTTGATGAGTTAGTTGTGAGGAGCGATATCCGAGAGGACCCAGCCATGACCTCTTGCAGATTTCGGTCTGGCCTTCGATCAGACTTTCGTACTGAGGTGGTTTATCATAGCTCGAAGTCCCTCGAGCAGATGTATCAGCTTGCCCTTCGTTACGAACAGTCTTTGAGATCCGCAAGAGCTGGTCGGTTGGATCCTCACTTTGACCACTGCAGTACGAGTTCCTACCACACCGAGGACACCACTATGTCTACCATTGTTCCGTCAGACATGGCAGAAGTGACACCTGATATGGATTGCTCCCACCTCAGTGAGGTGCTCAACCCAGTGAGTGACCTATCTCTTGATTCTGACCCGTCTCTCGTGACCCCGACGGAGAGCGAGCTTGAGCGACCTCTTGAGCCTATAGTGTCGTGTCCTTCACCCACACCACCACCTCTGGCATGTCATGGGTTGATTAGCACCCCAACCACAGACTCACTTCCTGACACCGCACCCACAGACCCATTCTTGAGCGTAGATCTATGTAGCTCTCCCATTGTCATTACCCTTAGTCACATCACGACCGAGAGCCCAGAGCCTAGTGTTGATCTCGTAGTGGCCATGTCATCCATTCACGGGGACACTACCTTTTTTGTAGGTACTCATCTAGAGGACCTTGAACCTAGTGACGAGTCCCATGACGAGCCCCCAGTTGAGCCTCCTGATGATCCACCACATCCGGGTGAACATGAGATTCACGTGAGGCGCTTGTTTACGAGTTTCGAGTTATTGACGTCTCCTCCCCTATCATCTTTGGCCTTGCCTCAGAGGATGGGTCGTGAGTGGAATAAGACATATGTAGGGCCTACCTTGAGCACACTAGAGTCTACTCATATTTTGAGGACCCACTTTACGACACATCACACTCGTGATGAATTTTGGGACACACCACCCGCGGACCCACCCGATGAGTTCTTTGTTGTCGGGGACACTCACCACACTATAGCGCCACATTTTCTAGTCGGTGCATATGATTTTCACTCAGGCGGTCGTCGCATTCGCGATGACTTTTCTTACACACCTCCTGGTGAGCCCCCTGATGCGTTACGCTCCCTGAGAGTCATGTTGCTCTTCATGAGCTCGCCCTTGAGTGTAGATGTTTCGCACGGTCACCTGAGCACTCGGCGCACACGAGATGAATTTTTCTACACTCCACCGAGGGAACCACCTGATCGGCCACCACATTTTAGAGACACCCCGGTCATTATTAGATTCTCTCATAGAGAGCATGTTGTGCCAGTCATGTTTCATTTACATCATTTGCATAAGTCTGTCGAGTCGTTTCGTCATCATTTGCATGAGTCTGTTGTGTCGTCTGTTTCTCGTTTGCATGTGTGTCATAAGTCGGTCCAACGAATAATTCATATTGGTAATAAATCTTGTAATTCACATGCGGGTGTTCACTGACAAGTGCAGGTACTTCATGAAGGCGAGCAGGTGATGGTGAGAATCTGCGTTGTGAGGCTCCATGCGAGGCTTGCTAAAAGCTTGAGCGTTAGGCGAATGGATCCATATATAATCATGAGACGGATCGAAGCAAACATCTACGATCTTGATATCCCTGCAAGTATGGGTATCCACCTGGTATTTAGTGTTGAAGATATGACGTCGTACTACGAGCCTCGTGAGTATGTGGACCCAAGCAGTGGGGACTTCCAGCCGCCCACACCTCCACTCTCGTTGCCTTACCACCCTCATAGCCCACCCACGTTTGATGGTCACTGCTACTCACCCACTTCTGACACCCGCCCACCTGGGAACTCATCTTCTTTGGTTCTACCTACGGCGCCACCGATCGCACCGGGATCCACCACTCGTGAGTTGAGCGTTGAGAGCTTCATGGAGACCAGATTCCACCAGTGCATTCCTAATACAGTCGTTGGTGACACCTGGGTACTTACAGCTGAGCGTGATCGATTCACCCTTGGACTTCGACTTCAGTACGGTTGTCTCCATTTACCGGAGATGACAGCTTTTCAGTCGGGGAGAGTCGATCGGCGTGGACACTCTTCCATCGATGACACTTGGACGACCTCCGGTGGAGCTCTTCGAGTTGTACCTGGCATTCATCAAGAGAATTCTGATCCCAATTCATCGGGAGATGAATTCTTTCAAGTCGGGGAGATTGATGCGGAGCAGCGACGAGGACGAGTTCTCGGCCCATTCGGGGCTGATTTGGCGACTTACCATATATGGCATGCCCGGATCGACGATCGGACTCCGCAGATGTGTCCGGATTCGCGCTGCGAATCGATTTGATATATTATTTTACTATGTTTGCATTTATTTTGATGTATTTGGGTAGCCTCACCTCCGGCCAATCATAGCCGTTGATGGGGGATGCCCTAACCCTCCTTTTATTATAAATAGATAGGTAGGGGGCTGATTATTGGCATTGCAGATTTTGGAGAAGAGAAATCCCGAAATCCGGCGATCCCTCCACGGTGCCGACTCCGTGGAACCCTAGGTGACGACTCCTAGGCTTGTATCTCCCTCCCCAAGGTACCCCCTAACCCTAGCCCTCTTTTCCCCCTCCCAAACTCCCTCCTGCAGCCCCCAACAGCCCCCCAAACAGCCCTCCCCCCCAAACAGCCACTGTTGGCTGTCCAGAAAATCCCCTCTTGGCACTATTCCTTTATGAAATTCACTATTCCTTAATATAGTTCTCTCAGCCCCCTTCTCCGCCTCCCAGCCAACCCTCCGCCAGCCACCTTGCTCTCCCAAGCCACCGCCACTCTGCTGTCCAGCAGCCCAGCATCCCACCGCCAACCTTCCACTCGCCCCTTCCCAAGCAGCCCTCCTCCTTGCCGCCAGCCCACAGCAGCCCTCCTCTCCCGTCGCCAACCCAAGCAGCCTTCCTCCCCGCCGTCAGTCCGCAACAACCCTTTCTCCCAGCCCTCTCCTTGACGTGGAACCACCTCCACCCCTCCTTGTCCAAATCAGTCCAGATCTGGACAAAACCAGCCCGGATCCGCTCCCAAATCATCAGATTTATCCACCCTCGTCCGGATCTCTACCCACGTCGCTGGATCCATCCATTTCCGGCCCGTTTTCACCTTCCACCGCCAAGGACAGCCACCGTCATCATTTCCACGCCTTCGGTTACACCTCGGATCGTCGCCCACGCATCTCCGGCTTCCAATTCTTCAGTGCCTTGGTCAGCCCACTACTTTGGTGAGTCACTTATTGTATTTGGACGATTATTTTCAGCAGTTATTTATTGGGTTGGACATTTTATATTTGTTTGGAGAAACATCATCGTAGAATATTGCTCTAGATTATTATTGTGATTTACAGGGTTTATTCGCCGCGCGCTCTTGCTTTGGCCCTCCACGTGGAGGAACGCCTAAGCTTGTTTCGCCCTAATTAATTATTGTATCTTGCTGTGAATTAACTGCGTGGGATGTTTAAATTTATTATCTAATTGGTGACTAATCCGTCGGGCTTTGCATAGCATGTAGGGTTAGGTCACGGTTAATCCGCCACCTATAGATTCGTCCTGCGTCAGAAGGCCATGATGATAATAAGAAGTTGGAGAAAATTAGATACAGCATTGTAATTGTCATGAAAGAGCACTGACGGATAACAAATTCAAAAGAAAATTTGGGATAAAATGAGTATCGTCCAGCTGGAGAAGAGAGTTGGTGTTGGAAACACCAGTTCCACAAACCAGAGCAGGACATCCATTAGCTATAAAATGGTGGTAATCGATTATGATTCTCGAGGTGAGAGAAGACAAGAGAGTTTTCAGTCATATAATTGATGTCACCAGAGTCAATGAGCCACTTACCCCATGTAGCAATATGTGCGCTACCTAAAGAGGTGGAAATTGAGGCAGGTTGCTTGGAAGCACTGATGAGGACCTCGATATTGAGTGAAGAGAACCAACAACTAGACTCTGGTTGTGAAGTAGATGGAGACAAAGAAGGCTCATACTCCGTAGTATTGAGATGAGCCTAAGGATGGAGGTGAGGGTGCTTCACAAAGAAGCACTCAACTAGGTGCCCATGTTTCCCATAATGTGAGCAAAGGTGGTGGTTTCCCCTACAACCACTAGTGCGGCCTCCACGACCACAGTGAGCTCTGTGGCCTACCGCATGAGCATATTTTCTAAGGATGAAGGGAAAACAATAGGAGGGTGTCGCAGAAGGTTGGTAATATCATAGATGCGAGTGGCAGTGGAGACCAAGATGGGAGTGTCAGGTTCTCCCATGATCTATTGGCGGATCATCTCATATATGTCTGGAAGTCGGAAAAGATAGCAAACCACCTGAAAATGTTTTTGTTGAGTTGCAAGGTCATCATAGAAGGGACGATATTGGAGAAGTTCGACACCGAGAGATTTAACATCTTGATATGCAACATCAGGAGATAGAGTCAACCGAGTGAATAGATATGAGTAGATGGTGTAGATGCTTAAGGTTTTGACACTCTTAGAGTAAAGGGAAGCAAGATGATTTCATGCCGCATTTACAATGTCATCATAACGACGGATGATATGCAAACATTCATCAGAGAGACTGTTTGCAAGCTAGGTGTGAACAAGAGCATCACTTGTGTCCCAGTCAGCATAGGTGGCAGAGTGTAAGTGAAATGATGTTTGCATTGAGAGCGTAGAAGAAAGATGAATGAAACACTCAAATCTGAATAATTTGGGGCCATTAATTTGGAAGCCATCCCAAGGTTTCCATTTGTACTAGCAATAATAGTGGGTGTTGGAGTTAGAGTGAGTGGTGGTGTCTCTGTATAACAGTGATAAGAGTTTGGAGAGCTAGGCAAATAAGTTCTACAAGCAAGGGATGTATGCGAGCTCGGTGGAGGGTAGCGAGAGCATGGATGCAGAGGGCTCACAAAATTAAGAAAGCTCGCAGGAGTCAGAGAAGTCGCAGACGAGTATACAAAAGTTGCAAGAAGCGTCGACACTCGTAGTAGGCGCTTGAAGAATTTTTCAAGATGGGATGGCGAGCTCTGCGATAATGGAAATTGCAGGATGCGAGTAGAAGAGGAATCACACAATTTTTTGGAGGAGGCAATCACTGGCGGAGCTCATAGAGGGGTTGATAATTAGAAGAGGAATCACACAATTTCAGAGGTTAGGAGAAGTTGCTGCACAGGCTACGGTTGCTATAAGCGAGGTCATCGAGGTGCTGCGAGAAGCTGCGCGAGGATGGAACACTCCTGCTGTGTGGAGGAAGTCACGAGAAGCTCTTGCACACTGAATGACAGTGGGAATCGATCGTGTTGATCGTTGTTTGGGAGAGCTCGACTAGGTGAGAGTTGTAGATGCAACAAAAGAAGCTAAGAAGAAGCAGATGTTGCGAATACGAAGATCGTCAGACTGAGGAGCTGCAAGTTCTACTCTTTCTAGGAAAATATATAAAAGGTTGTGCAGGGCTGCTGTTTTGGTCGAGGATGTTGATCGGGCCGGGAGATCAAGTGTACGAGTACCCGAAGTAGGATGGTGAGTACGTGGAGGATTTGGGGTGAGACCGAGAGAGTTCACACGAGACTTGACATATTTCGTAGGAAGTCTGGAGTATTCACGTGAAAGGAGAAGAGTGAGTGAAGACATCATGCTCTGATACCATGTGTGAATTTGAAATATTTAATAATTTTATTTCAAAAAATCTTAACTATTACATGAGAACACTCTTTATATAGAATAGAAGAAGGGAAAAATTATACAATTGGAGATGTTAGACTAAATACAAGAGAGGAAAAATATACAATAGACCCTTTCTTTGGGATTTAATAATATCAAAGCATGTTTCCACACCAGGGGACCAATCCTCTAGTCCTCACATGTATATCCATGTGAGGCGGCATGATGGAGTGCTTCGTGTGGCTATCTGAATGTTGTTATGATAATTTCCATCTGGCTATCCAGTGGCTACTCGAATGATAGTATATGATAAGGGAACGATATGTGGTTGTTGTAGTGCCACATTGTATATCTCGAGTGTCATATATGCTTTATAGGTCCTGAGGAACATCTCCACTATAACTGTCTAGATTTGAGTTGGATGCTCTCGTATTTTCTACATGATATCTGAGTTGGTCCTCTCAGACTTACACCTTTAGTTCCCTCCTGGGTATCCACATGAGGGGCCATGTTGGAGTGCTTCACATGGCTATTAGTATAGTGCTTTGGACGATATCTGATTGTTTTAGTTATATATAGCATATCCCAAGGTGTCGTCTACGCTTTATAGGTTCTTGTGGCCTTTCCATCTAACCTAGGGGCTTGAGTTGAGTTGAGCCGGTTTGTGAGCTAACTGAGTTGGTTCGAAAAATACTTAAGCTTGAGCTAAAATGTCTCTATTCATCAGCTTGAGATCCATCTAGTTTTTTTAATTAAATAAATATTTAAGAAATATGCTCCTTAGCAGCAAAGCTCACGAGTGAGCTCAAAATAACTAACTCTAGCTTGTGAATTCGATTGAGCTCGGTTCATTTGCACCCCTACTCTAACAGGGTGGTTTGGAGTTTGGATGCTCCTGAGTTTTCTACATTAACTAAAGTCACCAAAATTGTGTATTGCTAGGAGAAAGGTCCACTCAAAGTTGACATAGTAGAAGTCCTTTTGGATTATTTTATTTCTTTCAACTTCCTCATGCATTGCAATGAACATTGTAAAATCACGCTCTTCAGTTACACATGAGTATCATTCATGGTCTCTGAATCAATTAAGGTGGACATTTCGTCTGCTTCTCTTAAACGTAGGTCATCTTTTGTGATTTATTCGGTTCTCGTTAGGATTTCTGCGTTAAGTGAGACGAGTCCCCTTTATCAATAATATGCACACACTTGCGCAATTTCTTCTCTTTCCTTAACTTCTGCGATACTCACTCTAGGACATCTTGAAGTCCATTTACAACCTGATGTCCTTGGGGTTTTCCATAGAAATGAAGGGTAACCTTGTTCCTTATTCGAGGGTTTGAGTTTGCAACATTTATGTTAGCAGTGTATTATAAGCAGATGTCAGTTGATTCTTTCGATTCTTCCCTCCATCGAGAGGTGAATTTTTTCATCTACAACCTTTGGAGGACTATTCTCGTCTACACTACCGCTGCTAGTTACCAAATTTCTGATTCAACATGTCAAAATGTGTTGCATTGCAAAGAGAACTTGTCAACTATTGTTTGCAAAGTAGGGAGATCAGTCTAATTATAGATTGTATGCACAGGAGAGCTCACACGAAGTTTTTCATTTCAGTTATTTATATCCTTAAATAAGTTTTAAATGAGGGGGAAATATAAAGATAGTTTTTCCTCCTATCTGTTCGATGCTTCTAGAGCATAGATGTGAGATAACTTCTTTTGGACTAATGCGAGATTGATGTCTATCTGATCAGAGGAGTACTCAAGCATCGTCTATTCAACACTCCCGGGTCTCGATCTGTACTCAAGTTCTCACATATAATCTTTTTGAGATCCCTAACTTTTCAGCCAAGTTAAATATCAATATATTTTCATTTCAACAATGTATATGGTGGCTTAATTCTTGGATTACAATTAGCGACCAATATCATTAATTATGTAGTTAATCAGAGAGCTAGGATCACATTTCCGCGACCTCGACTCTTAACTGTTGCTGACACTTCCTATGTAACGGGACCTCAACTCTTAACTGTGGTCATCACTTCCTAAGCAAAAAATTTCTAAGATATATTGGAAAATAAATACGCCGCCATGATCTCCATTCTCCGCAACAGCTCGGGTCCCGGGATAATGATCATGTCGGCCTTCAATGAACTTTTTGGGATATTCGGCTAAGAAAATACTAAGTTAACCATTTATCAATCATACTTCTTTCTCTCTCCCTTTATTATCCTTCATCTGATTTATTTTGAAGAGGACCTCTATGTTACGAACCTCCTTGAAGGTTTGTGGTCGGGGTTATTGAAGAGATGGTGGAGTTGAGTGCCTCAAATTTTGAGGGGAGCGCATCTTGATTCTATCGGTGTGGCCAGTGGCAAAGGCAAAGATAAATGGAGCCTTGTTGTGGCTACCAGAGATGGGGTGCTTGCGGAGAAGCTCCAAAACCTTTTGACCTAACTATGAGAACTAAGGAACTAGAGATGAAAACTAAGAGGAAATTAGAACTGAAATTATTTCCCTCTTGCATGACCCAAATGGTCTATTTATAGGCTTACGTGAGACATACGCAAAAAACCCTAACATATGAAATATTACATGAAGACTTGAAATTACTAATTAACAATACTTAAAATAGGACTCTTGATAACAATTATTACTTGATACGACACATACTCATAATTAAAATATTTGACAAATATGACTCATAATATGTTATGTAACATTTCATCCCCTTCAATCTGAGTTTGACCTCAAGCTCGGATGGTGACTCAGAGTGTTGGATCCTTTGGTTCTTTTATTTCATACCAAAAGAGCATTTTATAATGATTCACTATGATAGTATCATTGGTCCTTAATGAGATCTATGATTGGATTTGGCGGACTGGGCGACTCAATGCATGAAGTTGTCATAGAGAGTGCCATTGTATGCAGATCTTAGTGGTTGACGACGGGGTAGTCGGGTGTTGTAAGTTCACTTTTGGTCTTGGAGGCGGAGCTACATGTTGAGGAGAGATAGTTGGCGATGGAAGACGGTCATGCTCGATCAAAGTAGTAGAATGATGTGGCATATGATGAAGCTGCTGGATGGAGATAATAGAGGTCGATAATGTTGTTGCTCTGATCAGATCAGACCATTGATCCTTATCTCCACCGATCCCTATCGAGCTCCCAATTCATATAGACATCGAGTACGTCATGTTAGCATGGAGAAGAGAGAAAAGCGGGAGAGAACGAATAAAATAAGATCACAAGAGTACAAGATAGAAGAAAACTCCAGAATTGTTTTTGAACTGGATGCCTTAAAAATGAAGACTACATCCCCTTTTATAGCCATCCAAAGCCAATATTTTATTTACAAACTTGTGTCATCGCTGATTTTATTATACTATTTACATCATCACTGACATATCATATCATTTACATAATTACTTACATCATTATTCAGGTTTAAAAGATTTCGTATGACAAAATCAACATTCTCCCCTTTGATACAAAATCATCAAAGAATGATCTCTATCCATGTCCATCTGCACAATCTTCTATTCGAATTAAGTTTAAACACAGTTTAAACTTTTCTAATGAAACAGCCTTTGTAAATGCGTCTACAAGATTTACCTTTGTGTCAATCTTAGAAAATTGAATTACTTTCTCCTCTTCAATTGCATTTTAAAACGAATGACAAGCATCGATGTCTTGTTTACTTATATAAGGTTTGATTCTTAGCAAGACAGATGACACTCTAACTATCACAATTGATCTTCGAGTCTCCTCACTCAAACCCAAATTTCCAAGTAACCCCCTTAACCATATAGCCTCCTTGACTTTCTCCACTACAACCATGTACTTATCTTCAGTTGTCAATAAGGCAATGATCGAATGGAGAGTAGATCTCCATGAAACTGCACCTGCTCCAAGTGTAAACGCATGCCCATTGTTGATCGTCTTTTGTCTTGATGACCTGCATAGAACATCAATATAATCAGCTAATATGCATTCTTTCACACTATCACCACCATAAATCAAACCAGTATTAGTAGTCCCTTTCAAGTACCTCAAGATCCATTTCACTGCTTGCCAATGTTCTTTTCATGGGTTAGTCATGTAGCGACTCACGACTTTGACTGCTTGTGTTAGATCTAGGCGAGTACATACCATAACGTACATGAGGCAACCCACTGCACTTGTATATGGCACATGAAACATATACTCTTTCTCTGTGTTTGTATTGGGTGATAACTTAGTTGATAGTCTGAAGTACGCTGTCAAAGAAGTATACACAACTTTTGCCTTCTCCATGCTAAATCGAGTGAGAACCTTCTTGATATATTGTCGTTGAGGGAGTTACACTTCTCATCGTCTCGTATATCTGATGATCTCCATCCCGAGAATTTTCTTTGCAGTTCCGAGACCTTTCATCTCAAATTCTCGGCTAAGTTGATGCTTCAAAATCTTAACTTCTTTATTCTTCGAGGCTATGAGCATATCATCAGCATAAAGAAGAGGATAAATCCAAGAATTATCATCAAGTACCTTAAAATAGACACACTGGTCCCGTAAGCTCCTCCCGAATCCTATGGATGTCATAAACCGATGAATCTCTTGTAACACTGTCTTGGAGATTGTTTCAAATCATAAAGCTATTTCTTTAGCTTGCAAACATGACTCCTTACCTTTAATCAAGAATCTTTCAGGTTGATGCATATAAATCTCCTTCTCAAGATCACCATGTAAAAATGCAGTCATCACGTCGAGATGCTCTAACTCCATGATGTAAACGGCCACCATAGCCAATAGTATGTGAATGGATGTGTGTCGCACCATTAGAGAGAAGACTTACTTAAAGTTCACTCCTTTTTTTGTGCATAGCCCTCTATTACGAGCCTTGCCTTGTACCTAACACCATCCTACAGTGAAGAACCTTCTTTGACCATGAAAACTCATTTGCATCCAACGACCATCTTGTGTTTCGAAAGTGGAGCTAACTTCATGTGCCATTTTTTTTGAAGAGATTTAGTCTCCTCTTCCATAACAACTCTCCATTGTGGAAAGTTGCTAGAATGTATGACATTTTCATAACTAAGAGGTTCTTCATTTTCTACATTCAAAGAATATGCAATTACATCCTCAAAACAAACGGCCATCTTGTGTTTCGAAAGTGGAGCTAACTTCATGTGCCATTTTTTTTGAAGAGATTTAGTCTCCTCTTCCATAACAACTCTCCATTGTGGAAAGTTGCTAGAATGTATGACATCTTCATAACTAAGAGGTTCTTCATTTTCTACATTCAAAGAATATGCAATTACATCCTCAAAATAGTATGTGAGCCAATCTCCATACCTCATTAACGGGCATCTATCCCGCCATGGCCTATGCAACTAATGTTCTGTCAAATGAGGCTTTAGCTCCTCACGATGAACCAGCTCCTCCTGTCGGCCTGGATCCTCCTCAATTTGTGTCTTTGATACCTCATTGTTAATCTCACGGAATGAAATCTCGGCCTCCACCTCGTTAGGTGACACATATGTCCTTTCAGCTTGAATCTACTTCTTTAGAATGATAGATTCATCAAATGTCACGTGTCGAGTGATCACGATCTTCATTGTTTCAGGACACACCAATCTATATCCTTTGACTCCTTCAGCATTCCCGAGGAAGATGCAGTTTCTTGCCCTTGTGTAAATCTTGCTATTTTTATTAAGGGCATATGTCGGATACCCAAATACTTGTAGCATCGAGTTATCAGCAGATTTCCCAGACCATAACTCCTCTGGAGTCTTTGATCCAATCGCCGAAGATGGTGACCTATTAATGAGATAGACATTGATATTTAGTGTCTTTGCCCAAAACTCCTTTGAAAGCCCCGCGGTGATACTTAAGCACTGCATCTTCTTTAGGAGCACCTGATTCATCCGTCCTGCAACTCTATTCGATTGTGAATCTCAAAGTATTATGTAGTGACGTACGATCTCTTCAACTTTGCAAAACTCCTTGAATACATCATAAGTATATTCATCGTCATTATCAACCCTGACAACCTTTACATGTCGTCCTATCTGTTTTTTCCCCATAACTTTCCAAATTTTGAATTTCTCGAGTACATCGGATTTATTCTTCAAAAAATAAACTCATAATTTTTGTAAGTCATCGATAAAAGAGACAAAGTACCTTACTCCACCGCGAGAAGTAATATGGGTTGGCCCCCAAACACCAGTATGAATATAGTCCAGGATGTCATTTGTGTCATGCATCCTGGTACCGAACTTCATCTTATGTTGTTCCCCAGTACACACTCTTCATAGAAGTCCAGCTTCTCAAATTTTACACAATTAATCAATTTCTTTTGTTAAGCACTTCTAAATTTCGTTCACTCATATGGCCAAGACGTAAGTGTCACAATCGTGATGAATCTAGATCAGAATCAGAAGATGTAAATGCAGACATACCAGTGGTAGTGCATCCTTGTAGTAGATACAAATTTCCAACTTTGCTTCTTTTCATCATGATCATCGAACCATGAAGAATCTTCATAGAGCCTCCATCGATCATGGTTTTGCATCTGATCATGTCCAAAGCTCCAAGAGAAATAAGATTCTTTTTCAAGTCTAGAATATACTGGACATCCGTCAAAGGCCTTTCAACCCATCAAGCATCACAATCCAGATTGTTCCAATCCAGTCAATTTTGCACAAAGTATCATTGCCCATGAATATGGAACCTCCATCAAGAGAACAGTATGTTGCAAAATAACTCTTGTTTGCCTGGAAGTTCGCAATATCGAGTGCTCATGATGAAATTCACCCGATCTCGGCGGTCACGACGGTCTCAGTTTTTCCAGACCGCTTGTCTTATCCTCGGCAACAGATCTTCAAGTTCTCGGCGGTCAAGACCATTCAAGATCAACAGACCGCGCGGTCTGGAGCCCTGAGCTTTTCTGCTATTTGCACACCATGTAGCTTCTTTCCTCTGTCCCGGCTCTTTTATATCCCGGGCAACCCGTAATTTTGAGGTCTGCTCGTTTGGGCAGGCTTCCGTGTCTATAAATAAGTGGGTAGGGGTCCCTAAAAAGGACTTTTGGTTCAGGTCTAGATCGTAGTATCAGCCTAAGCGGTTTAGTTTTAGTCCTCCCTAAGGTTTCTTTCCCTGTCTCGCTACCAAGCGGCATCCTCCTCAGCTGCTCTAGGCCCTTAGTAATCGGTCGTCCTCAATTTTCCCTTTTTCCTTCAGTGTAAGTTGTGGAGGTACAATTTTTGTACCAATAGACGAACACACGACCTTCAGATTAGGACGTACCGACGAACTCGGCGGTCTTAAGATGTCAGACCGGGAGTTGCGGAGTCAGCCTTTGGGCGGTCCCTCGGGTCCAGGTTGCGCGACCTCAGAAGACCTCGAGTCTCGTTTTGAGCGCGCTTTAGAGAGGACTCGGCAAGAGTTCGCTAAAGCCCAACGAGAGACCGCTCAGCAGATAGAGACGATGAGCCAGGCCTTGGTGGCGATCTCCCAGCATTTCGTCCCTCAGCCCGCTGAGGTCGCCACACCAATCGACAATCTGCCCGTCAGTGGTCACGTGCAAGACCGCTCAGTCCCTCAGCCCGCAGCTCCTCTACGGTCTCAGGAGGAGGAGTTCGTCGCTCGGCATGACTTTTTCCAGGCAGCTGCCCAGGGAAGTCCAACCGAGCTCTGAACTTTAGGAGGATGTTGCTCATCCCCCAGCTTGTCGTTGGGAGGAGCCATCTCCTTTTGTTGACCAAGTGAGGCAGGAGCCAGTTCCCATGGGGTTCCGAGAACCTCGGCTCCCAGTCTTCACTGGTAGAGATGATCCAGTCTCTCACTTGCAGGCTTTCGAAGCTGCAGTATCGATGAGATCCTGAAATGCAGTCTCGACCTCATTGAGGAGTTGGAGTTCGCTGTTGGAAACCTGATAATGAAAAAGGTGGATGCGGCTGCCAGGTCCATCTCAGTGGGGAAGCTGAATCCAAACTGGGCAGGACCTTATGTTGTAAAAGAGGTTTTGAAGAATGGAGCATACCACCTCAAAACATATGATGGAAGGGATATCTCCAACACCTATAGTAGAGATGATTTAAAACGTTTCTATTCCTGATACCCTTTTTCTTCTCTCAATATATTGTATCTTTTTATCTCCTTCTTTACTATCAATACAAATATTGACACTACTTCCTATGCATTTTATGTGGGACACCATGAGATTGAATTGGCTGCGAGCCTAAGTCACACCAAGCGAGATATCGCTGAAACCTACTTGAACCCCCGTGAATTGAAGCTAGAGTTGTAACACCTACATTGACCACGGATTACGGGGAGATTTCGCTTCAGTGTAGTAGTAGCTCGCTAATCTCGTGCGGCGGATCTTTAGGATTCCGGATCCAGGACGACACATGAACACACCTCTGCATCAAGGGAGGTCTAGGTGAATGTCACCTCTGTTGTGCCTACGGATAGTGTCCAACAACGTTGATGACCCTTTTGAGGAAAGCAACGTGGTCGCTTAGTACACACCTGCCCAACTGGTCATCATAGCATGTTACACTAGAATACTCCTTCCCTTAGTTTCCTTGGTTAAGAGTTCTCTAAGAGGCGATCTCGATCACTCGAGACCGTCGTCTGTGAACAAAATGGAACGATCAGAAACATCGGTGATTGTTGCTTAGAGAGTGCCATACCGCCAAGGTCACCTCTCCTTCTCCCCTGACCAAAAAGGTCACTTCGTCCCTCCCTAACCTCTTGATCGTCGAGGTCATTTCTTCTATTTCTCCCTCTGTGACTGATGTCACAAAACTCTATCCGCAAACGATAACGACAAGTATGTCGTATCGAAAGTAGTATATGTTATAAAACCAAGGTCATATTAGACTCGGGGCGGTTGAATACTTTTACTTCGGAAAATCTCTATTATTTTATCAATTAGAAATTTGGAGTTGGTTTGCAAATAGTAAAAACTAGAAAGACTAAAAGAATTAATTTGATGGTTAAAAGCTAGCACCCGATCTTTGAATCACCTGGGAAAATAAATACAAGAAATAAAAATTCTAATTCTCTTAAAGAAATTACTTGACCGTGGAGGTTCTCGAATTATAAACGTACCTCTCTCGAGGATACGCTCAACTGAGTTTAGGTTGATCAATCAAAATTTCGCTCTAGAATCAAAACCCCTAAAACTCGCTTTATCATAATGAACATCTCTATTGGATTTGACTCCAATCCGGGAGATTTATGTCATCCTTTCTCAAGGGTTGCAATCAACTCTCTTTATCCTTAAGTGATCAATTCGAATTATGAGTCTCTCGACTACTAAATTACGAAAACATGAATGAGAATTATATATCGAAGATATAATCCCACTTCAATAAAATTAAGGATAAATCTTAAGTATTTCAAAGAAGAGAAGTAAGAGATCTAATTATTTCATTGTGAATATCATTCATTGGATCATCTTGATCGAGTACTAATAGAAGTTTAGTTACCCATCGAGATTAAGGAATTAGCAGGAATAAAAGAGAACATGATAAAATAAGAGGGGAATAAGAAGTTAAGAAAACTAATTTTATTGATTTGAAAATGAAAATTACAAACTAAGAAATTGAGCTTACAAGTTATTGAAATGAAAGTTACACTTAGAAAAGAAAAGTACATGAATTGAAACTTACAATTGCACCAGAAAGAAAAGTACACAGACTTGAAAATGAGAAAACAGTGCACAAACTAAAACTAGAACTCCAAAAATTCGTCCTTGATCATCTGGAGAAGCTCCCTTTAAATAGCTGAAAATTTGGTGTTACACGCCCTTGGTCACGCCCGTGACCAAGGGCGTATAAGGGGCGTGATCGAAGCAGCAGCGGAGAGGGTGCCTTCTGGAGTAATTGCGGGCGTTACGTGCGCATCACGCCCTAGGTCACGTCGTGACCTAGGGCGTGTAATCTTCAAAACAGGCTGCTGGCGGGAAGCTTTCGGCGGGAAAGAGCGCGGGATGAGTCACGCCTGTGACTGGATGTCACGCCCTCACGCCCGTGACCGAGGGCGTGTAATTTTAATTGACGTGGCATTGCGCTTCTGCTGGTGGTGGCGGGTCGCGGTCGTGACATTGGGTCACGCCCTTGATCACGCCCATGACCTGGGGCGTGTACTTGGCGAATTTTCACGGAATGCGTCCGGGGTGGCGGAATCGGGTCTGGAACACATCTAGGCTGTCACGCCCCTTGGTCACGCCCGTGACCTTGGGCGTGTACTTGACAATTTTGATCAAAGTGCCCAGAAAACCTGAAAAATACAGAAAAAGCTTAAGTTAGTTTATGAAATCAAAAATGGAAAGATTTATATGATATAATTCATATAATTTATATAATTTCATTTGAAAATATATTAAAACTATACTAAAGGATGAGTATAAAAACTACTCATTAGTGACCACTGAAGTCACTTCTTCTCTCTCTCTCTCTCTCACAACTGATAAGGTTGTTTCATCAGCAGTGACACGACTTTGATGACTTATCTGAGGAAAGCAATGTGGTCGCTTTTTAGTACACACCTGCCCAATTGGTCATCTTAGCTTGCACACTCTCTTTCCCCCTTTTCGGGACCGCGCGGTCTTGTTCTTGTATATCTTAATGACCTAAGACCGCCGCATGTGGAATTCTTCCTGAAGTGATTCTTTCCAATATCTCGAGATAATGGCGGTCTCAGTTTTCCTAGATCACCGTCCGCGCTGATCTTGAAGAAATTATGCGCTTTCTACATTCTAAAAGTGGAACGGTATGGAAATTATAAGACCGCTGACGGCAGTTTCCAAAATTATTTGTATCGAATATGAGCGAGCTGGGTATATCTGGATCGCATATACCTCACTCTAGGTGTCCTGGGTCTGTGGGAGATTCTTCATTCTTTAAAACATTTCTAAGTACTATGGATAGGCGGTCTGGAGGTTTTTAAGACCGCAATTATCTCATCCTTGGTATTCACTATTTTGAGATTGATATTATCTCGATGGTATTCTGGAATTATGTGAATATTGTCGTTCTTTGAGTCCCTCAAATATGAAGAAGCATTATATTGAGGAGGCAAAAGAATTACTCTGTAAAAGAAAGAATATCGAACTCAAAATTTAAGGTCATTCGATCAGGTAATTATTTTACTTATTCTGAGGTCATCATCATAAGACTGGATATCAGAAGATCGATCAGATTAAAAATAGTAAAGAATAAACATAAGGAAATTAGATTGATCCTGAACAACAAAGGTATGTAAAGAATCTGATTCATTTCTACTCATGTCAAAATTATGGTAATAGATCGCGCGGTCTACAAAATATTTTGACAGCGACTTTTGAAAAGATCAAAATACAAGTTCGTCAAAATAAGAAATCTATTTGGACTGTCGCGATCTCTTGGGAGAAGGCTCTTTTGAAGACCTGGTGTCAGCTGAGGTCTCTTCCGGGCTCTCAGGTGACTCCATGGAACCAGCACTTGAGTTCGCCGCCGAGCTCAAGTCGACACCCAGCTGATATTGACTTCCGCTGGCCGGGTCGGTCTCGCTATCAGTCTCTTCGTCCGCAGCCTTACCGGTCTGGGAGACCACAGCTTCTTCTTCTTCTCCTTCTTCTTCTCCTCCTCCTCCTTCTTCTCCTTCTTCTTCTTCTCCTTCTTCTTCTCCTTCTTCTGCTTCTTTTCCTCTACCAGGGAGGCAACATCAGGGAATAAGCTAATTTGATGTCTTCGGGAATGATGATGTCGCGGTCTCGCATCCGGGTGATCGCAAGTTCGACAACTCCTTTGACTTTTCCTATCATAATCCTTTGGTAAGCTGGATTGTCATTATCAAACATCTCATTCATCGTTTTCTGCAAGGGAACAAACCAGGTTAAGCAATCTGAAATTTATAAGACCGCACAAAGGGTTGTTGAGATCCTCACCTCGAGCTCGTCCACAAGATCTTTGTTGTCGCGGAGAGTCCGACGCAGAAGCCGCCCCATGTGGTGATTTAAGACTGTGCTTCTGTCCGTCGTCTGCGCGCACATGTCAGGTACAATCTCCTCATCCAAGTTGTATAGCTCCTTTTGATTTTCTCACCATACAGAGCAGATGTGACCGCATCTGCATGGCGAGTGAAACAACCACTCCAAAGAGGAAGAGTTGTGGAAACCTTCACACTTTTTCCCTTCTCATCCCATTTGAGTAGAGGTCTCCCCTCAAGATCCTTCAGCTTTCTCATGTAGCCGGCCAAAGGGAACCTCCTCTGAGCAGGAGAAGATGGTTCAGCGGGCTGACTCTATAATCGCTCCCTTTCCCTTTTCAACCTCAGCTCGCGATGGGAAAGAACCTCCTCTTTCGGAGGGACCGGTAAGATCGCCGGAACCATCAGGGTCGCTGCGTCAGAAATTTTCATTAGATATTAAACACGTGGTCAAAGTGATTTGAGTTCGGAGGTGTTACTTACTCTCCTCAGGGGAGAGCTCAGCGACCTCATCGCAATGCCTGATGTAGTAGATAAGATCAATCCTTTGCTTGGAAAGCATCTGCTTAATGGAGGTCTCCACCTCTAACAAGGTTTTCGGCTTCTTGAAGACCGCCTCAGCTCGGGGAGCAGGTCGAGTCTCAAGACTGCCAAAATCTCCCTCAAAGATCAGGAACCGTTCTGTCCAGTTCGGGATCTTGTTTGGGAGATTGACGATCTTCACCCCCCCCCCCCCCCGACAGGAGAAGTACATCAACCCCTTAAACTCTTCTTTCTTCTTTCCCTCTTTTAATGACTTCACGGTGAAGATCGTGCGGAAAAGGTCGAGAGTGAAAGTCACCCTGGACGATCTCAGATAGCAGATGTGAACATCAAAGCTATTGAGTTCGACAGCACCTGAGCGGGCACAACGACATAATAATTAAAGATCTCCACCAACTCCCAAGGTAGAGGAAAAATGAACCCGCATTCAAATTGATCGATTGGAACGATGATCTTCATCGGCGAACAGGTATTCAATCCCTCACCCTCAGCCGGTAGTCGGATCAGAATCTGCGAGCTGAGCTGATACTTTTCTAAGAAATCTCGAAATTTGGTCTGAGAGAGGCGATTTGGCTTGTGCTCGACGCTCATGAAAATTTCAGCCGCGACACATCGCGAGGTCACCATCTTCAGAGATCGCGAAGACCAGTTGGTGGTTGGAATTTTCAAGTATGCATTTATTGAGCCAGCAAATACAGTATTTATAGCTTCTCAGGCAATGATGGCGTAATCATGACGAAGAACGGGGTTGACAAGATTGCATAAGGAGACCGCGCGACCTGTTTACTTCGACAAAAAAAGAAAAATTTGACAAGAAAAATATAAATCGATCACAGGTTACGAGGCCGTACAATCTCAGGCAAACACTCAAAAGATAAGAAGATTCAGAACCATAACATAATATTGAAGAGAGATTGTTACTACAAAGCGTAATTGTCTCAAAAGGTTAAAATTATAACTACAACATAACAACTAGAGAAGGCATCATGGAGGGTAATTCATCATTTCTTCTGATCGCGCTTCCTACCGACGTGAGCGATCTTGTCTTGTATCTCGCAGACCGCCGACAGAGTGATCGCCATGCCAGGGATGGCGCTCAGGGCTGACTTGTGAATGACACCTAGCTCTCTGTCGAGTTGGTCGAGTGGAATCGGGGTCTCAGAAATCGGGCGGTCTGTCGTTGGGCTACTTGGAGAGCCAGCAAGCAGACAGGCAGAGCTCGCCCCCAGTCATTCGTTCTCGGCAAGCAAAGCATCCGACTTTCCCCTAAAATAGGCAGCATCCTCTTTAGCTTTTCGAAGCATCATTTGGAGGTCGACCACATCATCGCCAAGCTTCTTCTTGACTTCCTTCTCCCTTTGGTCCATCTGTTTCTTCATCTCTGCGATCTTCAGCTGGCTTTGAGTAGAGATCGCCTGAAGTCGCTTTCTAAACTCAATTTCTTTTTCTTCGAGTTTTTCATCCTTTTCCTGCAACTCCCTCTCCAGCATCCTCTCCCTGGCTTGTGAAGTCTGAAGCACCTCAAAAAGAGGTGTCAGAACCTCTGAAAGCAGAGGAGGAGCGGCCTCCTGTTGAGGAAGCTCAATCTTCTCTGGCATCTCCTCAGTCTCTATTGGATCATCTGCGGTCAAAAGAAGCGATGGAATGAGATGTCGACGAGAAAGAAAAATCAAAAAAGAAAATCTCATACTTGAAGAAAAGGAAAGACGACAGTTGCAAGAAAAGTCCTTAGCGATCTTAGTGACCGCAGTAAACGTGGTCAGCATAAGGCGGTCAGACCGCCTCCAGTGCTCAAGGTCCATCTTTTCCAATTGCCTCTTTCGCGATCTCTCTCCTTCTCTTCATCTCTATTTTAGCTCGTCGTGGCTCAGAAGAATGTCATCAATGGGAATGATGACGATCTCACGACGCCGCTCTGGTAATTGAGGTTTAATATACACAAGAAGAGAAAAATTAGGCTCAGCGGTCAGTTTAGCCTTACCGGATCGAATAGCCGAGATCGCGGCCACACGGTCTGCAACCGCCTTTGTCATCTCGGCATCCTCCGCATCGGTCATCCTCTTCCCGCCGGACAGAGCTTCTTTTTCTTGAGCAATTGCATCTCCAGGCGAGCTCGCGTGATCCCTTCTTCTTTTTCTTCTTCTTCCTTCTCTTCATCTCTCTCCTTTTTCTTCTTCTCTTCCTCCCTTTCCTTCTTCTTTTCCTCCTCCTCCTTATTCACCTTCTTCCCTTCTTCTTCCTCTACTTTTCTCTTCTTCTTTTCCTCCAGCATTTTCTCCTTTCCTTTCTCCTCTTCTCCTTTTCTCTCTCTCTCCCTCCCTTCTCCTTCTACACCTCCTCAGCCAGGTCGGCTTTGACCTTCTCACCCAATAGTCTTATTCTCACCTGATCCAGCTCGATCTGAACCTCCTCCTTTTCTGTCTTCAACTTTTTAACCACCTTGTTGGTCACAGTCTTCGACAGCTCAGCTTCTTTCTCCTTTACCTGCTCTACCTCAAGCTGATGCCATTCGGCCTCAAAGGGATCGATGCACTGCACAACAGGAGGAGAAGAAAAGTCATTTAAAGAAGGGTCATCAAGGTAGGCCCTTAGTTCGGAGCTGAGACCGCACGAAGATTGTGAGACCGCAAGAGAAGAACGGGCTGCTTTGCTAACTACCTGCAGAGGAGTGACTGCAAGGGTTTTAGAAGGAAAGCGAGCAGAAGCCGGCTTGACCGCGACGATCTTAGTTAGAGGCTTCTTCTCATCTTTCTTCTTGGACTTCTCGGTCCCGGAAGGAGAGCCCATCTTTAACTTTTTCCTGCTAAGTTCAACAACTTTTTCTTCCTCACCAATCTTTTGCCTCAACTTTTCAGCTGAAGTTATGCTCCTCTGGATACCGGCCTTTATTTCTTCAGTGGTAACCTGACCGCGATGTACAACGGCCTGGTTGAGTGTCTCCAACGCCTTCTCAGAATCAAAGGAAATCTTCACACCAGCGAGATCAAGCTCGGGCACTTCTATAGAAGATCCCATGATATATATCTGACTCGAGACCGTCTGCGATGGCACAACGGACCCTTTCATTCCCGGCTTCTCAACGATCACATCGGTCTCCTTGACTGCCACCTTAGAAAGCCCCGGCTCGGGTACCTTCTTGGAGCCACCCGCCTCTGCTGTCTTGGACTTCTTCGCCGAGGATTTTTGCGAGACCGCAGGCAAGATTGCAGCTTTCTTTTGCTCCAAATGCCTCAAGAAACTCATTTTGCACCAAGTTTCTTGGACTTCTTCGAATCAACCTTAGAGATCACGAAAGCTCAAGACCGCTTGTCAGACTTTAAGCTCAGGTTTCGTAAAAAGTTCAGAATGACGGGATTCTCCAGGCCTTCTTATAGCCGTCAGTCACATTAAGGATAATCGCGATCTCCGCAGTCAAAGCAAACATTTCCAAAGTCCATCAGAACTTGGAAATGTGTGGGGATTATGTTTGCCCAGAAGTTCGCGATCTCGAGTGCTCATGATGAAATTCACCCGATCTCGGCGGTCACGGCGGTCTCAGTTTTTCCAGACCACTTGTTTTGTCCTCGGCAACAGATCTTCAATTTCTCGGTGGTCAAGACCATTCGAGATCGTTAGACCGCGCGGTCTGGAGCCCTAAACTTTTCTGTTATTTGCACACCAGGTAGCTTCTTTCCTCTGTCCCGACTCTATTATATCCTGGGCAGCCCGTAATTTTGAGGTCTGCACGTTTGGGGAGGCTTCCACGTCTATAAATAAGGGGGTATGGGTCCCTAAAAAGGACTTTTGGTTCAGGTCTAGATCGTAGTATCAGCCCAAGCAGACTTAGTTTTTGTCCTCCCTAAGGTTTCTTTCCCGGTCTCGTTGCCAAGAGGCATCCTCCTCAGCTGCTCTAGGCCCTTAGTAACTGTTCTTCCTCGTTTTTTTTTTCCTTTTTCCTTCAGTGTAAGTTGTGGAGGTACAATTTTTGTACCAATAACTCCGATTTGGAGTCATATGATAAGAACAACCGGAATCAAGTACTCAGGAATCTTGAATATCAACTTGTTGAAAACTTTGCCCACAATGTTCCTGATTTGAGGAAGTCCTTAAGTGAAGGATAAACATACTTTGTATTTGATGCATGTGTTTAGTTGTGTTGATTCCAGGTATTAGATTGTGCAAGTCTAGCATAGGGCTAGACTTAGTGTAATCAGATATAGTTTTGCCAATGTAATCTCTCATTGGGAAAAACATCATATCGACCTAAGATCTAGACTATGTTAGACTTGTCACTCACTCATAAACATCGAGAAGAAATGTCTAGAAAGTTGGATCAAGCAAAAGATCAAAATTCAGGAAGATAGTCAAATATCGTCTTGAAGAGGTAGATATATCGTCTTGATAATCTTAAACTTCAAGACGATGTCGTCTTGAAGCTTCACAACTAAAATCACAAATATCATCTTGATAATACACACTTCAAGACGATATCGCTTTGACAGGGATCAATTATTCAAATATCGTCTTGAAGAAGATCAACAAGATACTTATCCTCTTGACAGAGCTGAAGTATATACATATCGTGTTGATGACCGAAAATTTTCATAGAGAAGGTCAGTCTCACGCTAAGTAAAGTTCGTGGAGATAAAGGAATATCATTTGGAAGCCCTTCATTGAAGATGAAATTTCTCTAAGTCAATTATGGTCGAGACGAAATGAAATGTTGTCGAGAAGTCTGCACGACAATTCAGAAGCATGTTGAGTTGAGAATGACTAAGTCCATATCATCTAGATATGGCTCCCCTGTTGTCAAAGTAAAGGTCAGATCTAAGAGTGAAGTCTTATCATCTTGACAAGATGAAATGTCGTCTGGATAAACTTAACAATCAGTTTGAAGGCAGTGACATGTTGAATTCAGATATCGTCTTGATAAGCTGAAATGTCATCTTGATAAGTTTAACAATCAACTTGAAGACAGTGGTCGTGTTGAATTCAAATATCATCTTGAAGACCACAAGTATCGTCGAGATTAGGTTTTATCTGCTTGATGGCTATACATATTTGTTAGAAGTTAACTCCAAGTCAGGAAGAGTTTGTATCAGCTTATAGACTCAAATTTCATCTTGAAGAAGTGAATTGTCGTCGAGACAGCTTGCATATCATCGAGACAATTCAAAGTTGTGAGAATTCAAATCTCTACCGCAGATTGCGCCAGTCAAATCACACCTTTAAGGAAAAGTATATTTGACATAAAGTCTGATGGATTCGACCGTTGATGATCTCTCTCATATAAATACATATGAGATGTGAAGAGAAAACCTTAATCCTAAAATTCTGAATCAATCGAACATTCTTTCTGAAGAATAGCCGCAATCTCTAAGTGCAAAGAAAATATCAAGAAGGAGACACTCAAAAGATTAACTCAAGTGCTCATAAGATTTCTCCAGGTTATTCACACTCAAATCTCTCAAGAGCAAGTCATTTCCTCTGATATCTAGGTTCAGATTAGCAAGATTTCAAAGAAGATTATTTATAGATCTATTGCTGATCCAAGAAGGTTGTTATCATCCAGCCAAGAAGACTATATTATTTAATATCTATTCTTTGAGTCTAAGAAAGTTGTAACATACTTATTCTACTTATTTTGTAGGATCTCTCTAAGATATGAGTGTAAGATCATGTGTGACCTGAGGTAGGGTTCTATGTGAGCCCGAGGTGGGATTCAAGATTGAATCTGAGTTATATGAGTTGTATACTCTGAGTTGTAGGATCCTGTATTTGGGATCTGAGGTAGGGTCCTGTGTGACCTGAGGTAGGGTTCTAGATTGAACCTAAGGTAGGATTCTAGTTGTGAATCTGAGTGTAGGATCCTGAGCTAGGGGATCTGAGGTATGAGATCAGCTAGTATCCCTGAGGTAGGAGTTTGACTTCGATTTGTAAAATCTGTGGATCTGAGGTGATTTGGTTGAAGTGACCGAGGCTAGCACACTGCTAGATAGGCGAAGGGGGAAAGTTGACTACCAAACTCGGGGAACCACTATAGATTTTTGTGTTTGTGGTGTTTTCTGTGTTTGTCTTCTTAATACTCTTATTATTCCGTAATTAGTTTTATAAAGGCAGACATCACCTATTCACCCCCCTCCCCTAGGTGGATATTAAATTATCTCATAACTTAAACAACTAATGCACATGCCGAGAAAATGGAGTCATCACTATCAGATGCCTCCTGCATAATGCTCGCAAAATTTGAAAATGTCTTAATTTCTTTCTCTTTGAATATAGAGCAATCTTTCTTCCAATACCCTTTCTTCTTGCAGGCATTGATCTCCTTTGGGAGGTTTTCAACTTTGATCTTGACTTTCGTCTATCACTCTTCCAATATCTCTTGTGTGATCGTCCTCTCACGAATAATCCATCGTCATGCCCATTTGATCTGTTTGATGACACCTTTCCGCACAACTCCTCAGAGTGTTGAATGGAGAAAGTGCGGAACCCCCCGATGAGGTCTTTAACCTTCATCAGATACCTCTGGAGGGTCGGCTCCTTCTCCTCGAACTCTCCTCGGACCTGGGAGGCCACCACCATCGAATCCGTGAAAACCTTCACATCCCGGATTCCTAGTTCCTTTGCTAGTCGAAGCCCAACCACCACTGCTTCATACTCGGCCTGGTTGTTGGTTATGGGGAATCGGATGTCGATCGCTTGCTCGATCCTCGTCCCCTGCGGACTAACCAGGACTGCCCCTCCGTCGAGGGATTTTTTTCCCGATGCCCCGTCTGCGAACAGCTCCCATGCCACCAACCCAGTGGTTTCCAAACCATCCACCTCGGTCACATACTCTGCCAGAAAATCTGCCACTGCCTGCGCTTTCATTGACAGCCGAGGGACGAAAGTGACATCAAACCCGCTAAGCTCAACTGACCACTTTGCCAATCTCCCAGAGTGCTCCACTCCTTCCATAATGTTGTGAAGGGGGTGATCGGTCACCACTCTGATCGAATGATCCTGGAAATAGGGATGATGTTTCCGCGCTGAGATGATTAAAGCGACTGCCAGCTTCTCCAGGACAGGATACTTGAGCTTTGCCTTTTTCAGGACTCGGCTGACATAATAGATCGACAGCTGCTTCTTCCCCTCCTCCCGCACCAGGACCGAGCTTACTGCCTCGACTCCTACCCCAAGGTAAAGAAAAAGGTCTTCTCCTTCTCTCGGTCCCTAGAGCAAGGGAGCCCGTGTCAGCTGTTCCTTCAACACCTGAAAGGCCTTCTCGCATTCTGGCATCCACTCAAACTTCTGACCCTGGCGCAGAGCTCTGAAGAAGGGAGAGCACTTCTCCCCTGCTCTGGAGAGAAACCGTCTCAACCCTGCTAACTTCCATGTCAACTTCTGAATCTCTTTCGCACTCCTCGGCGACTCCAATTCCAGGATGGCTTTGACCTTGTCCGGGTTGAGCTCGACCCCCACCGGGGTGAGTAGATGACCTAGGAACATTCCTCGACTTGCTCCAAAGACACATTTAGAAGGGTTGAGCCTCATCTTGAACCTCCGAAGTGTGGCGAAGGTCTCCCCCAAGTCCTGCAGATGAGACGCTACGTCCCTACTTTTAACCATCAGGTCATCCACATAGACTTCCAGGTTGCGCCCCTTCTAATCCTTGAAGACTCGGTCCATCATCCTTTGGTAAGTTGCTCCTGCGTTCCTCAGCCCGAAATGCATCATCTTATAACAGTAACACTCATCATCTGTGATGAAAGAAACGTCCTTAACATCGGGCGGATGCATTCTGATTTGATGGTAGCTAGAGAACGCATCCAAAAAACTCATCACCGGGAAGCCGACAGCTGAATCTACCAACGCGTCAATCCGAGGCAGAGGAAAACAATCCTTAAGACAAGCCTTGTTCAACAGGGAGAAGTCCACACACATTCTCCACTTCCCGTCTCCCTTCTTTACCATTACCACGTTAGAAACCCATCCTGGGTATTGGATCTCTTCCACGTACCCTACCTCTAGCAACTTCCCTACCTCCTCTCTGATAGGCCCGGCGAGGGTAGACGACACATTCCTCTTCTTCTGGCGAATAGGGCGGACGCTTGAGTCGAGGTTGAGGCGATGACATGCCACATTCGCATTGACACCTGGCATCTCTGCAGCACTCCACGCGAAGATGTCCACATTCTGCTGGACACACCTTCGGATCCTCTCTTGATCCTGCTCGCTCAGTCTTCCGCTGATTCGTATCTTCTCCAGCCTACCATTGCCGCTAACGACCTCCTTCTCTTTCACTTCCTCTGCCGCCTCCAACTTGGTCTGACCATCCGACACCTGATCTGACTTCCCTGCTTCCTCTTCCTCTGTCAACGCCCGCGACCCGTTGGGAGGAGGCGAGTTCCTTGGCTCTTCGCTTCCAGCCATGGGACTTGCCCAGAGCTTTCCAAACTAGTTGCGTCCACGTTCACCGCACCAGAATGTTGAAACCAGAGAACTGGTCTCGACGTTCGAAAGGGAGATGCAGCTAACCCTTACTTGACCTGAGCTAGATCCTTGACCAGTCACTGAGAACCGAAGAACCTTACCCTTGAAGAACAACTAAGTCCACAAACGGACCCCTTAAGCTGCAGCGTGGAGGTCCCACCACATACCCGGAAGCTCTCAAGGAACTTCCCCTCCCAAGCCAATGCTGAGCCTGGGCACCTTGGAGGGCACTAAAGATCACCTCACCGTCCACCTTCGATGACAAGGGGGAGGGGAGGGGTAGTGCTTGCTCACAACACACACGCGAGGGAGGGGGTGCCAACAACCCTTCCCAAGGTGCCCATGGGGGTCTATTTATAGACTTCCCAAAATCGGGCTGCGGATAGCCAAAATTCTGCTATCCGCAGCCCAACCACGAACCTGGATGATCGAAGCGAGTGGAGGTCGAGACGTCCACTCCCCCCCCCCCCCCCCCCCTTGCCGGGAGTCGGACGAGTGGACCGAGGTCCACCGCCTTTACTGGGCGAGTGGACCTTACGGTCCTCCCAACCCACCGGGCGAGTGGACCCTTCGTCCACTCGCCCAACTGCACGGGGCGAGTGGACCATTCGTCCACTCGTCCTTACCATTGGACCATAGGTCCACTCGCCCTTACCCTTGGGTGGTCCACTCGCCCCCCCCCCCCCCCCCCCCCCCCCCCCCACACACACACACACTTGGGCGAGTGGACCAATGGTCCACTCGCCCGGGTCCTTGGGCAAGTGGACCAAGGGTCCACTCGCCCGGGGCCTTGGGCGAGTGGACCCTAGGTCCACTCATCCAAGGAGGTCTACCCCCCCCCCCCCCCCCCCCCGGGCCCTCTCTTTTCGATCTTAGACGGCCTCCATCGGTTCGGTCTGCTGCGTCACGGTCACCCTTTCTACTACGACCTCATCCGCGTCGGGTCACACCGACTCGGAAAATATGAGGGTTGTACATTCATGCCTTTGATGGAAAACGTGTCTCGGTTGTACATCATACTATTCTTGATGGAGTAGGTGAGCACAATAGAATCATCGTTTGATACACATCATCAATCTTCACATCGATGTTCTTCAAATCTAACACCATTTGATTTAACTCGTTAAATTGGGCCTTAATGGACATACCTTCCTTCATCTTGAAGGTCTAGAGTCGTTGCTTTAAATACATCGATTTTTGAGAGACTTCTTCGAATAGAGCGTCATGAGTTTCTTCCACAATTTTGTCGCAGTATACTCTTCGGCAATTTCATGAACCTCATCGGCGAGAGAAAGTTGTATAGTATTATGAGTCTTCATCTCCAATTCTTCCTTCGTATTCGTCGTCATCTCCTTCGTTAATTTCTCCGGCTCGAACACAACCTTGTAGGCGCCTTGTTGTTTCAATAGAGCGATCATTTTGATCCTCCACGTGCTGAAGCTATCTCTCCCATCAAATTTCTCCACCATAAATTTTGTTGAAGCCATTTATGTCCAAGGTTAGAGCCTAAATCTGATATCAGTTGTTAGCATGGAGAAGAGAGAAGAGTGGGAGAGAAGGAATCAAATAAGAATACAAGAGAGCAAGATAGAAGAGAACCCAATAATTGTTTCTGAACTGAATGTCTTATAAATGAAGAATTCATCCCCATTTATAGTCATCCAAGTCCAATATTTTATTTACAAGCATGTGTCATCGCTGACCTCATTCTATTATTTACATCCTCGATGAAATCATCCTATCATTTACATCATTGCTCACATCATTATTCTAGTTTAAAAGATTTTGTATCACAAAATCAACACGTCAACCTTAGAGCAGAGCTGTGAAACTGAGACTCGAGAAGATGACTCGACAGTCCACTAGACTTGATGCGGAAGGAAAGCCTGCAACACTGGGCTCGATTTAGTGGGCGGAGAAGAGAGGTGGGATCTGCAGTGTCGAGGGAGAATAGGACTCTAGGAAGAAGGTAATGGATCCATGATGCTCGACAATCAATGTTTTAAATGTCCTTCGATATGTCGTTTCTAAAAGCAAAACAATTTTTTTTTGCTAAAAAACAGATTATGTTCTTTTGTAAAATATAAACCAACATATCCGATTTTTCTGATATATTGGTCGACACGACTTTCAAATATATCGTCCGATTTTATATTTTATATTATGTTATTAGTATATATTTTACTAATATATTATATTATATATGCTTAAATCGATATGACTTATTGTTTGGTTCTCTTTAATATATGATATTCTTATAATCATTTTTTTAATTATTTCTAAGTATATCCTTCTTATTTAATATAACAAAAATATTAAACATAGTGTTATCTATAAAACTTGGTGAACACACTTGTTATACACACGTAAAGGCCTCGGGCTGCGTCTAAAAGAAGCCCCGTCGAAGAGAGGTCAAAGCGCGCACAAGCCGATCAGAGCACGCAAGCCGCAGGTACATGCGCCACCGCGCGCACGGGAGCGCGCGGTCGCGCACAGGCAGCGCCCCCCGTCGCGGGGGAGCGACCCGCTCGCGCCCCGACCGCACCCCTCCCGGGGTGCGGTCAGGCCGCACCCCCTTTGGGAGGTGCGGCCCCGCCACACTCCTCTAGGGATGCGGCCCAACCGCACCCCTCAAGGGGTGCAGCCAAGCCGCACCACACTTGGGGGGGGGGGGGGGGGGGGGGGGGGGGGGGGCGCGGCCAAGCCGCCCCACCCGGGGGTGCGGCTCGGCCGCACCGCCCGTGGGATGCGGTCCGGCCCCCTCCCCTCGCCTTTTTTCGTAGGGGGGCTCGAGGGGGCCCCCGCCGCAATCACGCCCTCTCGACGGGTGCGTCGGTTCTCAATTCCTTCTTGGGGGCGACCCCCCCCCCCCCCCCCCCCCCCCGTTCTGCCGTCCGCCCAGGGGATCCCCGTGGTCCGCGACACGTGCGGAGCACCTCGGCATTCGCACGCGCTCGGAACGCTTCAGAGCGCGCTCAGAAGCTGCCTCACTTTTTGTCTTTCCGACTGCCTCACTTTTTGTTTTTCCGACTGTCTCACTTTTTGTCTTTCCGACTGTCTCACTTTTTGTCTTTCCAGCTTCTCACTCCTCAGATTTCAGGGACAACCTGTCGCATTTTTCGCCTCCAACAGAACTGCCCGAACTGCCCGAACTGCCAGAAGAGTAAGGTGGTCATTTATCAAAAATGGCGATCCGTGTGCCTCAAACCGTAAAATATGATTCGTCCATCGAGCATTTATGGAAACTGCAAATGGTGAAATTACCGGACTGCCCTCGGCCAAAGCTATAAAAGGAGCCCCAGGGCTTCATTTGAAGGGACCTTGACCTCTGGACCCGGGAGAGCTCCTTGCAGACTTTTGCGGAATTCTCCTTCGGCGCTTGAAGATCTCCTTTGTGGACTTGAAAATTTCCTTCGTGACGAAAGGCGACTCGGCTTCTCACTTTCGTTCCCGAAAGGCGACTCGGCTTCTCACTTTCATTCCGAAAAGGCGACTCGGCTTCTCACTTTCGTTCCGGAAAGGCGATTCGGCTTCTCACTTTCGTTCCGGAAAGGCGACTCGGCTTCTCACTGTCATTCCGGAAAGGCGACTCAGCTTCTCACTTCGGTCCTCCAGAATTCTCAGAAGGGAAAAGTACTTAGTTTTTCCGAGAGGTGGCCTGTCACCCTCGGAGCTCTCTCTCTCTTGTTATAACGAGTAGCGGCCTGTCGCGCTCGAGTTTCTACCTACCAAGTTGTAACCCCCAGAAGATAGTGAAGTTTGGTCGGCACAGCTCCGGCCGCGTGGTTTTTTACCCTTTCCGGGTTTTCCACGTTAAAAAGTCCCAGTGTACTCAGCAAATCTCGAATTGACTGTTTGCGCGCTTAGATCGCTCACGAGCTAAGGTGGTTCAATTGGACCGGTCTACCAAGAGCCCTAAGCATTCCGCAACAGTTTGGCGCCGTCTGTGGGAACATTCCCAAAACTCTTTGAAGGCCAACTGCTATGGCAAGGAGGAGTGCTCGCACTGCTGAAGGATCAATGCCGGAGGGACGCGTCGACCCAGCTCCCTCCCACTCGCTTATCGATGCACCACCCGCGGAGCAGGCACCGCCTGCACCAGCAGCTGGGCTGGAGGTGCGCATGCAGCGGATCGAGGAGCATCAAGCCGAGATGTTGGATCTCGTAAGGAACCTCGGGGCCCCCCAAGTTCCGGTTCAGCCGCCAGCCCTGAACGCACCACCACCCCCAGTTCTGAATCATGCCCCGAACCAAGAAGCCGCTCAGGAGGACGAGGATTCAGAGGGATTCTCCAACGCGGCGAGTTCCGCTCACCTTGCCCCGCCAGCTGGAGGCCCAGAAGCCGGCCACCGTCGCCATCACCCCAGAAGAGCTGCCCCCGAGCGAGCAACAGAAAGAACCACGCGAGAAGAAATACGCGATATGATAGAAGAAGAGTACGCCCAAGCACGGCGACGCGCCGCGCTCGCTCGCCGTCCCGCGCATCAGGGCTCCCCGTTGTCACCTCAAGTCCTAGCCCATCCAATTCTGAATGGCTTCAAGCTTCCCAACATCGAGACATTCGACGGGACGGACGATCCTTTGGAACATGTCAATCACTTCACCACCGTCATGAGGATTTACAACGCTCCTGATCAGCTCCTCTGCCAAGTGTTCCCGGCAACCTTGAAGGGACAGGCGCACACTTGGTTCCATTCCCTGCGGAACGGGGCCATCAACAACTTCACGGAAATGGCGCAGCAGTTCGTGGATCAGTTCATCGCTAACTGCCGAATTGTCCGGGATCCCTCCCATCTCTCAGGGATCCGCCAGAACGACGGAGAGTCACTCAAGGACTTCTTCCGACGCTTCACTACCGAGGCTCGGCAGATCCCAAGGGTTGACCCCGAGCTCTTGCGAGGAGTTTTCTTGGGAGGACTCCGCCCAAGTGGCTTATACTCGGCTCTCATGAGAGAAACCGTACCAAGTTATCCCGACCTCGTTCGTCGGGTTGAAGCACAAATAGCTGCAGATGAGGCCATCGAAGCGCACCGTCGGCAGTTCGAGGGAGGCCAAGGAAGTAAGAGGGGATCAGATCAAGCCCCTCGCGAACGAGAAGAACGTCGCGGCGAGGAGCGCCGCGGCAACGAGCGTCGGCATGACCCCCGAAGGGATCTAGGACCACAGCCGCCCAGGACCTACACCCCGTTGAACACCACCAGAACGAATGTGCTCTACGCCATTCAGAACAACCCCGAACTTCGCATGCCCCGGATACCCCCGCCAAATCCAAGGGGCGATCAATCCAGGTACTGCGAGTTCCATCGGGGAACCGGGCATACCACCGAGGAGTGCACCAGACTCAAAGATGAAATCGAGCGCCTCATCCGCCAGGGACTCCTGGGAAGATTCCTACAAGGCCAGATTCCCAATCAGCCCCAGCAGCCCAGGGAGGCAGGGGAGCATCCCCCCGCCCCCCCCCCCCCCCCCCCCCCCGAGGCGCAGGTGGAGGAAGGCCGATGGTAGGAGAAATCGAAACCATCGCCGGACCCCCCGTCTTAGCATCGCAAGTCCTCTCGATTGCCCAGCCCGTGAGAGGCCACGAAGACAAAAAACTCAAGCAGGATATTACGATAGCTTTCGGAGATGAAGACTTGCAAGGGTTGCGGCTTCCGCACCAGGACCCGCTCGTGATCAGCGCAGGGATCGGAAGGTAAAGAGAATATTGGTCGACAACGGAAGCTCAGTCGATGTCCTGTTCCTCTCCACCTTGCAGAGTATGAAGCTCACAAAGGACCAGCTTAGTCCTGCGGCCGGGCCCGTCTACGGCTTCGACAACAGACCTGTCCCGGTGCAGTGCATGATCATTCTCTCAGTCACATTGGCAAGTTTCCAAGACAGTCAACGCACAACATCCAGTTCATGGTGGTAGAGTCCACCTCCGCCTATAACGCCATCTTCGGGAGACCGCTCCAGTCAATCTTCGGGGCAATCCCTTCCATTCCGCATCTAGCTATGAAGTTCCCGACTGCCGCAGGCATATGGGTCGTAAGAGGGGACCAAGAGGCAGCTAGAACCTGCTACCTGAAGCAGGCTCAACCAGTAAGGGCAACCGCCCTCAACATAAATAACTTCGACCTGCGAGACGAAGCTACTTTGCAGCGAAGAGCGCCCGTTGAAGGGCTAGTAGAAGTACCACTTTCCCGGCGAGACCCGACTCGGACTGTTCAGGTCGGGTCACTCTTGTCACAAGAGGAGCGAGAAAAGTTCACAACCTTCCTGCAGGAGAACGAGGACATTTTCGCTTGGAGCCCAGAAGACATGCCCGAGGTAGATCCTGACGTTATCTATCACTCGTTAAACATCAACCCCGCCTGCAGGCCTGTAATTCAAAAGAAAAGGAACTTTGCCCCCGAGCGTTTAAAGGCAATCGAGGAGGAGGTAGCTAAGCTCCTGTAAGCACGATTCATACGCGAAGCAGAATACCCCACATGGCTCGCCAACGTAGTCATGGTAAAGAAGGCCTCGGGAAAATGGCGAATGTGCGTCGACTACAACAATCTAAACCAAGCATGCCCAAAAGACAGCTTCCCCCTCCCGAGGATTGACCAACTCGTCGACGCTACGGCCGGCCATGAGCTGCTCAGCTTCATGGATGCTTATTCGGGTTACAACCAGATAAGGATGAACCCCGCGGACGAAGAGCATACCGCCTTCCGTACCGACAGAGGAGTCTACTGCTACAAGGTGATGCCTTTCGGCCTCAAAAATGTCGGGGCCACCTACCAAAGACTGATGAACAAAGTCTTCAAGAACCTCATCGGGGTGACGCTGGAGGTTTACGTGGACGACATGCTAGTAAAAAACGTCCACCGTTGCGACCACTTGGAAGACTTGGGAAAGTGCTTCCGGCTTCTCCGCCGCTTCCAGATGCGGCCTAATCCCAGCAAATGTGCGTTTGGTGTGACGGCGGGAAAGTTCTTAGGTTTCATGGTAACCCATCGGGGAATTGAGGCCAACCCCGAGAAGATCAAGGCGTTGGAGGATATGTCGCCACCTCGCTCAATTAAGGAAGTGCAACGCCTAAACGGGAGGATCGCTGCGTTATCCCGATTTCTGTCGCGGACGGGAGACAAGTATCTCCCCTTCTTCAAAATCCTCCGGGGAGCGCGCCACTCCGGCTTCCAGTGGATTGACGAATGTCAGGCGGCCTTCGAGCTTCTCAAACAATATTTGGCTTCGCCACCACTTCTGTCAAAGCCCACCCCCGGAGAAACTCTGTTCCTGTACCTGGCTGTGTCGTCTACGGCTCTTAGCTCGGTGCTCGTAAAAGATGAAGGAGGAGTGCAGCGACCAATTTACTACCTCAGCAAAGTCCTCACCGACACCGAAACCAGATATCCGGCAGCAGACAAGACAGCCTTGGCTCTTGTTTTCTCAGCAAGAAAGCTTCGACCCTACTTCCAGGCTCATGCGGTAAAAGTATTGACGCAACTCCCACTACGGGCAATCCTCCAGAAGCCGGAAGTCTCAGGGAGACTTGTAAAGTGGGATGTAGAGCTCGGCGAGTTTGACATCCAATTCCTGCCTCGGCCGGACATCAAGTCGCAAGTACTCGCCGACTTTGTTGTGGAATACACCATCCCACCAGAAACAACTCTTATCAAAGACACCACTAGCCCCCGTTGGACCCTCTATGTCGACGGTGCATCCGGAGCTGAAGGAGCCAGAGCAGGATTGATCCTCGTAAGCCCCGAAGAGATCACCCTAGATTACGGTCTTCGGCTGAAATTCCCCGCAACGAATAACATGGCGGAGTACGAAGCGCTGATTGTCGGCCTCCGACTTGCTATCGACTGCAAAGCTGAGAACCTGACGATTTACACAGACTCCCAACTCGTAGTCTCACAGGTCGAAGGAGACTACGAGGCCAAGAGTGACCAGATGGCGAAGTACCTCGCGTTCGCAAAATTACTCCTTCAGAAGATCTCATCGTATCAAATTCTACACATCCCCCGAGAGCAGAACTCCAGGGCGGATGCTCTATCCAAGCTCGCCACCTCACCCTCCAGCTACCAGTCTCGGAGGCGCCGAATCGAAGAAGTCGTGGTCCCAAGAATTCAAGGGCCATGGGAGATTGCAGCCATTCACCAGGAGGAGTCATCCTGGATGACCCCATTACGAGCTTACCTCGAATGCGGGTACCTTCCTGAAGACCGCTTAGAAGCACGAAGACTACGGATGCGGGCGGCATCGTTCACTATTATAGACGGGGAACTTTACAAACAGGCATTCTCAGGACCATATCTGAAATTCCTACCAGCAGACGAGGCCGACTACGCCCTCAGAGAAGTGCACGGGGGAGTCTGCGGAGAACACCTAGGCGGGAAAGCATTGGCGCGAAAAATACTGCGTCAAGGCTTCTATTGGCCAACAATGAGGAAGGATGCGGCCGACTTTGTCCAAAGGTGTAAGAGCTGTCAGCTGCACGCCAACATACCTCATCAACCCCCGGTCTCACTTTCCACGCTACAAAGTGCGTGGCCATTCGCGCAATGGGGGATCGACCTTCTCGGCCCCCTGCCCCTAGCATCCGGACAGAGAAAATTCATCATCCTGGCCATCGATTATTTCACCAAATAGGTAGAAGCAGAGCCCCTAGCTAAAATCACGGAAGAAAACGCCAAACAATTCGTCTGGAAGAACATCGTCTGCCGCTTCGGCATCCCGGCTACAATCATTGCCGACAACGGCACTCAATTCACTGGGAAGTCCTTCACCAAAATGTGCGAAGATTTAAAGATCAACCTTCGTCATACGTCCGTGGCACATCCGCAAACCAACGGACAGGTAGAGGTCACAAATCGCACCATCCTCAAAGGACTGAAGACGCGCCTAGAAGAAGCTGGAGGACAATGGGCAGACGCGCTCCCAAATGTGTTGTGGGCGTACCGCACAACAGAGAGGACTCCTACAGGGGAGACACCTTATAACCTCTGTTACGGGACCGAAGCAATCATCCCCGTCGACGTCGGCGTTCCAAGTACTCGGGTGCTAACCTTCGACCCCAGCAAGAATGACGGACTGCTTCGGGAAAACCTCGACCTGATCCCAGAAGTTCGGGACAACGCTGCCCAACGTGCCGCATCCTACCAAATGCGTGTAGCCCGAATCTACGACAGGAGGGTGAAGCCCAGACCGATCAACATAGGAGATCTCGTCTTGCGCAGCATCGAGGCAGCCGACAAAGGCCCCCAAGGAGATAAGCTCTCACCGGCCTGGGAAGGCCCGTACGTAGTCACGACGGTCGTGAAGCCCGGAACATACAGGCTCAGGACGGCAGAAGGGAAGACTTTGCCACGCACCTGGAACGCTCAAAACCTGCGCCACTTTTACCAGTGATCCAGGGACTTCTACCATATGCTAAGCCGCGAGCTCAGACTCGTGCGAACTTATCTTAAAATTTCTGTACCAAGCCGCGAGCTCAGACTCGTGCACTTATCTTATATCACGTATTATATAAAAGCCGCGAGCTCAGACTCGTGCACCTATCTTATCTTCAGTAAAGCTACGCATCAAATAATTTCTTGCTATAAAACAATGTATGTATATTTTGACATCAACATCCATTTAAGAAAAATCTTTGTAACGGGGCCCTGCCCTGGGGACTTTGCACCGTCGTCGATTGAAGGTTCGCCCTTCTCCTCCGCCGTCGAGTCTCAGCGTCGCAGGGACCCGCCCCCCTTGCGTTCGCCTCCGGTTTGAATACACCAGCTATTCGTCGGCCACTTCGGAGCCCTGCCCCAGGGACTTTGCACCGCCGTCGATTGAAGGTTCGCCCTTCTCCTCCGCCGTCGAGTCCCGGTGTCGTAGGGGCCTGCCCCCCTTACGTTCACCCCCGGTTTGAATACACCCGCTATTCACCGGCAAAGCCGCGAGCACAGACTCGTGCACCAAAGCCGCAAGCACAGACTCGTGCACCAAAGCCGCGAGCACAGACTCGTGCACCAAAGCCGCGAGCACAGACTCGTGCGAAAAAGCCGCGAGCACAGACTCGTGCAAAAAACCGCAAGCACAGACTTGGGCAAGCTAAATTTCTATTATATAAAAGTCGCGGGCTCAGAACCGCGCAAGTTCATCTATTATTTTGCAGAAATCACTCAACCGATACGGATGTTAATATTAGGCAGCAAGCCAACGACAAGCTTGGAGAACCAACGCCCTTCGTCGGCCATCCTAAAGCGTCCTCCGACGATCAACGCTTTGACAGCAACCAGGAAAGCAGGACCATCAGAGGGCTATCACGACCCAGCGCAGGGCAAGAAACGCCTGTCCAGGATAAAGAAACAAAGTCAACCACGCTCACCCTTCGACTGCAACTCCTACCCAAAATGCCGCAAAGAGGGCGGTGAATAAAGCCGTCACAGAAAAGTCAAAACCTCCGAACTCCTCGCCCCGAAACTCGGACTCTGAAGGTTTGGGGGGCTTATGTTATACACATGTAAAGGCCTCGGGCTGCGTCTAAAAGAAGCCCCGCAGAAGAGAGGTCAAAGCGCGCACAAGCTGATCAGAGCACGCAAGCCGCAGGTACGTGTGCCACCGCGCGCACGGGAGCGCGCGGTAGCGCGCAGGCAGCGCCCCCTATCGCGGGGGAGCGACCCGCTCGCGCCCCGACCGCACCCCTCCCGGGGTGCGGTCAGGCTGCACCCCCCTTGGGAGGTGCGGCCCCGCCACACTCCCTAAGGGGGTGCGGCCAAGCCGCGCCCCCCTTGGGGGTGCGGCCCATCCGCACCCCCCAAGGGGGTGCGGCCCAGCCGCACCCCCCAGGGGGTGCGGCCCACCCGCACCCCCCCAGGGGGTGCGGCCCACCCGCACCCCTCAAGGGGTGCGGCTAAGCCGCACCACCCTTGGGGGGGGGGGGCGCGGCCAAGCCGCACCCCCTAGGGGTGCGGCCAAGCCCCCCCCCCCCCCCCCGGGGGTGCGGCTCGGCCGCACCGCCCGTGGGATGCGGTCCGGCCCCCTCCCCTCGCCTTTTTCCGTAGGGGGGCTCGAGGGGGCCCCCGCCGCAATCACGCCCTCTCGACGGGTGCGTCGGTTCTCAATTCCTTCTTGGGGGCGACCCCCCCCCCCCCCCCGTTCCGCCGTCCGCCTGGGGGATCCCCGTGGTCCGCGGCACGTGCGAAGCACCTCGGCATTCGCACGCGCTCGGAACACTTCAGAGCGCGCTCAGAAGCTGCCTCACTTTTTGTCTTTCCGACTGTCTCACTTTTTGTCTTTCCAGCTTCTCACTCCTCAGATTTCAGGGACAACCTGTCGCCTTTTTCGCCTCCAACAGAACTGCCCGAACCGCCCGAACTGCCCGAAGGGTAAGGTGGTCATTTATCAAATATGGCGATCCGCGTGCCTCAAACAAGGAAAATATGATTCGTCCACCGAGCATTTATGGAAACTGCAAACGGCGAAATTACCGGACTGCCCTCGGCCAAAGCTATAAAAGGAGCCCCAGGGCTTCATTTGAAGGGACCTTGACCTCTGGACCCGGGAGAGCTCCTTGCAGACTTTTGCGGAATTCTCCTTCGGTGCTTGAAGATCTCCTTTGTGGACTTGAAGATTTCCTTCGTCACGAAAGGCGACTCGGCTTCTCACTTTCGTTCCCGAAAGGCGACTCGGCTTCTCACTTTCGTTCCGGAAAGGCGACTCGGCTTCTCACTTTCGTTCCGGAAAGGCGACTCGGCTTCTCACTTTCGTTCCGGAAAGGCGACTCGGCTTCTCACTGTCATTCCGGAAAGGCGACTCAGCTTCTCACTCCGGTCCTCCAGAATTCTCAGAAGGAAAAAGTACTTAGTTTTTCCGAGAGGTGGCCTGTCACCCTCGGAGCTCTCTCTCTCTCTTGTTATAACAAGTAGTGGCCTGTTGCGCTCGAGTTTCTACCTACCAAGTTGTAACCCCCAGAAGATAGTGAAGTTTGGTCGGCACAGCTCCGGCCGCGTGGTTTTTTACCCTTTCCGGGTTTTCCACGTTAAAAAGTCTCAGTGTACTCAGCAAATCTCGAATTGACTGTTTGCGCGCTTAGATCGCTCACGAGCTAAGGTGGTTCAATTGGACCGGTCTACCAAGAGCCTTAAGCGTTCCGCAACAACACTTATAATCAATCAAATAAATTCCATATTTTTAAAATCTCATAAATAAGAATGTGGAAGAGAACATTCTTGGTGAACACACTTATAATCATCTCTTATATTTAAAATTTGTATGCGTGTGCTCTTAGCATAAATTTGTTAAGTATGAAAATACTTACAATCAATCAAAAATATTTATCTCTTAAAACTTTTTATTTACTATAAAACTTAGTGTTATCTAATTAAAATTTATTGTATAATATTTAATATATTTTACAATGTATCTATTTGCACTTTTTATTAATATTCTTTGAATTTATTTTGGGATATAAACGACCCATTGTTCGTAAATTTGTTATGCTCAAAAATATGTTAGGGCCTTTTTAGCATGTCTCGTGTAAGGTGGGATAATGGACGCTCTGATACCAAATGTTACAAACCTCCATGGAGGTTCGCGGTCAATATTGAGGAACTGGTGGAGTTGAGGGTCTCAACCTTGAAGGGGAGCGCGTCTTGACTCTATCAATGTGGCTGAAGGTGGAGGCAAAGTCGGCAAAAATAAACAAAGCCTTGTTGTGGCTACTGGAGACGGGGTGCTGTAGAGGGAGCTCCACAATCTTTTGGACTAACTACGAGAACTAGAGGAACTAGAGAGGAAAACCAAGAGGAAACTAAAACTGAAATTCTTTCCCTTGCTCATGACCCAAAGGGTTACTTATAAACTTACACGAGACATGCAAAAGGCCCTAACATATGGGCTACTACACGAAGACTATGAATTACTAATTAACGATACCTAAAATGTGACTCATAATAATTACAATTATTACTCGACACGACACATACTCATAACTAAAATAGTTGACAAACACAACTCATAATAAGATATGTAACATGGAACTCTCGACTACATTCCACGGTGTCACAATTGTGTATTTTCCTATTTTCAGTACCTTCTCACACACATTCTACTTGAAGTAATCTTGTTTGATGAATTTTTCCCGTGCGAACTAGGGCATTCAATCTTTGACGTTCTCGGATGGTTATATTCATTTTTAACCAAAAACTTAAGCTTAATTGTCATTATTAATCATTTTTTATTTCAACACCAACATATCTTTTCACTTATTTCGACAAGGGACCAACCCAATATATAAAATATGTGCAAAAATAATGTTTACCACAGTTTACGAACATTAAAAAAATCATATTTTTTACAACACAAATGTAAAACTCTAAATAAAATATTTAGAGTTCCTTCGTTCCAACGGAATTGAATTGGAAGTCCAATTACAATGAAAATATACCTCAAATCTAAATTCTAGGGCCCCAAATTTGTCCAAATGAACATACTCCAAAAAATTTGTCTCATGATTGACCTTTTATACTTACGATTAAAATCCCATCCAATAGCTGAAGAGATGTAGTGGAAGAGAACACACACATACAAATTTTAAATAAGAATGTCTTCAATGATCTTTTTCGTAGCCAAAACAATAATTCCATATCAATAATTAAGTTTGTATGGGATATGATGAATAAAGGTTAGAATAAAAAAATATATAAGCTGATTAAGAATCTATTATATCATCCCCTCATTCAAATTCAACATAAAATAGAACATAACAAAATTCCACTTTTTTTAGCTCTCGGCCACCAAGAAATCAAAGCCTTCTGTTACATTCATAAAATACAAAAAAGGGCAGCCCGGTGCACAAAGCATCCCCGCGCAGCGAGGGTCCGGGGAAGTGTCCACCACAAGGGTGAAATGTAGGCAAACCTTACCCTGCATTTTTACAAGAGGTTGCTTCCAGTACTCTAACCCGTGACCTCAATGTCACACAGCAACACCTTAACCAGTGCACCAAGGCTCTATGAAATATTTGAAGTCGGAAGAACACGTCAACAACAAGGGAATAAGGACATCAAATAGATGAACACAGACTATCACAATTTAATAATTCTGGCAGCTAGTTACAAACGAACAAGGCTGAATACAAGTTGCATCCAACTTGAATCACGACAGCCAATAGTAGAAAAGAACATGGTCACGGACGATGTCCGCTTCTCCTCCGGAGCACACCGCGCAGGTGATACTCGCTCCTCGCTACCGCCGGTGTTGACTCTAACGCCCAGCGTTAGCTCTGCTAACTCGCAAGCTCGCTGCTCGCACTCCTCAGCTCCCTAGTCGCCACTAGACGAAGCTCGCTACTCGCCACACTCAACGCCCCGCGTTAGCTCCTAACGCCCGCGTTAACTCGCGAGTAAGTAACTCGCTTGCCGAACTTACTCCAAGTTCGATGCTCGCCAGGTAGCACTCTGGTATCTCTAACTCGCTCAAAGTAGAGGATACTCGCCACTTTCAGAATGCATACTCTTAGAGGGGGGTACCCCTCTATTTATAGGCAAAACAGGGAGAAGGTGCGAGAAGGAGCTAACGCGGGTGTTAGCTTGTAACGCTGGCGTTAGCTCAGCGAGAAGGAGTTAACGCTGGCGTTAGCTCTAACGTCGGGCGTTAGCTCACTTCAAAACTCAACACTCCCCCTTGAAGTGAGCTCCGGGAACAACTCCAAGCAACGAGCGAAGCCTCCGGAATGACCCCGCAGATAGGGGCTTCGTGAATATATCCGCAAGGTTGTCTTCGCTCCGCACATGCTCCACTGCGATCAAGCCACCCAGCACCTTCTCTCTGATGAAGTGATGCTCGATCTCTATGTGCTTGGTCCTTGCATGACACACTGGATTGGTTACCAGTTTCAATGCACTCTCATTGTCCCCGCGAAGCACAGTAGGTCCGCTGACCTCCTCGTCCACATCCTCCACTAGTCTCTTTAGCCAGACACACTCCTGAGCTGCTAAGGACGACGCCTTGTACTCGGCCTCCGTGGTAGAAAGGGAAATAGAGTCATGCATCTTGCTACACCACGAGATAGCAGCAGCTCCACGCAAAAACATGTAACCGGATGTCGACTTGTGAGCATCAGCGTCACCTCCGTAGTCTGCATCCGTGTACCCATGCAGCTTGAAGTCAGACTCCTCTCCATAGGACAACCCCATCTCAAGGGTTCCCTTTACGTACTTCAATATCCCCTTGGCTGCCTCCAGATGAGGCTTCCGCGGCTCCTGCATATACCGACTAACTTGGCCGTCAGCAAAGGCGATGTCCGACCTCGTGATAGTCAAGTAAATAAGACTCCCATCAGAGCCCGAAAGATCTTCGGATCAGGAAGGATCCTCCCTTCTTCCTTCCGAAGCTTCAGCCCAGCCTCCAGAGGAACGGAACTGCTCTTCCCCTCCTTCATGCCGAATCTATCGACGATCCTCTCGGCATACGCCCTCTGGGAAACATACAGCCCGCCTCTTCTCTTCTCAACTTGGAGGCCAAGGAAATGGTGCAGTTCACCAAGATCCTTCATCTCGAATCGTATGGAGAGTTGCTGTCTCAGCGCCGCGACCTCCTCAGGGTTGTTCCCTGTCACGATCATGTCGTCGACGTACAGCAGCACCAGCACATGAAGACCTCCACTCTTCTTCACGAACATGTTGGAGTCTGAGTCTGAGGCATCATAGCCGCAGAACTGCAAGTACTCCGCAATCTTTCCATACCAGGCTCTCAGCGCCTGTTTCAACCCGTAGAGGGCCTTCTTCAGCTTGCAGACGTGATGTGGCAGTGACTTGGACACGTATCCAGGTGGTTGCACCATGAATATGTCTTTGTTAATCTCTCCATACAGGAACGCGTTCTTCATATCAAGCTGCCACAGCTTCCAACCTCGGCATGCCACCAGAGCGATGACCGTCCTCACCGACGTCATCTTTGCGACAGGACTAAATGTCTCCTCGTAGTCCTCTCCGTAGGTTTGCGAGAAGCCTCGAGCGACAAGCCTCGCCTTGTACCGCTCTACTTCTCCATCCGCTCTCTTCTTAACCTTGTACACTCATTTGCAGGTGACAGGTTTGATGCCCTCCATCATGGGAACCAGGTCCCATGTCTCATTCTTCTCTAGGGCATCCATCTCCTCGATCATGGTCGCGTCACACTCTTTGATGCCAGCTGCATCCTCAAAGCAGGCAGGTTCCCTCTCGTCGAGTGGTCCTGCGAAGAAGCAGGAGACCAAACTCACGAAGTTCCCCTCCTTATAGCGAGCAGGCGGAACAATGGTCCGCTTCGACCTCCTCAAGGCTTGGCCACTATCTACCACTCCGGTAGACTCCTCTGCTTGAGCTCCTCTCTGAACTCCTCTTGAAGCAGTGCTCTCCCTGCTTCTAGAGTTCGAAGCTCCCCCTGAGCCAGAAGCTCCTCCTGAGCCAGATGGCGATGGAGCACTAGGAGATAGCTCCAACTCCACAGTAGGGTCCTCAGTGACCATCTCTTCTCTGCTAGATTCTCCACTCTCCGGCAGCACCACAGAAGAGACTCCCTGGTATGAGACCAGTTCGTCAAACACTACGTCGCGCGAGACGACGAACTTGTGGGTCTGCGGATCCATGCACTTCTACCCCTTCTTCCGCTCATCGTAGCCGATGAAGATACACTTCCTCGCTTTCGGCTCCAACTTGGTTCTCTGAGCGTCTAGGACGTGCACGAAGCAGGTAGAACCAAACACTTTCATGTGACCCACATTTGGCTTCTCCCCGAACATGAGCTGGTGTGGAGACACCATCCTGTTAGGACTTAGAGGTAGCCTGTTGATCATATGAGTAGCACACGTCATTCCCTCCGCCCATAAGGCCTTGGGAATGCTCTTGGCATATAGCCAACTCCTGGTAGTCTTCACCAGATGACGGATCTTCCTCTCTGCCACCCCATTCTGCTGAGGGGTGTGAGCGCAGGAGAGCTCCCGCCGAATGTCAAACCTTCTGCAGAAAGAAGCAAGCTCATTGGAGGTAAACTCCCCTCCATTGTCACTTCTCAGCTTCTTCACTCTGCGGTTCAGCCTCCCTTCCATAAGCTCCTTCCACTCTAGGAACTTCTCGAATACTTCTGAATTCTCTCTCAGAAAGTATACCCACGTATAGCGGGTGTAGTCATCCACCAGAACCAGTGCATACTTATTGCCTTCATAAGTAAGGGTGGCGCACGACCCCATAACATCAGCATGTACGCACTCAAGAGGTGCCTTACACCTGGTCTATGACTTGTCAAAAGGAAGTCGATGTGACTTTCCATATTGGCAGTTGCACACATGGCCGTCGCCGTAGGAAGAGAGATGAGGCAGTCCACTCACTAGGCCCTTTGCCGCCATCATCTTCAGTTTGTCCATCCCCACATGACACAGCCTCTCATGCCAGATCACAGCGTTGTCATTTGTCTTCAGCTTGTCCACATAGGCATTTGCAGACAGAACATACAAATCCTTCACCCTTCTCCCGGTGAGCGTGACGTCAGCATCGACAGACGATAGATTCTTCAGGAACTTCACCTCCTTCGGTCCAAACAGCACGTGGTATCCAGCATCCACTGCGTTAGCAACCGAGAAGAGATTTTTCTTCATGCCAGGCACGTGATACACACTCTTCAGTGTCACTGGCGTCTCTCTACTCCCAAGGGACACCTTCCCTTCTCGCTCCACGGGATGTACCGTATCATCCGCAATGATGATAGCATTCATACCTTCATATGCTTCCAAGGAGTCGAACTTCGACATATCTCCTGTGAGATGATGCCCGCAACCGGAATCCACTATCCAGTCGTTCTCGAGGTTGATGGAAGCTAAGACATCGACTGACGTTGCCGTCATCTCTGCCAGGAAACAATTGTCTCCCCTCTCACCGCCCTGGTGACCTCCACCTCTTCCTCCACCTCTCTGGTGATCTCCCTCCTTGTTAACAACATGACCGGCCTTCAGATTGGACCGGCAGTCCTTTGCCATGTGCCCATACTTCCTGCAGGCAAAGCAAAGGGATCTCCCCATCTCATCGCGCGCATGGAGGAACTTCCTCCCATCTCCCTGAGATGACGTTGAAGGTCCATCTCCGGAATTCTTCTTTCTCTTGTCCCAAGATCTCCTCTTTCCTGAGAACAATGCCTCGTCATCTCCTCCTGAGATGGATACTCCCGCCATCTGCTTCGCCAAGCTCTCCTGTGACGATAGCAGGTTCTCTAGCTCCAGTAAGGAGGGCTGAGTAGCCCACCCTTGCACAGAAGTAACGAAGGGGACATACTCCTTCCTCAAGCCTCGGAGTATGTGTCGCTTCAACTTCGCCTCTGAGATTGGCTCTTCAGGGTACAAGGCCGAGATCTCCCCACACAGGTTCTTCACCTTCAGGAAGAAGGTGGATATCGCCATCTTGCCTTGAGTCGACCCAGCCAACTCATTCTCCAGGAATTGTAGCCGCGTCACATTCTTCTTGTTGAATAACCCATCGAGGGCTATCCAGATCTCAGACGCTGACTTGCAACCTATGATGTGGTCGAACAAGTCAGGTGAAATGGCTCTCTTCAAGGTGAACTCCGCTTTGTCGTTGGTTTTCCTCCAAGCTCTCACAGCTTGACCATTGTCTTCGATTGGAAAGACTTTTGTCTGCTCTTCTCCTCCAACGACCTCTCATAGGTCCTCTCCAAGTAGGTAACTCTCCAAGCGACTTCCACTTCTTGTAGTTGGTCTGGGTGAGCAGCTCAATGCCAAGTCCCCTAGCATACCCTCCTCCGCCGTCCATCTTGGTTGCTCAGTCCTTATTCCCACTATCCCTCTGATATCATGTGAAATATTTGAAGTCGGAAGAACACGTCAACCAACAAGGGAATAAGGACACCAAATAGATGAACACAGACTATCACAATTTAATAACTCTGGCAGCTAGTTACAAACGAACAAGGTTGAATACAAGTTGCATCCAACTTGAATCACGACAGCCAATAGTAGAAAAGAACATGGTCACGGACGATGTCAGCTTCTCCTCCGGAGCACACCGCGCAGGTGATACTCGCTCCTCGCTACCGCCGGCGTTGACTCTAACGCCCAGCGTTAGCTCTGCTAACTCGCAAGCTCGCTGCTCGCACTCCTCAGCTCCCTAGTCGCCACTAGACGAAGCTCGCTACACGCCACACTCAACGCCCCGCGTTAGCTCCTAACGCCCGCGTTAACTCGCGAGTAGGTAACTCGCTTGCCGAACTTACTCCAACTTCGATGCTCGCCAGGTAGCACTTTGGTATCTCTAACTCGCTCAAAGTAGAGGATACTCGCCACTTTCAGAATGCATACTCTTAGAGGGGGGTACCCCTCTATTTATAGGCAAAACAGGGGGAAGGTGCGAGAAGGAGCTAACGCTGGCGTTAGCTCAGCGAGGAGTTAACGCCGGCGTTAGCTCTAACGTCGGGCGTTAGCTCACTTCAAAACTCAACAGGCTCCCCTTCCACATTCATAAAATATAACCATGAAAATTATTGGTAATCATATATTCATAACTTGAGTGAGTTCAAGATTAGGTAGGATGGTATAGATTCAACTCTAATTGTTAGAAGATTATTATCTGTGCCAGATGTTCATATCTTGATTGTCTGTAGATGTTCATTTCTAGGTAATTATGCTAAGGATTTATTGAAAAACACTCATTAGAGAAAATAATTGTTTGTTACCATGAAACTGAGTGTACATTCTATATGTAACATAAGGCATGTTTATGTAAAATGCTTTCAAGAATCACAACTTCTGTTACAGCTAGTGGCATAGTTCGCAGATTCAAGCTCTAATGTCCATTGTTTTTTAGTGTTATAGCTAGAAGGCATTACACTACTTAAGTAGAAGGCAAAGAGCGCTAATATTTTTACTCTTAAGTTATTCCACAAAATATACATGTGGATGATACGGACACGAACTCCTGGACACGTCTCTCTCTGCTTATGTAGCCCTAAGAGACATTATCGTAATTTGTATGTCTCACTCCACTACATAAGAGAGTGGTAATGTATCTTATTTTTCATCTTGAAGATATTGTGAGTGTTAGGCTCTTCTAGATGAGAGAGGCTCTTAGGGGGGAACCAGCCCTCAAGAGTTCGGGTCGAACTTGTCTCGACAATTATATCCATATTTTGTTTTCAATCTTACAATTTCAGTTCTTGATAGCGTGCAACTCAGTGGCAATCACTAATAAGAAGGAACCTTCGTCAGTAGTAAGGATCAACTTTGATAAACCTTCTCTTGGGTGCTATTGGGACTTCTAGATTTTCCCAATGATAAGGTTTGAGATGTTGAACCCGGGATCTGATACCAATTTTGGGTGATATTGGGCCCTCCCACGACAAAAAATAGCCCAAAGGACGTGACTCTTCTTCAACACATTAATCAAGCAACAACTCCTTCCACAGGCAATGTGGGATTAACCAAACAACTTCAATACATGCCATTACATGTAACATTTTGGTTGGTTGAGATTTTTTTAGGGCATCAAAGTGTTGGCTCTCTTCCTGCACTATGAAATTCATAGAAAATTCACAGTACACCAATTGCGGTATAGTTCTCTATTTGTCATGTTATTTTGGATTTTGACAACTGATTTCATCAATGAATTCTGCTTTCATAGTTCTTTTATCAAATGTGAAGCTTGAAGAAAAGCAATGGAATTGTAAACCTAGTCAATCAAGTCTCTATCTCTCATTAGAATGAAAAATACATGCTATGCTCTCTTTGTATGTTAAACCATAGGAGTTACTGACACCCTTTTTTCAATGATTTTATTTGTCGCAGTTTCATGTGATCGCTACTCAGACTGACACTTACAAGAAAAAGGTACTTCGAAAAAGAAGTCTTCTGCATTTCAATATTGCATCATCTTTCATACCATCAACCTTGAAAGAATGAAAACGTGATCCATTTGAAATAAAAAACTCTACTGGATTTGCCTAATTGTTTGTCATGTGTATTGATGCAATAGGCAGTAAATATGTTGGTGTAGGAATAGCATGTGGTTGGCCCTCACCCATGGACTTAAGCTTTTGGGTAGAATATGTGTGTGACCATCGGTGTATCTCGTCCAACTTCAGTTTTCCTTTTTGTTCCATTGTTGATCAACTTGAGAGCATGAATTTAGTTCCATTTAGATCAACGCGAGAGCATGAATAGGTGCAGTCATGAATGAAACGCTATTTTAGGCCAAAACACCACAATCATGGAGGTGCGGTCAAGTTTTAGTGGACGCGAACTGCCAGACCCCAGAAAGTAAAATTTGGGCAAAAAAAGTCTCACATAAATTCCAAACTCAAGTAAACCGATAATACTAAGTTTACTATTACAATCTCACACTGTCAATCCTCAAATGCCACAACTATCCAAAAATCAGTCTAAATCCAATTGTTGAAGTGTAAGTTTTATCTCTTAATGCAATTGTAATCGTACAATTACTGAAGTTTGTAATCAATCTTCATGTTTGCAGCTCAAACGTACCGGGGAAATGTACATGGCCCTAGTGCATGAACTGGTCAGTATCCTAACCGTCTTCTCTCGCAGTCCTCGGAATAGGTTGAGCATCCTCTACAATTATCCTTCAGAAGTGCAATTGAAAGAATCTTAGACATTGAATCCATTTTTGATGGCTCAGATTTTGATCCATTCAAAGTCGCATTCATTTTTGCTTAAAATAGATTGAGCAGTTGGGGATCTTTTACCACAGTTCTATACGATAATTGTATAGGATTCGCACGATGAATTGCAATGGTGAATAATGATAATATGAAAACAGGAACTCGAGGATGAAAATCAACAGTGCAGTTTTGGCGCAGAAGATCCAAGTGGAGTCTGCGACGGCTCGATCTCAATGGCAACTCTGCAGCACGATGAACGAATTCACCAAGGCTTAGTTTTTGAGCCGCATGGTCTTGGTTTTGCATGATCATGGCTTTGATTGAGAAGCCATGAGGATGACAAGCATTTAATTTGTTAATAAGAGAGATAAGTTTGTAGTAATGTTGTCTGGTTGTTTGTTTCTCTGTAGAACTTGATTTTGGTGTTCTTTTGTAGTTTTAAGTGTTGGCCTTCCAAAACTTATGATGTGGTCAAATTGATAGATGCACTGCAATAGTTTCGAACTAAAATGTTCTGAATACGATGTTGACGACTTCTTCAATGATGTAACGATTATGTGAAAACGATCTATCAAGTTGAACTGTTGAGATCTAGCTGTCGAGATCTCTCTACCGAGTAAAGATGCAGAGCGGAATTTAAGCCGACCTCATCATTCCGAGACACCGATGTCATCAACTATTCATTCATTCATTATTTGTTCAAAGTTTCTTAAAACATCAATGTTGAAACTTAATAAGCATTTCCCCTTGTACGTATACACTATTTAATCCATTTATGATGCTGGAGTCATTTTTTTTATTTTCTTTTAACTACTTTAAAATCTAATCGTCTAATGTGTTGATGAAAAATAAAGAATGTGGAGTAAATGTGATTTCAATGTCTATATACGTGTGATGAAAAGAAAAGAGTTGCAGGCCTCCCATTCCCTTACAAAATTGTTTAGACACATCTCAAAGCGCTTTGAGATGTGTGCCGACATCCGCGCGGACCGTTGGATGCCCGCATTTTACGTTAAAGTGCATCACCCGCACTTTACCACCCCCTTACCTGTAATAATAGGTTCCCCTTCTTTTGTTGTGGCAAGGTAAACAACTTTATGGTAGATTGTTGGACTAAGGCTGATCATATTATTCGAAACTCGAAAGTCGCTCGAATATTAAGTCAAATCGAAATCGGTTACAATTGATTCGACTCAATTTAAGTCGATTCAATTTGACTCGAATCTGATTTCGAGTCAGCCCTGAATCGCTCGAAATATGATTTGAATCAGCTCGAATTGATTAAAAATATTATGAATTGATTAAAAATATTATTATTTTAAACCTAAATAAAAATATTGAAGGCTTTAAGTGTTTCATTTGCTAATTTTAGATGTTTCCTAATTTAATTTCTAGCCAGCTATGAATAAAGAGAAAAATTGCTCAATTTCGAGCTAGATTGATTCGATTTTGAGTCGGCTCGATTCGATTTCGAGCTAGCTCGGAATCAAGCCATTTCAAGTCGAGCCGACTCGACTCGAAATCGATTTCGATATCGAGCCGGTTTCGAGCCAAGTTAGACTAAAAAATTTTGATTTCGAGCCGCGCCAAAATCACTCAAACTCGACTCGATATCGGCCCTATGTTGGACAATGCTTGCCGCCCTGAGACGAAAATGCGCGGCGAGGTCCTAACTTGGAGCTCCAAGTTAGTCGACTTCAAAGCTATCCCCATTGAACGGATCATTGAGCGTCAATTTAAGAAGAACAATCACCCGACGATTTTGATCTCGCAACCCTTCACCGACTGGAACGCCGCTGCTTGACGACTGCTGTCAATGCCAGCTGCCTCCGCCGACTCTCATCGCCGAATTGTTATATGCAGACTGATTACACCTTTGAAGATGAAGTAAACACGTTTTATTTATTTATTTTATATCGGTTGATGGATATCTACAGACAACAATTCTACTCCCTTTAGAGTTGCGGATAGTAATAATCTACGAATAGACAAACTTGATCTGAATATAACAATTCTCCCCCTTTTTTTTTCCTGCCAAACACTCAGAATTCATAACGCCTGCTTAACTGTAATCCCATAATCTTTATCTTTAAATTTAGGAATTGATAAAGCTGTGGGGATGGTCTAGAGTTGACTTCATAGAAGTTAGTTCACTTACACAAGTCAACTTTTGTATTTCATATAGTTTTTTTTTCTTTATATGTTCTAATAAATGCTCTATTTTAGCTGTTTCTGTGTCATAAGAATAGCCTCCATAGACTTATATACTTGTATAAAAAAAATGACCCCAACCTTCATGCTGTTATACTGAAGAGGGAGTAGATAAATTTCCTACAACTGTAGTTGCTTATGAACTTGCTGTGAGCTCCAGGTGTGCTTCATGGGAGAAGTTGGAAACGATATTATCGTCGGCTTCCTCTTGCTCTCCTTCACGTACGGAAAATCTTCAGTGAAATGCAATCCCCTGCTCTCCTGCCTCGCCAGCGCGCTGCTCACCACCATCTTCGCGCAGCAGAAGAGATTCCTCATCTCGCACGCCTCCGGATTGACCATCATAGGCTTCCACCCACGCCGGAACAAGAACTCCTCCCACTCGATCTCCAATTCACCGATCCTCCACTCCGCGTTCTTCAATCGGCTCGTCGATCGCACGATGCCGACGTACTCCCACATGATCGACTGCAGCTCCTCCCGGATCTCCCTCGTCCTCGAGTTTATATCGCCGACGCTGCTGTCCTCGAGGGACGCCGCCGGGAGAACGAGATGGCCCCAGCAGATGTCTAGAGGGCCGGTGCTAGAACTACGGGACATGTGCTCGACGGAAGGCTGCACCGCTCTTCTTGCGAATACGAGGGCTTCGAGCAACGAGTTGCTCGCGAGACGGTTGGCTCCATGCAAGCCGGTGCAGGCGACCTCGCCGGCGACGTACAAGCCTTTGATGTTCGTCTCTCCGTGAAGCCCGGCGAGGACGCCGCCGCACATGTAATGTGCCGCAGGAACGACGGGGATCGGCATGGAGGTTATGTCGAGCCCGTGCCGGAGACACTCCGCGGCAATGTTGGGGAAGTGTGAGAGGATTTTGTCCCGCGGTTCGTGGCTGATGTCGAGGAGTACATAGCGTTGGCCAGTTTTCTTGAGCTGATCATCTATGCTTCTGGCGACGACGTCTCTCGGGGCCAGTTCGGCTCGTTTGTCGTAAAAGGGCATGAATCTCACCATTGACTGGTTGTAGAGAATGCCTCCATCTCCTCTCACGGCTTCAGTGATGAGAAAAGCATTATCCCTCCTCTTCGTTGGCTTGATCGGAAGGCCTTCGTCAGCCAAAGCTGTTGGATGGAACTGCACAAATCTTGAGTTTGGGGGAAACATAATTCAATATCGGCCATTGCTAGATTGATTAATATGAGCAGAATCATAAGGAGTGTGTATTTTACTTACTCCATATTAGAAATCACAGCCCGCGCACGGTGCGCCATGGCTATCCCATCTCCGGTAGCTACCTGTAGTATGATCAACAGACTGAAGAATTATGGCGTGGCCGAAGAGGTTTTCACAGCAAAGAATTAGGTTTATAGTGATGCAAAAAAGAAAGATGGCTATATCAATTCGGCTTACCAAAATCTTACGACTAGCGGAACTTAAAAAATAAATACGCATAAAATGTGATACATAGGCTCCGTTTGGCACCATAATAGCGCTCGTGAACACGGTGGTTATGAACCGACGACCTCACCTAAGGAAACTAGTTTTCTATTCTTGGAGGCGGTCGTAACCGTTGTCATGCCAAACATGCATTCTATGGCGGTGGCGTTTTTATCCAAACTCACCGGAGCAAAAACATCACGCCAAACGGAGTCATAATGTGTTCACAGGGGACATAAACTGTCTGCGATGAGCGTGCATGCCCAGCTCGCATTCTTTGGCCGTGTACCGTCAGTATTGACCTCATGGCCCAATTGCGTTGGCACTGGTAGTTTCCGCACGCGTGGGCGACGCAACAGTCAGTCGCCGCACACGAGTGGGAGGTGTGGCGACTGTCTCGTGCTCATTTGCGCCTCGATGATGTGCCCCTAGCGTGATGAGTGCAGGCTAGTGCATTAGCTAAGTGACTCCGGCGTCTACACGCTAAACGCTTGGGCATGTTCGTCGCGACCCTTAGCGCCTGGACCATGGCAATGGTGCTTGGGAGGAGAGCACTCAAGGACGATTGGGACACACACGAGCATCCCGGCGCCCAGGACACGTGTCGTGCACCTGTGCTCCACACGCTGAAGAGGGCTTATACTTCAAACATATTATGATTCAAGACTATCTCAGTATTTAAATTACCGGGGGATTTGTGGTCGAGGGGTAAATGTGGCCGGCTCCTCCAGATGCAAGCAACGTCACTTTTCCCATGAAGCGCGCAATCTAAATGTTTCAAAAATCCAAAATTAGAATGACTGGTGAAATCTGAAACTGATTTCTAGGAAAGCAAGAAAAATGCTTCTTCATATAACTTAGAAGCATAACCTGCTGTGTTTCCGTGTTCAATGTATCCACACCATGACAATAAATTTCTTCATTATCCTCCTACAAATTCAAAGCCCACATAGCAAATGAGATTTTCCCAATTCATAATTTGCACCAACTTCAAGGACAGAAAATTGAAGAAAAAAAAGTAGGTTAATACTGCTGATAAAACATAGTTTTTCAGATCTAAATGCTCCTAAATTGCTGATATCTCCATAACCAATGAAAAGGGCAGCCCGGTGCACAAAGCATCCCCGCGCAGCGAGGGTCCGGGGAAGGGTCCCACCACAAGGGTGAAATGTAGGCAAACCTTACCCTGCATTTTTGCAAGAGGCTGCTTCCGGGACTCAAACCCATGACTTCAAGGTCACACGGCAACACCTCAACCGGTGCGCCAAGGCTCCCTTCTGATATCACCATAACCAATAATCAGGTAAAAAGAAAAAAAATACATGGGTTTTGTACATACAGTAAATATAAATTAATTAACTCCAGTGCAGCAAACAACAAAAAGGAATTCAAAGACTGAAGCATCAACACAATCAATATCATCATCATCAGTAGTGTTATCCCAATGATTTGGACTACTCATTTTCCATATGTTCATAACTATGTAAGCAACTTGATTTTTTTTCATACAAGCTACCCTGGGTCTGCCATTTCTCCTACCTAAGGCTCCGTTTAGCACGGTGGTAGCAGTCATGAACGCGGTGATTATGAACTGTCATTCGTTAATGCCCGACCTCGCCTAAGGAACTTCATCCACTTTTATGTTCAAAACTAGTTTTCTTTTCTTGGTGACGGTCATAACCATTGTCTTGCCAAACATGCATTCTATGATGGTGGCATTTTTGTCCAAACTCACCGGAGCAAAAAAAATCGTGCCAAAAGGAGCCTAAATCTTCATCATTAGCCATCAAATTCTATTTTCTATTATCTTATCTTCGATAGATATCACTCTCATTGTATAATCATTCCTTAAATTATTTATCTAATTTTTTTTACACATCCATCTTAACATTCTCATTTTTGTTATGCTGAACTAAGAAATCAACGACACTCAGATTCATACATCGTTGACCTAATTGTGATTTTATTAAATTTACCATGTGTCCATGGCATCCCCTAATCCCACAATACTTGAGTTTTGTTTTTAATTTTATCCACACAGCCTTAACTCCAGAGGTTAAACAATCATCTTCGTGTAGGGTCTGTTTGGCATGGCGGTGGCGGTCGTGAACACGGTGGCTACGAACCGTCGTTCGTGAATGTCCGACCTCACCTAAGAAATTTTATCCATTTTTTATGTTCAAAGCTAGTTTTTTTCTTGGTGGCGGTTATTATCGTTGTTATGTCAAACACATATTTCATGATGGTAGTGTTTTTCTCCAAACTCACCGGAGCAAAAATGCCGCGCCAAACGGATAATGGTTCGTAACCGCCACGTTCACAACCGCCACCGCCATGCCAAACGGACCCTAAATAATCGATCAAAGTTACTTAAACCTATCACACCAACATATCTCTTTATCTTCTTAAAAGATATATCACTCGGTCACTCCAATGGAAATTGCATCGCACATCTCATTGTTTATTCTACTAATGCAAATATTTCTACCTTCTAAACATCTCCCTTGCTCCAAGATACTTATACACTTAAAACATGAAAACTTATGAAAATAATGCCTAATAGTGGATGGAGAAAATGGGAAAGCGATGCTATAAACAACCTGGGTGAGCAAATCTATGGCGAAATGGTGCTGAAACATGGAAATGTTAGGATCATCGTCCACAGCTTTTAGTAAAGCCCGCTCAATCTCTCTGCCAGTCATATCGGCGGCGTGAACTATTCTGCGATGAGAATGGCCACCTTCCTTTGCAAGATGAAGCTGTCCATCTTCTCTGTGATCAAATGATGCGCCCATAGCTATTAATTCCTTAATCCTGTCTGGACCTTCTGTGCACACAACCTGACGAAAGAAAGTGCAGAGAGCACAATTAGTTAAAGAATTTGTACAAATTCATGCTCATGATAATGTGAAATAAATCATAGAGCAAAAGAAGAAGCTGGCAAAGATTACACACAAATTTCAACATCGTCAGCTAAATTAATGGACAATAGTAAAAAGCATGAAGAGGAAAGTTGTTCTAAATTCTACAGCCAAAATTTCCATACCAAATTAAGTTCCATGGAAGAAGACTTTAAATCATGCATTAAATCAATGATATCTCTTGGGACCAGACCTTGCTCATAAGATCATGGTTGTGGGGTTACTCTAGGTCAGAATGAGAGAGAGGGAGAGGGACTACAAGCAATCACGCTGGGAAAAGTAAAATATATGAGAAAATAAGGACAACATTGTTGGAGATGTGGAGGCTGGGGGACCTCTGATTGTTTTTTTAAGGTTATTTTTTTTAATGTAGCTTTGGGATTTCTTAGCCAATATCTCATAATCATGCATAATAACCGAGAGCAATGAGAAACCCCAGTATAGCTGATGTGAAGTAAGAAATTATGAATAACGTAGACCTTTGTATTTTTTATTTTCTGCAACAAAATTTCTTAATTTTTTTTCTCTCTAATGATTGTAGCAGTGTTTGATTCCAAGTCTACAAGAGCAAAGTTCAAGAGCACCGAGTAAGGGAAATTTCTGGACCATATTAGAAGGAATTGAATAGACCAAGAAGCATTTGAAACTGTTCTCCCCAAAGCTACTTTGGACTACTAGGAATGACCACGAAGGAGCTCGGAATCACATATGGATCTAGACAAGCAGCAGTAGAGAAACTAAGTGTAAAGGTTAGACGGTGACATCAATCAAAGGTTTCTACAAGGAACATGTAATAGGATAAATGGTCTTTGCACGACCAATGTCAATGAACAGATGGTTGTCATCTTCACAAGTGTTCAATTGTAAAGTTTGAATAAGTTAAGGGAAATGCCCCATTAACCTTTTTTAACTTAAAATTTTGGAGGGTTTAAGAGCAAAATTAAAGCTTTTAAATTAGACTGTCATGAACTAACACAAACTCTAAATCAAGATTATAGCTGAAGGCAAACTAAGGGTAGGTGAGAAAATAAAAAACATAGGCTGCATTTGGCGCGGCTTATTTGCTCCGGTGAGGTTGGACAAAAATGTCATTGTCATAACAAAATCTTATGCCCCAAACTAGTTTCTTTTTTTGGCAACGGTTGTAACATTTGTCATACCAAACATACATTCTATGACAATGACGTTTTTGTCCAACCTCATCGGAGCAAATAAGCCACGCCAAACGCAGCCATAAAGAAATTGAAACGAATGAATGAACAAAAAGGGGCAGAAGAAAAGTCATCTCTTGGAGCCCGGTGAAGAAGAAATACTACTAGGGAAGTAAAGGATGATATTGGGGATAACCAGAAAGCTGTAGTCATAACCCGTCCTTGATCACAACTTCAACCTTCTGAAGCTTGAATAACTAGAAGATCATAGTTGCAGTTAGTCCATTTTTACTATGATCTTCCTAACCTCAGAAGTCCTTCTATGAGAGGTTATCAGACACACTAACTAAACAAGTCATTTACTAGAATACACACAAGACTATAATAAAACATAAACTCTCTCGATCTTTCACTCTCCAAAACAATACGAGGCCTATTTATAAAATGAGAAGAACAAAGAGCATCCTAAAATAAAGGATGGGAGGCTACAGAGTGTGGCAGACCAAAGGAGAATGTAGGGCATTGGAAGTAAAAAAAGTTACTAGGAAAGGGAGTGTGGTGGTCTCCAAGAAGAATATGGAAGTTCTTGCTCAAAATGAATATTTCAAAAAAGCCGAAGGATGGGGAGGTGAATAGGTGAACAGGTGAACGACCAAAGGGGCGTGTATGGTAAAGTGTGCAATCTTCCTTGGAAACTTCCAAAAGGGAGGAAAGAACGATGGATGTCAAAGGGGAATAAAATGGTCAAAAGTCCCCGGAGGAAGGAGGGGGATATCCAAGTGTGAGAAGAGTCAAAACCAACTATGAATCAACCCATGACACAACAAGACAATGCATTACCTAAAAAAGACGCAAATGCTAAAATGACTTCAAATTACTCAAAACGGATATATCCTCACTACGTGATATCAACAATACAATCACTCAAGTATAATTAGTATCCATAATGATTAAGGCTCTGATCATGACCCTTTGCATCAATTTTGATTTTCCTATGGACCATCACGCATGTGAATTTGATGACAACAAAAGAATAAGTCAAGGAATTTAATGATATAGTAGAAGGCGACTAAATATAGAAAAACATCAAGTTGAGGTAGCAAAGCCCCTGTTGGGACAAGTAAGGTTCAAATTGATGAAATTAAAAGCACACTTGCCACATGATACATGTACCCATATCAGCTCGACCAAAGAGACACTTAGACAACTCAGGATAATGTTACTTTCTCATTTGCTTCAAACCCTTACTTTTTTTGTTTTTTTTATATTGACCTCTTCATAAGGAATGATATGTTGTAACTTTGAGACTATGCTAAGTTCTTCCCTAATCCCATGGTTGGGACAAGAGGTTTTCCCTCTCAAATGTTTCCCCATTTGATCACCGCTCTACGATATCCTACTGGTAGTGGGTATCAATTGGTCCACCTGTCTTTCGAGCTTCCGCTACCGAGCGTCCCAAAGCACGATATCCCCGCCAATGCTTCTCTTTGCGTCTCTATCAAACCCACCCGACTTGTCGCCAATCGCCTGCTCCTGTCCCTCAGGAAGTCTGGGTGAACCCTGACCCTAGATTTCATTGCCAACGCCACTTCAGTCGGGTCCTTCAACCCCATGGTTGACTAATTCCTCATTGCGACTTCCTAACTAAACCAACATGAATCCAGTCTGCTTGACAATACGAGCCTCGTCACTCATCTCCACTTCGTGTGTCATTTCAGACATGGTTAATTCTAGGTTAATTATAGGAGCATCATGCAAAAGAGATTCCTAGAAACGGTTCATGTGGAGAGGAATAGGCATAAACACTACCAATAACTCCAATCACCCTTGAAATTATTAGGAATGTAAGATGAACAAATTTAAATCACTTAGGAATTAGTTGGGCCGCTCAAGGATTGTTTAAGGATAAACTTTAAGTGTTGAGTATTCCAACACACACTTCACTTCCATCGATCCTCCTTTTTCTTTACATGGTCCAAGGCTATTATCATAGCCTCTCAAGGAGAACTAGAGAAATCTAGTCTTTTATGACCCATTCTAGTCTGAGCTAATGCTTACTCTAATGTTGCCTTACGACTCAGATGTGCTTTTGCTGGACCTTGCCACCTGCCTAAGTCTAAAGGAGCTTAACTTTCTCAAAGGCTTCGGCTCGATATTTATAAATTTTAATAGAAGCAACTTGTTGTAAAGACTCTTCTAGGCATGGATGATTTAACCTACATAGAAGCTCCCTTGAAGATCAGATCAATTTTGGCTCGAATCAACCCAAACAACCAAACACGATCCAAATCTCTGGCTTAGTCCAAATTTCAGGTTAATTTTGATTTGAGCCTATATAGGATCGAGTGACACTAATTGGATCAATACAAACATACACGCACGTGCGTACATTATATGGGTATCATAAATGATTATATATATGCAAATGAATTATTTTTTAAAACTAAAAGGAAATAATATTGATTTTGAGCTAGCTAGATTCAAGCAAGAGCTGAAATGAAGTTAGTTCTAGCTACAAAATGATTTCAAGCCATTAAGTATAGAAATTTAAACAATGTCCAACTGATATATCAAGTAGAAGTCAGATCATTCTTAGCCCTACTTCTAGGGATCTTCAACTGCAATATTGTTAGAAGTATTTAAGTATTTAGGTATTTAAGGTTTAGTCCCACACCGGCTAGCGGTGTTGTGTGTCTCCTTGTAATGCTATATATTAGCCCCTTGTGGAAGAATAAAATTGCACCAAATATTTCTTTTCTCCTCTTTTCTAACATGGTATCAGAGCATGAGATCTGAAAACCTAAAATAATCCTTTTTTTCCTGCCGCTCATCCCGCAACCCCCGACCCTTCTTTCCGCTCCCGCTGCTAGCTCTCCTGCGGCTTCTTCCTCCCTCTCGATCCCGTCCTGCGTTGCTAGGGCTCATATCGAGCGGTTCTCCCCTCGCTCCCGTCGACGGAATCGTCGATTGATTCCAGAGACGGGAGTGAACGTCTTTCCCCTCGACGTGGACTCTGCTACTGCCAGCGCTAGAGCCCGACGCCATCATCCCGTCGCATGATTCCGCTTGAGCCACTGTTCTCGTTCGTTCACCCCGTCGCCTGCGTGGTCTTGCTCGATGCCGATCCAGTCGTCTGGTGACGTTGTCGCTGGTGGCTTCTCCCGTCGGGCATCTCGTCAGCATCGTTTGGTTCTGACGAGCCTCTCGTCTCTTTCCCTTTCTGCTCTCGACGTCAGCTGCTTCCTCTCCCAGATCCATGTGTCTGCTCCTGGCTTCCGGCATCAATGGATTGCTGCTCCCGTTCCCGTCGACAGGTACATCTGCCACAGCCTATCTCTGCTACGTGCTCGCCTTCGACAGTCTATTCCCGGTGCTCCCTTTCTGGTCGAGCTCATCTGCCACTACTCTACTTCTCCGGCGCTGCTCTTCTTCTCCGTGGCGCTGCTGCTCCCGGCATCTTCTCCGGCTACTTCTCCGGCCCTGCCGCTCTGTGCCACTGCCGTCCAGCCCTCTTCTTGTCGCTGCCGTTGCTGCCCCTCTCCTGCTGGACATCTGCGCCGCCCTGTGCCACTGCAGTGTCGCTGCCGTTGCTGCCCCCTCTCCTATTGGGCTGCTGTGCCGTTGCTGCTATGTCGTGCCCTCTCCATTTTTTTAAAAGTGTTGTTGTAATTTTTGGGTTGTGTTGTTGTCTTAGTAGTGTCTTCTAGTTGGTTTGTGGACGATGGTTTCCCGTGCTGCTGCTCTCTGGGTGCTGAGCTCTTCTCTTCCTCCCTTCTCACTCGCTCGCTGCTTGAGCCTTTTCTTGCTCGCTGTTGCTTGAGCACTCTGCTCGCAGCCGCTTGAGCCTTCTGCTCGCAGCTGGCTTGTGTTTTGCTCGCTGCATCTCGGATCGTGGTCTTGCCGGCAACCGTTATCCTTAGTTGTTTGTTTTTTGTGTTGTTCTGATTGTCTTCGTCTGTGTCTCCATGCGAGTCTATGCCTTCATGCACGTGTTCCACGTGAGGGGGAGTGTTTGTGATAACGGCGACTCGGACGCCTCTTTTCCCGACTCCTGCCTTAGTCACACACGGCCTCCAGGCATATTTCGTATGTTGTTTGTGTCTCCCCATCTTTTTCTTCTATGTTAGGTAGGTGTGGTTTGGCCTTTGTTGGTTGACCTGGTTTCAGCTCTGGGAGCATCCAGTGTGCTCATGGTCGGTTTGTGGACCAACGTCGTGTGGCCTTTGCCCGGTTGAAGTATCCCCGGTGACACGCGGTTGGGCCTCGGTGGCTGTTGTTTTGTCCCAAATTGTCAGCCACCTTTTACCTTTTCTTTTATGTTGTGTTCAAGCTTGAGAGGGAGTGTTAGAAGTATTTAAGTATTTAGGTATTTAAGGTTTAGTCCCACACCGGCTAGCGGTGTTGTGTCTTCTTGTAATACTATATATTAGCCCCTAGTGGAAGAATAAAATTGCACCAAATATTTCTTTTCTCCACTTTTCTAACAAATATCAAGGTTGTTCACCCAACTATTGATGACTCAGAGTATGCACTATCTATATTCTAAAACATTAATCCACAATATCTTTTTATTTTGACTTGAAAACTCAATAGATATCTATAACCAGTTTCAAATTTTACGAATCAATCAATACCCTTCTAACTTCTCTAGTAGAATATGACCTTCATTATCACAAACTATAACAAGAATGTCACAGCGATCTTCTATAAAATATGAAAAACAGTCGACAAAATTATCATGCACAAATCACATTTCTCAGAGAATGCAGAAAATGATTAATCAGGTATCACCAGGAGGAGCTTACCCTTACTGTTTCTTCATCACACAAATAACCTCCCGCAACAATTGTGTCATGCATATGACTCTCTACAGAATCTGAAGGGCAAAAAACAGCACTAACCCCACCTTGTGCATAATTTGTGTTGCATTCACGTGACTCCGCTTTTGTAATTATAGCAACAGATCCGTGTTTTGAAACTTCAATGGCATAACTCAATCCGGCAACACCACTGCCAACAACTATAAAGTCAAAGTACTTTGTATCATTCTCTTGCAAGCAACAGAGTACTGGAGTTCTCCTTGTAACATTGTTGTAGTTAGAAGGGGCTAGGAAAGAGTTAAGTCCTTTGCAACATAACCTAAAAGTTCTGTACAAACAAGTATGCAAGTAACATACATAAGCTTAGAAAGTTCATAAAGTACATATTCAAGATAATAATAATCATAAGTGGATGTGTCCTTTTGCTGGCTAAAATATGATTTGGTAGGATGAATATAGAGATGCACATATAGTAATAGAACTGGGGCTATAAAGAAGCAATGACATCAGTGCTACAAGGAAACAAGTTTGTGTTGCCACTCATACATGATGATTGTACAAATTATTCATTTATATAGAATATATATGATGGGGACAGCAGCAGCTTCAGCCGCAGAATCGACTATGGAGAGTGAGCTGATGAGTCTGATATTTATAGTGTTTTACAGACTCATCCGGGCTAGTTCTCACTCTTGTGCACTACACTTTCAAACCATAATTGCTTGTATTTCACTCGTATACACTCTCACTCTGAATGCACAGTTTAGGCCCGTTACGGTGTGCATTTGTGCACTTTATTGTTGGGGCGGTAAGCACATGGTGCTCGCCATTCTTTTCCCAGCTAATGTTCTTGCTGTGCAGGTGGGCAGATCACCCATGTTGCCCAAATTGTATTTATGTAGAAAACGCACGGTCGTGCGTTTCCTTGACGCACGAACGCTCCGACCGTGCGCGTTCAACAGTGGCCCAGATTGGTGATTTGCCCCGCTCGTGCGTTTTGTTCGCGCACGGGCAGTTTTCACGTGCGTGAGCAAAATTGCACGAGCTTGTCTTTTTGTCCAATTATTTATGAAATTATCGCCCATGTGTTTGCTTCACGCACGGTTGGACTCAACCGTGCGCGAAGGAAACGCGTGATCTGCCTGTTTTCAAGCGATCTGTTTCTACCCGTGTGTTTTGTTCGCGCACGGTCGGTTTTGACCGTGCGTGAGTAAAATCGCACGGGCTCTGCTGCTTCGTTTTCTTGGGGATCCTGTAGGTATAATATCACACGGTCCACGCACGGTCGTGCGTTCGACTGTGTGTGACCAAATTTCTGCCTATTTAGTATTTAAATGCAGGAATCCGCCCTATTCGAGAGACGATCAAGACCCGCCGTTTTCCGCGCCAAACTTCCCAGTTTCGTCCCCTCTCATCGCTCCACCACCGCCCACCTTAAGGAGGAGCTCCGGCCACCATCTTCTTGCAAAACAAGGGCTAGGACTTCCTCCTCGGCCTCCTCCATCATTCGCAAGCTCAAAAGCTCTGCTTCAAGGGATTTCTCAATGCATTCTCAGAGTTCTCCGGCAAGAGCGTGATCAAAGCTGATATACGAAGAAGACGGGTAACGTAGAGGAAGGTGACAGCTCCTCTGAACCCCGGAAAGTGGTTGAAGACCGAGCTAGGACGAGGCTTGACAACCCTACGATTCCGGCCGCGGATCTTCGGCGAGACTTCGCGCTTTGGTTGTACTCTTACCCCCTCTGTATTGTTTTTGTGATTTCTTGTGAATGCTTGTATGTTTGGATGATGTCCATGAACCACCATTTGCTATAAATGTCACTTTCATTTCTATGAATGTATTTGTGGTTTATGCGAAGTGAGGAGCGCCCCCATTCCATCCTCCATCCTGCTATTGTGTTGAGCTGCCGCACTAGCAATTGCTAGTGGCGTGCTTGTTGACGAGGTGCCTACAACCCTCACTCCGCCGGTTACAATTCATCCATTCGCTAGCGTACTCCTCCATCCGCCAGCCGGAGCAGAGCATTGCGGCCTGCAGTAGTTCCATCCACCAAGCGAAGCGGTGCATTTGACCCGCAGTAGTTAAATTAGTTTTACTTTTGTTTGTCAAAACATCTAAAAAATCCCTTTGAAACTTAAGAAATCTTTATAATTAGTTTTCTCGACATTAAAATCACACACTCTAACTTGCACTCCTCAGAGATCGATACTTGAGGCGTTTCTCTCATTTTATATTACTTGTGTGACCGGTACACTTGTCGTGAGTGCATCAAGTGACTACGATCAACATCAGTTTTGGTCGCAGGATTGACGATGGAGAACGGGCCACCGCTCGACAGGAGTCGCTTATATGTATTCACACAGGAGACACATAACGGATCGTCGATTCGATCCCACGAGTGTTCGAAGCATTGTTTTACTATTTTCCATATATTTTAATTATTTTGCATTATTATGTAGTGGTGATCGGGCACAGGGTGTAACAGTCAATCATAGTCGTCCACGCGGGTGCCCTAGTTAGCTTTTATTATAAATAAGAGGCGATGGCAGCCATTGTGGGCATTGTTAGTCTTGTGAAGAAATTCAAAGCCGAGAATCACAGCGTGGTGTGACGCCAAGAGATTCCGAGGTGCGACGTCCCGGTTTAATTTCCCCGTTTTCCACTATCCACCTCTCGTAATCCGCATTCAAACTACAGCCACCCCCTCCCCACCATCCACGAAATCACAAACCGCACGTTTCCTCATCCACGCGACCGCCCCCGCCAGATCCACGCCCACCCTCGCCCCTACAAATTCCTGCCTAGCTGGCGACTTGCTCCCGCCTGCTCGCCGAGTCGCCGACGATACCCCACCCACGGCCACAAAACCGCTCGGTGATCTATTTATGTCTGCTCACCGGTGTTTTCCCCACCCGCAGCCACAAAATCGCACCCTACCACCTCTTTTTCCTGCCGCAAAACCACATCGCCCACTCCCTGCTTCCAGCCGCAAAACCACACCGCCCACTCCCTGCTTCCAGCCGCAACACCATATCCCTTTTCCCATGTTTCCTGCCGCAAAACCACACCACCTCCTCCTTGCTCCCCGTCGAAACACCATCTCCCCTTTCCCTTGTTTCTGTTAGGAAACTACAACGGAAAAAGCTAGAAAACGGAAAGCAAAGGAAGAAGACGGCTAGGGTTTCTAGGAAAAGAGAATACCTGAATAAGATTTAGCATGAGAACCAAAAGAGGGGGGAGATGGGTATTTATGTGAACCCTCTCCCCCTAGGGCCGGCCGGCCCCAAGTGAGGGCTGAACCGGTTCGGTTCAGCCCTCCTTCTCTTATTTAATTAATTGCGGGCTGAACCGGATGGTTCAGCCCGGTCTTCTCCCGGCGCTCCTTTCGGTCGTCTGGCGTACTTGAATCCTCGAAAGCGCGTGTCGTCCGGGGGCATAACACTCCCCTCCCCTTCAAGAGGCAGCTTGTCCTCAAGCTGAAAGTCCGGAAAGAACTCCCTGAACTCTAGTAAATCCACCCATGTGTTGTGGGCCTCGGACAGATCGTTCCACTTGACCAGAACCTCGGAACGGTATTCCGTGCCATGTTTCTTCCAACGTAACAGCAATACATCCTCGGGACTGGGGCGTAGCTCGCCCGCCGTAGTAGCCTCGGGGAGGAAGGGGGTCACAGTGACCGTCGCTCCCAGCTTCTTCTTCAGCAGCGATACATGGAACGTGGGGTGAATTCTGGACCCTTCAGGAAGAGCGAGAGTGTAAGCAACCGGGCCCACCCGGTGAGTGATGCGGAACGGCCCATAGAATCGGGGAGCTAACTTCTGATTGGCCCGGCGAGCAACTGAAAGCTGTCTGTAGGGCTGGAGACGGAGAAAGACCTCGTCCCCCACCTGAAACGCCCGCTCCGTCCGGTGCTTGTCAGTCTGTAACTTCATCCGGTTCTGAGCGGAACGAAGATTGTCCCGCAGGAGGACCAAGGTCTGATCTCTGTTTCGTAGAGCGCGATCCACGGCAGGAAGAGCAGTGCTACCCGGCTCGTAGGACCGAAGAGAGGGTGGTGGTCGCCCGTAGACAACCTCGAACGGAGTGATCCTGCTGGCGGTGTGAAACGAAGTATTGTAGCAATACTCCGCCCAATGTAACCATCGTGTCCAAGAACGGGGCTCATCCATGACGAAACAGCGGAGGTACGTCTCTACCCCCCGATTTAGGACCTCGGTCTGGCCATCTGTCTGCGGGTGATGCGCTGTGCTCATGCGCAACCGGGTCCCCTGTAGCCGAAACAGCTCCTGCCAGAAATTGCTAATGAAAACCGGGTCGCGATCGGAGATGATCGAACTCGGAAGACCATGTAGACGCACCACCTCCCGGGCAAAAAGATCGGCAACTGTCTCCGCGAAGTACGGGTGGCTGAGGGCGAGAAAGTGGCCGTATTTGGATAGTTTGTCCACTACGACCAAGATCACGGACTTGCCCTGAGAGCGGGGTAACCCGTCGATGAAGTCCATCGAGACCGTCTCCCAAATGTGCTGAGGAATCTCCAAAGGCGTTAGCAGCCCCGCAGGTGAGGTCGTCTCGTATTTCTGTCGCTGGCACACGTCACACTGCTATACGAAACGCTGAGCATCCCGTCGTAATCCCTTCCAAAAAACATTGGCCCGTAGCCGTTGTAGGGTGCGGAGCACCCCCGCATGGCCGCCAGTCGGGGAGGAGTGGAACTCCTGTAACATAATCTCCTTCCAGGTAGACGAGGCGGGAATGACCACCCTCCCGTGGTAGTATAAGTGCCCCCCAACCAGCTGGTAACCCGGAGGAGTGGGGTGGCCCTGGGACAAGGCCTCCACAATCGGCTGAAGCTCTGGGTCCGCGGCGACCTCCCTCTGAATGTCATCCAGGGACTCAATTAGTGGCCCCGACAGATGGAAGATGGTACTCTCCGGTAAGCGGGACAGAGCGTCGGCCACCAAGTTCTCCTTGCCCTGCTTGTACACGATCTCATAATCATACCCCAACAGCTTGGTCAGCCACTTTTGTTGGAGAGGGGATGCCAGCCTCTGATCCAAGAAATGCTTCAGGCTCTGGTGATCAGTGCGAACTTTAAAATGGTGGCCCAGCAGGTATGGGCGCCACAGCGTCACGACATGTAAGATTGCCAGCATCTCTTTCTCGTACGTGGAGAGGCCCAGGGTCCGAGGCGCCAAAGCTTTGCTGAAATAAGCCAACGGCCTCCCCTCCTGCATCAATACCGCCCCAATGCCAACTCTGGAGGCGTCCGTCTCCAGGATGAACTCCTTAGTGAAATCCGGTAGGGCGAGCACCGGCGTGGTCGTCATAGCCTCCTTGAGGGCGGAGAAGGCCCGCTCAGCTTCATCATGCCAGGTAAAGGACTCCTTGTGGAGGAGCTGGGTAAGAGGGCGTGCCAATTTACCATAGTCCTTCACAAACCTCCGATAGTATCCAGTCAGGCCCAGAAAGCCCCGTAGTGCCCGCACCGTAGTGGGCCGTGGCCACTCCACCATGCTCTCGATCTTCTTTGGGTCCGCCCTGACCCCCTGGGCCGAAACCAGATGGGCCAAGTACTCCACCTCTGGTTGCCCAAACGAGCACTTCGACAGCTTGGCGTAGAGCTGATGCTGCCGCAGGATGGTAAGAACCTGTGCCACGTGCTCGATGTGCTCCTCCCACGTCCAACTGTAGATCAGGATATCATCGAAGAAGATGAGCACCGAACGCCGAAGTAGAGGCCGAAAGGTCTCATTCATCATCGCTTGGAAGGTCGACGGGGCATTGGAGAGCCCAAAAGGCATCACCAAAAACTCATAATGTCCATCGTGTGTGCGAAAAGCGGTCTTGTGGACGTCTTCCGTCTTCATCCGTATCTGGTGATAGCCGGACCGAAGGTCCAGCTTAGTAAACAAGCTCGCCCCATGCAACTCGTCCAAAAGCTCCTCTATCATCGGAATCGGGAACTTATCCTTGATCGTGGAGTCATTCAAGTTGCGGTAATCCACGCAGAAACGCCATGAACCGTCCTTCTTCTTTACCAAGATGATAGGGGAAGAGAAGGCGCTGGTGCTCGGTCGTATGATGTCGGTCGCCAACATCTCCTTCACACTCCTCTCGATCTCGGCCTTCTGGATGTACGGGTACCGGTAGGGTCTGACATTTGGGGGAGCAGCCCCCTCTTTCATTTGTATGCCGTGATCCCTAAATCTGGGCGGGGGAAGGCCCTTAGGCTCCCGGAACACATCCTCGAACTGAGACAGCAGTGTCTGTATCTCCTCTGGAATGTCTGGAGGGGTTTGGCCCGACGCCTCCACCCCCACCACCATGGCCATGGGAGAGCCCTGCTCCTCCAACAGCTGTAAGCTCCGCACCGAAATCTCCTTCAGAGGAGAAGACCGAATGCCTTGCAGGCAGTAGTCCGTCCCCTGTTGGGTGAACTCCATCGTCAGCCGTACCCAATCAGTAGTCACCCTCTGCAACTGCCGCAACCACTGAACCCCCAACACCACGTCCGAGCCTCTGATCGGTAGCAAATACATGTCCGTCTGACACAAGTAGCTCTGCACGCGGATTTCCACCCCCTTCATCACCCCCTCGCACTTCAGCTTGCTTCCATCTGCTACCATTACCTGGAATGCCGCCTCCTTGTCAATCGCCTGTCCTACCTTCGAAGCCACGGCGGGGTTGATGAAATTATGGGTACTCCCACTGTCCACCAAAATGGTCACTCGCTCCTTGCCCACCCGGCCTGTAAAGCGTAGTGTCAAAGGGGCCGCACACCCCTCCATGGCCTGCATGGAGATCCCGAACTCTGCTAAATCCAGGTCCTCCACCTCGACATCCACAAGTGGATCCTCCTCTCCATCCTCCTCTCGCAGCATAAACACCTGGACCTTCTGGCAAGCGTGTCCTCGGGTATACTTCTCATCACAATTGAAGCACAGTCCTTTCTCCCTTCGGGCCTGCATCTCTGGCCATGTCAGTTTCGTCACCGTGGGCCGTATGGCGGTAGGTGGGTCTCTTCGTCCTCCTGTTGGAGCCGCCAGCGGCTTAGTAGCTGTCCGACTCTTCTGTCTGTTGAAACGCTCCTCCTGTATCCGAGCAATGCTAATGGCATGGCTCAGACTGCGTGGGAGGTAAGCATGAACCTCGTCGCGCAAGTGGTCCTTCAGCCCTGAGATGAAGCAGCTCAGCAGTGTCTGCTCACCCCAGGTCACCCGGTTCGCCAACCTCTCGAACTCTGTCTGGTACTCCGTAACTGTACCCCTTTGCCGCAGCTTCTGCAGAGTCGCCTCTACATCTTCATACTCCAGTGGCCCAAACCGGGCCGAGAAAGCCTCTGTGAATTCCTCCCAGGGGGCCGTGGTGCGTCCCCTGAGGAACCATGTTGTCCACTGATACGCGTCCTCCTCCAGATGGAAGGCCGCCAACTGCACCCACTGAGCCTCGGGAACCTCCTGGTATTTGAAGAACAGTTCCGCCTTCTGAATCCACTCGAGCGCGTCGCCGCCCTTGAATTTAGGGAAGTTCATCCGGGTCAACTTCGGTTGCATATAGGGGCGCTAATGTGCTCCGCCAAATCCACCTCCCTCTTGGGCCATCTGCCCCAGTTGCTCCGGACCTCCTTGCTGCACCCCTGGATTCCACACCGGGGGTCTCCCTTGTCCTTGGTTCGCCATCTGAGGTCTCACTCCTCCCATATATGCGTTGCCGTAACCCAAGTTGGGAGTTGGTGCGGGCTGAGGATGTAGAACTGCAGCTGTACCCCCATGAAGTGGAGGAACAACTCCCGCCGTGCCCCCGAGGGGGACAGCATTCGCTCCCGTGGGGCGAAACAGCCCGAAACCCTGATGTTGCGGCCTCCAAGGCTGTCCCGAGTGCTGGCCGGGCCCCCACTGGGCTCCCCCTCCTTGTCCGACACCTCCCCCTTGCCGTTGAAGCCCCGCCGCCCCCTGAGCATGCGGAATTGGCCCCCAAGGGGCTGCCGCTCCTCCACTTGGCCGCAGCAGCCCTGCCGACCCTGGTAGAGGCGGATCGGCACCCCAGCCACCGGCGAGAGCCCCTCCGACTCCCGCAAAGGCCGCTGCGACTCCTCCAGGCGCTGAATAGAAGCCGCCGGCCTGTCCCGTTGCTGAGTAGGAGCCGACGCCCCCATTCCAGCCTTCCGCCGCCCTGCTCGAGCCCGCGTGCATCCCGTTCGGCCCCGACTGGCCGTCTGGGCCCCATCCCGTGGTCCCCCAGCCTTCCATCCGGCCGCCGCCTAGCCGCACCCCCGGATTTAGGGTTCCGGCTGTCATCTCTTCCGCCGGTTCCTCTCCTCCGGCGTTTTCCCTTCCGATTCCTTCTCCGTGCGGGTTGTTTGACGCGTCGACGTCGGATCCGTCGCCGGAAGTCCCCTTCCCTTTCAGATTTTGCACAAGGAGGGATTTCAACTCCTCCATCTTCGAATCGAAACGCTCTTCCATATTTTTTTGAGAATTTTTCATGGATTCTTCGAACGCCGCCACCGAATCCGCCAACACGACGTAATTTTCTTCGATCGCGGCCAAACATGCCATCTCCGCCTCCGTGTGTGTCACCATGGTCGCAGGAAAGAGGCTCTGATACCAAATGTTAGGAAACTACAACGGAAAAAACTAGAAAACGGAAAGCAAAGGAAGAAGACGGCTAGGGTTTCTAGGAAAAGAGAATACCTGAATAAGATTTAGCATGAGAACCAAAAGAGGGGGGAGATGGGTATTTATGTGAACCCTCTCCCCCTAGGGCCGGCCGGCCCCAAGTGAGGGCTGAACCGGTTCGGTTCAGCCCTCCTTCTCTTATTTAATTAATTGCGGGCTGAACCGGATGGTTCAGCCCGGTCTTCTCCCGGCGCTCCTTTCGGTCGTCTGGCGTACTTGAATCCTCGAAAGCGCGTGTCGTCCGGGGGCATAACAGTTTCCAGCTGCAGAACCGCCTGCCGCCTCCTAGTTTCTAGCCCTAGCACCGCCACTGCCTCCTACAAGCGAGAAACACCCGCATCATTCTCTGTCGTCGGATCCCTTGTAAGTTCTTGTATTGTTTCTAATTTTCATTATTCTGTATGGTTTGAATTTTCATGTTATCGTGGGATTGTTGTTTGTTAGTACTTGTAATCCGTTTTCCTATTCTCTTATAAGGCCCTAACGTGAAGATTTTTCTTATAGCCATCCGTGCGAAGGACACTGTGCTTGTTTACATTATTTGAAATTGTTACAAACGCTTGTGACTCCTCCCGTGCTTAATTATTCATTAATGCTCAATTAAAACCCAAAATAATTTAATTTTCACGCATCGCTTCATATAGGATAGTCCTTGGTGAGTCTTCCCGACACTTCACACGTAGGATTGCATTAAAGTCGTGCACCTCCACAGCCTACCCTGAGTCAATATGATAATAGAATTGTGATAGTAAGGAAATACAAGTACTTAGAAAACAATTTCATGGTACGGTGAAGTAAGAACTTGAAGGAACTAATCATTAATGAGTTAAAAGTGAAGTAAGAACTTGAAGGAACTAATCATTAATGAGTTAAAAGAAAACGAAAAATGTCGAAAAAACATAACATTTCTTCTTAGATGAAGCTTATGGAAAGAAAGTGCATGACCATAATGATAGTGGGCTTCACATAGAAAAAACAGTACAAAAGAGTCCAAAACAAATAACCAATAGTACTAGTTGAGTGTTCAGATGTAATAAATGAAGAAAAAATTTCTGGATAAAATAAATTCAAGAGAACACCAGCATGCCATATTTTTGTATGCTAGAATAAGAAGGCTGTCTCTAGGTAAATTTAATCCAAATACCCATCATGAAACAAGCACATAACATTTTATATACTAATATGTCGCAGGAACATATTCCCAAGTACGTGATGAAGGAAATAGATTTTTAAGTCATATGAAATTGCGGTGCTATATTAATGATCAATCATATTTAATTCTATCCGATGATCCCAAAATGTAAATCATAGTTAGAAATACCTTGAAGGACTACTCTGCAAATAAGTTCTAGAAGTGATGCCATATGCCACCGAATTTTGCCGACGGATTTCTTTGAATGATAGCTTTGCACCGAATTGTAAACGAGCATTTGCATTTAACAAGCTAGACATTATTTCTGCAAGAGAGCAACAAGTACTTGTAGGTAAATTGAGTAGACATCCAGAAAGAAAGGACAAAGTTAAACACATTCTATGGTTAAGAGGTAACATTTCAAGAAAATTTAATACATATTTTGACATTGTTTCCCAACTATTTTGGGCTGTTTATATGAATCCTGATGCTCAATGCATCCATATTGATTGTTGCAAGAGGTGACAAGTACTGAGAAAAACTGACTATTAAATATACTGAAATAAAATAAACAATCAATGAATCAGGAGCCAAGTAGTTGTTCGTTTACCTGATATCAACTTAGGGTTAGCAAGTGCAATGTAATATCATTACTTGTCGCGGGTTAATTCCCAAAATGGCTACTTTATCAAAAACATGTTTTTTCTACAACCCCACATGGTTACACCCATCTGGAACATCTCGTACAGGTATTCAAACTCCTACTTGCGCACTACTTATGCGCCTAGGCTTACAAATGCCTTTTCGCACCCAAGAGCTGGAATATTTCTGCCCTCTCTTTCAGCAGAAGGGTTAATTATTGAAAAAAATACGCCACCCACGCCATCCTGCTCACAACCTTCTCAGCAAAGATGCTTGCTTTTGGTCATCCTCAGATGAGCATGCCTTCAACCTCCTCAAGCAAGCTCTAGCAAGGACACCTATTATACACCTTACCGACTTCAACTCACCCTTAACAATCGGCGTCCGTCGGCACCGACACCTATCGTGCAGGAATTAGGGTCGTCCTCTCCCATCTATGAAGCTATTCGCAAATGGCGCCATTATCTCCACAACCATGAATTCACCATCTGCATCAACCATCAAAGCCTCCAACACCTCCTACAACAGCCCATCTAACTTGAATCAACATTGTTAGCTCCAAAAGTGCTTAACTATACTTGCCGCAAATTTGGTTGCAACAATCAATTCGTCTACGCACTTTCTCACGTCCTGGATGCCACCCTACTCCACATCTCAGACATCTATAGTTCTATACACCACAATAAAAATCCTACCTATCGAAAATTGCATCCCGGCATAACGACTTCTTCCTACCTTCCATCTCTGCCCACCATAAGAATTGCTTTTTGAAACTCCATGTAAGTCCCTTTGATGGAACCCTCCCTTACATCTTCAACTCCTCTTGGATTGACCTTCTATCACGACATCCATTGATGGGTACTTGGATCATTGTTTGCTAACAAATCAATTTGGCAGGCTAGTCTCCCGTCGGCCTAATAAAACTTCTACCTATGTTGCAACATGTTTGGGAAGACATTTTCATGGACTTTATAACCAACCATCCCTCTCCCTTGCAAAAATATCATCATCTTGGATCGCCTCTTCAAATATGCCTACTTCATGCTTTCCCGGCCCATTTCACAATTACAACATGTCCACTATGTCATCAAGCTACATGGTTTATCGCGTAGTATCGTCAACGACTGTGTATCTTCTTGAGATCCTTTTGGCATAAACTTCTTAGACATCAAGACACCACCATCAAAATCAACTCTGCTTATTATTCCAAACTGAAGGACAAACAAAAGTGCTTAATCATTGTTTCAAACATTATCTTTGTAGTCTCTGCATGTACCAACATCATCAATTTGCTGACTATTTTGCTCCGTCACATGCGTGCACAACACATCTTATCACTCATTGGTCGGCATAACTCCCTTCAAAGCTCTCTACCGTTGCAAACTTGCCCCCATCTTTACACAAAGCCTCATAACCCGCAACATCCTTCTCGCCCACCTTCACACAGACCATCATAATGCCCAACAACACATGAAGACTTGCACCGACCTTCACCGCAATAAATGTGAATCACCACCAATGATTAAGCCTTTGTCCTCCAACAACCATAGCTCCATCACTCTATTAGACGCATTTAGAGTGCTTGTTGAGAATACATGTTCTAGAAGGCATATAAATACAATTTATTATATTTTATTTCCATTAATTTTTATTTCTTTCCCTTGCAAAAAAATCCTATTTCGTTGTCTTCTCTAGTTACACTTTTGGGTAAGGTTGTTGGTCGGACGCTTGGCTCAACATCATGCGCACAGTAGAGCAAGGAAGGATTCTAACTATGTTATATGTATCTCGAGGGTACACTATTGGTAACCCGACTGCACATAAGAACAACGCACTACACGCTTTGAATCACTAAATTTGCATTCATTTCTTCATGGCTATTTCAATATGTGCATGGATTTCCTTGAAGAAGAAGTATACCATATTTGGCATAGAGTTTAATGGAGGCATACAAAGACAGGCTAAAAGGATGCATAAAAAAAAATTCATGAATATTGGTCTAATGAAGCTCCGTTCGTTTGCAACGTTTTCATTTACCGTTTTGGTCCAAAACAAAAACCTCGAGCTAAAACGAAAACTGCCGTTCGTTTGCAGAATGATTTTCAGGTGCAGTTTTGGAATCTGTCAATATTGTCGTTCGTTTGCAGGATGTTTTTCAAATACCCGTATTGACACTATTGACCTTTTTTCATATATTTTACAGATGATGGGTCACCAGCTTATGTAAAAACACTATGTCTTGCTCTTGTGCTTCCGGAATTGCAGAAAACCAGCAAATGGAATTTACATTCAAACAAAAAAAAGAACACGAATGATTCCAAATGCTTTCAAACTGCATGTTTTTTTTTTCAGATTTATCATAACTTAATTGTTATTTCACGCAAAAACTGACAGAATAACTTAATTGCTATTTATCATAACTTAATTGCTAAAACAACCCAAAGAGGCCCTGACCTAACAATTTTTTTTTCATTTTTTAGGGTTTAGGCATACCTCTTCAAGTGGAGGCCAAAAAGGCGGAGAGAAATGAAGTGGGGCGTGAGAAGCTGATTCGCCAGAGGAAGCTTAGTGGCCGGAGGAAGCTTCTGTGGCAGCTGCTTCACCGGAGGTTCGCAGCTGTGAGGCGGCAGAGGGATAGCTGCTGTGCGTCAGGGAAGATGCGCCTGCAGGAGGAATGGCCGGGAGGAGATGCTAAGTTGGGAGAGGAGGAGCCGGGAGGAGATACGCAGGGAGGAGAGGCGCACGGGGAGAGGCGCCGGGGGAAGTGTCGTTGGGGAAGATGCAGCGAGGAAGAGGAATCGCGCCTTTCGCAAAATGCGTGAAAACCGACCTGTCCAGCTCGGTTTTGAGGAGTCCAAAACGGCGCGGTTTTGGTTTCAGTGCCAAACGAACACGAAAATTTCGTTCACCAAAACTGAAAAGACCCAAAACGTTACAAACCCGAGCCACCCAGCAGCGTATGGCAGCTGCAATTTTCGGCGAGGTGGTAAAATGTGGCGGCAGCGTAGGCGAGGCTATGTTTAAATAGTGAGAAAGGCCGATCGCAGCTGCAACCTCTGGCGAGGTGGGAGAAGCCGCGGAGTCGATCTAGGTTTATCGATGTGGAAGTCGCGGGTGTAGGACGGAGGTTTGAAGGAATTACACAGAAAAGCTGAGGATGCCAATCGGCTAGAGGTGGGGAGTGCGGAAGGTAGGGCGCAGCTGCAATCTCCGGTAAGACGGGAGAATGGGGAAGGCCGGGGGCAGCTGCAATCTCCGGTAAGACGGGAGAATGGGGAAGGCCGAGGGCAGCTGCAATCTCCGGTAAGACGGGGAGAATGGGGAAGGCCGGGGCAGCTGCAATCTCCGGTAAGACGGGGAGAATGGGGAAGGCCGGGGTAGCTGCAATCTCCGGTAAGACGGGAGAATGAGGAAGGCCGGGGAGAGTAGTCAAGTTTAGCGAATTGGGAAGGCACAGGTGTTGGACTTGCGAGATATTGCTGGCGGGGAGCAAATTGGTTTCGTCCAGCTGAAATTGTGAATATATACATATATATATATATATATATATATATATATATATATATATATATATATATATATACGAGCATCTTCGCACGGGCTACGCCCATGCTCGATGCTCTCGGGCGGCCTTCGGCCACATTAATGCGGGCTTCGCCCGCAACCAAGCGGGCTTCACCCGCTTTGAATTCAAGGCGGGCTTCGGCCGCCCCCTCGGCGTCGGCGGGCGAACCCAAGCCATTGACGAGCTCAATCCACTTCTTCGTTCTTTTACTCTCCCAACAACCCATAATGCCACGACTTTCATTTCATACGAGATTTCCCGGCAGTACTCCTTTTCTGGCTGGGAGTGGATCAGCGATTTCGGCTTTCCTTGTGGGTCTGAGCAAATATAGAGAACGCAGCGAGTCTTTCCCCTCAGCTAGTCCAGCTAGTCTTTCCCCTCAGAGAATTGGCAAGCCCAAGCGAAGAGTTGCCAGGGTAACAGCTACAAGCCGAGCTCCGACTACAGGTTAACCCTTTGAACTACTGCAGATGAAGAGTCCCGCTCTCTACTCGGGAATCTCCACCCATTGCTAGATGCAAAGTCCGAACGATTGTCGACAACCAAATCCGCTCAGCTCACCTTGGTAGCATTCTCAATATGAGATGAGTATGAGTCGAGAAACTCAAGTTCTTGGGTCGAACCTCGCTCACTTTATCTACCCTAACGTCCTTCGCCACCATTCCCCGGACGCGAAAGTCAAGAGCTTCTTCTACTTGTTCTTTCTGGGCTGACTTCTCTACTGAACGTAGCTTCACTCTCTATCTATCTGGATGATAGAAAGACAAGGCTCTGCACCTCGTTGTTAGGGTAGATAAAGGGGCGATAGGCGCATACACATCCGAGGCGCGTAGCGAAGCGTTTGTCTTTGGTCATGCAGCATCAATCCCCTGGGCAAAGACAATCTCTGATTGGCTGACTACGACAGGCCGGAAAGGTCACTAAGAAGAAGTGACTTTCGAAAAGGAGATCAAGATATTGATCAGTAGCACGAAGGGGAGTCCAAGAAAAGAGCACAAGATGCCCTATTGAAAGAGCTCTCTTCTGTCCGGAAGAGGCGAACGCCAGTGAAGATGTTCCAATCTCCTTCTTCAAGTCAGAAGATCAAGAAAGCTTGAGACGCCTCTCAAAGACCAAGCGTCTTTAGGCTGACGAGTAGCTCGGGTCTTTCCCTTCAGAATGAATGGTCAACGAGAAAGAACCTTGCCTTACTCATCTCTTTTGAGAGAAAGGTTCTGACTGAGGCCATCTGGCCTGAAAGGCTAGTCACTCCCGCTCGACTTCCTTCAACTCAGATCGGGAGGGAAGAAAGGAAGCTGCTCACGATGCAATGGGATGGATGGTAGAGGGCTGCCTGCGCCCAAAAGCAATGATTCACTTGTCCCCTTGTCCATAGGGACCTCGTGGCATACAACCGCCACGACTCCTGCGTTATAGCCGCCCCTTTCTCTCTTTTGACTGCCTCGTGGACGGACGAAAGAAGGAAAGTCACAGAACGGGGCAGTGAAGGCTCGCGAAGTAGACAGCAAGCCCCCATCACCCCGTCAGTGAGTTATTGAGTAAGGGGTTGCCGTAGCGCGCCCTACCCTAATCAATCCATGAGCCCTCGCTTACTTGAAAGCTCGCCTCGCTAGGGGATTGAATTCATTCACTTGCATTCCTGCTAGCACTACAAAAAGCTCCGGTCTTCACGCCCCCACGGAAGCTGTGCAGAACAAAGCCGCCCCGCCACAGCGGGCAGGTTGGTTCCTCTGTCGTCGCCGGGGAGCTCTTGGCGAGGAGACCGTAGGATAAGTTGCTCAAAAAAAAGGGGGGATCGACCCGTTCAGTAGAGAATTCCGAAGAAAGACTGTTGGCAGCAGGTGGAGACATTTCTTTGGCCCCCTGAAAAAGAAATGCGGGCAGGGTCGAGCTCGGCGGAGGGTTCGAGAATAGGGGGCGGCGGTTTATGCATGCATCTCCGTACAAGTGCTGCGTACAAGTTCCATCAAACCAATTGGAACCGCTCAAGTAGTCGTAGTTGCGTCAAGGCCGTCAGTCGGGGGGCGACCCTAACATAAGGCAATGACTTTCACAGATCTCTCTCTCAAAAGAGATAGAGGCTGCGTGAGCAACCCGACTGTGCCTGACATGTGCTCTACAGGCCGCACTCCATCTTAAAGCAAGGGCATTTCAATCAGAGATAGATAAAGAGAGAGAGATGTGGAATACATCTCCTAAAAAAGAAAGATGCACAAAGAGAAACGAAACTCAGGCACATCGAAGTCGTCCCAGGGAGCATTTGGGTGTAATTGTTTGAACTCCCGGATGAAGGCTTTCAAATCATTGGCTATTGGGACGAGAAATCGCTCTTTCCGCCTTGGCGAGGGATTAGGGGTTGCCCTCGTCCAAGAGAATCTCGATTGCTCGCCCGACATCGGCCTCTTCACCCGCCGGGATGGAACGACTCAACACGAGGGAATCTTTAGCCTCTCGGCTTTCAAGTCAAAAACATCTCTTGTTCAACCTCCCTGTACTCCCGGGAACCCGTTATCCTCAAAAATGCCTTCGTTCCCAACCAGTGACCTTCGTGCCAAGGAAAGACTAGCTAAAAGAGCTCCATTACCCTTTAGAAAGCTGGTTGACAAGAATCGAATCCGAACAAGCAAAGAAATCAGTCCAATAGAATAGCCGCTTGCTTCTTCTTATTAAACGGATCCATGTTATCAAAGAGGAAATTCCCTCGAGCTGGGCATGAGCTATTCCCATCTAGTTACGCGTAGTGGACTGCGATTCTTCCTTTCAAGATCGCCTTGCTCTTATGGAAAGTACGCTGTACTGGTCTTCCTTCCAGGAAATTGAGTTGCCCCCCCTCAACCTATTGGGTTTCCTTCACTCGGGTATTTTCTTTCCACTACACTAAGACGAGAGAAGTCGGGACTTGTGGCCTACCCACGTTTGCCTTCTACTCTGCCATACATAGGCTGGGAATCCAGAAGTTCTCAAATGTCAGGCATCTATCTGCACACTCTCCCGGCCCTCACGCTTTCTCAATTGGAGAGAAAGACAGGGAATGAGTTGATTCTTAGTGCTTGTTCAGTGCCCTTACTACGGGAAGTGAAGGTCGTGGGAAGAAGCGAGAAACCGAGCCGGAGCGCGCTAGTTAGGGGAGTGAGAACATTATCTCAGGAGGAAAAGAAGCCCGCCGTAAACTAAAAAAACAATTGATTTGTGAATAACCATCTATGGTCTGCGTATAACAATAATATTGTTATGAACTCTTTTTGACTCTGTTCATTTGATTTTGTTGAACTTAGATGACTAATCTAATTTGTTCATGAAAACATTAATTAGACCGCAATATTTAGATTTTTATATGACGGACAGATTGAGTTAAAATTCTAGATCAGCGGCCGCATCAATGCGGGCTTCGCCCGCTTGGCATTCAAGGCGGGCTTTGCCCGCCCCCTCGGCGTCGGCGGGCTTCGCCCGCCCCCTCGGCGTCGGCGGGCTTCGTCCGCCCCTCGCCGGTATTCGCTCGCCCCTCGCTGGTCTTCGCAATATTTTTTTTTAAAAGGCTATATTTTTTTTAATTAAAAAACATGTAAAAAAAACATAAATGTAAAAAAGCCCACATTTTAAATGTAAGAAATCGTTAAAAAAATCTCACATTTTAAATGTAAAAAAACGTCCAGGCGGGCTTCGCCCGCCCACTCGGCATCGCCGGGCTTCGCCCGCACCTCGCCGGTAATCGCCCGCCCTTCGCCGGTCTTCGCCGGTCTTCGCCGCCGTCACCTATTTCAAAGTTTAAATAATTTTCCATTCGGCCGCATCAATGCGGGTTTCGCCCGCTTGGCATTCAAGGCGAGCTTTGCCTGCCCCCTCGGCGTCGGCGGGCCTTGCCCGCCCCTCGGCGTCGGCGGGCTTCGCCCGCCTCTCGCCGGTATTCGCTCGCCCCTCGCCGATCTTAGCAATAAGTTTTTTGAAATGCCAACATTTTTTTTTTATTAAAAGAACATGTAAAAAAAACCTTAAAAAAAAGTTTAATAACATTTATGATTTTTAATTAAAAAAACTGTAAAAAAAAAATAGTAAAAAACACTATAAAAAAACTTTTAAAAAATTAAGTTTTTCGTTTGAATAAAACAAAATTGCGGATGAACAGTGACTGACACCACTGTTCATCCGCAATTTATATATTAATAATATATAATAAATTATTATAATATATCATATTATATATATTATGATATTGCAGTCTTGCAGTGAATCCGCCAAAAAACTGCCGCGCCGTTGCTCTTTATACATTATATGTCATTTAAATGCAGTTTTTTTTATATTAATCGCAGGCGAGGCCCACAGGCGGGCCCCGCCCGCTTAAAATGTGGGACTTTTAGTCCCACATCGCGGAGAACAGAAGGTTTCCGCTGTATATAAGTCGAGAACCTTCTGTTCTCTTGAACTGCCAGCTTGACCCCGCCCGACTGTGCCCGCCCTGGCCCGCGTGAGCCCGCCCGCTCCAGCGTGAGGCCGCCCCGTCCCGACCCGCGTGAGCGTGAGCCCGCCCGTCCCCCGCCCCCCGTGAGCCGGCGTGACCGAGCCGCAGCCGCACCCATTTTTTCGCTCCTCCAGGGGCAAAAGGGTCATTTCGCCGCGTGACCGAGATGGTTGACAGGGGAAGAGCGATGCAGAGGCGGAAGGGCGAAATCGGAAGAACGAAATGTGCTCGTCGCTGAGTTTTGTCCGCATCCTAACTCGAAAGAACCTTATATAATATAGATATATATACGAGCATCTTCGCACGGGCTACGCCCGTGCTCGATGCTCTTCGCAGCGACAGTACACTTGCAGCGACGGTACCTTTGCCCAAAGTCACCACTTCTCGGGCGCTCGGTCAATTGACAGAGCACCGGGAGCCCCCGTGACCAGCGCGACAGCAGACCCGCCTCGGCAGTGTCCCAACGCGACGACAATCATGCAGCTCGCAAACCCCCGTGCACGACAGTACCACGGCCACAATAGTACTATGACTACGGTCGTCACTCCGCCTGCAATCACCTTCTCTCGGGCTCACAGAAATGGCACGACGGTTGCCCCTCCGCTCACCACACCTGAGCATTGTAATCGCACTGTCAATTGACCGATCGAGCGCCCGAGAAGGGGTGACTTTGGGCAGAGATACCGTCGCTGCAAGTGTACTGTCGCTGCGAAGAGCATCCAGCACGGGCGTAGCCCGTGCAAAGATGCTCGTATTAGCAAAAATAGAATATGACTATAAAAAACTAATTAGGATTCAAGACATCTTAACTAAGAAAATTTGAAACCCGTGTGTTCAAGTACATCTTTGTGGCTTTGATCTAAAACCTATCACTTTAGTTACTTAATTTTATTGTTTGTGCCTCTCTCTCGAAGAATGCTCATCCTATATGCTTGAAATAGAGTAATACCATAACTAAGAGACATGTTACTGATTATGAGAGTGGACGTTCACAAATGATAGTTTATGATGCTTGCGTTCAGTAGTAATTGGTGGGAAGTGGTCTTAAGAATGAGTCAAGCCTTTGCATGCTCCAATAATAATGACACCACATTTTCATATATCATTAATCATTTTGTAGTGCAATAATAATGACAGCAAAATTTCATATACCATTCTATATAGTTTCCATTACTATTTATTCTTACTTCCATATGAACTATTTTATATTCTACCTACAGCTCAAGGAAAACGCGATCCCGGTCGCCAACCAGAAGAAGACATAAAAATCTCTGCGGAGAACCAATTCTTTCCCAGGAAGCGGTGCAGTGATGACTTCCTTGTAGTAGGGATATCTGTTTTTTGTCAAATATTAAGTGATATAATCAATTTCAGTATAAAAAGATGAATTCTAAAACTAAGATAAGTTTGTGAAAGAACTGAAGGCCACTCACCGGAGAAGTTGGGCTAAAAACACAATTTAATATCCGTGTTGGATGCTGTAGAAGTAAAAACCCTCCTTTCCATAGCATTTGTCAGCCAAATAATAAGAACTAAAATCATTGTAAGGAGCAGCCGGCCTTTGGGATAATAAAGCCTCAGTAATAAGCTTAACAAACAAAAATTCTTGCAGGAGGAAACAGTCAAACAAATAGCTCCAACCAACCAAGTATAGTTTTATGCTTTTATAAAATGAAAACATACAATTGGCAAGCAATTTGAAATCGAAAACAAATAGGAGCTAGATTACCACTAAATTAAAAGAAAGAGAAAATGAAAATGAAAATTTTGATGTTAGTGCCACTGAAATAATAAGCTGACATAGAAAAGGGATATAGTGTGGTGGTCATATTACAATTTCGAACAGCGGCATGGAAGATCCCCCCGTGGGACATTAAATCATCAATGCTATGGAGTAAAGCCTCGAAACATTTACCAAATCCTCTAATGGACTATTTATGTCATTCAGACCAAGCTTGAGTGGGTGATGGCATTCATGCTTCTCATTGCACCACTCCATTATGTATTTCCTGAAAGAATGATGGAGATTTTTTGACGAATACTGCAACAAATCATTAATAAACTTCATAAACGCATATTTATTGATTAGTCAAAAAAAATGTTGGGATTTAATATAAACATATGATTTGAGTATTTGAATGAGATTTTGTTGATCTCTGATGGAGTCAGAAGAAGGTAAAATATAGAATGAAGTAGAATAAGAGAAAAAAAACGTTGAAATTAGAAGGGGCAAAAGATGTGAAATATGCATTTAAAATCTTTCTTCAAAATAAATGCATGATTTTAGATTGTGAATGAGCTAACCTTTATTTATGATGGAGTCACTCCCGTGGTTTACAGAATAAAATGGAATGATCGGTCAAAGATGGAGGTGGTGGCAAAAACCACAGTGAAATTTATCTTCCCATCGCTATAAAAAGTATAGCGCTACAAATCTTTAACAGTTTCCTGGCAGTAGTAGATCATATTTATTGCATCTGGGTAGAATTTTAATAGAGGATGTCCCCAAAGAAATAAATTGTACTGTATACAAATATGTGAACCATAAAGCCAAACCATTTACTTTTAGTACATGATACTACTTGGATAGAACTCTACACTCATCATTCATCCAATATATTACACAAATCAACAATTTATTCAAAAATAATTAAAATTATACTTCTCCTCCATGAGTCTCATTCAATTATCAAAAGTTGTTCTTCACAATGCTAACGGTAAGCAGAAGACAATCTCAGGTTCAAATGTAATGTAATGTAAATGACAATTCATAAATCAATTATTTATAAAGAGGAGGCGTTGTGTTAGGCAGGTGGAAGCTTACCAAAGAATTGACATGGAGAAAGGAGGAGATCCAAGATGATCGTAGATACCTGCAATAACATAAATGAAAATATATTGAAGTAGATAAATATGGAGGCAAATGAATATCATTCATAATTCTTCAATCAGTACACGTAAAGATAATAAATTCCATTATAAACATATAAACCAATATTATAATTTAAAACAGAAACCGCATACCTTCTTCTTAAACCTGTAAACCAGTCCCCGAGCAAATTAAGAAGATAAGAATTGCATGTCATTTTTAAAGCATGAGCAGCAATTAAGTTGTCCGACTATCCCCGAGCTAAGAAGATAATTAAAATGATTAAGAGAAGAAAAAAAAGGAAAGAATATGTCTTGATTCCATTTCCAAATACATGTCAACTCGTTAGATTTTCCAAGCAATTGAGGCTGGCTTTTCTCACGCAGTGCCGAAGTAGATAGAGTCGACTGGGCCAACCGCTGGGCATGGAAGAAAAATAAATAAATAAAGTAATAAAAAATCAAAAACAAAATCAAAATCCAAAAAGAAATAAAAATTCGAAAACAAAATCAAAATGAAAAAAGAGAACAAAAATTCAAAACTGAAAAACACCTTTTCTGGATCTTGCAGATCTTTAGTAGCTTAATTCGGTATCATAAATGCTTGGTGAGACTGGGAATGAGCGCATTTATCTGGCTGCATCATTAGAGATAATTTTCAGTACGTGAGCAAAAAGTTCAGAACAAAAGGAACTTCATAACCCTTTCGAATGGTTTATACATTTAAATAAACATATAGTAACACAACAAGTGAATAATTTTTGCATACTTCTAACTATAAATATATCATTATCACAGTTTGTTTTTGAAAATCTGCAAATCAAAATAAAATACAGTGCACATTAATATGGGGGAGGGGGAAATGAGTATATGAAGTTAAAGTTTGAAGACTTCAAATAAATCCATGCTTTCTTGGCAACCACATTTTATAGTTATAGATTATATAATATTCTGACATTCACACAACTCAAGAACTCAAATTCCTAGTCAGCCAAATGACTACAAAATCAGAAATAAAATGGATTTGAAATGAAGCATTGCCTATAAAATCAAATCCGATTAAGTCAGCGTCAAAAGTAGCATAGTATATAAAATTTTTTGAAATCTAGGAGGTTAACAGTAAGCAGTTAAATGGGGTTTCAAGGTGCATGTAGAGTAAAGTAAAATCAAATGAGTTGGAGGTGGGTAGGGCTGGAATGAAGGTACCAAATTCAAAGAATCTGGGAGCAAGTAGAACATGGTCCAGGAAAGCAACATCAATGAAAGGAACCCACAATTGAAAACTTGAAATCGTCGTGCAAGGAATCAGGAGAAGATGCAGCGGAAGGAGATTAAGATACAGCCAAACCTTGGGTGAATGCGATGCTTTAAATCTGCGGAGGCGAGCGACTCGTCTTGAGGCTGCGAGGGGCTACATAATGAAGGCAAAATATAATTCCCTAGCTGATTGGGGAGGGCAATAATCGAGCATGCTCTGCATTTAACAATGAATGAGATTATAAAATTATATACCTAAATTAGTAATCTGGAAGAGGTATTCACAGGCTCAATTAAATCCTCATCTTAAATATGTACTGACATATATTCCTCAATATCTACAACTATCAACAGTTGCAGCCAATTAAACTCACTATTAAAATCAGAACATTAACCATGCCATCTAACTGGAGATAGACCTGGATTTTTTTCTTATCGGTTTTAATCCTAGCAGCGACCTTTCCCTTATGCGCTCAAAGTGAGAACATCTTCTCAGGCGCACTCTCATTGAAAGGAAGAGGTAGCAAATCTGCTATTAAGTTCGAAGTTGGCGTGCTCTTATTTCCTTCGTTGCATGTTGATAGCATAGTGTTCTTCACATTGAATGTAGGATGTTGCAATGTCACATTGTGATGGGTTTCAAAATGAAAAATCAAAACACGCAAAGACACACCATCGGGGTGACTATTCAACCTTGATGTTATCTTATAAAAGAACACATGTGAATTTAAATCTAAGAATATAGCTAATTACCTATTTCCTCACTAAAACCTAAACACGCAAGCACACACCATCGGCATGACTATTCAACACTGATGTTATTTTATAATATAACACTATGTGAACTGAGATCCAGCCATCATTTCAAATTCAAAAGATCAAGCAAGGATTCCAAATTTAAAGTTTGATGCATCAACACATAAGAGTACCTGCACTGCAATTTCTCCTTTTTTTTAAAATCAATAGCAAAATTCTAAACAGAAGAATGTACGAAGAACAAAATAAAAAGTGATTTAAGCCCTTGATTGAGTTCTCCCTACAGTCAAATATAATCGAGGGAAGATTCAAATGCAAGGGGCCATCGAGCAAATATTCCAACAATAAAGGGATTTGAAGGCACTGTACTCGCACAACGTGCACCAAACTACTGCACAGAAGCCCGCAGCGGCTGTAGTTTGTCAATGTTGTAGTTTGCAGCAGCTGTAAATAAAAGTTGCAGCAACAACTGTAGAAACTAACTCAAATACATACCTCAATGGCATCTCTGATCTCCTTCAGAGTGATGGCAATGCTGACCATCTACAGCTGCATAGCGCACTGCGAGAGACCACCAACTACCTGTCAGCCAAAGTTCACACATAAATCATAGCAAAACAACACCGTAAGGATACTATATTTGAATGAAATTGCAAATGAAAATGCATTGAAATCCAGTGTGTTAATACTTAAATCGAGCATGCGTTGAAGTAGGTCGAAACTTCAAAGTAAACTGCCAAGGCATTCGCAAGAATCCTTGATTGAAATCGTAAACTACAAAACACAACCTCCAATGTAAGGGCATGTTCCATAAGCTTTCAACTAAGAACATGATCCAAAACTTTCCGCCTATGGACATGGTCCATAAGCTACCAAATAAGGATCATTCAACTCTATACGAATGGTGTAAATTTTAAATTCCATTCTTTTAGCCAAACAAATATATCATAATAATAAATAATATCAAAACTATAACAAAGGTAGAAAAAATAAATAGTTCTTCCCCAAAAAATAAGCACACTTACTGATATTATAGATGATTGCATCCTCATCGCATCTCCTAGCAACAACACACATTTTATATAGAGGCTTGTACACAGCTTACTTCCATCCAGAAAGCCCTAGTTGTTCCTTAGAGTTGAACGGACCACCCAATTTCTGCCACCATAGCATGAAGAGAATGTCAAATTATAATTTCCGTTTCTCAAATTTCAGAAATACGATTGCAGTAGATGTTAAAAAATTTAAGTGGAAAATCTAAACTGGCCTCTGCCAAATTATCTTTAGAGCAAATATTGAGTTTCATACAATCAAAAGAAGATTTTCACAGCTGCATAAGAAAAGCTAGATAATTTGAATTTTCAAACCTGAGCAATAAAAAATCATAATTTATTTGCAGTTGGCGGTAATGAAATGAATTGAGAAAATCAAAACCGAAATAGAAGTTCTACCTTGAAATATAAATAAAAGTTCTACCTGTACACACCCGACATGCTTGAAGTCTTGCAGTTACAGATGAAGTTTCCGGGCCGCCGACGATGAAGTTTCCAGGCCGCCGACGATGGCGATTCCAGGCAGCCGACGATGGCGATGAAGGGAGTCGGCAATGAAGGGAGTCGGTCCGGTGAACCCTAGCTTTGGCCAAGGGCCCTAGGGCTTTGGCCGACTGGGCCCGGGAGCTCGCGAGGAGGAGTATTCGCCGGTGAGTGGGGTCGGGAGCTCGCGCAAAAGGAGAAACTGACCGATGGAGGTGGAGTGATGGTGAAGAAGGCGTAGCCGGTGATGCCCTCAGAGAGTGCAGGGCCGACCATGGCTTGCAGGCGAGCGGAGTGGAGGGAGGAAAGGTAAGCCAATTTGTGACCTAAAAATGAAGGAAACGAAATACTAAATGAGAAAGGAAATCGAGCACCGAGAGGAAATGAAACACTGCAATAAAAAAGAAATACGAAATTGAGAGGGCTTCAGGTAGGAGAAGGAGGGAGGAGGGAGGAGAGGGAAGGAGAAGCATACCTGGATCGAACGCACACAGAGCTTGCCGGCGATCCTGAGCTTTGCGGAACATCAGCGAGCAGCAGAGGGAAAGGTTTCAGAACTGAGGAAGAGAAGCGAGGCAGGGGCTCCATTACTAAGCGGGCAGCGGCGAGAACGGCGGTGAAAACACATGCGGCAGACGCAAACGCCGACGCGAACGCTGCCGCCCTCTCTCGCTGCCAGCGCGCAGAGGCGCGACGGAGGGGGATAAGGGCGAAGAAGCGGCGGAAGGGCGAATTCGGGAGACCACACCGTGACCGACGACATGCGACTCAAGACCGAAGATTACGCTTATTAATATAAGATATATATACACAACACGAGCAGCTCCGAAGAGGCTTCGCCCGTGCTCGCTGATTCTTAGCAGGCTGCCCTCGCATTCGAGTGGGTTGTGCCTGCATACGACAGTACCCGACCGGCGACGGCGGTGTACAACCCGTATTTGGCGAGTGGGTCCCTCGAGTCAGTTGATGGGACAGGGGTCAGCCAGACCATTTGCCCGTACCAAGATAGGAAAAAGGATCCCCAGATTAGTGGAGGTAGGCTGCAGGCGAGTGGGAGCCTGACGAGTGATGCCTCCACGGACCATTCGCTCAGAGGCTTGATCATTCGCCCAGTCAGGCGGGAACTCGGCGAGTGGTTCCCTCACGGACCACTCGCCCAGAAGGCAGTGAGGAGGAAATGACCATAATACCCCTTGTGGTCTGCATATAGCCCTTCAGAACAGCGGAGTTAGGCTATTCGTAGACCAATTTGGGGTGCCTTTAGTAAAATTAAAAGGCGGATTCATGCTATTTGCAAACCAGCCTAAGAAAAACTATAAATAGACCCTTAAGGGCACCTTGGAGGAGATTCGATTTTAGAGAATCCTCTCCTCTAGGCTAGTTTTGGTTGGCAGCCAGTGCCCTCCAAGGTGCCCGGTTGAGCTTTGGTTCGGGAGGGGAAGCTCTCTAAGATCTTCCGGGTGTGTGGCGGGACCTCCTCGCTTCAGCCTTGGGTCTATTCCGTTTTCAGCATCCACCGTCAAGAGAGTCTAGTGAGGGGGAAATAAGCATCGGCTACACCCCCAGTGGGTCCGAACTCAAGAGACCAGTTGCTGGTTTCAACATTTTTGGTGCGGTGAGCGTGGACCGTAGCCGGTGAAAGAAAATCCCAAGCTGGTTTCGATGACAGGAGATGGAGGGAATGGTTCTGACTCAGGTCACTCGCAGCCACCCGCGGCGGGAGAGTGGCTGGAGATGTTTGAGAAGTTCAAGCGAGAGGTCCTGCAGACGGTTCTCGCGGCGAGGACCGAGTGCGAGACCCCGGTGGTTCCAGTGGTCCCGCCTTTGCGGATTGGCGAGAACGCCCCGGGGCAGCGACCGGGAAAAGAGGTACCAGCAGAAGGCAGTGCGCGAGACCTCCCCGGACGGCAGTTGTTCAGCAGTCCGGCGAGTGCTGAGGTGTGTGAGTTGGTCCCGCGCGAGAGGACCACTCGCCGAGCAGGGGAAGGGAGCCCCTTTTGCGAGATGATCCTCTCATCCCCAGTGCCAGAAGGGTTTCGTGGGCCGGAGATGTCCTACTACACCGGCAAGGAGGACCCAGTTGTGCACCTGCAGTGGTTCGAGGACATGACTTCAATCCTTCCCATGTCAGATTCTTTCCAATGCCGACTCTTCGCAACCACCCTGAAGGAAAAAGCAAGGGACTGGTTCCACCAACTTCCCACAGGTTCCATCTATGCGTTCGATGATCTGCGCCGAAGCTTCCGACTACGTTTCTCGACGTCAAAGAAGAGGAAGAAGGATGCGGAGGCTCTCTTCAAGATCCGACAGAGGGAGGGAGAATCCCTGGCTAAGTACGTGGACAGGTTCCAGGAGGAGATACACCTAGTGCAGGAGGTGCCGGGATTCGCCCTCCAGATGGCATTCATCGTAGGGCTGCGAGAAGGGTTCTTCAAGATGGACCTGAAGAGAAGACCTCCCGTATCCTTCGAGGAGTTGATGGAGAGAGCCGCGGAGGAGATCGAAGGGGAGGCGGTCAACCCCGAATTCTATACAAGGTTGGCAAAGATGAGCGAGTCCGAGGCAAGGCAGCCAGAAGGAAGAAGGCGAGAGGAGCCCAGGGGCCAGGGGTTCGAAAGACCACCTCGGGTTTGGAGGAACCAGGAACCCAACAACAGGTTGGGCTGGAGGAACCAAGAAGGACCAGCGCGAGGTCAGGATGAAAGGTACCAAGGAAGGGAGGCAGGAGGAGTGAATCAGGGATGGAGGCAGGGTCCCAGACCCCCTAACCCCCCGAGGGAGCAAGCCATGGCGGTAGGCCGAGGGAGAAGAGGTAGAGGAGCAAGAGGAGGAAGAGGAAGAGCTGGAAGAGAGGACAGGGTGGCGTTGCCTTACTGTGATTTTCATCAGGAAGAAGGTCACGCGATCGCCACCTGCCCAGAGTTCTTGGAAATGAGGGAAAGAGGACGGCCACGGCGGCCGCATGCCAGAATTGAGGAAGTGCTTCCAGAGGCAGAAGAGGACCGGTGTGAGGATAGGGCAGATACAGGAACCAGGGGGGGAATCGGGGTGATTCACGGTGGGGTTGGGATAGAGGCCTCTCGCAAGAGGAGCTTCCAGGCCATGTTCCGAAGGGACGTCGCGTCAACTTCCCAGACCCCACCCCCCTCCGAGAAGCTCACCTTCTCCTCAGAAGATATGCCAGACTACGAAGACCCATTCTGCGACGCCCTGGTGATCCAGACGGCAATAGAAAACTTCACGGTCTCTCGGATCCTGGTGGACAACGGGAGCTCGGTGAATGTGATCTTCAAAAGAGCTTTCGACGCGATGGAGGTAGAGAAGAAGAGAGTGCAGGCCTCCGACGGACCACTGTTTGGTTTCTCGGGAGAGAGGAAGGAGGTCGAGGGAGGCGTAGGTCTCCAGGTGACGCTAGGGGGAGTCCCAAGAAACTGCCGGTTCGTCATCGTGGACGCTCCGAGCAGCTATAACGCCATCTTTGGAAGACCCCTCATCAGCGCCTTCCGGTGCGTGCCCTCATCGTACCATCAGTGCTTAAAGCTTCATAGTGGAGGGGTCCAGATCCGCGTCCGAGGAGATGCTAAGGTGGCGAGGCAATGCTACGTAACTGCCGTCAACACCATCTCATGGATGGCGGATGCCGAAAAGATGGATGAAGAGATGGAGAGGCCGGAGGGGCCAGGAGAGGAAGAGGAGAAGGAAGAAGAAGGGGGAGAGGGCGCTGCCCGAAAGGAAGTGTTGGAGGTCGCTCGTGAGGAGCAGGAGGTTGAGGTGTTGGAGGTCGCTCGCGAGGAGCAGGAGGTCGAGCCGATGAAGGCGGAAGGAGCTGCAGGGGAGAAGGCCCGGGAGGAGGGGCGAGAAGCGAAGGGCCAGTGGGACGAGCCAGCCCGGCTCGAGCCAGCAGAAGAGGTGATAGAGATGGAGGTTACCACCCAGGCAGGAAGGGTGGAGAAGGTGCGGATCAGCGGGGGCCTCGGCCCGGGGGACCAGAAAAGGATGCTGGAGTGCATCCAAAAGAACATGGACATCTTCGCGTGGAGCGCAGCGGACATGCCGGGCATCGAGGCGGACGTGGCTTGCCATCGTCTCAACCTCGATCCAGAAGCCCGCCCCATCCGGCAGAAGAGAAGGGCTATAGCTGACAAGCTCGAAGGACCAATCCGCGAGGAGGTGACGAAACTCCTCGAGGCAGGTTTTGTAACGGAGATCCAGTATCCAGGCTGGGTCTCTAATGTCGTAATGGTAAAAAAGGCTGATGGCCGCTGGCGTATGTGTGTGGACTTTTCATTGTTAAATAAGGCCTGTCCTAAGGATTGTTATCCCTTGCCTCGGATCGACGCGCTGGTTGACTCAGCCGTCGGTTTTTCTGTGATGAGTTTTTTGGATGCTTTTTCAGGTTATCACCAAATAAGAATGCACCCACCAGACGTCAAAGATGTCTCGTTCATCACCAGGGAGGGATGCTACTGCTATAAGATGATGCCCTTCGGGCTGAAAAATGCAGGAGCAACCTACCAGAAGATGATGGATCGGGTATTCAAGAAGCAAAGGGGAAGGAACCTGGAGGTCTACGTGGATGACCTTATGATAAAAAGCAAGTGCGTGAGCTCTCACATCCAGGACCTCGAGGAGACCTTCGCCACCCTACGCAAGTACAAGATGCGCCTGAACCCCCTGAAGTGTGTGTTCGGGGCCAGCAAAGGGAAGTTCCTCGGGCACCTTCTCACCCCCTGGGGGGTAGAACCTAACCCGGACAAGGTTAGGGCTATAATGGAGCTGGGGTCGCCTCGGAGCGCCAAAGAGGTTCAGCGCTTGACCGGAAGACTCGCCGGGCTGAACAGGTTTCTATCCCGGGCAGGGGAAAAATGCTCTCCCTTCTTTAAGGCGCTAAGAGGCAATCAGAAGTTTGAATGGACGAGAGAATGCGAGGAAGCCTTTCAGGCCTTGAAGAGCCAACTCACCAAGGCTCCGCTACTGCAAAGTCCCAAAGAAGGGGAGGTTCTACATTTATATCTCGGGGTCGGGGCGGAGGCCGTAAGCTCCGTCCTGGTTCGAGAGGAAGGAAAGAAGCAGCTACCAGTCTACTACGTAAGCAGGGTCCTGAGGGAAGCGGAGCTCAGGTACCCAATTTTAGAAAAGTTGGCCTTTGCCCTGGTCATCGCAGCCAGGAAGCTCAGGCCATACTTCCAGGCCCATTCGATCCAAGTAGTGACGGACCATCCACTCTGCCAGATCTTCGAAGGAGTGGAGCACTCGGGAAGACTTGCAAAATGGTCAATCGAGCTAAGTGAATTCGACATTACCTTTGTCCCCCGATTATCTATGAAGGCGCAGGTGGTAGCTGATTTCATGACAGATTTCGTGGCCGAGATGAAGGGAGACGGAGCCCCTCGTCACATTCCGTGGAAGCTGCTAGTGGACGGAGCTTCGGACAAGAACTCTCTTGGAGGAGGGGCAGTGCTGGAGAGTCCCCACGGAGTGAAGATAGAGCAGACGCTAGTGATACACTTCCCAATCACCAACAACCAGGCGGAGTATGAGGCTGTGATCGCCGGCCTGCGATTGGCCCGGGAGCTCGGGGTCCATGACGTGGAGGTACTCACAGATTCCATGATAATAGCTTCTCAGATAAGGGGAGAGTTCGAAACAAGGGAATCTGTGCTCATGAAGTATTTGGCAAAAGTCAAAGGTCTCGTGGGGACGTTCAAAACTTTCTCCATCCAGCATGTCCCACGAGAAGAGAGCACTCCGGCAGATCGGTTGGCAAAATCTGGTCCTCGAGCCGGAGGGACCCTGACGGACCTATTCCGTCCTTCGATTGAAGAAGGAGAGCTCATAGAAGTAGAACAACGGCCCTCCTGGAAGGATCCCTTCGTCACCTTCCTTGCAACGGGAAAATTTCTGAAAGAAGTTCCGGACCAGAGGCGCTTCCGGTATAAGTCTGCTTACTATGTGCTCCATGAGGGTGACTTGTATCGGAAGACCCTCTCGGGCCTCCTGGCCCGATGCATCTCGGAGGAAGAGGTCCCAAGGATCTTGGAGGAAGTCCACTCCGGCGAGTGCGGCAGCCACTCGGGGAGCAGGATGTTGGAGGCAAGAGTCGTGAGGCAGGGGTACTTCTGGCCAACCCTAAGCAAAGACGCGGCAGCCTTCGCAAAGAGATGCCAGAAGTGTCAAATGTTCGCCCCGCTTCAGCTCGTGCCAGCCCAGAGGCTGAAGAGTATCACGGCACCCTGGCCATTCGCCATATGGGGAATGGATCTGGTAGGACCCTTCCCCCAGGCCAGCGGGCAGCGGAGGTTTCTCCTAGTCATGATTGACTACTTCACAAAGTGGCTGGAGGTCAAGGCGTTGGCTAAGGTCACCTCCCAGGTAATCCGCAACTTCGTATGGGGGGAAATCATTTGTCGACATGGGCTTCCGCAGGCCATAGTCACGGATAATGGACCACAGTTCGCAAGCGAGGAATTCATCAGCTTCTGTGGCCAGCTGGGAATAGACCTTAGGTTTGCGTCCGTCCACCATCCCAGGAGCAACGGGCAGGTAGAGGCAGCGAACAAAGTCATCGTGAACTTACTCAAGAAAAAGGTGGAAAATCTCAAAGGCAATTGGGTGGAACAGCTCCCCTCAGTCTTATGGGCTTTAAGAACCACCCCCAACACCGCCACGGGAGAGACCCCTTTCAGGCTCTCTCACGGCTGCGAGGCGGTCATCCCCATAGAGTTCGAGATTACAACACCACGGGTCACGATCGCCACAAATGGAGAGGAAGATTGGAGAGCCGAGAACGAGGAGGAGTTGCGGCTCTCCCTCGACCTCATCGAAGAGGCTCGGGATCGAGCAGCCATCCATCAAGAGGAGGTCAAGCGGCGGATGGCCAAGTATTTTGACAGGCACGTCAGGATCAAACAGTTCGAGAAGGGGGATCTAGTACTCAAGAAGGTCGACGCGGCTGGGAGATCCGCCGCGGTGGGAAAGCTTAACCCCAACTGGGAAGGCCCCTATGTCGTGGAAGAAGCACTAAAGTCTGGGGGGTATCGCCTTCAGAATGCGGAGGGCCAGCCCCTCAGCCACACATGGAGTGGCGACGACCTTAAACGCTTTTATCCTTAGTACCATGTAATAATGATGTTTTTTGAATAAAAGCATTTTGTCTAAACTATGTGAATGAAGATGATGCTGCAGCTCGCAGGGGAGATCCTGGATGCTCAAGAGGTTGGCCCCGAGCAGACCCGCTGTCCAGGCTCTCATCTAGCTGGCAGGTCCGAAGGCTCACTCGGTGGCAGGTTCTATGTTCCAGAGGTTGGCCCCGAGCAGACCCGCTGTCCAGGCTCTCATCTAGCTGGCAGGTCCGAAGGCTCACTCGGTGGCAGGTTCTATGTTCCAGAGGTTGGCCCCGAGCAGACCCGCTGTCCAGGCTCTCATCTAGCTGGCAGGTCCGAAGGCTCACTCGGTGGCAGGTTCTATGTTCCAGAGGTTGGCCCCGAGCAGACCCGCTGTCCAGGCTCTCATCTAGCTGGCAGGTCCGAAGGCTCACTCGGTGGCAGGTTCTATGTTCCAGAGGTTGGCCCCGAGCAGACCCGCTGTCCAGGCTCTCATCTAGCTGGCAGGTCCGAAGGCTCACTCGGTGGCAGGTTCTATGTTCCAGAGGTTGGCCCCGAGCAGACCCGCTGTCCAGGCTCTCATCTAGCTGGCAGGTCCGAAGGCTCACTCGGTGGCAGGTTCTATGTTCCAGAGGTTGGCCCCGAGCAGACCCGCTGTCCAGGCTCTCATCTAGCTGGCAGGTCCGAAGGCTCACTCGGTGGCAGGTTCTATGTTCCAGAGGTTGTCCCCGAGCAGACCCGCTGTCCAGGCTCTCATCTAGCTGGCAGGTCCGAAGGCTCACTCGGTGGCAGGTTCTATGTTCCAGAGGTTGGCCCCGAGCAGACCCGCTGTCCAGGCTCTCATCTAGCTGGCAGGTCCGAAGGCTCACTCGATGGCAGGTTCTATGTTCCAGAGGTTGGCCCCGAGCAGACCCGCTGTCCAGGCTCTCATCTAGCTGGCAGGTCCGAAGGCTCACTCGGTGGCAGGTTCTATGTTCCAGAGGTTGGCCCCGAGCAGACCCGCTGTCCAGGCTCTCATCTAGCTGGCAGGTCCGAAGGCTCACTCGGTGGCAGGTTCTATGTTCCAGAGGTTGGCCCCGAGCAGACCCGCTGTCCAGGCTCTCATCTAGCTGGCAGGTCCGAAGGCTCACTCGGTGGCAGGTTCCAAGTTCCAGAGGTTGGCCCCGAGCAGACCCGCTGTCCGGGCTCTCATCCAGCTGGCAGGTTGGAGGGTCCACTTGGTGGCAGGATCCAAATTCTCTAAGGTGGATCCAGGAGCATTCGCAGGGACCACCCAAGCGAATGATAATCCTACCTCTCTTCCTGACTGCCCGGGCGAAATCCCCGTCCGAGCGAATGGTGAGGGTACGCGAGTGTTTCGGGTAGCGGGAAGTCGAAGAGGGGCAACACACCTAAGTCATCTTCGAACACTCGCTGGGTGGCCGGGGCGGTTACTCTACGACCTAACGTCCTGGTAAGCCTAGCGAGACGTTGCAGCGAATGATAATAAAGTTTGAGATAACATAAAAATTGAGATTATGCAGAAATTGAGATAGCATAAAAATTGTAAACCATAGATATATCTTTTAGGGGCATTCGCCCAATTCATGGTTACATCAGAAAAAAGAAAAGGTAAAAACAGAAAAAAGGGGGGGGAATACAGAGGGCCCCCCCTCAAGGGTCACCAGACTCCTCCGAAGAATCTTCGCTCTCATCCTGGTCGGGAGCGTCTTCTCGCGGCGCGACGCCGTCGTCCTCTGGGAAAGGAATCGGAATGTAAAGCTCTGGGACTACTTGGCGAGTGGTGAGGCATTCGGCCTCCGGCTTCAAATACCCAGCCCGCCGCAGCACCTGCAACGAGTGCTTGACGGCGCGTTGCGCATTCTCCTGAAGCAGTTGCTCCAGCTCGTGATGGGGGTAAAAGTGCCCCCCATCACCCGGGGCGAGTGCTGTCATTCCAGCTTCTCGCAGTAGCTGGGTCTCGGCCTGGGCGAGACGGACTTTCTCCTCGAGGTCGGCCACCCGCGCGCGGAGCATCCCAGCACTTGTAGCATCCTGAAAAAATAAAGTGATCATGATGAGAGGAGTATGGGACGGTCAGTGATAACCATTCACGGGAGTGAAAGTAAATGTACCTCTACAACCGGGTGGCTGGCGAGAAGAGCTTCCGCGGTCTTTAGTTTTTCCCTGAGATCGCTCGCCTCCTGGGATAGAAGAGCCCTGGTCTCCTCGACCTTGGCCAGGTTCCGCGAGACCTCAAGGCTTCGGCGAGAGGACATATGCGAGAGCTCGAGAGCGCGCAGCATAGCCCGGGCGGCTTCGTGGGCGAGAACCTGAGTCTTCTCCAAATCGAAGACCTCGGCGTCCTCCCGGCCATAAAGAGCATACGCCAGGGCATAGGACTCGCCGCTGGCAATGTTGGTCTCCACCCAAGAGGGATGGAGAGTGGATAGCGAAACCCGGTTCGCGTTCCTGTCCCACTTCAGCAAAGGAGCCCCGGAAGGGTCCACGTACTTCTCGCCGTTCGCAAAGTTACGATGGTCCCGGGGCAACGGAGGCGGCGGCAGCGCCAATTTGTCTGGAGGAGCATTCGCGCCAGGCGCGTCGGTCCCCAGGGTTGAGGGTGGAGCACCCGCCCCAGAGGATTCGTCCAGAACCCCCTTGCCCTTCGCCGCGGGAGGACAAGGCGACTTCGAGGGAGGAGGGGAAGAAGCCTTCGCCGACTTTCGCTTCCGGCTACTAGGTTTGGAAGAGGACGGCTCCTCCCGGCAAGCATCCGCGGCGGCTTGCGCGAGAGGTAGGCAAAATCCAGGAGGGCGAGGCGGATGAACGGGAAGATTACGCACACCTGCATGATATTGCGAGTGGTTTAGGCGAATGGAGTAAGAATCACAACCAAAATGAATTCAAAAGTCTTGGAATCTTACCCTCGCCCTGCGGAATGAACGGGAGCGTGTTGGCGTTTCGCCGGAGATAGACAAGGTCCATCCCGTACTGAAGAATGTATTGATGGAGTTTCGCCTCATGCCCCCCTAGGGTCGGGGGGCGGAAGGTCGACTCCTCCTCCTGCACCGGGGCGAGAAGGGTGTTACCTAGGCTCCCGCTGACGAAGATGAAGCGGCGAACCCATTCGTGGTTCTTGTTCGGGAGCCCGTAGTGTTTGAGAGGGCTTAAACCCGAGAAGAAGGAGATGCCGCCGGTGCAGCGGAAGGTGTAGAGTTTGCGGAAGACAGGCAACGAGAACTCGATCCCTTCTTCTCGCAAGTAGCTCGCGTACCCGACCAGCATGGCTATGGAGTTGGGGTTGAGCTGGGCGGGCACGACCCCATAGTACCTGAAAGTCTGGCGCAACTCCGGCCAGATGGGGAGGCGAAAGCCTACCTCGAAGTGCTCTAGCGGGATTGCGAGAGCACAAGGCGAGATAGAGTTCAGGCGCTCCTCAGGCCTGGGCTTTCGCCCCTCGAACCCCCCGGGGACGTAGTCAGCGACCGCCGTCAAGTAGGCCTCTTCGGAGAGGTCGCAGGAATCGAACACGTGATTGACGAATGCGCTGGCGCACTTGCCCCTTCCTTCGGCATCGGCACCCATCTCGCGAATGAGGGAAAGGAAAGGAGCAGCAAAGGAGGGAGAGGTGCGAATGCTAGGAGCAAAGAAAGAGATGGAGCGAATGGTGATGTATTTATTACGGTAGTTGAAGGGCCTATTTATAGAGGCATTAAATGGCGTTTGGGCTTTCGAGGCAACGGGGGGTGCGGATAGCAATCTGCGGCAGTCCGGCGCCTCGAAACCCGGTCCAAGTCTCTCTCGCCCATTAATGGCGAGTGACCTATAACTATTCGCTCATCGGCTTTGCGAAAAGGGTCAGGTAAGCATTCGCAAGGCATATCATTCGGCAGTACCAAGGCAGGTTATGAGAGAAGCAAAAAGGGTCAGGTAAGCATTCGCAAGGCATATCATTCGGCAGTACCAAGGCAGGTTATGAGAGAAGCAAAAAGGGTCAGGTAAGCATTCGCAAGGCATATCATTCGGCAGTACCAAGGCAGGTTATGAGAGAAGCAAAAATGATCAGGTAAGCATTCGCAAAGCATATCATTCGGCGACAATCAGATAGGCTGAGGAAAGTAAATAGCGATAAATAGAGCATTCTCAGAATCATAATATACAAAGTTATTACAGACAAATATTAATGTTCGACACTCGCGGCGAGGCGGGTAGGAAAAGAAAGAGATTATGGCGTCTGGGTCAGTACTCCACCCAAACCCATCGACCTCGCTTTCGCGACCCTGCTTCTGGGGGCATTCGCTGACGGTAGTATGTCATCATGTTGGTGATCTCGTGGGAAGCCAGTTGGAGCTGGTCCCGGGCTCTCGCCGCGTGCCTTTCAGGCGACAGCTCCCCACCTTCGCCCCCCAGTCGCTCCACTGTCGCGAGAAGCCGCGAGTAGTCCCTCCGGAGTTCCTTCAGCTCGCGCTTGATCTCCAGCTTCTCCTCATCCACCTGGCCGGCAGCATTTCGCTGGAGGTGTATAAGCTTCCCAAAGATCTCCGTGATTCGCTCCTTCAGGGTCACGTGGTCAGATGAGTCACCCAAGAAGTCAGCGAGATCACCTGGGGAGGGAAGGGGCGAGAGCACCCCGTCTTCCCCCTCATAGTAGGACTCAGGGGGGGAGACCTCCCGATACCCTACGAGATTATAAAAGGATCAATACGATGAAGTTAGTGAATGCGGCGAGGACAAGATAGAGGCCTCACCTGGGGCAGGTACCCTATGGCCTGAGGGGCGAGAAGTATGGGGGTGTACTTCGGGCAAACCGGCGAAAGGGGGGAAAACCTTCCCTTTTCCGGGGCGGAAAGGCGGGGGAGGAGGAGCCTGATCATCCGCCGGAGGATTCGCGTTATCTTCAGCACGGAGGTGCTGACCCGGCTCCCGCTCGGGGTGGACCCTCTGCTCATTCGCTGTAACAGAAAGGTTCCGCTGGGTTGGGGAAGGCGGAGGAATAGTGTCCCGTAGCGAGACGTCTGGGTTGAGGACTGCAAAAAGTTGAGGGTCAGAAACAATCCGTCTCAAAGGTAAATCGGAAGGATTCCCAAAACTTACTGGACTGAAGTACGGTCTCGCCCGGAGGAGGGGGAGGAGCCAGGGCCAGATCTGGAGGAGGTCCCTCAGACTCGGGGGGTGCCGCCGCGACACTATTCAAGACGACCGCGTGGCCGTCCTCTGGCACCGAGGTCCCCTGCGAGTGGTCAAAACAACTTTGGAGTAAGGGTCCGAACTAAAAGGTAAGGTGGGAGGAATTCCCATACCTGGGTCTCGAGGTCAACAGGAGTACGCGCCGGAGATTCGGACACGGCCTCGCCTTTCTGACGATTCAACCGAATCGTCTTGGCTCGCCGCGAGACGTACGGGACGCTTGGGTCTCGCTTGGATGTCAGCCAGGGAGCGAATCTGGCAGTTTTCGGGGCGGTTGCAACCTGGGCCGCGGCCAGGCGCTCGATCATCTCTTGCGAAAGGGGTTTCGCGGAAGGCTTATGAGAAGACATTGGAAGTGGCAAAAGGTCAAGAGAGAGAAGAAATCCTGAGCCGAAATGGGGAAGTGGTCCAGAAAAACCTGACACGGGATGTATATATATATAGGATAACGGTGGGACCCACAGAATCTTGCGGGGCCCACTCAACAAGCACTCACCAAATAAGGGGTTGGACTGTTCTTTCCGAGTGGACGAGCCACTCGCAAAGAGCGGGGATTGTGTACAACCCGTATTTGGCGAGTGGGTCCCTCGAGTCAGTTGATGGGACAGGGGTCAGCCAGACCATTCGCCCGTACCAAGATAGGAAAAAGGATCCCCAGATTAGTGGAGGTAGGCTGCAGGCGAGTGGGAGCCTGACGAGTGATGCCTCCACGGACCATTCGCTCAGAGGCTTGATCATTCGCCCAGTCAGGCGGGAACTCGGCGAGTGGTTCCCTCACGGACCACTCGCCCAGAAGGCAGTGAGGAGGAAATGACCATAATACCCCTTGTGGTCTGCATATAGCCCTTCAGAACAGCGGAGTTAGGCTATTCGTAGACCAATTTGGGGTGCCTTTAGTAAAATTAAAAGACGGATTCATGCTATTTGCAAACCAGCCTAAGAAAAACTATAAATAGACCCTTAAGGGCACCTTGGAGGAGATCCGATTTTAGAGAATCCTCTCCTCTAGGCTAGTTTTGGTTGGCAGCCAGTGCCCTCCAAGGTGCCCGGTTGAGCTTTGGTTCGGGAGGGGAAGCTCTCTAAGATCTTCCGGGTGTGTGGCGGGACCTCCTCGCTTCAGCCTTGGGTCTATTCCGTTTTCAGCATCCACCGTCAAGAGAGTCTAGTGAGGGGGAAATAAGCATCGGCTACACCCCCAGTGGGTCCGAACTCAAGAGACCAGTTGCTGGTTTCAACAGGCGGGCTTCCCCCGCAACTTATACATATGAGTACTCAAAATGACCTTAAAAGAATATACATCAATATTTTATAATTATTTTTTTCAAAAATATTTATATATAAACAAAAAAATCATTTTAAAATAAGTCATTATATTTTTAAATTATTTTTTGGAGGCATAATGATTATGTACCATAGTGCAGGATGTCTAATAAATTTTTTTTTGATTTTATGAATTTCCATCATTATTTTTATTATAGGGATATTATGTACGTAATTACACAAATAGCTATTATATTTTATGAATTTCCAAATTTTTCATAATATATGTTAAGTTATTGGAGTAAAAGAACGAGGCTATATTTGGCACTTTTGAATGTTGCACCAAAGACAACTTGTATATAGTAGTTAAACTTAAAGATATATATATATATATATTTACACTATTAAAAAGAAGTATCAAGGATCATCAAAGACCTCACAGCCGTCTGGCGGTGCCGACGGCGGCCTGACCGGCGGTGCCGATGGCGGCCTGACCGGTGCCCACTGGCGGGTGCGGCGGCCTCCGGTGAACCCGCCGGGGGTAGCCCGTGCGAAGATGCTCGTATATATACACACACACATGAGTGACAGTGAACGGATGGCCCCCCGTGCCCCGCGTGACAGTACCCGGCTCGCGGTAAAGGGCTTCTCCCGCCCCCAGCAGGCGGACTTATTTTAAATTTAGAGCATGGGGGCCCCTCGTGCCCTGCACGACAGTACCCGGCTCGCGGTGGCAGGCTTCGCCCGCCCCCAGCAAGAGAACTTATTTTAAATTTTTTGTTTCAATTTTTTTTTTTCATTTTAAGTACATATGAACGGGTTACGTCCGCATATGAGCGGGTTGCTCCCGCATATGAGCAGACTGCTCTCACATATGAGCACTTACTTTTATTCAAAAGATATACATATAGGGTTTTTCACCCAATTGGGTTTTCCACGTTAAAAATTTCCTGTGTGTTTATTATTTTTTTGCATCGTATTTTCTTTTGCGAATTTGCATACCGCTCAACGCGGTCGCACAGGTGCTTGCTCGATTTGCAACAGGTTCTCTGGTCGGGAGTGTTTGCTCGCATTCCCAACAAGTGGTATCAAAGCGAGGTTCAGTGTCAGAGCCGTTTCAGTGACAGAGCAGTTACCGGGCTGACCTTTTGGGTTTCAGGACGAGTCGATTGTGATCTCGGGTGTGCAATTGGGAGTGGTAGTTTACGACCACTGGCCCGCTGGCTATCCTCTCCAGTTGCATATTTTGAGATAGTCGACTCAAAGATCAGTGGTCGGTCCGGCCAGTTGACAGAGCAGGATGGAGTCCACATCAGGTTCAGAGCAGATGGTAAAGTTGAATGGTGCCAATTACCACCAGTGGCATCTTCTGATGGAAGACTTGATATATGTGAAGGGTTGGCATGCTCCTGTCTTTGAGGAGATGCCAAAGGACACGGATCCGGCGAAATGGAAGGTGGAGCATCGGAAGCTGTGTGGGTTCATTAGACGGTTCGTGGAGCCGAACGTCTACAACCATGTGGCTAGCATCACTGATGCGAAGACTTTGTGGAAGACTCTCGAGACGTTGTATGCCAAGAGCACGGGCATCAACAAGCTGTATTTGCTGAAGAAGCTTGGAGAGTTCAGATACCGAGAGGGCTCACCCATTTTGGATCATGTCAATGAGTTCCAGGGAATTATTGATCGCTTGACTGCTATGAAGGTGACGTTTGAAGACGAAGTGAATGCTTTGTGGTTACTCAAGTCACTTCCAGACTCGTGGGAGATGGTCAGAGTTTCTCTGATCAATTCTTCCCCCCAGGGGATTGTTTCCATGGAGATCGCCAAGAGTGGGATCTTGAATGAGGAGGTGAGACGAAAGTCTCAGGGGACTTCAGGCTCTTCTTCACGAGCTGATGTTCTTTATACTGAGTCCAGGGGGAGAGGAAGGAGTAAGAGCCGAGGCAGGAAGGAGGACAGGAGTCAGAGTAGGGGCAAGTCCAAGTCACGTTATCAGAACGTGGAATGCCACTACTGCCACAAGAAGGGACACATAAAGAAGTTCTGTTACTCCTTGAAGAACGATCAGAAGAAGAAGGGGATTGCCACTGAGGGCAAGGATGAGGGTCACACGGCAGCCACTGTTTCGACTGAGGAGGACGACGTCATTATTGTTGGCGACGATGTCACTGCTGCACTCGCGTGTGACGACCGATGCTGGATCGTTGATTCTGGAGCTTCTGCACATGTCTCCCATAACAGGGAGTTATTTGCCACCTACACCACTCATGACTGTGGGGTGTTGAGGATGGGCAATGGGGATACGTCCAAGGTGCTTGGGCGTGGAGACATGCATTTGAAGACGAGTACTGGTGCCCTACTGGTTCTTAGGGATGTGCGGCATGTGCCATATATTCGCTTCAATCTGATATCTGTTGGAAGACTTGGAGACGAAGGACACCTGAGTGTCTTTGGAGGAGACTTCTGGAAGCTGATCAGGGGATCGCTTGTGATGGCCAGAGGCTATAGAGATTCTGGACTATACTACATGGAGGGGAGGCCTGAAGCTGCTCAGGCCAACTCCGTCAGGGATGAGGCATCCACTTCCTTATGGCACAGGAGGCTGGCACACATTAGCCAGAAGGGTTTAGGATGCCTGGCGAAGAAAAATCTGATTTGTGATATTTCTGGGGATCACTTAGAGAGGTGCGACCACTGCATGGCTGGGAAACAGAATAGGATATCATTTCACAGCCACACGTCCACCAGGAGATCTGAGCCTTTGGAGCTAGTTCATACTGATATTTGCGGACCACTGAAGGTCCAGACTAGAGGAGGAGCATCTTACTTCGTCACTTTCATTGACGATCATTCGAGGAAGCTTTGGGTCTATGCTATCAAGACCAAAGATCAGGTCCTCGACACTTTCAGGAGATTCCACGCTGAGGTGGAGAGACAGTCTGGGAAGAGACTGAGGTGCATCAGGTCCGACAACGGGGGAGAGTACATTGGTCCCTTTGATGAGTACTGCAGGGACCATGGCATCAGACATGAGAAGACCCCGTCGAAGATGCCACAGCTAAATGGCGTAGCTGAGAGGATGAACAGGACACTGATGGAGAGAGTTCGATGCATGCTTTCTGAGTCGAAGCTGCCAGGGATGTTTTGGGGCGAGGCTCTTCTTACTGCAGCGCATGTCATCAACCTCTCGCCGAGTTCAGCATTGCAGGAGGATGTCCCAGATAGGGTCTGGTATGGGAAGGACCCCTCTTATAGTCACTTGCGGGTATTTGGCTGCAAAGCCTTTGTGCACGTCCCCAGGGACGAGAGATCGAAGTTGGATTCGAAGACCCGGCAGTGCATTTTCTTGGGGTACGGCTACAGTGGAGAGTTCGGGTACAGGTTCTTTGATCCAGTTGAGAAGAAGCTTGTACGTAGTCGTGATGCTGTTTTCTGTGAGGATCAGACTGTTGGTAATCCTGAGGGGACTGTTGAGTCTGAGGTTGACTCTCGCACTGCTGCAGAGTCACCTATGGTTGGAGATGATGATACTGAGGAGGCTACTGAGCCTGAGCCAGCACAGGGTACTGATACCCTTCATGATCATGATATCACCACTGATGGTGAACCAGGAGTTGCTGAGGACATTACTGATGATGTGCCTGCACCGGCCCCAGAGCCTGTCTTGCGGAGATCAGATCGTGTCAGGCACCCGTCCGCTAGATACTCTGCTTCAGAGTTCATACTGTTGACTGATGCGGGGGAGCCTGAGAGCTATGACGAGGCTATGGAGAGTGCTGAGAAGCGCCAGTGGATGGCTGCTATACAGGAGGAGATGCAGTCGCTGCAGAAGAACCACACGTATGACTTGGTGAGATTGCCTAAGGGCAAGAAGGCCCTGAAGAATCGTTGGATTTTCAGGGTGAAGCAGGGAGATTCCTCCACACCTCCCAGATACAAGGCCAGGCTGGTGGTGAAGGGTTTTGGACAGCGACAGGGTGTTGATTTCGATGAGATCTTCTCACCGGTGGTGAAGATGTCATCTATTCGTGTTGTCCTTGGCCTCGCTGCGAGGCTTGATTTGGAGATTGAGCAGATGGACGTCAAGACCGCCTTTCTGCATGGCGATCTTGAGGAGGAGCTATACATGGAGCAGCCTGAGGGTTTCAGTGTTAGGGGAAAGGAAGGTCTGGTGTGCCGCTTGCAGAAGAGTTTGTATGGCCTGAAGCAGGCCCCGCGACAATGGTATAAGAAGTTTGATTCTTTCATGGGGGAGATCGACTTCAAGAGGACCACCCTTGACCACTGCGTGTTTATCAAGCAGTACGCTCCAGAGGATTTCATTATCCTATTGTTGTACGTGGACGATATGCTGATCGTCGGGAGGAACACTGCGCGCATTGCTGAGTTGAAGCGGCAGTTGAGTTCCACCTTTGAGATGAAGGATCTAGGTGCTGCGAAGACCATTCTGGGGATGCACATTCGCAGGGACAGGGGAGCCAGATTGCTCTGGTTATCGCAGGAGCGGTACATCCGCAAAGTGCTACAGAGATTTGATATGGATCAGGCGAAGAAGGTGAGCGTGCCTCTTGCAGCTCACTTCAGGCTTACCGCTGATCAGTGCCCCAGCACACCCGAGGAGATTGAGGAGATGCAGAAGGTTCCGTATGCATCTGCAGTTGGGAGCCTTATGTATGCGATGGTGTGCACCCGTCCAGACATTGCGCATGCGGTTGGGACCGTTAGTAGATTTCTCTCCAATCCTGGGAGAGAGCATTGGAGCGCAGTGAAGTGGATACTGAGATACCTGCAGGGGACGTCCGACTTGACGCTGAGATTTGGAGACAGTGAGCCAGAGCTGTTGGGCTACACTGATGCAGATATGGCTGGAGATGTAGATTCCAGGAGGTCGACGTCCGGGTACTTGATTCTGTTTGTAGGGGGAGCTGTCTCGTGGGCGTCGAGATTGCAGAAGTGTGTTGCACTGTCCACTACGGAGGCTGAGTTCATTGCGGTTACTGAGGCTGGGAAGGAGTTGCTTTGGATGAAGAGGTTCATCAAAGAACTTGATTTCACTCAGGACCGATACACACTCCTGTGTGACAGTCAGAGCGCCATTCATTTGGGGAAGAACCCCACGTTTCACTCGAGGTCGAAGCACATCGACACTCGGTATCATTGGATACGAGATGTCCTAGAGCAGAATGAGCTCTCTCTTCAGAAGGTGCACACTGATGATAATGAGGCAGACATGCTGACCAAGACTGTGCCAAGGGGGAAGTTTGAGCATTGTGTTAGAATCGCCGGGATGGCGGTTTCTTCTGCCTCAATGTGAAGGGGGAGATCTATTGGGCGTGGTTCCCATCCGAGTCGGTAAAAACCACCGGAGATGTTAGAAGCTTTGGCGTGCAGAAATTCTGTGAAAATTTATTTTTTGGCAAATATGTTGCAACCTGTTAAAAGGCAGGTTGCAACCTTTTTTCTGCTGCATTTTTTGGAGTGGATAATATGCGTTTTTCTGGACCGGTTCATGGTGAACCGGACTGCTATTTTTGGCGTGGAGTTAGGGCAGCACTATTCAATTATTAATTTGATTATTCTCTCCTGCCCAATAAAAAAATAAAAAAAAACTGCCGCCCACTTTTGTTTCCTCCCTCTCTCCTGTGCGTGAAGTAGAACCGCCGCTCCCCCTCATCTCTCTCCCTCTCGTTTTCTGCCGCCGTCTGGAAGAAGACTGCCGGCCTGCTGTGTTGGAGAGAGATCCGGCCGCCGCCCGGAGGAGGGGAAAAGTAGTCCGGCCATCTGTTGAAGGGGAGATCCAGCCGCCGTTGTTGGAGGAAATCCGGCCGCCGCTATTTTTGAAGGAGTCGCCGCCGCCGCCGTTGTTGAAGGAGGGCTGCGGCTTGGAGCTTGGGAGGGCTACCGCCGGTAGCCGCTATCGCCGCTGTTTGGAGGATCCGGGCCGCCGTTGCCGCCTGGGATCTTGTCGACGCCATCGTCGTTGCTTGGAGGTTGAAGACGAAGAAGGAAGGGGTTGCGTATAGCCGTCCTTGTTCGTGGATTTGGAGGACGTCATCTTCGACGTTGGGACGGATTGTTCAATCCGTCCGGGTAACGCCTCTATCACCGTATTTATTTTTCTTCGTTTCAATATTGTGATTTTGTATCGTGTTGGAAAGAGGGTGTTGTAAAATCCTTTGTGGATTATTTTTGTGGTGGAGGAGTGGAGATCCTGTGTGGATCGGTGGGAAAGCCTGTAATTGTTGCGTGTGATTTTCACACCTTTTTAGTGGAGGCTTTCCGGGTTGGACTCTGATCGTCCCGTGGTTTTTCACCCAATTGGGTTTTCCACGTTAAAAATTTCCTGTGTGTTTATTATTTTTCTGCATCGTATTTTCTTTTGCGAATTTGCATACCGCTCAACGCGGTCGCACAGGTGCTTGCTCGATTTGCAACAGGTTCTCTGGTCGGGAGTGTTTGCTCGCATTCCCAACACTTATATATTTTATATGTATATATTTATTTATTTATCGATGGAGCAGTGCGGGGAGATCGCTCGGGAGTGTGACGAGCTCGGCGGGGAGATCGAGCGGGAGAGTGACGACCTTGGCAGGGAGCAGATATCGGGATGTGAATGAGGGTAGCCAGGGCTTCTTTATTTTGTTTAAGAACTTATTAGTATATTTTTTTATTAAAAGTGAGATAGAAAATATTTGGAGGGAAATGAATCTTTCTCTCCAAAAATATTTTAATCTAAAATAATTATAATGAAAATTTTGTAAGGAAATATTTCGTTTCTATTCAACAACAAGTATTTTGCAACAAAATAATTCGTTGCTATTTTTGCAACGAAAATTTTCGTTGCTATTTTTGTAGGTAAAAACAAATGTCATATCCCTAGCAAATTCGATGCTAATTAGCAACAAATTATTTAGCCTTCCTAATTTTCGTTGCTAAATGATGTTTTTTTGTAGTGCATTAAATAAAAATACAAATCTATAACTATACTATATTAAAAGAAAAAAAAAAGGTCTTTCGTTAAACATTCATTATTCCTTTTTTACCCTCTAGCCTACAAAAATTTAGGAGAGAGAGAGAGAGTGGAGGGGTTGCATTTATTTAAGAATAAAGAAATAGAGAGAGAGAGAATGTCGTGAGTGAGAGAAAAATAGAGGAGAGATAAAGAGAGAGGGAGAAAGAGGTACATTAAATAAAATATGAATACAAAAGTGGAGGGACCGGATGGATCGAGAGAGAAAGAGAGGGGGAGATAAGCATTAAATAAAAATATAAAAACAAAACAAGACATTAAATAAAAATATAAATAGATGCAGGCGCAGCCCGCCCGAGAGCATCGGACAATGTCGTGCCCGGGGTACTGTCGCAGTTGGCCAAGGGGCGGAGCCCCGTGTTTGTCACTCGTTATATTAAAAGGAAAAAATTATCTTTGATGAAATATTCAAAAATGTCAAATAGATCTTCATATCCATTCAAAAAATAATAACATATATTATGATTTATTTAAAAATAAAATAAAATACGATGTCCATTCAAGTAATTACACCGACCCCTAAATTAAAAGTAATGATAAAATTTTTTAAAATAAATAAAAAAACTTAGTTGAGCTCTTATACCTACTATGGTAGGTTGCCACTAGACATGTCAGCAGTGTTTTCAAGGAATAATGTCATTATGCATATCGGCGATATTTTCGACGAGCTACCATATAAACTCATCAATTTCATTAAAATTCATTTGACATTAATTAATGATGAAGAAGATTTTTTTAATAAATATTGAAAAGTGATGTATTACTATTTTTCGCATTAATTGATATTCGGTGACATTCGGCGGGGGAGAAATCTTTCGGAGGGGGCGAAGTCTTACAACTGGTACGAAGAGTCTTACAACTGGTACAAAGTCTTACAACGGGTACGAAGTCTTACAACGGGTACGAAGTCTTACAACTGATATCATAGTTAGGTTTGTGATGAGTCTTATCCATCACCACTTGAACCCATAACCCCTTTAAACATTAACTGAATCCAAAAACACCACCCTATGAAAATTACACTTTTGACCCATTAAACAAATCCTAAACCTCATCCAGAGACTTCCCCGCTTTATTTGATTCAAAACTAAGGCGCTGTTTGGGGGGACTTATTTTCACCGGTGAAAATATGTCCCCCCAAACGAAGCCTAAAACAAGATAAGAAGATAGACTCAAGTTCAGTTTTCTTTTTCAAACCGATCAACATATCAGTAAATATAAACAGCAAATAACGTAGTGTATCAAATAAAGACATTATTTAAAAAGGCAATTGTTAACCGCACCCCAGTTTTGGCTATCCGCAACCCTTTTATATGAAGTATTACACGTTTTTTTTTGGAAATACGCCTTGTACAAGCATTTTTAGGAAAATTGTTCAACCTGAAAGTTGTAGATATCGTCGAGATCTACAACTTTCGTGTTGAACATTTTTGCTAAAAATGCACGCACAAAACGTATTGCCGCCCGAATTGAAACATGGGCGTAACTATAACGAATTTTTGGAAATACGCATTGTGCATGCACTTTTAGGAAAAATGTTCAACACGAAAGTTGTAGATCTCGACGATATCTACAACTTTCTTGTTGTACACTTTTCCTAAAAATGCTTGTACAAGGCGTATTTCCAAAAAAATGCGTAATACTTCCTATAAAAGGGTTGCGGATAGACAAAACTGGGGTGCGGTTAACAATTGCCTTTAAAAATCAGCTAGATGCGAGAAAGAAGAAGGGAAAGAGGAATCGAGGTTACATTGAAGTTGTATGAACCATATGGGCATCCCGCATTTGGCACTAACTGTTAGTTGTTGACCAAGATATATTCATCATCTTCTTGCACATTTAATGCATGTATCATGCCCTTCCATCAAACCAGAAATCGCAAAGAATAAATTTCAGATACAGATTTAAACTATATATATATTATATTTACACAAAGGATCATTATGGCCTATTTGGCGCGTCTTCTCCCACGGGAGGCGGGACGGAGGTGGACCGCTCGGAATGGAAGGCTTTTCCCTAGTGGCAGAAGAGCCCAAACGCCGTCGCGCCGCTCACGTTGTTTGGGCCGCCTCCGTCCCGCCTCTGTTGTCGCCGTGCCGGAGCTCGAACGGCGCGCCAAACAGACACTTAATCTATTAACTCATTGTTATTCAGTGCATTATCAAAAACATAAATTCTAAAAATTGTGACCTGAGATGCAAATTATCCGTCAAGAGTAAGAATTGTCTCAACTTTGAAGCCATTGTTCATGAGATAGAAATATTTTTCTGCTAAATAAAGTAAAAAAGAACATCAATTTTCTCATATACCAAGATGAAACAGAGAAGAACAAAAGCAAAACAAATTATTGAAATAGGAGAAAATAAGATCTCATTCATCATTACCAGCAGAAAATCATTCAAAATTAATAAATGCAGTATGAAATAAATGAAGACTTTAAAGAGGAAAGCTTACAGGAAATTAAAAAGAGGGTACATGCACTTTGTGAATCCTCTCATAGTCCATGGTTGCGCCAGAGAGAAAAGATGGAGGACAGACAGTGTTTAAGAGTGAGAGAATCAGTGGCCGGTACAACTATCAGGAATAAGGAAACATGTGGAGCCATGTTCTAAATGCCACACAGTCCTTCCGCCCATATCTAGCAGCATAGTGATTGTTTAGGGTAATGTTGTGGGTGAAACGTCAGCAAGAGCCATCGAGGAGATGAGTTTTTCGACATTTAGGCGTTTGAAACATTCAAACTGCCGGGAGGATCTTGGAAATCGATGGGAGGAAGAAGTTAGCGAGCGTTTTAGCCGTGTGTAAGACCTTTTTTTTTCAAAAACTCGGGTCTTATGCCCAGAACCTCCGCTTTGCGGTGACACCTTCACTCGGGAAGGTCGCCACTACGAAGCGCCGATCCTGCCGGCCATATCGATCACAGAAGAAGAAAAGTATAAAATAACAAAAAGAAGTTCAAGTCCACAATCACATGTTATATATAATAAATGTCCACATGGTATAACTGAAATAACAAAGTTACAATAATAAAGGGCTCATGCCCTGTACATCATGTCCTCACTACAAGACCACTCGCGGAAGCTAACTACTAATCACTCACTGATCCTGAAACATATGCTCCTGTACTAGACTGGCCCACCCCAGTCTGCACCGGCCTCTGGTGATGCAGCATCTTCTCGGTCCCCTAAAATGATAAGGTCCACCGACCGTTAGTCAAAAGACTAAGCCAATCCCCCACCCCTCCCCCGGTGACTCCTAGGCACCGTGCGGGAAGGATGAAGCGGAAGACATCAAGGGGTATAAATAATAGCAGGTGACAGGGGCATAATCTACAGGGAATGTTTCTACACACACATGTGTATATATATAATTGAAGCAGTAAAAGAGCATAGTAAGAGCAGGTAAAGAATAAGTAAAGGCAGTATATAAAAACATGTATATAGTAGAAAAGTAACCATTGATTTATAGGAATGCCCATACAAACCTATAGACCAAGGGGTCGTTTAGCAGAGCCTATCGTATAAGAAGTCTCATAACCAACTTATACGATAGGGGTAGAGGTTGAAATGCAATGTTTATGCCATGACATGCAGAGTTATGCAGTTTATGCTATGTTTACACAAGTGCAACTCACACACTTCGACTCTATGCGCACAGACCTTTAGTTTCCACTTTTTGGAGCTAGCAAGACTCCCAAGATACTCCCGTAGTGGCAAACGGAAGCGGTGGGTTGGGCCTCGCCCACCTCTTGGTTGGTATTCACACTACCTAACCTAGACCTATCGTACGTCTCAACGCAAAACCGCGGAGCATCTGCGTACTCTTACTGGCTGGACCACCAGACTTTTATGGCTAAGTGCAAATTCCACACTTGCCGAGTCAACGTATCGACGTCGGTGTGAACGACCGTCCAATTCCGAAGACCCACCACCTTCATGCACATGCAAACATGTTCTGCTATATCCCGATTCATAAATTCCCCGGGCTAACCCGCCCGACACCATAACCTCCCGAACCACCGGCTCGCCGGACCAACCCGTCCGCACCAACAACATTACTGAGTCACAAGCTCACTAGACTAACTAGTCTGTTGCTACAACCACCGAGCCTACCGCTCGTAAGACCAAACCGACTAATATACCTGTAACAACGGGGTGTGGGTGAGTGTATTATTAAGTTAATCTTGTATAACAACTTAGCCCTACAGTTTATGGTTAACCTTGGACTTCCCGAGGATTACCCTGTAAGGGGCTCGCTACGGTACTAGGAACCACAATGGGATGAAACCCCAAAGCCCCCTTCCTCAAGGTACTTAATGTTATTGATAGCTACCCGTAAGAATACCCTTCTTGTCATTTCTCTTGAATTACCCCTAAGCATTTTATGACCTTCTAAGGGGAAAGACGATCTTTCGTCGGTCCCAGACACCACCTTACCCTTAACTCTCCAAGCACACTCTCATCTCATAAACTCCTTTTGGTGACCTCACATCTTGTCAACCAGTCTAGGTACAACCTCTACCTTCCATTCCCACCTAATGATCCATAAAATACTCAGGTTTTATAGTTTCACTATACGCAGACCAAACTAACCATATGAAGCTTGTAAATAGAGGTACTCCAAATATTCATCAAACAGACTCAAGATATTTACTGGAGGTCTATCATGATGTTTCAAAACTAAATCCAGAGAATCATATTTTTCCTAAATTATTTGCATTTATTATCATTTCTCCAATATTTGTCAAGTATGAATATGAGCATGAAGTGTAAGGTATTCTTATGATATGGCTCCCATAAAATTATGATAAATCTATCATGCCAAAATAACAGTAAGTAATGAATATCACAATTTTACAGTAAGTAAATGTCCTCTGTTTTTAATATTTATTATCTATCCAAATTTGAAGATTTATGAAGGGACTACCAAGAATACTTATGCCAAAATTAGGGAAAAATTACCAGACCTCTATTGTGTCTAGAAAAGGTTAATTAAAGAGTTTCACAGTTTATGGAGATCATTTCCTCACTGAAATAATTAGTCCAAATAATTCCTAATTTGCACATGTTGTGAAGTAGCATACTGATATCAATTTCCAAAAATTCTATAAAAGTTCACAGAGCCTCCTAGTGCTCTGAAATGTCCTATCACCAAGTTGCATATTTTTCCAGTGAGTTTTAGACCCTTAATTATATTTCTTAAGATTAAGGTAAATAAATGCCTTGTAAATGAAGTACTGGTTAAATCATCTAATAAATTTCACAAAAAATACCAGAGGTCTATAATATGATTATAAAGGCACCACAAGATTTCATCTTTGAAAGAATATATAGGTATATGAACTAATTCACCTAGAGGGAGGGGTGAATAGATCTTTTGATTTTTACTTGGATGATATAGCTAGCTAAGATTATACTAAACAAGTAATCAAGCAAACACAGAAAGCACACAAGAATTTATAGTGGTTCCCCAAAGACAGTGTGTCTTTGGGTAGTCCACTTTCCCCCTTCACCCTTCTAACAGTGTGTTAGACAGGGCCAACTCCTCCAACTCAGCTCCAAGAGCTTACAACTCAGATCCCTCAGGATCTCTCAGGTTTTCCCAACCCTACCTCAGACACAGCAGACCTACCTCAGATCAGCAACTGATCCTACATCTCAGACCTCAGCAGGTCCTACAACTCAGGCTAAACAGCCCTACAACTCAGATCTTCACAGATCCTACAACTCATACCCCTTCCAGGTCCTACCTCAGAGGAATCCTCCTCCTACAGCTCAGGCCTTCAGCCCTACAACTCAGGTTATTAAGCCCTACAACTCAGAACCCTCAGGTTCCTACAATCTTAGACCAAATGGTCCTACAAACTCAGCCAAGTTGCCCTATAGAGGTTTTGAATCTTACTACAGCAGACAACAGTTGAATGATGTCTCATGTAGTTCCTGCACAGCTTGTGCTTCCTTGTAGCTGGATATGTTGATGGCAGCTACTAACTGATCTTCCTCTTCAGATGAAGGGTGGAAGATCACCTTGCTCCTTATTGCAAAGAAGCTAACTTTCTTTCTCTGTTTTCTTCTTCTTGTTCAGTGAGCAGGAGGAAGAATACGAGAGCTTCTGCCTTCAATGGAATAGTGAATCTGTCGGCTTCGTTCAAATGTGCCATAACTCTTCATTTTATACATCTCTGATCTTTAACGGCTCTCAGACGTCCTTCTGAGAAGTATGGGAGAAACTAGTGGACCCCATACTGTCTTTCTGCAGCTGGCGCCATGGGTAGAACACACAATCTGCGTTAGACGAACTCGCCAAATTAGGTTCGACGAACTTGCTTCACTCTGAGTTCGACGAACACTCCAAGCTCTGTGTTCGACGATCTTGCCAAACTCTGCGTTCGACGAACTTGCCAAACTCTGCGTTCGACGAACTTGCCAAACTCTGCGTTCAACGATCAGCACTCTGCGTTCGACGAACACGCTGCGTCTCAGCGCTTTCTTCTGTCTCTTCTCAGCGGTCGACGAACAGTTCTGCGTTCGACGAACGACTCTCTGCGTTCGACGAGCAAACCAATTGTGCCTTCTCAGTGGCTCCTTCTCTTGTCTCGTCTCAGCGGTCGACGAACAGAGTTCTGCGTTCGACGAACGGCTCTCTGCGTTCGACGAACACGCCATTCTTTCCAATCTGCACGCTGCTCCTTTCCCGTCTCAGCGGATCCGTTGAGACAGTGGCCTCGTCTCAGCGGATTCTTGGCTATCTGCAGCTCAGCTTGCTCATAAGCCTTCTCTGTGGCCCATGTTCTGGTCTCAGCGGTTCCGCTGAGACAGTGGGCTCGTCTCAGCGGTTTTGACCCTTCGTCTCAGCGGTTCTGCTGAGACAAATCTTCATCTCTTAGGAGAGATTTCTCCTGATCTAAGAGCATGATCAGCCCTTCCTCTTGAGTCACCTGAACCTGTATTTCTTACAGAAATATAGCTTTATCAAATATAACTATGCACTTAGCATTGTGAGTGATGTCTCTTCAAATCAAAGGAATATTGAGGGCAATATTCCCAACAATCTCCCCCTATTTGAAGAAGGCAGAACATTCCCAATGCTAAGGTACATATCGAGTTAAAAATATATCATGAAAATTAACTATGTAGCATTCATGATAACATTGCTTAAGATAACATTGTTTAAGCATGCTTTGATACCTTATGAGAGATTATGTAAAGCTTTGACTAGCTCATAGGTTATCTCCCCATTTCTAACTTAGATAATATTAAGCTTATTCATAATCACTACCTCTGATAACTTTATCAGAGTGCTTACTCTGATTTAGTCATATCATTGGCTTAAGCTTATTCATAATCACTACCTCTGATAACTTTATCAGAGTGCTTACTTTGATTTAGTCATAGCATTGGCTTAAGCTTATTCATAATCACTACATCTGGTAACTTTATCGGAGTGCTTACTCTGATTTAGTCATAGCATTGGCCATCTCCCCCTTTCTGGTTTCTTCAATTATTTGTTCCTTTAGGAATTGGGAGGGAACCACAACTGCATTTGCCAACTCCCCCTCAATCGGAGCAGGAACTTGCTCCCCCTCAAATTGAGAACTATTATCTTTAATAGCTGAGCTTGTTCATTTTGAACAACCCTTTCTAGCTCCCCTCACTTGGGGCATATCTATTGATCTTATGATTTAAGGGTAACCTGAAGCTCAGCTGAACCAGATTTTTCTGATTAAGCTGACCAGCTTTCTTTTAAAATCAATAGGAGTAGAGATACTTACTGTTGGGGAAATGATTTATCTTAACCCCTAGAATTAAGAAGAATATAAATTCTAAGTATGAAAAATTAGGCTAAGTAAATATGCGTCGAATAGTATTCGACGCAACGTCGAAATATAGTCGACGTCTCTCTCAGAATGAGTCCAAGTAACTCTTAGAAGAATTCGACGTAATCATAGTCGACGTACCTCTGACTTCTAGTCGACGCATTTGATAAAGTCGACACACCTTTGTCGACGCACCTTCCTTATTCTTCTCTCGACGACCAGCCAAGATGAAATCGACGTTTACGTCGAATAGTAATCGACGCACGTCGATATCTATAAGTAATTCAAAAACACGCCAGATCTCTTTCCTTCTTTCTGTAGATCTGATTTTTATGGAATGATATTATTCTTTTATAGCCGTTCTGAATCAGCCTTTCCTTCTATTTGATTCTTGGCTAATTTGATTAAGATTATTATGGATATTATTTGAAATCAGAATGAATTCTTTTCCTTCTACAGCAATATTGATTATGGAAACTCTTATCTCTTTCTAATTCTCTGTCTGCTAATTGATTATTCTCCTTTAGCAATATATTTTAAACAGAGCTATAAATATGAAGGAGGTCGGCAGAGAATGACAAGAAGTGATCCACTATATGTAAGACCCCATCTTTTTTTTTTTTTTGCAAAAACCACCGGGTCTTAGGCCCAGAACCGCCGTTTTGCGGTGACACCTTCACTCGGAAAGGTCGCCACCACAAAACGCCGATTCTGCCGGCCAACTCGATCACAAGAAAAGTTCATAAACGAGAAGACAAGTCCACATAATCACTTGAATTAAGACCATAAAGGTAAATGTCCACAAATAATAACTGAATAAAAGATACAGGGGTTACAATAATAAAAGGGCACTTGCCCTGTACATCATTTCCTCACTACAAGATCACTCGCGGAAGCTGACTCCTAGGTAAAACTAAAGCTAATCGTCACCGACACTGAAACTGGAGTACCCAGACTAGTCTGACCCATCCCTGCAGACTCCGTGCTCCACTGGTGCTGCAATACTGGATGCTTCTTCTCTTTTGGCCTGCGGTTGCTGCCTCGCAGTCCACGTCTACGTCTTCGCCATCAGCCTCCTGATCGCTGTGCTGGAGGGGTTCCACCCATCATGGGGCATCTGACTCGAGTATGTCCCGGCTGGTGACAATGGTAGCATGGCCGCGGGGTCCACCATGTCGGATCCTTCTGCACCTGTTTCCCTGATGTTGCCGCGTCTCCTTGAAACCCTAAAATGATATGGTCCACCGACCGTCAGTCAAACATGACTCAGCCAATTCCCCACCTCTCCCCCAATGGCTCCTAGGCACCGGATGGGGAGGAGGAAGCGGAGGACAAACAAGGCGTAAATACAAGAGCAGATGACGGCGGATCTACAACTACACAGGTGTACATATATATGAAGCAGTAAGTAAGCATAGTAAAGTGCATGTAAAGAACAGTAATCAGTATATGTAATGGCAAGTAAAGTAATATAAAAGTAACCATTGATTTATAGGAATGCCCATACAAACCTATAGACCAAGGGGTCGTTTAGCAGGGCCTACCGTATAAGAAGTCCCATAACCGACTTATACGTTAGGGGTAGGTTGAATGCAATGTTTATGCTATGACATGCAAAGTATGTTGTTATGCTATGTTCATATAGTGCAACTCACTCACTACGACTCTATACGCATAGACCTTTAGTTCCCCCTTTTTGGAGCGAGCTAGACTCCCAGGATACTCCCGTAGTGGCAAATGGAAGCGGTGGGTTGGGCCTCGCCCACCTCTAGGTTGGTATTCACACTACCCAACCTAGACCTATCGTACGCCTCCACAAAACCCGCGGAGCGTCTGCGTACTCTTGCTGACTGGACCGCCAGACTATCAAGGCTAAGTGTAAAACCACACTTGCCGAGTCAACGTATTGACGTCGGTGTGAACGGCCGTCCAATACCGAAGACCCACCACCTTCAGTGCACATGCAACATGTTCTACTTCCTTCTTCCGAGCCAAGAGCTCCTCGGGCTAACCTGCCCGCCATCAAACACCACTGAGTCACAAGCTCACCGGTCTTAGCAATCTGCTCTTACAACCACCGAGCCTTCCGCTCGTAACACCAAACCAATTAAACTCCTGAAACCACGGAGTGAGGGTGAGTATGTTATTAGTTAATTTTGTACAACATCTTACTCCTATACTTTTAGGGTTAATCTTGGTCTTCCCGAGGGTTACCCTGTGAGGGGCTCGCTACGGTACTAGGAACTACCATGGGATGACACCCCAAAGTTCTCATTCCCAAGACACTTAATAATGTTGGTATCTACCCATAAGAAAACCCCCTTAATACTACTACATGAATTAAACCTAAGGGCTTTGAGACACTAAAGGGAAAAGACGATCTTTCGTCAATCCAAAGGCGACCTATCCCAAGGGTGGCACCCCACCATCCTAGGCCTCACCAAATCCTAAATACCTCCAGGGGTCCTCTCATAGCCATATAATCACCATTAGACCCTCACATCTCCAATCATTATAATCCAACTTGGCCTATAACCCCAAAACTGCTATTTTGCTAAACGCAGACCAACCTTAACGTTTTGATGCTCATGAAGGGAGGTACATTAAATAATCAACTCTAAGACCCAATATTTTTACTGGGGGTTCATGTCGCTTATTTAAGATCAATTCCAGGGTTTCATAATTTTCCCCCTATTATTAATATTTAAAACCATTTTTCCAAAATACGACTTCCTAAGGTTTGAACTACAAGTGCACTTTTCTGACTTCCAATTCCTACCCAACTTTTTGCATAAATCAAGGGTACCTAATAATCAGTAGACATGAATTTGTAGGGAATTCCAGCAAGATCTATTATTATTAGAAATTCCAAAACCCATTTATTTCCAATAAACTCCAAAGGAGGTACCCTCATATGAACTCCAAACCTTATGCAACTTCATACAGAGGTGAACCATACTAAAATATTCAGGTCTACAAAGTTTGACCATATACCACAGAGGTTACATTTGTAATTTCCACAAAGGATATATTTGTAATTAATTCCACATTGAACTAGAGGTACCAAAAATATCAATCCATAAATTATGAGAAAAATACTGTGGGTACATATTGGTATGAAAAGGCATCCAGAAAAGTTTCATGCAATTATAGAAAACTACCACCCTAAAATCAATCATTCCAAAAATTGCCAACAATATGAATAATTACAATTTGGACCTCCAAATGTTTTCCAATGGTTCTAATAGAATCTCCAGGGATTTATAACATCAAAAGTAAGTTGGTGACAGAAGATGATTAATCACTAGGTATTATTTCTTCCTAAATCCCCAAAACCTAAACATTTACAAATCTACCCAAAGATTTAATACCTAGGTTTGACAACTCCAAACCTCTTCAAATTCACAGGGGAGGCTCCTCTGGTCACTATGACCTACCCTACAAAACGTTAGGTGAAGCCATAAAGGTTTGACCCTACTTCATTCATTGACCTCTAATTGCACCCCTTTAGGGTTTAACCTAGGGTTAGGGTCAAAACTTCTCCAAATCCACCCAAACTTCTTGTGAGGGTGTCACAACACTTATAGAACTCAGGGGGTCCAATACACCCCTCTCCAAGGACAAACTCCCCTATGTCCTTCACAACCCCAAATTCCACTCCATAGGAATCAACCCTATGGCCTTGAGCAAATCAACTCTAATGCTCACAAAACTTCCTCATGGGGTCTCAAATTGATCCCACTGACCTTCCCAAGAAGACTCAAGCCCCTATGGACCTATATGGCCATTGGTTCTCTACTTGGCTAAATGCACCCCAAGGTGCTCCAAACCCATGACCTAGGGCAATCCAACTCCCCATGGTCCCATAACTCTCTTGGAGGTGATTTGGGTGATATTAGGGCAGTGGCCAAAACCCCACTCCAATAGGAGGTGGTTTGACCATGAAAAAAATCCCAAATAGCCCTTATTCACAAATTTCCCCTAAATGGACAAATCTTTGGCCTAATGATTACCTAATCAAAAGAACTCCAAATGAGTTGAGATTTTAACCTGGGGTTTATCATGACCCTAATAACACCCCACCAAAATTTGGTGGTGATTGGAAGTCATTTGACCCTCCAAATAATTTATGTAAGGATTATTTAATTTCTACAAAAACTTTAGGAAAATGTTCTCCAAAAATTCTCATTTTTGGATATGCTATAGCCCTAGGTATGACTCACTACCAGTCCAAATTTCAGGTCATTTGGACTAGTGGTTGGGTGTGGGCACCCTTTCAAAGTTCAGTCAAACTTTGCACTAGAATGGGTGCTGTGGTCAAACCAGGGCTCCAAATTGGGTGAGGTCAATTTTGTATGGTCCTAGGGGTCAAGGCCTATAACTTTCATATAGAACATTTTCTCTGAATTTGTCTCTAAGTATTTTCTATAATTAAAATTAAAAAAACAGCACAAAAACTACCTTTAATAAATATATATATATGATTATATTAAAGATAAAATCTCGCTGATCCGACGGCTCAGGGATCGTCTTCTTCCCTGAGCTGACGGTCAGCGACAGCCCGTGCTGGGCATACTTGCGGCCCTGTTTCCGGCCACCATGGGCCATCTCCGGCCAAACCCCCAAGCCACCACCATCGTGGGGGTCGGGGCTGCCGTTTGCCGGTGACAGGGCGGCCGGGGGTGGCCGGGATTGATCCCCCAAATGTTGCATATTTTCGGCTAGAACAAGAAGAAATCCGATTGGAAACACCTCCAATCTCAGTTATTTTTGAAATAGGGATAGATTTGATCTATCCATTGGAGAAGAGGTGAAGAAGTGGACCTAAATGGAGCCTTGAAGCCTTGCCGATTGGAGGATTGCCATGGCCGACCTCCATCCTTTCCGAGTTCTGCAACCACCACACCAAACTGCCCGATTCCTTCGACTAACCAGGGGAAACTGATGCTCTAGATCTAGGGAAGCTTTTAAAGGCTTCAATTGAGGGAGGGGAAGAGCTATGACTTCAATGCCATTTAAGGCCATGAATGGGGAAATTCGGCCATGGTGAAATCCCTTGGTATTCACCTCTAGGAGGCCGGGAAACCCCTAGAGGAGATGAATCCAACCATTAATGGGGGAGATTGAAGGTTTCTTCTTCCTCCCCATTAATTCCCCCTCTTTCTCTCTCCCCCTAAATGGGTTTTTCTCTCTCCTACTCATCATGGCCAATTTTCCTCTCTCCCCTGGGTTAATTATCAGTCTACTAGGCTGGTCAAGTGGTCAATTTGGGCTTAGCCCAAAGGGATTGGGCTAGATTCAAGAGATTTGACCTAATTTGGGCAATTTTGACTTTTGGTCAAATTGACCAATTGGGTGACCCTAGGATGGGGCTTTTGGGTCCATTGAATTCCAAATTAGGTTTAGAAACTACTGGTGGGGTCAATTTGGTCACATGAGCCTTAGTTGACCCAATTTAAGCTGATTTGACCAAAATAGACTAAGTTGACTTTGGTCAAATTGAGCCCTAGGGTTGACCCAGTTATGAGACTTTTTGGTCCACTGGGTCCCCTATGATATGATAACACTATGGGTAAGGTCAATTTAATATGGTGATGGTCAATTAGGGCACTTAGTGAAGAATTGCCATTTTGACCTAAAAAGGGCATTTTGGTCAATTTGCACCACTGGGGGTCCCATGATGGGGCTTTTAGGTCTACTAGGTCTCTTATGATATTTTTGATCTAGATGTGTGGTCAATTTGGCATGGTGAAGGTCAATTTACTCTAAATAAGCTGCTTTGACCAATTTAGGGTTAGTGTTGACTTTGGTCAATTTGGCCTCTTTGGTTGACCCCAATGTGCCCTAAGGGGGCCCCTAAAGGGTTAGGGATACTATGGTGGGGACAAATGTTCAAGTTGAGGCCCTAAAGTCCAACCCTAAGCTTGGTCACTAGAAATTGCTATTTGCAGACCAAGGTGGTTTTCTTCTTCTCATCTCAATTCACATGGCCTTGGGCTCTTCCTATGGTTTTGTCATGACAAAACCAACTTAGGGTTCTAGCTGCCTGGGGGATGTTACACTATATACATTTGAAAAAGAGAAAGAGCTCCCAAGTGAAGAGTGAGAAAGCTGAGAAAAGAGATAGTGTGCTGCAGCAAAGAAAAAGCCTTCTTCTTCTCCTTCTTCTGAAGTCATTCTGCTGCAAACTCTGAAAGCTCTCACAAAAGAGAGAAAATCTTACAATCTCCTTCTCACTATAGAAGAGAGATCATATTCACTATACTTGTGCTTCTAATCTTCTTGCTAGGAAGAAGATTCTTTCTTACATATATCATTTTCTGTTCTACTTCTTCTTCTCATTCTATTTTCAAATTGTGTAAAAGAGTTTCTAGAATCTCTCTTCAAAAAATTCAGTTGTAGTGGTTCTAAGAGTCTCCTTACCAAAAGACTCAGTTTGGTTCTAAGAGTCTCCTTATCAAAAGACTCAGTCTGGTTCTAAGAGTCTCCTTATCAAAAGACTCAGTGCAAGTTAGTGAATTCCTACCAAGGGGGTAGAAGAGTGGACTACCCAAAGTTTGGGGAACCACTATATTTCTTTGTGTTGTGCTGTGATTTTCTTCTTGCTATTTTTCTTCTTTACTTGCTTAATTCTTATTGGTATGTGGGAAGCCTAAATCTGTGATTATTACACATATATATATATAATAGCACAAAGTTTTTTAAATCTCTATTCACCCCCCTCTAAAGAATTCTAGTGAGGTGAACTGTGCACTTTCAATTGGTATCAAAGCAAGGTTGATCTAAAAAGGGTTACTCCTTGATCAAAAAGATCCTACCTCATATATATATATATATATTTTTGAAAACTATATCTTTTTATATGGCACAAATCAAAGATTATGCTTCCACCAGACCACCAATTTGCAACCTTGAAAAGTTTGCACTTTGGAAAACAAGAATTAAAATTTATCTAAACTCTATTGATGGAGAATTATTTGATGTTATTATGACAGGTCCTCCCAAGCCATTCAAGAAGGACTCAAGTGGAAAGGTCACACAAACACTTGCTCCAAAGGCTGAATGGACAGATGAAGAAAAGAAAGCTCAAGCATGTGATGCCAAGGCTATGAATATCTTAGTCTCAACCCTCTCAGATGAAATCTTCCAAAAGATTGCTGAATATGAGTCAGCTAAGGAAATATGGGAAGCTCTCAATAAAATGGTAGAAGGGAGTGCTGATGAGAGGAAGGATAAAAAGGCATTACTCATCTCTCAATATGAAAACTTCCAGAAGAGAGAAAATGAAAGTGTTGCTGACATGTATGTCAGATTCAGCCTCATAATAAATGAGCTAAAAACACTTGAGAAGGACATATCTCTCACTGAGATAAATGACAAATTGCTAACTTGCTTCCCTAGCTCTTAGGATTCAAGAATCTGGTCAATTAAAGACTCCAGAAGTCAAAAAGAAATCTCAACAGATGTCCTGTTGGGTAATTTAAGATCTTATGAACAGCTGTTGAAAACAAGAGCTGAGAAAGAAGAGAAAGAAAAGGCTTCTCCACTCTCAAAAGAAAAGAGCATTGCTTTGAAGGCTACTGAAGGTGAACCCTCTACAAATGATGAAGAGCTGACCAGTCTACTGGCCAGAAGGTTCAAGAAGTGGATCAAAACAGAAGGATCCAGAAGGAGAGACTCAAAAACCAGGTATGACAAAACTCCTAATAAAAAGATTATCTGTTATTCTTGCAAGAAACCTGGACACATTACACCTGAATGTCCTAAAGATATCAGCAATAAGAAAGATCTGAAAAGAACAGATCTAAAGAAGAAGAAGAAGAAAGAGAAAGAGTTCATTGCTCAATCATGGAGTGATTCAGAATCTGAAGGGAGTACCTCATCTGAAGATGATCAGGAAAATGCTAAGCAAGAGGAAACCTGTTTGATGGCTACTGAAAAGCCTGAAGATACATCTCTGGTAAATATATTTGATGATATAGATTTCTCTTCCACTGATTTCAAAAATAGTTTCAAAGAATTCTGTTTAGATCTAGTCAAATCTGAGAAAGAGGTAAAGAAACTAAGAAATGAACTAAATAATCTCAAACAAATGAAAACACAACATAAAAACTATGAGCTCAGTCTAGGATTCTCAGAGGAACAACTAAATAAAATCAATACTGAAAATCAAGCACTAAGAAATGAGCTAGCAAAGGCAAAAGCTTTTGAAGACTCTCTAAATGGCAGAAGTCAGAAGCTCAAGAATATCTCTAACAATCTCACTGATAGATTTAGACAACTAGAATATAACACTGACTTAGAACCCAAACCTCAATCACCCAGCAAATCTGTCTGGAGACATCATATTCACTTCACTAGGGAAAATCATTTGACAGGAGAAAGATCACAAACAACCACTATTTTTAACAAAGATAGTCCCACTATATATGAAGAAATCCTAGGAAAATATCCTCAGAAAAGAAACAAATTTGCGTCGAATCATTATCGACGCACGTCGAACTCTACTCAACGCAACTCAAATAATGCATCGATTTCTAATCAACGCAGACAACAAAATACGTCGACTTCCAATCGACGCAATCTCTCCTATGCTTCGACTAAAAGTATCCACAGAATGAAGGAAGCGTCGACTTCCACTCGACGCAACTTTAAACATACGTCGAATTCATATCGACGCAACCAATCTAACAGAAATGTCTCCTTTTCCAAAAAGTCTTCTCAATCCATTTCCTTTTATTATGAATACTATTTCTGCAACATTACCAAAGACAATTGGTATGATAAGCCAATATCGCTAAAGGAGGAAGGATATTCTGAAAAACCCACTTATTCTTTCATTAAACCTTTCACTGTTGGGAAGAAGGGACCCCAGCTTAGGAGGGTCCAAACTAATGTTTAAAATCTTATGTGCAGATGTATCACATCTCCAGGCTGGTGTGGTACTTGGACAGTGGATGCTCCATGCACATGACAGGGTACAAAAACCTATTAATCAATTTTGAGGATAGACTTGGACCACCAATGACTTTTGGAGATTCTAGCTGTGGCCAAACCAGGGGGTTTGGAGATTTCAAAGAAGGGAAAGTCACCTTCAAGAATGTGGCAGTAGTCAAAGGACTGAAGCACAATCTGATAAGTATAAGTCAGATATGTGATAGTGGTAAGTATGAGGTAAAATTCACCACACTATTTTGCCATATTATTGATATCAAGACTGATGCCATAGTACTTAATGGAATTAGAAAAGGGAAGGTATATATAGTAGATTTTATCTCCTCACCCACAGAAGTTTGTTTGTTCAACAATATTATTAACAAAAGTGAATTATGGCATAGGAGACTGGGTCATCTAAACTACAAAACCATTAGTAGTTTATCAAAAAATAACCTAGTAAGAGGCCTACCAAAGGGTAGATTCTCTAAGGACTCCCCATGTAGACCTTGCCAACTAGGAAAACAGACCAAGTCATCCTTCAAACCAATTGGTAAGGATGACTCTCCTAGGATTCTCTACTTACTGCACATGGATCTCTTTGGTCCCATATCCACTCAGAGCTTAGGTGGAAAGTCTTATACCTTAGTTATTGTAGATGATTATTCTAGGTTTAGCTGGGTATTCTTTCTAAGGGCCAAATCTGAAACTCATAAGATTCTCTCAAGATTCATAAGACAGATTCAATCTGAGTTCAATACTCATGTTTCAATTATCAGGAGTGATCATGGGACTGAATTTGAAAATCAGTCAATCAGTAGTTTCTGTGAGGATATAAGTATTAAACAAAGTTTTTCAGCCCCTAGAACTCCTCAACAAAATGGAGTTGCTGAAAGAAAGAATAGAACTTTAATTGAATCAGGAAGGACCTTACTTGCAGAATCGGGATTACCAAAAACCTTCTGGGCTGAAGCAGTCAACACTGCAAACTATGTTCTAAATAGAAGCCTCATACACAAAACTAAGTCAAAAACTCCATATGAACTCCTGAAGGGAAAAACACCCATTGTTAAATACTTTAAAATTTTTGGATGTGCTTGCTTTATCTTAAATAATGGGAAAGATCATCTTGCCAAGTTTGACAAGAAGTCTGATGATGGAATATTTCTTGGGTACTCATCATCTAGTAAAGCTTATAGATGCTATAACAGGAGAACTCTCAGAATTGAAGAATCTATGCACATTATATTTGATGAAACTAACATGCTGTTTATGGGGGAGGAAACTTCCACCAATCCTTTTCCACAGGAAAATAGCAGCATAGATACTCAGCTTGAACAACTGACTCTAGAGAACAGAGACACTGGGAAAGAAAACCAGCTACAGGAAATAAGTGAGGAGTCTGAACAAGAGCATGAAGAAGGTTCAGAAAAGAGCAATCAAAACCAACTCCCACAAGAGAACATGGTTCAGGAAGAACAGTTGGGCAATGATCATATTGTTAATGAGGAAGAAGAGCATCTGACAAATCCAAGCAGGACAGGGATCAACATGAAAAATCATCCACAATCCCAAGTAATTGGAGACCCTAATACTGGAGTAAGAACAAGACACCAAGTCTCCAATGGGATGATGCTCCAATGCTTCTTATCTCAAGTTGAACCAAAGAAGTTTGAGGAAGCAAATTGTGATCCTCACTGGATTATAGCCATGCAAGAAGAACTAAGCCAATTTGAGAGAAACAAAGTGTGGAACTTAGTTGAGAGACCAAGAAACTACCTAGTCATTGGTACAAAATGGGTATACAAAAACAAACTAGATTCCACTGGAGTAATTGTCAGGAACAAGGCAAGACTTGTAGCACAAGGATACAGACAAGAAGAAGGAATAGACTACAATCAAACCTTTGCTCCAGTAGCAAGATTGGAAGCAATCAGACTCTTTCTTGCCTAGCAGCCTTCATGAAGATGAAAGTTCTACCAGATGGATGTCAATAGTGCTTTTCTGAATGGTGACCTTCAAGAAGAGGTGTATGTAGAGCAACCACCAGGTTTTGTCAATCCCTCCTCACCTAACTTTGTTTATAGACTTAACAAAGCACTTTATGGTCTTAAGCAAGCACCAAGAGCCTGGTACGAAACTCTCTCCAACTTCCTTTTAGAAAATTCTTTTGAAAGAGAAAAAGTAGATAAAACACTTTTACTAGAACCCATAAAAATCAACTCCTTGTTCAAATCTATGTAGATGACATCATCTTCAGCTCAACTCATCCCAAACTTTGTAAAAGATTTGCTGATTTAATGCAATCAAAATTTGAAATGAGTAGTATGGGAGAACTCTCTTATTTCCTAGGGCTACAAGTGAAACAAAGCAGTGAGGGAATCTTTATATCACAATCTAAATACACTAAAGAGTTAATTAAAAAGTTTGGTATAGAATCAGCATCTACCATGAAAACACTTATGGCAACTAATGCCATTATAGAAAAGGATGATAAGGGAAAATCAGTTAACCAAAAGACATATAAGGCAATCATAGGATCCCTTCTCTATCTAACAGCTAGTAGACCTGACATTATGTTTGCAACCTGCATATGTGCTAGATTTCAGGTTGATCCAAAAGAATCCCATCTCACCTCTGTAAAAAGGATTCTTAGATACCTAAAGGGAACACCTGAACTAGGTCTGTGGTACTCAGCAGAAACAAATTTTGAATTAATAGGATTCTCAGATGCAGACTATGCTGGATGTAGGGTTGATAGAAAAAGCACATCTGGTACTTGCCAATTTCTAGGTGACAGATTAATATCATGGTTCAGTAAGAAACAAACTTCAGTCTCAACCTCAACAGCTGAAGCTGAATATATAGCTGCTGGGAGCTGTTGTTCACAAATCCTCTGGATGCAAAATCAGCTTCTTGACTATAAATTGGAAGTCAATAACTCTAAAATTTATTGTGATAGCTCTAGTGCCATATCCATAGCATTCAACCCAGTTCTTCATAATAGAACCAAACATATAGAGATCAGACATCACTTTCTTAGAGACAATGTAGAAAAAGGTAAGATAACCTTAGAATATATTCCTACAGATAGTCAAAGAGCAGACATTTTTACCAAACCCTTAGATGAAACTAAGCATACTTACTTTATCAACACCATGGGAATGCTTGATGGAAGCTTGTAAACATCATTGTTGGGGAAATCTAAAAGAGATCAGAACAACTAAGCAAGTACTTACAGATACGTCGATTACCTATCGACGCACCGTCGAGAGGAACTCGACGCTAGCATTGATTTCTTAAAGACAAAGATACGTCGATCCCTTATCGACGCACCGTCGATCTAATATCGACGTAAGTCTGCGACCACGTCGACAGGACATTAGGCTGACAATGTTTCGACGGAGCGTCGACTCCATATTGACGCATACGTCGACATCAATGACCAACGTCACAGATGCTCCGACACATTGACCATGCGTCGACTCCAATTCGACGTAACGTTGACTTCATAATAAAACAGGAAACAAATATTCCCTTCTTCTTTTGACGATTGGTTAACTAATATACCTTGATTTCTGTTTCCTTTTCGACGTTTCACCTCCTTTAAATAACACTTCTTATTTCATAAACTCATACTCTCCCAAACCGCCAAAATCTTCGTCTTCTACCTCTCTCTCTGCATCAATGGCGCCAACCCCTGCTCAATCTGCCCTCCTCAAAACAATAAACGATGCTCTGGAACAACTTCTGAATGACTTCCAGACACGTCTGACCACCTTCTCCAATGAGTGCGCCGACTTGCTCACCACCTGTGAAGCCAAATTGGCCAACCTCTCTGCCTCTCTTCCTGAGCTTCATGTTCTTCTTCAAGAACAACCTCTGTCGCCAAAAGGGTTTACATCCTTTCTGAAGAATATAAACCAGGGGAGAGTTGCTCCAGAAACCCCCCTATCCAGGTTTTTCTTAAAGCTCAGGGCACTCTTCTCCAATCTCTAAATATTATCTTTAAGTATTAAATCAACTTTATTTTTTTTCTTTTACCATAGGCTCAAATCTTCTCCAATCATTCTGATTACACCTTCAACAAACACCTTGGTGAATCCTCCTCCTATCATACAGAAGGAGATCATGCTGTGGATTCAACATTCAAAATAGATGCCCCATATGTTCAGGGGGAGATTGTTGCAGTATAGAATATAGAAGTCCAGGGGGAGGAAGAAACAGCTTTTTCTGATGACCTAAAAGGGCAAGTCTGGATTGAGGCACCCTTGTGTGAGGAAGAATATCAGCATCATTCTCCTGGATTCTCTGCCAGCTACATCAAACTCAAGGCACCCTTACTTGAGGATATTCCTCCAGAGGACATTTTGCCTGCTGTTCCCTCTCCTACAAAAATCCCTTCTCCACCTTCACCTTCTAAAGAGAAAACTACATCTCCACCTCTGCCTCTTCCACCACTTCAACCTCCATCTCTACCTCCTCTACTACATCTACCTCCATAAAAGCTATCTAAGGAAAAACCAAGAGAACAAATGAAAAGAAGAAGTGAAGCCATCCCTCATTGGCAAAAATTTTCTAAAGAAGAAAGAAAAGAATATGCAAAGGAAAAGAAATATAGAAAGGCTGTTGAGGAGATAAAGAGGTTTGAAAAAATGCCTAATATCACTCCTAACAGTCCTATAAAGGAGTACCATGATCCTGACATGGAAAAGTTGCATGAAGAAATAAGAGAAAGAGAGCTGTATGAATATGAAGCAGCTATGAAAGAAGTAGAAGATAAGATGAATGTCTGGTTGGAAAAGATCAAGAAGGGGATGACTAAAGAACAGATTCTTGCAGAATCTTCCATCAAACTTCCAAAGAAATTGTTTGATGTTGAAGCTTATCAAAAGAAAAATCCTCAGGTATGGCTCATCCTAGAAAAAGGACAAAAACACAAGAGGGGTGTAGGGTGTACATAAGATATTTACATTCCCTATAAGAAGCTCAAAAGACCTGCAAGATTAGACAAATGGCATGACTCACCCTGGAAAGGGAAAGGAAAAATGACTGAGATCCCTGAGAAACAGCAATCAGAGAAGAGAAAATATAGGCCAAAGGTTGACAACAAAGGACCACCTGAGCCCAAGCCTACTCAAAAGAAACCCCAAAACATTACAATTGAGATGATTGATGAAAAAGCAGTAATTATCATCAGCAAGGGCTATTCTATAAATGATACTCTCCCTGATGCTGACAAAGTCCTGGAGAAACTGCATACAATCATCAGAAATGTCCAAGAGCATCCTGATAGAACCAGGGGCTATATTTTTGAAGCTATTGAAAATTTATCTAGAAAACTCTATTCTGCTTTTGTCAATTTCATGTATAACAAGAAGTTTCTAGTTTAAATCTTGTGAAAGACAATAACTTGTTATATGATTTCTTCTGATTGCTTAGTATATTTCTTCTCTATATAAATGCTTTGCTTTGTTGATTATAAGCTGATGCAATTTCTCTCTATATAGGGTTAAGACAAATAGGGGGAGATTCTTGGGGAAATGATTTATCTTAACCCCTAGAATTAAGAAGAATATAAATTCTAAGTATGAAAAATTAGGCTAAGTAAATATGCGTCGAATAGTATTCGACGCAACGTCGAAATATAGTCGACGTCTCTTTCAGAATGAGTTGAAGTAACTCTTAGAAGAATTTGACGTAATCATAGTCGACGTACCTCTGACTTCTAGTCGACGCATTTGATAAAGTCGACGCACCTTTGTTGACGCACCTTCCTTATTCTTCTCTCGACGACCAGCCAGGATGAAATTGACGTTTACGTCGAATAGTAATCGACGCACGTCGATATCTATAAGTAATTCAAAAACACGCAAGATCTCTTTCCTTCTTTTTGTAGATCTGATTTTTATGGAATGATATTATTCTTTTATAGCCGTTCTGAATCAGCCTTTCCTTCTATTTGATTCTTGGCTAATTTGATTAAGATTATTATGGATATTATTTGAAATCAGAATGAATTCTTTTCCTTCTACAGAAATATTGATTATGGAAACTCTTATATCTTTCTAATTCTCTGTCTGTTAATTGATTATTCTCCTTTAGCAATATATTTTAAACAGCGCTATAAATAAGAAGGAGGTCGGCAGAGAATGACAAGAAGTGATCCACTATATACATTTGAAAAAGAGGAAGAGCTCCCAAGTGAAGAGTGAGAAAGCTGAGAAAAGAGATAGTGTGCCGCAGCAAAGAAAAAGCCTTCTTCTTCTCCTTCTTCTGAAGCCATTCTGCTGCAAACTCTGAAAGCTCACACAAAAGAGAAAAAAGCTTACAATCTCCTTCTCACTATAGAAGAGAGATCATATTCACTATACTTGTGCTTCTAATCTTCTTGCTAGGAAGAAGATTCTTTCTTACATATATCATTTTCTGTTCTACTTCTTCTTCTCATTCTATTTTCAAATTGTGTAAAAGAGTTTTTAGAATCTCTCTTCAAAAAATTCAGTTGTAGTGGTTCTAAGAGTCTCCTTACCAAAAGGCTCAGTTTGGTTCTAAGAGTCTCCTTATCAAAAGACTCAGTCTGGTTCTAAGAGTCTCCTTATCAAAAGACTCAGTGCAAGTTAGTGAATTCCTACCAAGGGGGTAGAAGAGTGGACTACCCAAAGTTTGGGGAACCACTATATTTCTTTGTGTTGTGCTGTGATTTTCTTCTTGCTATTTTTCTTCTTTACTTGCTTAATTCTTATTGGTTTGTGGGAAGCCTAAATCTGTGATTATTACACATATATATATATATAATAACACAAAGTTTTTTTAAATCTCTATTCACCCCCTCTAGAGAATTCTAGTGAGGTGAACTGTGCACTTTCACTTACCTTGAGGAGGTAGTCCTCAATTGATGTTGAATTCATAATGGTTGTGCACAACAGCTGTGGCCATCTCTTTCTCCACCACCTCTTCAACCCCATTGTTTACCTTCTCCACTGCAGGTTCTTGTCTTGGCATCTCTTCAGAAGAGGGTAGAACTTCCATAGTGTCTGTTACCCTGATGACCTCTTCTTCACTCTGAGCTTTTTCTCTTTCAGCATCTGGGCTGTGCTCCCCCTCAGTAGCACACCCTCCTTCTTCTCCATAGAGAGAGCAATGCCCCCCTCACTTAGGGCATACATATGTGGAGAAATCTGCAACAATGAATTCTGACTCAGCTGTGGATATGGCCACACTGGCCTGCTTATTGCTGCACCAAGATGTCAACTTCCTTCCTGTCATGTGTCTTTAGCACCCACTGTCCAAGTACCAAATTTGGTTGAGGTTGGTACTTGGACTAACCTGCAAGAAGTTTAGTTATCCTTAGGTGCCCAATTAGCTTTGGGTCCTAGGAACATGTTAGCATGATGAAATGGCCTTACTCTAGCTGCACCCTTGGCATGAAGGCTCTTCTTTGCATTAGGTACATTGGGATTATACCAACAATCTATGGAAAAGTGTCCCACTTTACCACAACACCAACATTCATGAATGTTGTATCTCCTCTTCTGAACATTTCTTGAGGGTGTGCAGCACAGTCTACATGTTCAGGAGGAGAGACAACAACATTCTTCCTGTTCCTCTCAGCAATGATTTGACTGAATGTCAATCTATGAGCTGTCTTGATGCTCTTTGTCCTGATGGCATCAGCTTGCAATGGCTTGGCAACCATTCAAGATATGATGGCATCTGACACTGAGCAATCAGACTTGTTTACTGATTTGACAGCAGTCAATTTCTTGGCTGATTCAACCTTAGAAGGGCTTGCCTTCTTATTCTTGAATGCAGGGGCTGAGGTACCAAAAACAAATGGTCCAGGTTGGGCCATTTGAATTTCCTCATGGGGAGCCTTCATGGCACTCAATCTCATTCCCTTTCTTCCACTATGGGAAGGAGTATTTTCCTTCCTATAGAAACTCCCATTCATCCAGTGACCATAAATGCTTTCATGGTCATACCTGTTGGAAGGAAGTAACACCTTTTGAAAGGTGGTTTGAGGCTTAGCCTTCCTCTTGCTCTTCTCTCCACTCCCTTCTCCTACTTCCATTTTATTGAATCCTAGTCCTCTCCTATTGGTTTGAGAGGAGAAGGTGTCAATAATAGGAAGCACAGATTTGGGCTTGGAGAATTGAGCTACCAGGCTCTTCTCCTTCACAAGCTTCTCCTCAAGGTCCTTGATGACTTTGTTCTTCAGGGAAATAGTGCTTAATTGCACAATTGTTAATCCCTGTAAATGGCTAATCTGTCTACTCATCTGAGCCACCGGGGTGGTAGGTTCAGTGTAGTCATTTTTAGTCATCTTAAGGGAAACAATTTCCTGGGCTTGCCTCTTGGCAAGCTTCTTGCTCTTCTTCAGAGCTTCCAAAAGAGCATCATACTTGTCAAGCAATTGATTGACATCTTCCTCAGTTTCTAAAACACTTCCCCCAATTGATGAAGGTGCTTCAGATTCTAGACCAGTCTCATAATCAGAAGAGGATATGGAATGAATTAATACATGCTCATGTTCTGAATTGTTGTGACTGTCCTCCTCATTAGTGATGGCCATTAGGCCTAGCTGAACACTGTCTTCTTCATCCTCCTCTATATTACTATCTGAGTGTGATAGAGGGGCCCTGATTCCAACCTTGGCAGCTGGGTAATCTTCATCTTCTTCTGCAGCAAATTCTTTAACAGCAACTAGCCCAATAAGGGCTTCTTCCATTTTAGATTCAGATGAGCTGGAGTCTGATTCACTCCAGCTCCTTTCCTTCTTAGCTAGAAAGGATTTATCTCCTTTCTTGCCTCTTGACTGATGAGCCTTCTTCTCATCCTTCTCTTTTCTCTTGACTGGGCAGTCAGCAATGACATGCCCTGGCTTGCTGCAGCAATAACAGACAACATTAGAGGAATTAAATTTAGAGTTAGAGCCATACCTGTCATTCTTGGAGTGATGCTTTGACTCCTTGCTGTCCTCCTTTTTGTGATATGAGGAAGAGGGCTTGTTCTTCCATTGCCTCCTCTTCATCATCTTCTTGAATTGCCTTAAGAAAACACCAAACTCTTCATCAGAGGAAGAGCTATCTAAGGTGCTAGTTTCTGATTCAGCATTTCTCATTTGAGGAGACACCATCCTGCCCTTGCTTCTCTTGGAGCTGTCAGCTTTGAGAGCTATAGAATTCTCCCTTGCTTGAGCCCATGTTGAGGTGTCCTCTTCCTTTCTTGCAGACAGCTGCATCTAATAGGAGAGCAGTTTTCCAAACAATGTGTGAGTTGGGGTCTCACCTAGCTTGGCCACTTCCCTTATTGCACAAAATTTTGTGTCCCAATCCCTAGTTAGAGATCTAAGGAACTTATCATTCAGCTCATAATTTTTGAATACTCTCTCATAGGTTCTTAGTTCATTTACTATCCTAAAGAACCTTTCATAGCATATGGAAATGCTCTTCTGGTTCATCTGCCTAAAGGCTTCATATTCTTGGTTTAGATGTGACTTTTTATCATCTCTCACTTCTGCAGTCTCTTCCATATACACTACTAATGTGTCCCACATTTCCTTTGCAGAATCACAGTGCACCAGGTTTTGGAAAGTTGAGTCATCAATAGCATTGACAATGATATTCTGAGCCCTTTTATCCATTGTAGCCAATGCTATTTCATCCCTTGTCATTTCAGTGATGAGCTTGCCCACCATCCTAGTAGGATCAATGGTGGAGGGCTTTGTGATAATGAATGGCCCTTCCCGAATAGTGATAAAGATTATGGGGTCAGATGCCTCCATGAACAATCTAACCCTCTGCTTCCATATGCCAAAGTTGACTTTATTGCATATGGGCAGTTTCATAGAGCTCATCTCCTTCTGCAATCCACTAGAGGCCATTACAGCAGAATAATCAATACCTATTTAGGATCTGGTCAGACTGTTAAGTCTTTCTTGACCAACCTTGCTCTGATACCACATGAAATATGTAAGACCCTCTTTTTTTTTGCAAAAACCACCGGGTCTTAGGCCCAGAACCGCCGTTTCGCGGTGACACCTTCGCTTGGGAAGGTCGCCACTACAAAACGCCGATCCTACCGGCCAAATCGATCACAAGAAAAGTAAGCTAAACTGAATAGTAGATCAAACTAAGTCCACATCACATATATAAGTAAATCATCAGAAGATGTCCACAATGTAACTGAAAGAAAGGAAAAGAGATAACTAGGGCCTTGCCCAAAACATCAAAGCCTCACTACATGGTTCACTGGCGGAAGTAAAACAACTAAATCAACACTCACGGATCCTGTCATCTGAGCTCCTGAGCTAGACTGCCCCGCCTCCATTTGCACCGGCCTCCGGTGCTGTTCCGTCGCCGCGTTCTCCTAAAATGATAAGGTCCACCGACCGTCAGTCATAAAGACTCAGCCAATTCCCCACCCCTCCCCCCAAGGCTCCTAGGCACCGCATGGAGAGGAGGAAGCGGAGGACAACAAGGGGTAATAACAAATGCAGGTGACAAGGTAATATCTACGCTACACAGGTGATATATATATATATAAATGAAACATTGAAATAGAAACAACAGGGTAATGTATAGGAAAAGCAATAAGAAACAAGAGTAGAGGCAAGTATGATAAAGTAAACCATTGATTTATAGGAATGTCCATACAAACCTATAGACCAAGGGGTCGTTTAGCAGAGCCTATCGTATAAAAAGTCCCATACCAATTTATACGATAGGTGTCGGGGTTAAATGTAATGATTATGCTATGTCATGCAAGTATGTTGTTATGCGGTGATCAAACAAGTGCAACTCACCCACTACGACTCTATGTGCATAGACCTTTAGTTTCCCCTTTTTGGAGCGAGCTAGACTCCCCGGATACTCCCGTAGTGGCAAACGGAAGCGGTGGGTTGGGCCCCGCCCACCTCTAGGTTGGTATATGCACTACCCGACCTAGACCTATCGTACGCCTCCACAAAACCCGCGGAGCGTCTGCGTACTCTTACTGACTGGACCGCCAGATTTTATGGCTAAGTGCAAATACCGCACTAGCCGAGCCCAAGTATCAACGTCGGTGCAACGACCGTCAACACGAAGGACCCACCACCTTATGCACATGCAAGATATCTTCCAACAACACCGAGCTACAAGCTCCCCGGGCTAACCCGCCCGCCACCAATAAACATCTCCGAAACAAAGATCACCGAATTAAACCGGCAAGACTTCTATAATCACATTCTCATAATAACTTTCCTGCTATAGAAACTTAGGTGCTAGAAGACGCTAACAGGAAAGGACGATCTTTCGTCAATCCCCGGACGACCTATTCCGAGGGTGGCACCCCACCACCCTAAGACTTACCAAACCCCAACTTCTCTAGAGATTTATACATAATACAAGGCTACCACCCAACCTTCATCACTCCAGACCCAAGACCACCGGTTTGACCCCCCCTTAACCCCAAAGCTGTTTAAATGCTAAATGCAGACCACCCTTAACGTTTTTGATGCTCATGAAGAGAGGTAGACTAAGTAACCAACTCCTTGACCCAAGGGATTTACTGGGGACCCATGCTACCTATTTCAGATTAAATCTAGGGTTTCATAATTTTTCCAATAACAATAGTATTTTAAATAATTTCCCAAAGGGCCGTTTTACCAAGGTTTGAACTACAAGTGTACTTTTCTGACCTCCAATGCCTACTCCAATTTTTACATAAAACAATAGGACCTAATAAACAGTAGGTATAAAATTTTAGGGAAAACCAGCAAGATTTACTATTTTTAGAAATTCCAAAACACAATTATTTCCAATAAATTACAAAGGAGGTACCCTCATATGATCTCTAAACCTCTTGCAAATTAGTACAGTGGTGCTTCATAATATAATATTCAGTCCTACAAAGTTTGACCATGTTCCACAGAGGGCATATTTGTAATTACATCCAAGGATATATTTGCAATTTCTTCCAAAATGAACTGGAGGTACCCAGAATATTGATCCATAAATTATGGGAAAATTACAGTGGTAACATATTGTTATGAAAAGACAACCAGCAAAGTTTCATGTAATTACAGTAACTTAACATCATAAATTTGACCAACCCAAAAATTGCCAATAATGAGGAATATTACAATTTGGACCTCCAAGGGTTAACTCATGTCCTAACCAATTCTTCCAGAGATTAATATTATTAAAAACATGTTTATGACAGAAGATGGTAAATTGATAAGTACTATTTCTCCCTAAAACCCCAAACCCTAATTATTTACAAATCTACCCAAGGGTTTATTGCCTATGATGGGCAACTCCAAATCCCTCCAAATTCTCACAGTAGCATTCCCTAGTCACTAAGGCCACATCCCCAAAATTTCAAGTCAAACCATTAAGGTTTGACCCCTCTTTCTTCATTAGCTTCTAATTGCACCCCATTAGGGTTTAGCCTAGGGTTAGGGTCTAACCTTCTCCAATAGCTCTAGTAGGAACTCCAGAGATTCATAACCTCAAAAAAACAAGTGGGTGACAGAAGGTGATGATTCCCTAAGTGTTATTTCTTCCTAGAACTCCAAATTCCAATTATTTACAAATCTACCCAAGGATTTATTACCTAGGTTAGACAACTCCAAACCTCTTCAAATTCACAAGGGAGTCTTCTCTGGTCACTATGACCTACCCACCAAAACTTTAGGTCAAACCACTAGGGTTTGACCCTACTCCCTTCATTGACCTCTATTTTTGCACCCCTTAAGGGTTTAGCCTAGGGTTAGGGCCTAAACATCTCCAAAACCACTCAAACCTCTTGAGGGGAAATTATACCACTCCTAGAACTCAGAGAGGTCTATTGCACTTCTCCCCATGGACACTTACTCCTTCATCCTTCACAAAACCCTAAAAGGCACCATAAACTCAATCACTAGGATTTATGGGCTCAATAGGCCCTAACCCACCCAAAGTTGCTCCTTGGGGTGCCTCCTACCTCCCAAGGCAGTGACCAAAGTTACCCCAACAAACAGTGGGAGGAAACCCCTCCACACTCCAAAACTAGCTTAGGTTTACCTTTACCCTAAACATAACCTTTAAGTGAAACTAGTCTCAAAGATCTCCCTACCTTGCCCAAGTCCATACTACTCACTATACTGACCATGGGTCAGTGAAAGACCACCCAAGATCCTACCAACATTTGGTGGGGAGTGGAATTCCAATGGGTACCTATTTGGGGTGCAAATAGCAATTTAGACCCTTTTTGATTTACTAGGGCAAAACTCCTCCAATGGCCACCAAACTTGGACCAGAGGTTGGCATGGGGGAGGGTGAGGTGCACCCCAAATATGGAGCCAAAAGACCTTGTGGAAGAGTGGGGGCACTCACCCAAAGTTTTTCCTAAACCTAGGGAGCCTAAGGTTGTTTTGGTGGAATACCCTACCAAAACAACTCCATAAATCATGATATTTTAACCAGGGTCTATACATACCCCCTAAGACCACCCATCCAAGTTTGGAAGGGTCTTGAGGTGTTTAGGGCACCTAATTAGATTAAACTAGGATTATTGAACTTTCCCAAAAATTATGGGGAAAACTTCTCCAATCCTTCTGATCTTTGGACATAACCTAGGTAAGCCTAAGACTAGACTACACCCCAAAAATCAAGTCATTTGGAGTTCTATAATGGTGTGGGCATCAAAAATAAGCTCTGAAGAGCCTTAAGGACAGCCTCCACTAAAATGAGTGCTGAGCCCTAACCAGGACTCCAAATGGAGTGATCTCAATTTTGTATTAAACTAGACCCTAAGGGCTACATTTTCTATGTTGACCACTTTTTATGATTCGGCCTCTAACTATTTTTCCCAGAATTAAATAGAGGCTGCAGTTTTAATCACAGAAATACAAGGAATGAACTAAAGTTGCACGGATCTTAAAGCAGATCGGATGGCGCTGGGTCATCGTCCCCAAGAAATCAACGGCTTAGATTTTACGCGCCTGGGCCGCCTTGGTAAGTGATTTCACGGCCACCTGAGCGCCGCCCCGGCCGACCAACGCCACCACCACCTCCGTTGAGGTGGGGGCCGGCGATGAGCGGTGTTTGATCGGCCGGAGGTGGCCGGAATCGCGTTCTGTAGGAGGATACCCAACCCGATCAACGGGGGGCAAGGCTGGCTTGATTCCCGGCCAATTGGCCACGGATCGAGCCGCCGTCGATTTGGATCTAATCCTTAGAGTTCAGGGAGGAGAATGGGACCTGCTGGAGGGCTTGCCGTCGGGTCAACCTCGAGTACACCATTGGAGCTTGAGTCGGTTGTGAAGCCATGCCAATTCCTTCCTACAGCACCCAAAATCCTCTGGTAACTTGGGGGTTTCTCTCCTCTCAGGTCTCTGAAGGTGAAGGGGGTTTCGAGTGGGGGTGGTGGTGGCTTTAAGCTTCATGGCCATTAATGGCCCCTTCGGTTTCTTCAAAGGCCGGCCCCTCTTCCTCTCCTTTGCCTTAATCCTCCTTTGTAACTGATGGAAACTCCTCCTAATCGGCTGAGGAGTTGAATGGAGGCATCAATTGGGGAGGCCAAGAGGTAAAACCTCTTAATGGCCATGAATGGCTTCCTCTCTCTCTTCAAAAATGGGGAAACCCCCATTTTCTCTCTCCTAATCACCATGGTCGGTTTCTATACTCTCTCCTGAGTTTAATGAGGGTCCACATGGGCTGGTTGACCATCCAATTGAGTTAGCCCAAAGAGATTGGGTTAGGTTTGAGTATTTTGACCTAAATTGGGCAATTTTGACTTTTGGTCAAATTGGTCAATTGGGGAACCCTAGGATGGGGCGTTTGGGTTCAACAGGTTCCAAATTAAGTTTAGGAACTAATGGTGGAGTCAATTTGGTCATATGGTTCTTGGTTGACCCAATCTAAGTTGATTTGACCAAAATGGGCTAAATTGACTTTGGTCAAATTGAGCCCTAGGGTTGACTTGGTCATGGGGCTTTTTGGTCCACTAGCTCCCTTATGACATGATAGCCCTATGGGTGAGGTCAATTTAATGTGGTGAAGGTCAATTGGGGTACTTTGAGAAGGAAGGTCATTTTGACCTAAAAAGGGCATTTTGGTCAATTTGCACCCCTAGGGGTCCCATGATGGGGCTTTTGGGTCCACTAGGTCTATAATGGTATTCTAAACCTAGGGGTGTGATCAATTTGACATGGTGAGGATTGATTGGCTCTAAATGGGCTACTTTGACCAATTTGAGGGTTTATGTTGACTTTGGTCAAATTGGTCCCTTAGGTTGTCTTCAATGGGACCTTGGTGCCCTAAGGGGACCCCTAAAGGGTTAGGGACACTATGGTGGGGTCCAAGGGTTAAGTTGAAGCCCTAAATTCCAATCCCAAGCTTGGAAGATGGGAATTGCTATTTGCAGACCAAGGTGGCTTCCTCCTCCTTTCCTAAGCTCTCAAGGTCAAAAGGTTCTTCCTATGGTTTTGTCATGACCCAGTCATGACAAAACCAACTTAGGGGTCTAGCAGTTTGGGGGATGTTACAAAATAATATATAGGTATACGAACTAATTCACCTAGAGGGGGGTAAATATGTCTTTTGATTTTTACTTGGATGATATAGTTAGCTAAGATTATACTAAGCAAGTAATCAAGTAAACACAGAAAGCACGCAATAATTTATAGTAGTTCCCCAAAGACAGTGTGTTTTTGGGTAGTCCATTTTCCCCCTTCACCCTTCTAACAGTGTGTTAGACAGGGCCAACTCCTCCAACTCAGCTCTAAGAGCTTACAACTCAGATCCCTCAGGATCTCTCAGGTTTTCCCAACCCTACCTCAGGTACTGCAGCCCGACCTCAGATCAGCAACTGATCCTACAACTCAGACCTTAGCAGGTCCTACAACTCAGGCTAAACAGCCCTACAACTAAGATCTTCACAGATCCTACAACTCAGACCCCTTCTAGGTCCTACCTCAGAGGAATCCTCCTCCTACAGCTCAGGCCTTCAGCCCTACAACTCAGGCTGTTAAGACCTACAACTCAGAACCCTCAGGTTCCTACAATCTCAAACCAAATGGTCCTACAAACTCAGGCAAGTTGCCCTACAGAGGTTTTGAATCTTACTACAGCAGACAACCGTTGAATGAGGTCTCCTGTAGTTCCTGCACAACTTGTGCTTCCTTGTAGCTGGAGATGTTGATGGCAGCTACTAACTGATCTTCCTCTTCATATGAAGGGTGGAAGATCACCTTGCTCCTTCTTGCAAAGAAGCTAACTTTCTTTCTCTGTTTTCTTCTTCTTCTTTAGTGAGCAGGAGGAAGAATGCGAGAGCTTCAGCCGTCAATGGAATAGTGAATCTGTCGGCTTCGTTCAAATGTGCCCTAACTCTTCCTTTTATACATCTCTGATCTTCAACGGCTCTCAGCCGTCCTTCTGAGAAGTATGGGAGAAACTGGTGGACCCCATACCGTCTTTCTGTGGCTGGCGCCATGGGTAGAACATGCAATCTGCATTCGACGAACTCGCCAAATTGGGTTCGACGAACTTGCTTCACTCTGAGTTCGACGAACACTCCAAGCTCTGTGTTCGACGATCTTGCCAAACTCTGCGTTCGATGAACTTGCCAAATTCTGCGTTCGACGAACTTGCCAAACTCTGCGTTCAACGAACTTGCCAAACTCTGCGTTCAACGATCGACACTCTGCGTTCGACGAACACGCTACGTCTCAGCGCTTTCTTCTATTTCTTCTCAGCGGTCGACGAACAGTTCTGCGTTCGACGAACGACTCTCTGTGTTTGACGAACACGCCAACTGTGCATTCTCAGCGGCTCCTTCTCTTGTCTCGTCTCAGCGGTCGACGAACAGAGTTCTGCGTTCGACGAACGGCTCTATGCGTTCGACGAACACGCCATTCTTTCCAATCTGCATGCTGCTCCTTTCCCGTCTCAGCGGTGACCTCGTCTCAGCGGATTCTTGGCTATCTGCAACTCAGCTTGCTCATAAGCCTTTTCAGCGGCTCCTATTCTGGTCTCAGCGGTTCCGCTGAGACAGTGGGCTCGTCTCAGCGGTTTTGACCCTTCGTCTCAGCGGTTCTGCTGAGACAAATCTTCATCTCTTAGGAGAGATTTCTCCTGATCTAAGGGCATGATCGGCCCTTCCTCTTGAGTCACCTGAACCTATATTTCTTACAGAAATATAACTTTATCAAATACAACTATGCACTTAGCATTGTGAGTGATGCCTCTTCAAATCAAAGGAATATTGAGGGCAATATTCCCAATAATCTTCATCCAGGATCATTTGTGCATGTAAATATCTCTTACAAGGAGTTTACCTAAATGGGTTATGACCTAATTTATGGGGAATAAATTCTCCTAAAATTCTCCTAAAATTCTCTCAAAATTCCCTAGGGCATAAATACATCCCATGAACATATCTCCTAGGTTCCATGGCCATTATATAGCTTTTGACCACATGTCCTTCACAAAGTTCTATATGCACCCCAAGGGGTAAGACTAGGGTTCTAAGGCATGCCCACCTCCACACCACCCCAAACCACTCATGGGGGTGTTTTGAGTGACCCTAAACCAGTGGCCAAGGTTTCACCTCATGGTGAGGAGATTTGACCACAATATCCCAAGATAAACATCATGCCCTAATTTTGACCTAATAAAACCCAACTTGGGTTAATCAATTACCAAACTAAATCAGTTCAAATTGGGCCGAGATTTTTACCAGGGTCAGGTGATAACCCTAAGAAGTACCCACCAAAATTTGGAGGTCATTGGAGGTCATTTGACCAATTAATTAATATTTAATTTATGAAATTATTACAAAAACCTTATAAAAAAGGTTCTCCTAAAATTCCCATCTTTGGGTATGATGTGTGGGTAGGTGTAAATAGCCTAAGTTTCAATTTTCAAGTCAATCCCATAACCCAATCAAAAGTTATTCAAGAAATGGTGGCTGTCCTGCACTAGGGACCAGTCCCACCAAAATGGACCTACAGGGAGCTACAAAACTCCTTTTGTGGTGAAATTAATTTTACAATAAAGTAGACTCCAAGGGCTACAACTTTTGTGTTGACCACTTTTTCATTTGAGGGGTTATAGTATTTTTAATAATTAAAATGAAATACTACAGGAAGTATGACAAAATGAATTAATAACAAGTCTCTGCGTTCGACGAAATCCGATCTCCATCCAGTTCAGTAGATCATCTCTCAGTTCGACGAACTCCAGATTTAGTTTGACGAACTCTAGATTCAGTTCGACAAATTAATTCAGTTCGACGAATTAATTCAGTTCGGCGAATTAATTCCGTTCGACGAACTCCGGGTTCAGGTTGACGAACTCAACTATCAGTTCGGTGAATTAATTCCGTTCGACGAACTCCGGGTTCAGTTCGACGAACTCAACTATCAGTTCGGTGAATTAATTCCGTTTGGCGAACTCTGGGTTCAGTTCGACGAACTCAACTATCAGTTCGACGAACTCCAGAGTGTGTTCGACGAATGAATTCCGTTCGACGAACTCCGGATTCGGTTCGACGAACTCAACTATCAGTTCGACGAACTCAACCTACAGCTCGACGAATTTCTTCTACTATGAAATAACATTATAACATATAACATAATCACGTAAATCTGCAAATAACTGATCACGGTAGTTCCGACGGCTCACAGTCATCGTCCCCGAGGGATGGACGGCGCGCGGCAGCCCGTCCTTGGCTTCTTTGTGGGGCGATTTCCCGACCACCTGTGCCTCTTCCCGGCCAGCCAATGCCACCACCACCTGCGTTGAGGTGGTGGTCGACGATAAGGGGTGGTTGGCCGGCCGGAGGTGGTCGGAATCGGGGTTTAGAGGAGGGGAAAGAGAGCTCGAACTGAGCCCTTTCGGAAGCACGATCCGAGCCCAATTGAGCTCGGATCAAACCCCAAATTATGATAAGATCTAGCACTAAGGGAGAGGAGGCGGATCGGACCTGTGTGTGTGGGGGGGGGGGGGTTGTGTTGGAGTTACCATTGTGATCTAGAAGTGGTCAAACATGTAATCTCACTGCCAACGCGATATGAGCATGCAGGGTCGCACATAAGTGCATGTGGAGAAGTTGGAACATTGACTGTGTTGGTAAAGGTTACCAATCACCATAAAGGATCGGGGAGGTAAAGCAAATGTTGTTGTCGGAATTCGTCGGATGGGATTCGTCGGACTGTTCCGTGAAATCTCGACGAATTATCACAGACTCTAAAGTCGGCAAATGTTGCCGTCTGATATGATTCATCGGATTCGTCGGATTGTTCCGTGGAATCCCGACGAATTGTTACAGAGTCCCTAACCTAGGCAAATGTTGCTGCCTGATTCGATTCGTCGGATTCGTCGGATTGTTCCGTGGAATCCCGACGAATTATTACAGAAAACTGTTTCTGTATGGACTGCGGATAGCGATTTTTTTAGGTCTTTTATACTTCGGGTATAAATAGACGGTTCGACGGTTCTTCTTTTGCATCCACGATTATTACGCGAAGAAGAAGAGACGAGACGGAAGAAGTTCCGCCTCACGAACCCTAGCCGACGGAAGTGTTCCGCCGTCTCGATCGCCTTCGCAGATCTCCCCTCCGGCGATCGTCGTCGTGATTGTTCTTCCTGGAGCGAACCTAGCAGTTCGTGGAAGTGCAAAGGTGCAGTCGTTCTTCTCCCGGCTCGTGTGGATCACTGTAGAGACGTAGACATTATTCTACGTGAGAACTCTCGCATAGCCGGCGCAAGGACTCTTCTTCTTGGAGCATCTAGGTTGGATTTGATCCAACTCCACTAAGGTAATTTTTGCCTAGTATTTTATTAACTTCTTGATTCAATATTCATGGCCCGATCAAAGTCTTTTGGGTTGTTTCTCTTTATTTCCGCTGCGCCTACATGTGATGTATGGTTCTAGAAAACCCCAACAGTTTGGTGGCGCGAATTCCGGCGAGTCGCCATGGTCGGAGGTGGAGCTTTCGGCGCCATGTCGATCCTAGCTTCAGGTGCTCGATTTCTTCGGGGAGGAGGGGGGTTTCACTCCTCTCTGATCCTTAAGGGTGTTAAGGAGATCAATTGGGGGAGGGGAGGAGGTTACAACATTGAATGCCATTAATGGCCATCAAGGTGATTTCGGTTTTGGCTTGGGGGAGATGAATAGGGGCTCAATCAAGTCTGGAGAAAGCTGGAAACTTCTCCTCTCCCCAAGAGGAGATGAATGGTGACATTATTGGAGGAGATGGAAGGTTTCCTCTTCCTCTCCATTAACTCCCCCTTCCTTCTCTTTCTTTCAAGTTAGGGCTTTCTCTCTCCTGGCCGAATTTCCTGAAATTGAATGTCCAATTCAGTAGCACCCAACCCCATTAGGTGGTGGACCACCTCATTTGGGTCTAGCCCAAGTGAATTGGGCTTGATTAGGTCAAAATAGGTCATTTTGACCTAAATATAGCATAATGTTGACTTTGGTCAATGTGACCATTTGGGTTGACCCCAATGGGTGGCTAGTCACCCATTGGCCTCCCTTAAGGGTTAGGAAGGTCTAGGTAGGGTCAATTTGACAAGGTGAGGGTCAATTGACCCTTAATAGGCCACTTTGACCAAAATAGGGCTAGGGTTGACTTTGGTCAAAATGGCCAAATTGGTGGACCCATGATGGGGCTTTTTGGTCCAATGGGTCCGTAGTGACCCTATGAGGGTAGGGGCAGGGTCAATTTGGCATGGTGGAGGCCAATTGGCCCTAATTGAGCTAGTTGACCAATTTATGATTATGGTGGACTTGGGTCAATTTGACCCCTTTTGTTGACCCCAATGGGTGCTTGGTGCTCCAAGGAGGCCCCTGGCGGGTTAGGAACACTAGGGTGGGGTCAAGGTTCAAGGTGAGGCCCCTAAGTCCAACCCTAGGTTTGGTATCTGAAAATTGCTATTTGCAGACCACTCAGATTTTCTCCTTCTCACCTAAGTTCTCATGGTTTTGAGCTCTTCCTATGGTTTTGTCATGACCTAGTCATGACAAAACCAACTTAGGGGTCTAATTGTTTGGGGGATGTTACACCGTGTGAGTTTTTTCGTGGAGGCAAGTGTCAAGAGCGAGAATGGTTTCCGCCGAGAAGGAAGGGGGTTAAGTGTCGTGTGATTTGCGTAGTGCGCGTAAATTAGTACTTACAGAGAGGGTGAAGCAAGCATCGAGAGGAAATGGAAGATGAAGACTTGTAGAAATGGCGTAGGTGGATTACCTTAGGGGGTTGTCCGTGGTTTCAGGGGCTGCCGAGGAGAGTGAGGATGCGCGACGGCGTTGATGGCGTAGCTTATCTGCAAAGTTGGAAATGGGGGAGAAAATCGTGGAGTATCCTTTTCTCTGCGTGGAAGAAGATCAGGAGATCGAATGGAGGAAGACGCGTCGATTTCGCAGTCTGCGCGAGCGGGTATAGAGCAACGGGAATGAGGAGAGAGACGACTCGATTTTTGCCTAGTGTTAGCTTTTGTCTCCTAAATTTGACGGTTGCTATATGAAAGAAATCGTTGTCTACCTAAATCGCCTAGAGGGGGGTGAATAGGTGATCTCTACTGCGATTGCGGAATAAAAAATTTTGCACAAACACAACAAAAAAAATCACAGCACAGAGACACAAGATTTATAGAGGTTCCCCAAGGGTGGGTACTCCTCTCTCCCGCTCCTCCTATCTAGCACTTCGGGCTAGCGTCGACAACTTCACCAAAACTCGGATTTATCAACAAATCCTACACTCGGAGACAACGGCTCCTACAAACTCGGAGAACAACCTCTCCTACAAACTCAGAGTAAACAACTCCTACAACTCGGAGTAAACAACTCCTACAAAAATAACTCGGAGTAAAAACTCCTACAGAAATTAAATAGAGTTTGAAATGAAACTTCTCTTGAATCTCAATAGAGATTAACTTCAGATCTGGATAGACTGAATCTTCTTCTTCCTTTAGAGTGAAAGCTTGGATCTTCAAGGATTAGGAAGAATGAAGAATAGGCAAACCTGATCTGAGTAGGCCCTTTGATTAAATCAAAAAGATCTTCAATATTGAGAGCAACAACTTGATCAAAAGCCTTCTTATCTGAGAAATCTCTAGCAACACTGAAGAACGAATCTTGAGCGGCGCACTGTAGATTTCAGAAACTTGTTCAGCAAGAAAGAAAGAAAAATGGCTCTCTTCTTCTTTCTCAATCGGGTTGTATCTTGTGTTTGCCCTAAAATAAAAGACTATTTATAGGGAGACCTCCAACAGCTCGGGCGACAAACAAGGAGATGTCGCCACGTGTACTGTACATGGCGGCGAACCCTAATTTTCGAAAACGAAACTGAAATTTGAAATCCGTCTGTCCGTCATTCGTCGAGACTTCACGTGAACATTCGACGAATTGACTTAGCCATTGAAAAAACTGATCAATGCTTGAAAACTGTCTTCTGTTTTCATTCGTCGGAATTCGTCAGGAGTTCTCGAGAACATACGACGAATTGACTTAACCGCGCATTTTCCTTCACAAGCCTGCCTTTTTGACTTCTGTCTGCGTTCGTCGATATTCGTCAGGAGTTCACGAGAACATTCGACGAATAGACTTAGCCGCAGAAATTTCTTCTTCAAACTAGAAATTTGGCTTCTGTCTGGATTTGTCGAGATTCGTCGGAACTACACGAGACATCTCGACGAATTGACTCAGCAAAAATTTCTTTTCTTCTGAAAACCTGCTCCACTCCTCAAACTTGAAAACCTTCAGTTATGAGTACATGAAGTACACCCCAATAGAGAGATTACACATGAACCAATACTTTGTTCTACACAATGAGGGATTACACTGCCTAGAACTGTGTTTGGTGATCCATTGCAACCTGACTTTGGTGTGCACTTAGCATTAAGACCTGTTCATAACACATCTAAACAGAAATCATCAAATACATACTCAATTCAATCTAGTTCACTAGGGGACATCTTCAAATCCAGGTAATTGTGGATACAATACCCAACACTATATTATGAAGTCATATCGCACGTCCTCAATTTTTTGCTGGTTGTGCCTTTATTTAATATATGACTAGTTGTAGGTCTTATCTCATGTCAAGTGTAATTTTACAAGATAATTTTATTTATTTTAAATAGTATTAAATCTTCAATGTAGATAGGTGTAAAATCGTAATTTCACATTGTAGGACAGTTGTGGCATAAAAATATAGGCTTAGGACACCATACCAAAATAAGTATATGAGCTCTATTAAAAATAATCAAGGATTAGATTTATTTTAGCGAGATCGAACAGTTTAGATTAATCATACGGACCACACCATTACACCAAAAGAACTTCTTTATACGTAGTTTATATATATATATATATCTTTATCTACTATAAAGATGTAGTTTTGATTGCATATAGGCCGTTCAAGAGAGCGCAGAAGCCCAAACTTTTCATCTCTAACGTCCATTTTTTCTGATTAAACAATGAAAAATAGTAACCCTCCTAAAGCTAATTAATCACGGTTAAGGACCGCAATCAGATGTGAATAGAAACTGTGTAAAGAGGGTGCAAACAGAGCGGATGTCGGCGGCTTCGGGCTCGTCGGCCGCCCTGAATTCGTTGGCGTACCCTGGATTCATCGGCATTTACACCGACGAATCCAGGGCGGCCGGGGGCTGGCGAGCCCAAAGCTGCCGACAGCCGCTCTGTTCGACCCTCTTCCCAGAGTTTTTACTGGCGGACGCCGCGCTGGAAGTCATCATCATAGAGATCAGTGAGGTTGGGAAGAATCCTCTGACCCTCCGTTGTCGCGGGAGTCACCGTCGAAGTCGTTGTTGCTTGATGTCGCCGCCACCGCTGGATCCCTCCATGTTCAACAGCCACGATCTCCTCTTTGCACCTTCGCACACATTTTTATTCGCACAGGATCACTCTCTCTCTCTCTCTATATATATATATAATATAAGTGCACAGTACGCCTCTGAGTATTCTCTAGGGGGGGGTGAATAAAGTTTTAAATTTTTTTTCCTAATTATGCACACACAATAAAACTACTAAGTACTATACAATCATCAATCCCAATAGCAGAATAAAGTAAACACAGATTGCAGGAAATCTAAGACAGCGGTTTGATTGCTGGTCGCGAGCGGGGATCACGCGCGGTGATCGGTTGTGCGGTGGTTTTCTCCTAACTTCCCACTAAGGGAGTGAGGGTTATGAGATTCCGGCTATTTGCAGCCCGAAATTCCTATAAAATGGCCGAGACCTCATCATTTGCCCCCAAAGTCCCCGAATTCAAGTGCCGGAGCAAGTGAAATTTGGGGACTTTTTTGTGAGAGACTAACATGAGCATGGAGTCGAAGAGCGTGGCGCTAAAGGGCGCGAGAGGAGAATCGGAAAGAGGTACATGTTGGTGGAGAAGTGCAAAGAAGACACGCGCATGGGCGGCTGGAGAGCTGCGCGGGGCTAGCGCGCATGCACATACGGGGGCGCGCACACACATACGGGGGCGCGCCCGCACACAGCGTGAGTGCGGGTGCGCCCGCGCATAACGCGCGCACAGGGGTGCACACGCGCAGCGCGCGCGGATGCGCCCGCGCGCAGCACATGCGCGGGTGCGCCCGCGCGCAGCACGAGTGCTCCCGCGCACGGGTGCTCGCAGGCGCTCACCCGCGCATGACGCGCATGGGAGCTCACCCGCGCGGGTGCCCACCCTCTTGCGAGCGGGTGTTGTGTGTCGTGTACGTGCACGATGATTGTTATGTGTGTTGTGAGGGCGCAGGTGCGTCTACGTGTGAGTTGCCTTTGTTTGAAATTACAAAATGTTTAATTTTTCTTTCACGCTACGAGACGGTGTGCGCAAGGTAGGCCGATGCGATTGCGTTCTTCTTTGTCTGTCGAACATATTGGTGTTTGGAGGAAGCAGTTCGGCCTACTTACTGTCTTGGAGGTGAAGATCCTGCAAATTGAGGAACGCGCTCAGAATCCTCCACATGGGTGGATTACTTTGCGCGAGTCGTTGCTGCAGTCCGGGTTTTGCTTGCCCCCTATGAGGAGCTGGTTGAAATCTTGAAGCATTGTTGCGTGCCGGTGTCCTAATTTACTCCTGATGGGATGACGTGAATTGTGGGCCTGACTGTGTTCTTTAGAGAGCATGGATCGAGGTTCACCCTTGATCTCTTCAGACAGTGGTGTGACGTGCGTTCGGATGGAGGCGTACGAATTGAGGTCTTAAGCAACAAGGGATGGCTTGAGTTTGAGAACCAAGCAGACCGCCGTCACAAGAATACTTTATTTGGCTACACCAGACACCTTTGGGGTTTGCCAGAGCTTTGAAGGTCACTTCCGGACTGCTGTTGTTGTTTGAAGGGGCACGAGCGAGAGTTCACCGCGGTGTTGGGGTTTGTGGAGCCTCACACGTTGGCGAACCCTCTATTCGTTATTTCTGTGTTTGTCGAGGAGAAGCGTCTCTTGATGTGTGGTATCTCTACCGATGTTGAGCGCTCTGCGGTCGTTCCATTAGTTCGAGGCTGGAAGAGGAGATTGGTTTTCAGGAATGGTAGTACGGACTCTGCGCCTCATCGCTCCTGTCGGCCAGAGGGGCGTATTGATGAGGTGGCCCCGTGTGGCTCGAGAGTTGATGGCATTCCCATCGATCTTGATGTGGAAGTGCTAGACTCTATTGCCCCCCAGGTTCCTTCTGCCCCCCCCCCCCCCCCCCCCCCCCAGATTCCCGAGGATGCTTCTGTTCCGCCACCGATCAGGGCAAGGCGAGCTTCCTCTTCTCTTAAGGCTATGAATGTTGCGATAAGATTTGTGATTTTATCTTTCTTTGTTACTTTGCCTTGTGATTAGCCTGGTTTTCCTTTCCTTTTTCAGATTAGAGTTCAAACCAGCATTGCTCTTACGTGGAACGACTGCTACGTCGGCCTGAAAGATAGTTATCTCATTCTTCAGGAGGAGCTTCGTGATGCACAAAGTTCTTTTTCTGATTTGAAGGGGAGACGAGATCGCGATGTGTCACATTTTTGACAGGTCGAGGCTGGGTTCCAGGCGGAGCTGGAGGAGTCCCGCGCTGAAGTCCGGATGGAGAAGTCCCTTGTGGAGAGTTCGACTCATTTGTTGGAGGATTTGCGGGCTACGGCGGCTCGTCTGGAGGCCGAGTTGGTGTTTTTGAAGACAGAGTTGGAGCGCCTCTCATCGCGGGAGCAGGCTGCTGAGCTGAAGACTGCTGGTCTTGCTGAGTACAAGGCCTCCATAGATTATATGAGAGACTGTTCCCTGATCTCGTAAGAGGTTCGCGAGGAGATCTGGAGCATGGAGGTAGAGCCCCAGCTTGATGATGAGCGCGAGGTGGATTTCATGCGTGGGGTGGGGAAGGCCTTCCGCTTGGTTGCGAGATCTCGAGGTTGTGATGTGTCCGGACTGGGCGTCGAAGATTTTTCTGAAGACGAACAGTCTTCTTCTGATGCCGAGGAGTAGCTTCCCCTTTAATTTGTATACTTTCTGTTTTGATTGTATTTTGTATCTGAGATGATATATTTGTATCTCTCTGTTTGTGGAACGTCATTTGCTGACTGTATGGTTGTTGGTGGATTGTGTTGCTCGTGTGACCGTTGCAGCTTCAAACTCTTGTAGTAGTAGAGTTTCTGTGTTGTTTGAACCGATGTTTTGTGCGACAAACTATGTCCTGCTTGTATGGCTTTGGCGTTTAGAGGACGAGACCTAGGTGGTGTTGGAACCTACTACGTGGGCGAATGACAAGCGATTTGAGCCAGGTAGTGGGAGGTTCGCTTAACCGACCTAGATGATGTCGTTGATAGTAGCGGTGAAGGGCAAATGCTTCGAACCGTTTGCGAGTGCAAGGGGGCAGGCCCTGACAACGCGGTTTAGAGGACGAGACCCAGGTGATGTCGGAACCTACTACGTGGGCGAATGACGAGTGATTCGAGCCGGGTAGTGAGAGGTTAGCTTAACCGACCTGGGGGATGTTGTTGATAGTAGCGGTGAAGGGAAAACGCTTTGAACCATTTGCGAGCGCGAGGGGGAGGGGGACGCGTTTTAGAGGACGAGACCCAGGTGGTGTCAGATCCTACTATGTGGGCGAATGGCGAGCGATTCGAGCCGGGTAGTGGGAGGTTCGGTTAACCGACCTGGGGGATGCCGTTGATAGTAGCGGTGAAGGGCAAACACATCAAATCGTTTGCGAGCGTGAGGGGGGAAGGCCCTGGCGATGCGGTTTAGAGGACGAGACCCAGGTGGTGTCGGAACCTACTATGTGGGCGAATGGCGAGCGATTCGAGCCGGGTAGTGGGAGGTTCACTTAACTGACCTGGGGGATGTCGTTGATAGTAACGGTGAAGGGAAAATGCTTCAAACCGTTTGTGAGTGCGAGGGGGGCATGCCCTGGCGACACGGGTCACTTCTCGACGTGTTCCTGAGATAATTGGGTTAAGAGCTGATAAATATGCTTGACTAAATTCAAAAGTAATTTGTGTGCAAGTATAAGCTTGTGATTGCTCATGATAGCAGAATGTATGCGTGTGAGCTTGTTTCTTGAGCATTACAGTTATTCCTGGCATTGGCAAGATTGAGGGAGAGATGGGTAGGTCCAATTAATGTAATACTTCATGACGCGGCTAGGGGTGACTAGCCTCTGAATGTTCCTGAGATAGTAGAGCTAGGAGCATGAAATATGTTAATCATATAGCAACTTGTGCTGAAGTATAAGTTTGTGACTTTCACAGTAGTCGTTGATACAATTCAGGTACAAATGTAAGTGGGGGAACTATTGATAAAAATCGACGCAAGTTCTGCGCATTCCACGTCCGCAGGAGTGTTTTCCCCTCCACATTTCTGAGCTTGAATGTTCCGGGCTTGACGATGGCGGTGACGACGAACGACCCTTCCCATGCTGGGGAGAGTTTGTCCTTTTACGGGCCTTTTCCGGCGGCTTCAACACTTCGTAAGACGAGGTCCCCAATGTTGACGGGCCTTGGTTTTACTCTTCTATCGTAATGGCGGGCTACGCGCCTCTGATATGCTGTCGCCCGCTGGGTTGTTGCTTCTCGTACTTCGGCGATAAAATCAAGGTTTTCTCGGAGCAACTCGTCGTTCCTTTCCAGGTCGAATGTTTGCACTCTGGCGCTGAGGACACCGATGTCAACGGGTAGGACTGCTTAGGATCCATAACACATATTGTATGGGGTCTCTCCGGTTGGGGTTCTTTCCGTGGTGCGATATGTAATGCCCAGAGCCGGCCTACCCCAGTTCAACCAAAGGAAATCCCGAACCGGCACGTTACCGGGCTGCAGCCCAAGCACCCCAAAGCCTCTCCGCGCCTATTTCTCAACAGCGACGCATTGTTGAGCTCAGTTGGTGATGAGGAGTGGTTTGACAACTCCTTATCAAGGGGGTTACGGGTTCGAGACCCTGCCTCAACAATACGCCGCTGCTGAGAAATAGGCGCAGAGAGGCTTTGGGGTGCTTGGGCTGCAACCCGGTAACGTGTCGGTTCGGGATTTCCTCTGGTTGAACCGAGGAAGGCCGGCCCTGGGCGTTACAAAAAAGTGCACTTTTTATTGTAACGACCCAGGCCCAACTCTAATCGGGACAACGTCCACCGAGAGCTCCAGCGGGACCCAGCTGGCATCGTTACCGGGCTGCAGCCCAATCACCCCAACCCTTCTCCAGCCCACTAGCGGGTTGTTGGTGGCCACAACCTCCCTTTGATGAGACAAACTCGATAGTTAAGCATGCGCCACGGGGACTTCGCAGGAGGTCACCCATCCCAGTACTGCTCCAGCCCGAGCACGCTTAACTATATAGTTCTTTCACTTCTCATCACCAAATGAGCTGCAGATCAATTGGTGATGAGAAGTGGAAGAACTCCATAGTTAAGCGTGCTCAGGCTGGAGTAGTACTGAGATGGGTGACCTCCTGGGAATTCCCCGTGCTGCACACTTAACTCTCGAGTTTCGCTCATCGAAGGGAGGCTGTGGCCACCAACAACCCACCTGTGGATGGAGAGGGGTTGGGGTGCTTGGGCTGCAGCCCGGTAACGATCGCCAGGCGAGGCTGTCGGTGGACGTTGTCCTGATGGTAAGTCCAGGGCCTTGGGACGTTACAAAAAAAATTGCATTTTTTGTAACGTCCCATGGCCCTGGACTTACCATGCATTTTTTCTGTAACGTCCCAAGGCCTTGGGCTTACCATTAAATTGGGTACCATTGCCCGCAATTATGACCGTCGGGATGCCAAAGCGACATAAGATACTTTTCCAGACGAACCTATTAGCATTTTCTTTGGTTATCTTGGCTAGGGGCTCAGCTTCTATCCATTTGGTGAAGTAATCGATGACCATGATAACGAATTTCCTTTGCTCAGAAGCTACTGGAAGAGGTCCTAAGATATCAATTCCCCACTGCGCGAACAACCAAGGGCTCTGAAGGACAGTAAGCGCGACGGGCGGTCGATGAGGCGTATTAGCGTGAAGTTGACTGCTTTGACATTTTTGGATGAACTCTGCCGCATCTTTCTTTATGGTTGGCCAGTAGAATCCTTGACGGAGGATTTTTTGTGTTAACGCCTTTGCGCCCAAATGCTCGCTGCATACTCCCCCATGTACTTCATGCAAGGTGTACTCGGCTTCTACTCAGGGTAAGCATTTTAAGTATGGACCAGAGAAGGATCACTTGTATAGCTCTCCCTCGGGAAGTTGCCCGTGCTCGAGGTAAGCTCGGAGGGGGAGCCATACAAGAGGATTCTTCGTTGCTGATTGCTGCGATCTCCCATGGTCCTTGAATGTTTGGGACCATGATATCTTCGACCCTCCATCTTCTGGACAAGTAGGCGGTGAGTGAAGTAGCGAGCTTAGAGAGTGTGTCGGCTCTAACATTTTGCTCTCGGGTAATGTGGAGAATTTGATATGATGGGATCTTCTGCATCAGGGTCTTGGCAAGCCCGAGATATTGCGCCAACTGATTGCTTCTTGTTTCATAATGTCCCTCGATTTGTGAGACTACTAGCTGAGAATCAATATAGATTGTCAAGGCTTCAACCTTGCAATCGATAGCGAGTCAGAGGCCAGCGATTAGAGCCTCATACTCTGCTATGTTGTTGGTGGTTGGGAATTTTAACCGGAGGCCGTACTCCAAGGTGACTTCTTCTGGACTTACCAGGAGTAGTCCTGCCCCGACGCTCTCTGCTCCTGAAGCGCCATCGGCGTACAAGCACCAGCGCCAGGACAATAATTCTTCTGAAGGAGCCGGGTCCGGAGGGATAGTGTTCTCGACGATGAAGTCGACGAGAACCTGAGATTTTATGTCCGACCGTGGGAGGAAATGGAGGTCAAATTCTCCGAGCTTGACTGCCCACTTTACTAACCTTCCTGATACTTCCGGTTTTTGGAGTATGGCCCGTAGTGGTAACCGCGTCAATACTTTTATTGTATGCGCTTGGAAGTATGGACGAAGCTTTCTTGCGTCGAAGACGAGGGCTAAGAACGTTTTGTATGTTGTTGGGTATCGAGTTTCGGTGTCCGTGATGATCTTGCTGAGATAATAGATTGGTTGCTGAACTCCTATTTCATCCTTTACGAGCACCGCACTAAGGGCAGCAAGGGATATTGCCAAGTATAGAAACAGTACTTCCCCTAGAATTGGCTTTGACAAGAGAGGGGGTGCGGTCAGGTATTGCTTGAGGTCTTGGAAGGCTACCTGACACTCGTCCGTCCACTGGAAGCCTGAGTTACGGGCCCCTCGAAGGATCTTGAAGAAGGGGAGGAACTTGTCTCCCGCTCGAGCTAGGAAACGCGAGAGTGCAACGATTATGCCGTTTAAACGTTGTATTTCCTTGATAGAACGCGGAGGCGCCATGTCCTCTAGAGCTTTTATCTTTTCGGGATTTGCCTTGATCCCTCGGTGAGTTACTAGGAAACCGAGGAATTTTCCCGCTGTAACACCGAAACGCACATTTGCTTGGGTTGAGCTGAATTTTGTACTGGCGAAGAAGTTGGAAGCATTGCTCTAAGTCCTCCAAGTGGCTGCTTCGTCTGGTGCTCTTCACCAGCATGTCGTCGACATAAACCTCCATCGTTTTCCCGACAAGATTCTTGAATACTTTGTTCATCAATCTTTGGTAAATTGCCCCGGCGTTTTTGAGGCCAAAAGGCATCACCTTGTAGCAATAGACTCCCTTATCTGCTCGAAATGCGGTGTGTTCTTCATCAATTTGGTTCATCCGAATCTGATTATATCCGGAGTAAGCGTCCATGAAGCTGAGGAGTTCATGTCCGGCGGTAGCGTCTACAAGTTGGTCGATTCTTGGAAGCGGAAAACTGTCCTTAGGACATGCCTGATTGAGGTTGCTATAGTCGACACACATCCTCCATTTCTTTACCATGACCACGTTTGCTAGCCATGTCGGGTATTTGGCTTCGCGGATTAATTTTGCCTCGAGAAGTTTGGCCACTTCCTCTTCGTTTGCCTGCAGTCGCTCAGGAGCGAAGTTTCTTTTCTTCTAGATGACTGGTTGGCTGGAAGGATTGATATTTAAGGAGTGAAAATCACTCTGGGGTCTACTCCTGGCATGTCCTCCGGGTTCCAAGCGAAGATATCTTTGTTTGCACGTAGTAGGGCCATGTACTGTTCAACTTCTTCTGGGGAAAGGAGAGATCCAATCCTTACCGTTCGGGAAGGGTCTTGGGGGGAGAGAGCTATATCCACCAATCCTTCAACGAGGTCTCCTCTCTGCAACGTGGCTTCGTCTCGCAGATCAAAGTTGCCAATGTTGAGGGTGGTGATCCGCCCTGGTCGATCTTGTTCCAAGTGGTATGTCCTTTTCTCTTGACTTCCCCAAGAAACCCCTATCCCGCAGTCGGTTGGGAATTTCAGAGCTAAGTGCGGGATGGATGGAATCGCTCTGAAGGTAGATTGGAGTGGCCTCCCAAATACGACATTGTAGGTTGAATCGGAATCTACGACCAGAAACTGAACTTGGCGCGTGGCTTGTCTTGGGAATTCGCCCAATGTTACCTAGAGAGAGATCGATCCCAAGACGGGTATGGGATGATTATCCACGCCGAAGATTGGTCCTCCCGCAGGAACGAGATGTTCCTTGGTGAGTCTGATGTCACGTAAAGCGGAGAGAGATAAGATATTGGCCGAGCTTCCGCTATCAACCAAGATCCTTCTAACAAGGTAGCAAGGATCGCCGATCTTGGCACTTATCACCAGCGGATCTTGATGCAGAGTTTGTACTCCTTGCAGGTCTTCTGGTCCAAAGGTGATGGTTGTGTCTTGCTTGAATCATTTGTTGGCATGCAATCTTCAGGTTTTCTAGTGATCCCCACCTTCTCTGCCATGGTCTCTAGTCATGAGTATCACTGTGCAGGGGATACTGTTTTCCGAATCTTTAGAGCTTTTGGGAACTCTTTCCCATAGACGACGTCAAACTGTTGCGGTCTACTCAAGGCTCCTAAAACCGGTTCTAAATGAACCGCCTTAGCCCGGGAGCGGTCAAGCGCGCAATCAGTTACTAAGAGATGAGACGGATGGCAAAGAATCTTTTTAGCGTAGAAAACCCCGGAAATGGGTAAAAAACCACACGGCCGGGACGACGCCGACCAAACTTCACTATTCGCAGCTTCTTTACAAGGCTTTCTTGAGAGACCAAGGGCGATAGGCCGCGCCTCGTTGCAACTTTTGGGGAGAGAGAAAGAGGCGTTCGGAGGGTGACAGGTCACCACTTCCGAAGCTTTTATTTCTTCTTTGCAGCGGTGGGGCACCGTGCTCTGGGACTTGGCGCCCTCTGGAACTTAGCGCGCTCTGGAACTTGGCGTGTTCTGGAACTTAGCGTTCTGGAGCTTTGGCTCTCTGACACTTGTGCACTCTTTCGGATGCTCGAAGGTGGACGGGACTCTCCTTTTATCTTCGAGGCACTCGAAGATCTCTTCAACTATGGTCTTGAAGTGGAGGGAAATCTTCAAGAGAACTCTCTCCCTCTTGAACTTAGGAGGAAGGAGGGAGAGAATAAAATGGAGAAAAGAGAAGTCATGTGGTCCTATTTATAGGCCACTAAGGCGGTTATGGCGGTTATGCGGATAATCGCAGGCCATAACCACCAAAATCACTAAACGCAGACCGACCTTATAAGAAATATGCCGTGTATTAATTAGGAAACTCCATATACACAGACCAAGTCCATCGTGGATATTCGCACCCGTCCACTACGGGCGGTTACAACGGTAGCTACGCGGGTGGTTACACTCTGATCGAAGGGTGGAGAACGCAAGCGGACGATCGGACGGCGGCGGACTCCGGCAAGCGGGGAAGGGCGTCCGGGAAGGTGGGCGGCCTAGAGGGCGGCCGGCCGGGGAGGCCTGCCTAGGGTGGCCGGCCGGGAGAGAGGCGGCCGGCCGAGGGGGGCCGACCGAGGGTGGCCGGCCGGGGAGGTGGCCGACTCCGAGCGGCCGGCCACAAGGCCGCAAGGCCCCTTCCGGCCTTACGGCGGCGCGACCGATGCCGGCCGACCGGGTGGCGAGGCGCCCGGCCTCGGGCACCCGGCCTCGGGCACCCGGCCTCGGGCGCCCGGCCGCAAAGCCGCGCGCTGGCCGTCCGGCGGGCCGGCTGCACGCGCTGGAGGCATGCAGCCAAGCGGGGACGGCCTAGCCGCGCGGCTAGGCCGTACCCTGCGGCCACGGTCGGCTGGCCGGCCGGCCAGCCAGCCGCGCGCACCGTGGGCGCACGACCAAGGGGGCCAGCCGGCCAGCTAGGCCGCTCGCCGTGGCGCGCGGCCAAGGCCGGCCGCTCGCCGACGGCGTGCGGTTGGCCGGCCGCCGACCGGGGGGCCGGCTGTGGCGGTGAGCGGGCGCGGCGGTGACGATTGGCGCGTCTAAGACGGCGGTTTGATCGCTGGTCGCGGGCGGGGATCACGCGTGGTGATTGGATGTGCGGTGGTTTTCTCCTAACTTCCCACTAAGGGAGTGGGGTGATGGGTACTCATAATAGAGCCTCATATTTATAAAAGAGCTTGGTAGAGATCTTCTTAGAAAGGCAACGAATATTTCCAAAGACGAATTACTTCCAAAGACGGATCATTTCCAAAATCTCTTCTCCCCCAATTTGGCAGGAAAAGTAAGACGCGCAAAGCCGTCGCAGACACGACAGAGAGTCCCCCACCCATCGCGGGGGGAATTCCCACCGCCGCGCTGCGTCCTGGAAGGGACGCGGCCAAGTCGCGCCCCCTTGGGACGCGGCCTTGGCCGCACCCCCTTGGGGTGCGGCCAAGCCGCACCCCACGCGGGGTGCGGCCAAGCCGCACCCCCTTGGGGTGCGGCCAAGCCGCACCCCCTTGGGGTGCGGCCAAGCCGCACCCCACGCGGGGTGCGGCCAAGCCGCACCCCCTTGGGGTGCGGCCAAGCCGCACCCCATGCGGGGTGCGGCCAAGCCACACCCCCTCGGGGTGCGGTCAAAGCCACACCCCCTCGGGGTGCGCCCGGGCCGCACCCCCTCTTGGACGCGCCTACGTCGCATCCCCTCAGGATACGGCCGCGCCCACGCCTCCTCGGGGTGCGGTCCGGCGCCCGCTCCTCGCCGAAGGATCCCGGTCCCCCTTTTAGGGGGCGACCCCCCGATTCGCCGTCTGCCCGAGGCATCCCCGTGGTTCGTTGCGCACTTGGAGCGCTTCAGCACTAGCGCGCGCTCAGAACGTTTCTGAGCGCAATCAGGAAGCTTTCTCACTTTTTGTCTTTCCGGCTTCTCACTTTTTGGGTTTCCGGCTTCTCACTTTTTATCTTTCCGGCTTTTCACTTTTGGGTTTCCGGCTTCTCACTTTTTGTCTTTCCGGCTTCTCACTTTTTGGTTTTCCGGCTTCTCACTTTTTGTCTTTTCGGCTTCTCAATTTTCAGGAACAGTCAGTCGCCTTTTTCGCCTCCAACGGAACTGCCCGAACTGCCCGAGCTGCCCAAGCTGCCCGAGGGGCAAGGTGGTCATTTACGAAAAATGGCGATCCGAGGGCCCCGAACCGGAGAATATGATTCGTCCACCGAGCATTTATGGAAACTACCAATGACAAAATTACCGGGTCGCCCCCGGCCAAAGCTATAAAAGGAGCCCCAAGGCTTCATTTGAAAGGACCTTTACTTCTGGACCCGGGAGAGCTCCTTGCAGACTTTTGCGGAATTCTCCTTCGGCGCTTGAAGATCTCCTTCGTGGACTTGAAGATCTTCATCATCCCGAAAGGCGACTAGCCTTCTCACTTCCGAAAGACGACTAGCATTCTCAGAAGAAAAAGGCGACTAGCCTTCTCACTTCCGAAAGGCGACTAGCCTTCTCAGAAGAAAAAGGCGACTAGCCTTCTCACTTCCGAAAGGCGACTAGTCTTCTCACTTCCGAAAGGCGACTAGCATTCTCAGATGGAAAAGGCGACTAGCCGCCTCACTTCCGAAAGACGACTAGCATTCTCAGAAGGGAAAAAGACTTAGTTTTTCCGAGAGGTGGCCTGTCACCCTCGGAGCTCGCTCTCTCTCTCTCTCCAAATATTGTAACGAGCGGCGGCCTGTCGCGCTCAAGTTCTAGTTTCCAAGTTGTAACCCCCAGAAGATAGTGAAGTTTGGTCGGCACAGCTCCGGCCGCGTGGTTTTTTACCCTTTCCGGGTTTTCCACGTTAAAAAGTCCCTGTGTACTCAGCAAATCTCTAATTGACTGTTTGCACGCTTAGTTCGCTCACGAGCTAAGGTGGTTCAAGTGAACCGGTCTACCATGAGCCCTAAGCGTTCCGCAACAGTTTGGCGCCGTCTGTGGGAATGGATTCCCAAATTCCAAGCAAAGAAGTTCCGAGCGCAATACCCGCTTCGCTGGAATTCTCGGAACCAGCAAGAGTGGACACCTCCCCTGAACTATCCGACGCATACAACTCCTCAATTCCAGAGAGCCCGGTGAAAGGAGCGCTCATCGCTGCACCCATCCGGCCCCCTTGGCCTGGATCGACTGGCAAACCAACCCCTCCCGCAGGAGGGCAGGATCAGAACAATGACAAATATCAACAAAAGCGATCTCCACTGTCAAAGACAATTTTGGCATACCCAGTTCCGCCATGGCTAAAGTTCCTGCACTATAAGAAGTTCCACAGAGTAGAGGACCCCTACGAGCACATTAACCATTTCTTGGTAACGATGCGGATACACGGACTTCCCGATCAGATCAGATGCAAGATCTTCACCAAGACACTGCGCGGAGACGCCCTCCGCTGGTATCAAGCACTGCCAAGCGGAGCGATACACAACTTCACCGAGTTGTCCCAACTGTTCGTCGAGCAGCACGAGACACACTCGACAAAAATCCGAGAAGAAGAAAAGCTTGGTGCAAGCGAACCACCCCTCCTAGGGGAGGAAGAGCGGAACGAGCAATCGGAGAAAATCGGCACAAATTTTCACCAAGAGCGCCCCTGCGCATGGATGGACTTCATCTTGGACGCAAGCATAGGGAGTCCCCCCTGTGAGCTGAGGAAAGCATTGATAACTCACCGCATCTCCTTCAACGTTCTATTCCTAGCAGCAATAGTTCGGCTCAAGCTCCTAAGCGGGAACCTCAAGCTTAGGGCCAGCGAAGCAGAGCTCCCTGATGGAACTACGGTACCCACCGTAGGAATCATCACCCTCCCCGTCCAAGTAGGGGCGCACGCAGAACCAGTCCAGTACGATGTACAGTTCGTCGTCGCCGAAGCAGACTCCCCCTACGACGCAATATTCGGGAGCCTCCTACTGGACGCCATGGACCACGACGTTTTCATGTCCGGACGCATGGCCAGCAAAGGAAATATCCTCAGGAGCGTGATGCATGGTTTCGACACACCCGCCTCCAGGCTCCCCTGGATCAACAGCAACCCGTCGCCGAAATCGAAGTCCGAGAAGCAGGGTGCACGGGAAGGCCAAGCGACTCCTGCAGTAGTTGAAAAAGACAAACTTCAGACACTGACAGGCTCGCCGCCCTTCGATACAAGCCGCAAGAGAAAGGGGCAGCAGCAGCAGCTCGAGGAAGCCGAACTGCCCGCTCAGAACCAAGCAGACCGCCCCCGAGAGCCAGCAAGTCAAGGCTCCCGGAGCTTCACCCCGCTGAATACACCACGCGAGCACATATTGTCCGTAATCTGTAATAACAAGATCATCCACTGGCCCAGAAAGCTCTCCTTGCACAGGGGAGATCAATCCCAGTTTTGCCACTTCCACAAAGGCCGAGGGCACCGAACGGAGCAATGTGACCGACTGAAAGATGAAATCGAACGCCTTGTCCAATTAGGATACCTGGAGGCCTTCCGCGAAGAGACACAGGAAAAGGCCAACGAAGGTCAACCGACAGGCCACTGTCGCCCCCCAAGCTGAACGGCCGAAAAGACTCGAGCAAGCGCAACGCAAACGAAGCTCAACGCTATCTTCTCTCTCAATAAAGCCTGTCTCAGAAACTTGTTAACCCCAGGATCGCAAGATTACACTTGTGCATATATCAGTATTCATTTTCTAATAAAATTCTACTTGCTCCAATCCATTCTGCTGCAGGTACCGCTTCGGGGCCCTGCCCCGGGGACTCTGCACCGCCGTCGATTGAAGGTTCGCCCTTCTCCTCCGCCGTCGAGTCCCGGTGTCGTGGGGGCCTGCCCCCCCTGCGTTCACCCTCGGTTTGAATACACCCGCTATTCACCGGCCAAAGCCGCGAGCACAGACTCGTGCACCAAAGCCGCGGGCACAGAACCGCGCAAAAAAGTCGCGAGCAAAGGCTCGTGCACCAAAGCCGTGGGCACAGAACCGTGCAAAAAAGTCGCGAGCAAAGGCTCGTGCACTAAAGCCGCGAGCACAGACTCGTGCACCAAAGCCGCGAGCACAGACTCGTGCACCGAAGCCGCGAGAACAGACTCGTGCAAGAAAGCCGCAGGCACAGACTTGCGCAAACTAACTCTTTATATATGTATACATTTGAAAGCGTCAGCTCAACGCTCAACGCTGCGCACAACGCTGCGCACAAAACAGACAAAAATGCGGAAAGCAAAAAAGCAAAAAAGCCAACTCAGAACGACACACAAGCGAACAATGGTATGGAAAACAAGAAAACATGAGACGACCAACATCAATCCTCGGCTGCGTCCGAGCACTCATCCTACGAAAGGTCTCCCGCTCCAAGACCAGCGGTATCACACCCGAACTTCCTCCCCACCAGGCGCAGAGTCTTCTGAATGCCGCGCTGGAAGGCGACTTCACGCTCGTCCTCCAACAAGGGCTCGACCTCCTTCGTCATGACCTCGGCACAGATCTCCTCCGCCATCTGGAACCGCTCCTCGACAAAAGCAAGAGAATCTCGGAACTCGGCCACTCCGGCCGCCTTGGCATCCTCAAGGCTGCGCTCGACCGACGACAGCCGCTCCACCTCGCTCCGCAGAAAACCCAGCTCCCCCTCCATGCGAAACATCTCCTCCTGAGCCTCAGACAACTGACAAAGCGCATCCTGGGCAAGTGCCTTGTCTCCACCATACGCCTCCTGCAGCTTCTCAACCTCAGATCGGGAAGAAGAGAGGTCCGCCTCCAGCTGCTTGACGCTGGACAGATCGCGATCCCTCCTCTTCTGTAAAGCAGACATGTCCCTCTTCATCACGCTCAGCTCCTCCTGGAGGGAGATGTAGCTGTCCTTGAGGCCCACGTAACAGTCGTTCCACGTGAGAGCGACATTGGTCAGAACGTTCGCCTGCAAACACGAAAGAAGCAATCAGGAAACATAAACAATGAAAGCAAAGACAAGTCAAGACCCAAGAAAGGAGAGCTTCACTTACTGCAGAAGTCATCGCCTGGAGGGATGAGGAAACTCGCCTCGACGGTGGATGAGGAGGAGGTGGCGGCAAGTCTCCCTGCCCGACTTGATCGGCGGCGGGGGACATCAGAATCTCGACCTCCGGGTTGGATGGGATCGTCTCTCTCCGACAACGACTCGGGCCGGCCTCGTGATCGTGGCTCCTAGGCTCCGGCAAGGTGGAACACGAACCAGGAACTCCGTTCCTGAAGACAATCTTCCTCTTTTTCCCACGCTCCAGGGGAACCGCAGCCTCCCGCTCAGGGTCCCAAGAAAGCCCCACCGAAAGCAGTCGACCCTCCTCCACGCAGTTGTGCACGCTGAACAAAGCCTTCGACAACCCCTCTCGGCCGGGAAAGCCGGGGATGGGAATGAACTCGTCTTCCCGACCGGTCAGCCGGCGACAACGTCCAGGGAGTAACCTCCAAATCTCAGGCAGCTCCCAACGATTTCGAACATATCCATAAAGGGTATTCCCGTGCCGATAATCTGTCTTCTCGCTAAAATGAAACAAGTTTTTGTTGCTTCGAACCTCAATCCGGCCGCCCGAGTCAGTGGTAGCCTCGCACCAATCCTTGAAAAGCTCGAGTGAAAAGCGCGCGCTGTGCTCCCGAAAGAGCACCACCAGCCCCATGATATTCGACATCCCGGCGGGCGTAAACTGGGTAATTGGGACGCCGCAGAACCAGAATATTTCGATAGCTTCCTCCGATGGAGGGATGCGGAATCCAGACTTTAGGCAACTCTCAGAAAGTGTCATGTAACCCGTGGGTGGGTTCTGGACGCGCTCCTCCGCTCCCGGGATTTTCACTTCAACATTCAGAGGCAATCCGAACCGCTTGCGCCACATCTCGATTCGCGCACGTCAAGTGAAGAACGTAGGCGCATCGGCCTCGACTGACCGCCCCGCTTCGAAGCCTGCAAGGAAGAGCAAGCACATAAAAACGAGCGTTAAAAAGAAACCGTATCAGAAAATCCAAAAGGTTACAAGTCGCCTCTCCGCGCACCAAGCACGCGAGCACCGGAGGCCCGCGCAGCCAGCCTCACCCGCACGCGAGAAACAGCCGCACGCGAAGGCACAGTCCGCGCGCAGGAGCACGCGCGCACCGTCCACACGCAGGCACCTGCGCGCAGGAGCGCGCAATGCGGCACCCGCGCGCACGGGAGCGCGCAGCGCGGCACCCGCGCGCGCGGGCGCGCAATGCGGCACCCGCGCGCGCGGGCGCGCAATGCGGCACCCGCGCGCGCGGGCGAGCAGCGCGGCACCCGCGCGCGGGCGCGCAGCGCGGCACCCGCGCGCGAGGGCGCGCGGGAACAACGCCCGCGCGTCCCGCGCGTAGGGGCCGCACCCGCGCGTAGGGGCCGCACCCGCGCGTAGGGGCCGCACCCGCGCGCAGGAGCGCGCAGCGCGGCGCCCGCGCGCAGCGCGGCGCCCGCGCGCCCAGGCGCGCGGGAATCCCGCGCGCAGGGGCCGCACCCGCGCGCAGGGGCGCGCTCGCGCCAGCCGGGCGCCCCACCGCCGGCCCCGGCCGGGCGCAAGCATGCCCGGGTGCCGCCCCTCCGCCGGCTCCGGCCGCGCGAGATCACGCCCGGGCACCGCCTTTTCGACCGCTCCGGCCGCGCGCAAGGGTGCCCGGGCACCGGCCGCCCGCGCTCCGCTCACCGCGCGCCCTCCCGTCCGCCGCTGGCCGTTTTTTCCCTCCGCTCCTATTTTGAAAAAACAAAAAACAAAAGCAGCTTACCCCGGCCATCGTCCGACGCACCCTGCAGAGATGACAACCAGATCCGCTGCCGACTGTTCAAAAAACCTTCGCACTCCCTCCCAAGGTTTGGACTACGAAGGTTTGGGGGGCTTATGATGGGTACTCATAATAGAGCCTCATATTTATAAAAGAGCTTGGTAGAGATCTTCTTAGAAAGGCAACGAATATTTCCAAAGACGAATTACTTCCAAAGACGGATCATTTCCAAAATCTCTCCTCCCCCAATTTGGAAGGAAAAGTAAGACGCGCAAAGCCGTCGCAGACACGACAGAGAGTCCCCCACTCATCGCGCGGGGAATTCCCACCGCCGCGCCGCGTCCCGGAAGGGACGCGGCCAAGTCGCGCCCCCTTGGGGCGCGACCTTGGCCGCACCCCCTTAGGGTGCGGCCAAGCCGCACCCCACGCGGGGTGCGGCCAAACCGCACCCCCTTGGGGTGCGGCCAAGCCGCACCCCACGCGGGGTGCGGCCAAGCCGCACCCCCTCGGGGTGCGCCCGGGCCGCACCTCCTCTTGGACGCGCCTACGTCGCATCCCCTCAGGATACGGCCTCTCCCACCCCTCCTCGGGGTGCGGTCCGGCGCCCGCTCCTCGCCGAAGGATCCCGGTCCCCCTTTTAGGGGGCGACCCCCCGATTCGTCGTCCACCCGAGGCGTCCCCGTGGTTCGTTGCGCACTTGGAGCGCTTCAGCACTAGCGCGCGCTCAGAACGTTTCTGAGCACAATCAGGAAGCTTTCTCACTTTTTGTCTTTCCGGCTTCTCACTTTTTGGGTTTCCGACTTCTCACTTTTTGTCTTTCCGGCTTCTCACTTTTTGGGTTTCCGGCTTCTCACTTTTTGTCTTTCCGGCTTCTCACTTTTTGGGTTTTCGGCTTCTCACTTTTTGTCTTTCCGGCTTCTCACTTTTCAGGAACAGTCAGTCGCCTTTTTCGCCTCCAACGAAACTGCCCGAACTGCCCGAGCTGCCCAAGCTGCCCGAGGGGCAAGGTGGTCATTTACGAAAAATGGCGATCCGAGGGCCCCGAACCGGAGAATATGATTCGTCCACTGAGCATTTATGGAAACTACCAACGACAAAATTACCGGGTCGCCCCCGACTAAAGCTATAAAAGGAGCCCCAAGGCTTCATTTGAAAGGACCTTGACTTCTGGACCCGGGAGAGCTCCTTGCAGACTTTTGCGGAATTCTCCTTCGGCGCTTGAAGATCTCCATCGTGGACTTGAAGGTCTTCATGATCCCGAAAGGCGACTAGCCTTCTCACTTCCAAAAGGCGACTAGCATTCTCAGAAGAAAAAGGCGACTAGTCTTCTCACTTCCGAAAGGCGACTAGCGTTCTTAAAAGAAAAAGGCGACTAGCCTTCTCACTTCCGAAAGGCGACTAGCATTCTCAGAAGAAAAAGGCGACTAGCCTTCTCACTTCCGAAAGGCGACTAGCATTCTCAGAAGGAAAAAGCGACTAGCCGCCTCACTTCCGAAAGGCGACTAGCATTCTCAGAAGGGAAAAAGACTTAGTTTTTCCGAGAGGTGACCTGTCACCCTCGGAGCTCGCTCTCTCTCTCTCCAAATATTGTAACGAGCGGCGGCCTGTCGCGCTCAAGTTCTAGTTTCCAAGTTGTAACCCCCAGAAGATAGTGAAATTTGGTCGGCACAGCTCCGGCCGCGTGGTTTTTTACCCTTTCCGGGTTTTCCACGTTAAAAAGTCCCTGTGTACTCAGCAAATCTCTAATTGACTGTTTGCGCGCTTAGTTCGCTCACGAGCTAAGGTGGTTCAAGTGAACCGGTCTACCACGAGCCCTAAGCGTTCCGCAACATGGGGGTTATGGGATTCCGGCTAATTGCAACCCGAAATTCCTATAAAATGGCCGAGACCCCGTCAAATAATAATAATAATAATAATAATAATAATAATAATAATAATAAAAATAAATTGGCCCACGTTATATGAAAGTTTTTTACATGGCTGCATGCAGGTCCACGCAATCGAGTAACCTCGACCGCATGATCTTGGTGGAACGAATACTCCAATTTAATAACCACAACTAGTCAACATTATATTCCTCCCAAATAATAAAAAATATCACAAATTAGTAGTCTGAGTCCGTGCAATATTCATTAATCATTGAGGGAGAAACATGTAAGTTTTAATTAAATACCCAAACGAGTAAAAATCTTTTTAAATCAAACATTTATTAATTTATAATTTTTGCGGTCTACTGGAGGCTCCTAAAATTGGTCTATAATGACCATCTTAGCCTGAGAGCGGACGAGCGAGCAATCAGTCACAGAAAATTGAGACCACTGACACTAAATCTTTTTTACCATGAAAAACCTTGGAAAGAGGTAAAAAAACCACGTGTCCGGTTCGACGCCGACAAAACTTTACTATCAGTTATTTCTTTACAGGGCTTTTATGAAAAATCGAGAGCGACAGACCGCTCCTCGTTACAGTTTGTGGGGGAGAGAGAGGGAAGCATTCAGAGGGTGACATACCACCGCTCTCGAATCTAAATCTTCTTCTTTAGCCGCGGTGGGGAGCATCGTGCTCTGGGGCTCGTACGACCTTCCGCTTGCGCTTGAGAAGTCAAGGGGTGCGTTCTGGACTTTTGGATCACTTCGGGGTTTGATGACGGTGTCTGAATTGTGAAGCTTGTCGTTGCCTTGGAGGTGACGATCGCTAGACGTTCCACGCTCAGAACGAAGCTTGGAGAAGGATGAAGATCTCAGAACCGTCTTCGAAGTGCTTGAGGATTCTTCAATGACGTCTTCGAAGATGATGATGATCTTCAATGAAGCTCTTTTTTTGTTACAGTAGTTTATGGCACTACAACAAATTACACATATCGCGGCGTTTTTTAAGACCTTTAGCGGCGCTTTTAAAACGTCACCGTACCTTCCGCAGCGTTTGTCAAAGCGCCGCAAAATCGCCGCGGAAAGAAGCGCCGCGGAAAACTTTGCAGCGTTTTGTATAAAAGCGCCGCGGAATCCTTTACCTTTGGCGGCGTTTTATATGTTTAAAGCGCCGCAGAATCCTTTACTTTTGGCGGCGTTTTTATATGTTAAAACGTCGCGGATGCTGCATTTTTTTTAAAAAAATATACCACTATGACGGCGTTTGGATAGAAAAGCACCGCGAAATATTTCATTTTTATTTTTAAAAAATTGACAGAGCCATACATTCCAGAACATCATTCTAATCATCATCTATTCAAGAACACACATGCTTCATGTAACTGGACACAGATAATAAAATATGACAAGAATCAAATGCAATTAAATATTCATGTTTCCGGCTAGTCCGCATTACCACACAAATCTAAAACAAAGAGTTACGGTATATGTGACAAGCGTAACATTACCAAACTTCTGTAATATGTATAAATGACATTATTTCCCCATAGTTACTACTAGTCCAATAGATCCACTCAACAATTATGTTAGACTACATAAAGACAAAAAGATATGCTCTAGTAAAGTGTTGGCTAAAAAGTAACGCAGAAGAGTAATATGTAAGCTGTAAAAAGTCAAAAAATACAAGAGTGACTGATTTTCATTGAGATTATTCAAAGCAGGTGAAGGCGTCTGAAAATATACTGCATAGTCATTGAAACAGTTGATGGATGTCGATATGAAAATATATTACATGAATATGACGTCTCTTGTTGAACAACTATCAAAATTAACCTGGACATAAAGAGAATGAAATCTTAGTTTTCCTCTTAACATATAAAAATGACTCAGAACAAATTAATGCAAAAACCTTATTTTTGTTTATTTACTTTCTTGAACATGTTTATGTAGAATTTAATTTAATCCTAACTATGACTGGACTCCCAATGTAGTATTTAATTTAATCCTAACTATGACTGCACTCCCATAGACTGCTTCATTACCTGTGCCAACCCATGCTTCCGCATAAATGAGTTTGCACTAATTCATTTTTAGCCCGGCAACCCTGAAAGATTGGAATTGAGCAGGAGTTAGATGTATCTCCTTTTTGTATAATTCATTTTGCAATGTTGAAACTTCTTAAGGGTCCGTTCGTTTGGACGGAATTGAGCTCCTGAAATTGGAATTGAAGGTATAATTCTAATTTTGTCGTTCGTTTTCACGCTTGACGTTGAATTGAAATTTTAATGAATTATGTGGAATTCATTTTGAACTAAACACAATTCTTTCCAATCTATATAAGTAATGGATAATTCTGGCCGAGACTTTTTTGTTCGTCTGAGCGCACGATTTTCGCCCGAGCGCGTGTTTTTCGCGTGTGAGTGCGTTTTTCGCCGAGGCGTGAATTTTTCGTCTGAGCACGCATTTTTCACCCGTGCGTGCGTTTTTTGTCCGGGCACGCGTTTTTGCCGCCGTGCAAGTGTTTTTATAATCTGGCGCGTGTTTGTTGTCCGGGCGCGCGTTTGTCGTCGGGCACAATTTTTTCGCCAGAGCGAGATTTTTTCGCCCGACAGCTAAAATTTTGCCTAGGGGCAATTTTTTCGCACGGACGAGAGTTTTTCGCCAGGGCGACATTTTTTCGCTCGGGAGCGATTTTTCTGCCCGGGCGCGATTTTTTCGCCCGGGGTCGAATTTTTATCCCGGGGGAGATTTTTTCGCCCTAGCGCGATTTTTTCACCCGGGCGCGATTTTTTCACCCGAGCACGATTTTTTCACCGGGGCGCGATTTTTCCCCCAAGAGCGTTTTTTTCGCCCGGACGCATTTTTTTCGCCCGGGCGCGAATTTTTCTCCCAGGGGAGAGTTTTTCGCCCCGGCGCGATTTTTTTGCTCAAGCGCGATTTTTCGTCAGGAAGCGATTTTTTGCCCGCGCGCAATTTTTTCCCCCGGGCAAATTTTTTTTTGCTGGGAGCGATTTTTTTGCCCGGGCGAGATTTTTTCCCCCGACAAAATTTTTTTGCTCGAGGGCAATTTTTTCGGGCGAGATTTTTTCACCGGGGAGCGATTTTTTGCCGGGACGCGCTTTTATCGCCTGTGCGGGCTTTTTTCGGCCAGGCGGGTGGAAAAATCGTACCCGGGAAAAAATATTGCGCCCGGGCAAAAAATCGTGCCCGGGATACAAAATCGCGCCTCGGCAAAAAAATGAGCCCGGCCAAAAAATGCGCTCCCGGGCAAAAAAATTGCGGTTGGGCGAAAAAATTGCCCCCGGGCGGAAAAATTGCGCCCAGGAGAAAAAAATCGTTCTCGGGCGAAAAAATTGCCCCCGGGCGAAAAAATCGTCGCCACGACATACACTTGTTTATGATATATGTGATAAATATTAGCTTTTTCGTAATATTTTTTAATTCTTAAATTGAATTTTATTTAACAAACTAACAAAAGTATTGATTAATTCCACAATATTTAACAATAGTGTTTATTAGACGAACGTTGGAATTGGAATTAGTCATCAATATTTATCAATATTCAATTCCAATATCGAATTCCAATTCCGTCCAAACGAACGGACCCTAAAATATAACCTTAATCAAAGTGGGCCAAATATTACTATTTCAAACAATATTAAGTCACGGCAATTTTATTCAGACATTCATTTTCATGTTATTTAAAATCAATAACTCTATATACAAAATCACATTATGCTGTAATTTTCCTTCTTTAATAAAAGAAATATTTATGTACAAATAAGTAGTTGGTGCGATAATCCATACATTACGCAGGTTCATGGAATTGTTAAGCTGCTAATCTGTGGGGTTTAGAAGAGTTCTGAGCTGTGGGGCTGGCAGTGACATCAAGGATTACAAATTGTTAACTGACTAATAGCAATCATAATGAAATGAATATTCAATATACCTTTGTAGAAGCATGTGGAGAGTGAATAGCACGATCAAGAGCAGTCAATGTCTCTAACACCTAAAATTTACAGATATAAGAGACTGTGTATTCTGTTGAAACCAGTAAAAAAAACAATTGCATGAGGAGGCATTCCCAAATCCAGGATTCACCGAGGACATTGTGCAACCGATGTGCAACGTTGAAAAGAGTCCTTAATGCTGAGTGATAATAAACTGCTGAAATTTTATAAGAATCAAAGAGTAAATTCCAGTGATTATTATGCAAGAACATCACAACCACCCTCATGAACAGTCTTGGAGATCAAAGCCACCAATCCCACACTCCTGTTGACATTCTTGCGTAGCTTTTACCTGCAAATTAGGCAAAAAGAACAAAAAAAATGGAAAACTAGAAAGGATGGAAGCAGAGAGGAGGGAGATGATTCAAGCAGCACAATGTTATGCAATAAGTAGCTTACTAAGAACATGGATTGATTTATGACAAAAATTATTAACTAATTAATAACACTCCATGCAGGTAATGCCTAGAATGAGAAGTTGAGTAGATCATGATGCTTGATCAACCTATTATTAACCTCCAAGAGAGAACCATTCACCCAACACCATATGAATGGCACTAGAACCTAGAGATTTGGCATCATCATATTGCTCGGAGGTGGTTTGACGAAGGAGAAGCAAGCCACCTTGTGAATCTTGCAAGTATGTGTCAGCAATGCTAGCAGCTGGAGCTAAGATATAGCCTATGAAAAGGAGAAAACTATATACCACAACAAATTAGACAGAGGAGGAGAGAAAGAATACCGAAGGGCGCGGCGGTGCTTTAGGCGGCAGAGGAGGAGAGGGAATATCGAAGGGATCGACTGAAGCTAGGTCAGAGGAGACAAGAAGCACACCGCCGACGATGATATGAGCTCCGGCGAGGATGTCGCCGTCGATTTTAGCTCCAACGAGGAACGAGCGGTGCTTTCGGCGGGATTCTTGTGGGAGACGGCTGAGAGAGAGGGAAACAACGAATGCGAGAAAACCCTAGCAGCAACGCTTATTAATTTATCTATAGCGTCGTTTTGTTATTAAAAACGCTGCTAAAACTATACATATGGTTTTAGCGGCGTTTTTATAAGTTCAAACGCCGCAATTACAATAATAAATAGCGGCGTTAACGCCTCATAAAAAGCACCGTCATAGATCAAATTTGTTGTAGTGGGGTCCTATTTATGCCAAGGAGAGAAAGATGATAATGAAGGAGAGTCTGAGGGTCCTATTTATAGGCCCCAGAGGTGGTTACGGTAGTTACGCGATTATTCACAGACCGTAACCACCATAATTGTTATTTGCAAGCCGGTTTTATAAGATTTATGATGTGTATTATTTAGGCATTTTTCTATACGCAACCTGATTAATTTTCGGCTAATCGCACTCACCCATAATGGGTGGTTACACAGGTGGTTACCCGTTGATCGGAGGGTGAAGATTTCGCGGGATGATCAGATGACGATGGGGGAACCGGTTGTTGGCGAGGAAGCCGACCGGCGGCGGAAACCGGCCGGCGAGGAGGGAGGGGGGGGGGGGGGGGGGGGGCGGGGGGGCTGGCCGGCCGGAAGGGTGGCCAGCCGCGTGGCTAGGTGGCCGCTCGCTCACGACGCACTACCAAGGGCGGCCGGACGGGGTCCGGCCGCGCGTCGTGGTCACGCGGCCAAGGTCGTCGGCGGCGCGGCCAAGGTCGGCGGCGCGGTCAAGGCCGGCCGAATAGCCGGCCTCGCGGCCGCACGCAGTCGGCGCGCGGCCCAGGCCGGCCGTGCGGCTTTGTGGCCACGCGGCCAAGGCCGGCCTTGCGTACGTGCGCCGTGCGCGCGCGGCCTAGGCCGGCTAGGTGGCCGGGCGTGCGTCCCCGTGGGCGCACGCCGTGGGCGCGTGGCCAAGGGCGGCCAGCGGGGGACCAGACGCGGTGGCTTGCGATTGGGCGCCGACGGCGTGGTGGCGGCCGGTTTGCTGGCCTCGGGGGGTTAGAGCGGTGGTTAGATTGTGGATCGCGCGCGTGGTGATTTTTCCCTAACTCCCGACTAAGGTAGTGAGGGTCATGTAATTCTAGCTATTCGCAGGCCGAAATTCTTATATAATAAGGGTCACCCCTTCGATAATTATACTACCCGCTACTTGCGTACCCAATTACCTTTGTTATTGGATATTTGTTGGAATATTTTCAAAATATTCACATAAATAATATATATTTTTCGATAATGAAAATAATGATTGTTGCGGGTCGCTTAGGGCTCTTGGTAGACCGGTCAAATTGAACCACCTTAGCCCGAGAGCGAACCAAGCGCGCAAACAGTCACAGAGAAATTCGTTGAGTACACCTGGACGTTTTTAACGCGGAAAAACCCGGAAAGGGTAAAAAAACCACGCGGCCGGGGCTGCGCCGACCAAACTTCACTATCTTCTGAGAGGTTACAATCCGGTGTTTAGAATTCGAGCACGACAGGCCGCCGCTCGTTACAATATTGGAGAGAGAGAGAGAACGTTTCGAGGATGACAGGCCACCTCTCAAAAAACTAAGTCTTTTTCTTCTGAGAACGGTAGAGAACGAAAGTGAGAATGTCTTGTCCGCTTTCATGAAGACGAAAGTGAGAGCGCTGTGTCCGCTTTCGTGAGAACGGAAGTGAGAATGCCTTGTCCGTTTTCGTGAAGTCGAAAGTGAGAATGCCTTGTCCGCTTTCGTGAAGACGAAAATGAGAGCGCTGTGTCCGCTTTCGTGAGAACGAAAGTGAGACTGCTGAGTCGCCTTTCCGGACGAAGGAAAACTTCAAGTCCACGAAGGAGATCTTCAAGCGCCGAAGGAGAAATCCGTGGAAATCTTCAAGGAGCTCTCCCGGGTCCCGAAGGCAAGGTCCTCTCAAATGAAGCTTAGGGGGTCCTTTTATAGCTTTGGCCGGGGTAGCCTGGTAATTTTGCCGTTGCAACCACCATAACCACCTGGGAGGACGAATCATATTTTCCGGTTCAGAGCCCACGGATCACCATTTTTCGTAAATGAACATCCTGCCCTTCGAGGAAAGGCGACAAGCTGTTCCTGAAAAGTGAGAAACTGAAAAGACAAAAAGTGAGCGAGCCGAGTCGGAAAAGTGAGCGAGTCGGAAATGTGAGAAGTCAGAAAAGATAAAAAGTGAGATAAGCGCGCTCAGAAGCGTTCTGAGCATGTAACGAACGGGGAATTACTCCGAACGAAGCCCGGAGCCCGAAAAGCGGGCGGCGAGCCGGAAGAGGGGGGACTCACCCCAATCTTACTACGGGGGAGAGCGGTTCGACCGCCCCTGAAGGCGAGAGCGGCGCGGCCGCGCCTGAGGGAGGGGGGCGACTCCTCTCGGCCGCACCCCAAAAGGGGGGTGTGGCTAGGCCGCACCCCAAAGGGGGTGCGGCTTGGCCGCACCCAAAAGGGGGGTGCGGCTTGGCCGCACCCCAAAGGGGGGTGCGGCTTGGCCGCACCCCAAAGGGGGGGTGCGGCTTGGCCGCCCCCCAAAGGGGGGGTGCGGCTAGGCCGCCCCCCAAAAGGGGGTGCGGCTTGGCCGCACCCCTCATGGGGTGCGGCTCGGCCGCATCCCATATGGGGTGCGGCTCGGCCGCATCCCATATGGGGTGCGGCTTGGCCTCACTCCAAGTGGGGCTCGGCGCTACCGCGCGCGCTACCGCGCGGTAGCGCCGGGCGGTAGCACCGCACTTGCCGCGGGCGCTACCGCGCGCGGTCCTGCTTTATGCGGTGGTGTAGTGTTCGGAGGCGGCGATCGCACGCGGTCTGGTACGGGCGGTTGGTGGCGGGAATGGCGGTTCCGGCTTTGATCTCCCACTCTCTCCCACCAGAGTCGTGAGTGGTTTATGGGAGTAACCGCCATCCGGTTTTTCATAAATGAGAGCCCGTGATGGATCCTCATCATAAGCCCCCCAAACCTTCAGAGTCCGAATTACTGCGTGGAGAAGTTCGGAGGTTTTGATTTTCCTTTGCGGAAATTTGGATCATCGTCGTCTTCGTGCGATGTTCCGGAAGTCGACGTTGGGATCTAGTTGTGGGAGAAATTTTATCTCGCCTTGTTTGGTTGCGAGCTTGTCGTCTCAGCGTCGAAGCCTGAGTAGCTTGGGGGCGATGCGACGAAGTAGCGCTTAGGCGAGGTGCGCAAGGTGTGCTGCTGGGTGTTAGTACCGAAGATCGTGGACTTGAATAGGACCAATTTTTGGACCCCCAAAATTTCTGCGAAGGGCTGGCGCTTCGTGTTGTAGTAATGAGGTCACTGGGGGAGGATAGCGAGCTCTCGCGTCTGGTGGATGTTGGGCCCTTTGAAAAATATCAGAGCCTCTACTTTGGGACACCCGGTCGTTCTGTTCGGAAGAGCTCGACGTTTTAGTATGACATATACTAGCACTTGTTATGGGAGTGGTCAGAGTCTCTTGTCGGACGATCTGAACATTCTGTTCTGGGAGAGGTCAGGGTCCGCTGTCGGATGATCTGTACACTCTGTTCAGGGAGAGGGTGTAAGACCCCATTTTTTTTTTGCAAAAACCACCGGGTCTTAGGCCCAGAACCGCCGTTTTGCAGTGACACCTTCACTCGGAAAGGTCGCCACCACAAAACGCCGATTCTGCCGGCCAACTCGATCACAAGAAAAGTTCATAAACGAGAAGATAAGTCCACAGAATCACATGAATTAAAACCATAAAGGTAAATGTCCACAAATAATAACTGAATAAAAGATACAGGGGTTACAATAATAAAAGGGCTCTTGCCCTGTACATCATTTTCTCACTACAAGATCACTCGCGGAAGCTGACTCCTAGGTAAAACTAAAGCTAATCGTCACCGAAACTGAAACCGGAGTACCCAGACTAGTCTGACCCATCCCTGCAGACTCCGTGCTCCACTGGTGCTGCAACACTGGATGCTTCTTCTCTTTTGGCCTGCGGTTGCTGCCTCGCAGTCCACGTCTACGTCTTCGCCATCGGCCTCCTGATCGCTGTGCTGGAGGGGTTCTACCCATCATGGGGCATCTGACTCGAGTATGTCCCGGTTGGTGACAATGGTAGCATGGCCGCGGGGTCCACCATGTCGGATCCTGCTGCACCTGTTTCCCTGATGTTGCCGCGTCTCCTTGAAACCCTAAAATGATATGGTCCACCGACCGTCAGTCAAACATGACTCAGCCAATTCCCCACCCCTCCCCCAATGGCTCCTAGGCACCGGATGGGGAGGAGGAAGCGGAGGACAAACAAGGGGTAAATACAAGAGCAGATGACGGCGGATCTACAACTAAACAGGTGTTTATATATATGAAGCAGTAAGTAAGCATAGTAAAGAGCATGTAAAGAATAGTAAGCAGTATATATAATGGCAAGCGAAGTAATATAAAAGTAACCATTGATTTATAGGAATGCCCATACAAACCTATAGACCAAGGGGTCGTTTAGCAGGGCCTACCGTATAAGAAGTCCCATAACCGACTTATACGTTAGAGGTAGGTTGAATGCAATGATTATGCTATGACATGCAAAGTATGCTGTTATGCTATGTTCATACAAGTGCAACTCACTCACTACGACTCTATCCGCATAGACCTTTAGTTCCCCCTTTTTGGAGCGAGCTAGACTCCCAGGATACTCCCGTAGTGGCAAACGAAAAGCGGTGGGTTGGGCCTCGCCCACCTCTAGGTTGGTATTCACACTACCCAACCTAGACCTATCGTACGCCTCCACAAAACCCGCGGAGCGTCTGCGTACTCTTGCTGACTGGATCGCCAGACTATCAAGGCTAAGTGTAAAACCACACTTGCCGAGTCAACGTATTGACGTCGGTGTGAACGACCGTACCATACCGAAGACCCACCACCTTCAGTGCACATGCAACATGTTCTACTTCCTTCTTCCGAGCCAAGAGCTCCCCGGGCTAACCTGCCCGCCATCAAACACCACTGAGTCACAAGCTCACCGGTCTTAGCAATCCGCTCTTACAACCACCGAGCCTTCCGCTCGTAACACCAAACCAATTAAACTCCCTAAACCACGGAGTGAGGGTGAGTATGCTATTAGTTAATTTTGTACAACATCTTACTCCTATACTTTTAGGGTTAATCTTGGTCTTCCCGAGGGTTACCCTGTGAGGGGCTCGCTACGGTACTAGGAACTACCATGGGATGACACCCCAAAGTTCCCATTCCCAAGACACTTAATAATGTTGGTATCTACCCATAAGAAAACCCCCTTAATACTACTACCTGAATTAAACCTAAGGGCTTTGAGACACTAAAGGGAAAAGACGATCTTTCGTCAATCCAAAGGCGACCTATCCCAAGGGTGGCACCCCACCATCCTAGGCCTCACCAAACCCTAAATACCTCCAGGGGTCCTCTCATAGCCATATAATCACCATTAGACCCTCACATCTCCAATCATTATAATCCAACTTGGCCTATAACCCCAAAACTGTCATTTTGCTAAACGCAGACCAACCTTAACGTTTGATGCTCATGAAGGGAGGTACATTAAATAATCAACCCTAAGACCCAATGTTTTCACTGGGGGTCCATGTCGCTTATTTAAGATCAATTCCAGGGTTTCATAATTTCCCCCCTATTATTAATATTTAAAACCATTTTTCCAAAATACGACTTCCTAAGGTTTGAACTACAAGTGCACTTTTCTGACTTCCAATGCCTACCCAACTTTTTACATAAATCAAGGGTACCTAATAATCAGTAGACATGAATTTGTAGGGAATTCCAGCAAGATTTACTATTATTAGAAATTCCAAAACCCAGTTATTTCCAATAAACTCCAAAGAAGGTACCCTCATATGAACTCCAAACCTTATGCAACTTCATACAGAGGTGAACCATACTAAAATATTCAGGTCTACAAAGTTTGACCATATACCACATAGGTTACATTTGTAATTTCCACAAAGGATATATTTGCAATTAATTCCAAATTGAACTAGAGGTACCAAAAATATCAATCCATAAATTATGAGAAAAATACTGTGGGTACATATTGGTATGAAAAGACATCCGGCAAAGTTTCATGCAATTACAGAAAACTACCACCCTAAAATCAATCATTCCAAAAATTACCAACAATATGAATAATTACAATTTGGACCTCTAAATGTTTTCCAATGGTTCTAATAGAATCTCCAGGGATTTATAACATCAAAAATAAGTTGGTGGCAGAAGATGATTAATCACTAGGTATTATTTCTTGCTAAATCCCAAAAACCTAAACATTTACAAATCTACCCAAGGATTTAATACCTAAGTTTGACAACTCCAAACCACTTCAAATTCACAGGGGAGGCTCCTCTGGTCACTATGACCTACCCTACAAAACTTTAGGTCAAGCCATAAAGGTTTGACCCTACTTCCTTCATTGACCTCTAATTGCACCCCTTTAGGGTTTAACCTAGGGTTAGGGTCAAAACTTCTCCAAATCCACCCAAACTTCTTGTGAGGGTGTCACAACACTTATAGAACTCAGGGAGGGGGGGGGGGGGGGGGGGGGGGGGGGTCCAATACACCCCTCTCCAAGGACAAACTCCCCTATGTCCTTCACAACCCCAAATTCCACTCCATAGGAATCAACCCTATGGCCTTGAGCAAATCAACTCTAATGCTCACAAAACTTCCTCATGGGGTCTCAAATTGATCCCCCTGACCTTCCCAAGAAGACTCAAGCCCCTATGGACCTATTTGGCCATTGGTTCTCTACTTGGCTAAATGCACTCCAAGGTGCTCCAAACCCATGACCTAGGGCAACCCAACTCCCCATGGTCCCATAACTCTCTTGGAGGTGATTTGGGTGATATTAGGGCAGTGGCCAAAACCCCACTCCAATAGGAGGTGGTTTGATCATGAAAAATCCCAAATAGCCCTTATTCACAAATTTCCCCTAAATGGACAAATCTTTGGCCCAAAGATTACCTAACCAAATGAACTCCAAATGAGTTGAGATTTTAACCAGTGGTTTATCATGACCCTAATAACACCCCACCAAAATTTGGCGGAGATTGGAGGTCATTTGACCCTCCAAATAATTTGTGCAAGGATTATTAAATATTTACAAAAACTTTAGGAGAAAGTTCTCCAAAAATTCTCATTTTTGGATATGCTATAGCCCCAGGTATGACTCACTACCAGTCCAAATTTCAAGTCATTTGGACTAGTGGTTTGGTGTGGGCACCCCTTCAAAGTTCAGTCAAACTTTGCACTAGAATGCGTGCTGAGGTCAAACCAGGGCTCCAAATGGTGTGAACTCAATTTTGTATGGTCCTAGGGGTCAAGGCCTACAACTTTCATGTTGGGCACTTTTTCTGTAGAGGGCATCTAGTATTTTCTATAATTAAAATTAGATTCTGCTTATATAAGCTATATTAAAATGAATACTAATAATAATAAACTTATTTAATAATCATCAAAAGAAATAAACGGACGACATCCGTTCTTCTTCCCCAAGCAGCCGACGGCTGAGATAGCCCGCGCCTGGGCCGCCTTCAACCTTGATTTCCCGGCCACCCTCACATCCCCCCGGCTGGCAAGTGCCACCACCACCTCCGTTGAGGTGGTGGCCGTCGATAGGAGGTCGTTTGTCGGCCGGTGGTGGCTGGAGTCGGGGTTTCGGGGAGGAAAACTATGCTGAAAACGAGCATCTTTGAGTGCACAATTCGAGCCCAACTGAACTCGAATCAAGCCCCAGTTAGATTAGGATCTAAACACTGAGTGAGGGGAGGGGGATTGGACCTGATTTGGGGCTTGAAGCCTTGCCGATTGGGGGATTGCCATGGCCGACCTCCATGCTTTCCGAGTTCTGCAACCACCACCCCACACTGCCCGACCTCTTCTGAAAACAAGGGGGTTTCACTCCTCTCCGGCTTCTGAAGATAATGGGGGGTTCAATTGAAGGCAATGGTGGCTTTAACTACTAATGCCATTAATGGCCTCTTTGAATTCCTCCAAGGCCGGCCCCCATTCATTCCCCCTTCCTTAATCACCCTTGGAAACTGCTGGAAACTCCTTGTAGTCGGTAGAGGAGATGAAAGGGAGTGTTAATGGGGGAGGCCAAGGGGTGAATCTTCTTAATGGCCATGAATACCACCTTCTCTCTCCATTAAACTTGGGTTTTTCTCTCTCCTACTCACCATGGCCGACTTTTCTCTCTCTCCTGGGTTAATTATCAGTCTGCTAGGCTGGTCAAGTGGTCAATTTGGGCTTAGCCCAAAGGGATTGGGCTAGATTCAAGAGATTTGACCTAATTTGGGCAAATTTGACTTTTGATCCAATTGACCAATTGGGTGACCCTAGGATGGGGCTTTTGGGTCCATTGGATTCCAAATTAGGTTTAGAAACTATTGGTGGGGTCAATTTGGTCACATGAGTCTTAATTGACCCAATTTAAGCTGATTTGACCAAAACATGCTAAGTTGACTTTGGTCAAATTGAGCCCTAGGGTTGACCAATCATGGGGCTTTTTGGTCCACTGGGTCCCCTATGATATGATAACCCTAAGGGTAGGGTCAACTTAACATGGTGATGGTCAATTTGGGTATTTAGTGAAGAATTGACATTTTGACCTAACAAGGGCATTTTGGTCAATTTGCACCATTGGGGGTCCCATGATGGGGCTTTTAGGTCTACTAGGTCTCTTATGATATTCTAGACCTAGATGAGTGATCAATTTGTCATGGTGGAGGTTAATTGGCTCCAAATAGGCTACTTTGACCAATTTAGGGTTAGGGCTGACTTTGGTCAATTTGGCCTCTTTGGTTGACCCCAATGTGCCCTTAGTGCCCTAAGGGGGCCCCTAAAGGGTTAGGTAAGGTGGGGTCAAATGGTCAAGATGAGGCCCTAAAGTCCAACCCTAAGCTTGGTCACTGGAAATTGCTATTTGCAGTCCAAGGCACTTTCAACCCTAATCTTACCTAAGTTAAAGGGATTTCTACACTACCAAGGCCTTGTCATGACTTTGGCAAAATAGAGTCACCTGGGGGGTCTAGCTGTCTGGGGGATGTTACAGAGGGCAGAGTCCTTTGTCGGACAATCTGAACACTCTGTTCTGGGACAGGGCAGATTCCGGTGTCGGACGATCTGAACACTCTGTTCTGGGAGAGGGCAGAGTCCGCTGTCGGACGATCTGAACACTCTATTCTGGGAGAGGGCAGAGTCCGTTGTCGGACGATCTGAACACTCTGTTCTGGGAGAGGGCAGAGTCCGTTGTCGGACAATCTGAACACTCTGTTCTGGGAGAGGGCAGAGTCCGTTGTCGGACGATCTGAACACTCTGTTCTGGGAGAGGGCAGAGTCCGTTGTCGGACGATCTGAACACTCTGTTCTGGGAGAGGGCAGAGTCCTTTGTCGGACAATCTGAACACTCTATTCTGGGAGAGGGAAGAGTCCTTTGTCGGACAATCTGAACACTTTGTTCTGGGAGAGGGCAGAGTCCGTTGTCGGACAATCTGAACACTCTGTTCTGGGAGAGGGCAGAGTCTGTTGTCGGACAATCTGAACAGTCTGTTCTGGGAGAGGGCGGAGTCCGTTGTCGGACGATCTGAACACTCTGTTCTGGGAGAGGGCAGAGTCCGTTGTCGGACAATCTGAACACTCTGTTCTGGGAGAGGGCAGAGTCCTTTGTCAGACAACCTGAACACTCTGTTCTGGGAGAGGGCAGAGTCTTTTGTCGGACAATCTGAACACTCTGTTCTGGGAGAGTGCAGAGTCCTTTGTCGGACAATCTGAACACTCTGTTCTGGGAGAGGGCAGAGTCCGTTGTCGGACAATCTGAACACTCTGTTCTGGGAGAGGGCAGAGTCCGTTGTCGGACAATCTGAACACTCTGTTCTGGGAGAGGGCAGAGTCCTTTGTCGGACAATCTGAACACTCTGTTCTGGGAGAGGACGAAAGTGAGAGCGCTGTGTCCGCTTTCGTGAGAACGAAAGTGAGACTGTCGAGTCGCCTTTCCGGACGAAGGAAAACTTCAAGTCCACGAAGGAGATCTTCAAGCGCCGAAGGAGAAATCCGTGGAAATCTTCAAGGAGCTCTCCCGGGTCCCGAAGGCAAGGTCCTCTCAAATGAAGCCTAGGGGGTCCTTTTATAGCTTTGGCCGGGGGTAGCCCGGTAATTTTGCCGTTGTAACCAATAAACCACCTGGGTGGACGAATCATATTTTCCGGTTCAGAGCCCACGAATCACCATTTTTCGTAAATGACCATCCTGCCCTTCGAGGAAAGGCGACAAGCTGTTCCTGAAAAGTGAGAAACTGAAAAGACAAAAAATGAGCGAGCCGAGTCGGAAAAGTGAGCGAGTCAGAAATGTGAGAAGTCAGAAAAGATAAAAAGTGAGATAAGCGCGCTCAGAAGCGTTCTGAGCACGTAACGAACGGGGAATTACTCCGAACGGAGCCCGGAGCCCGAAAAGCGGGCGGCGAGCCGGAAGAGGGGGGACTCACCCAAATCTTGCTACGGGGGAGAGCGGTTCGACCGCCCCTGAAGGCGGGCGCGGCGCTGCCGCGCCCGAGGGAGGGGGGCGACTCCTCTCGGCCGCACCCCAAAGGGGGGTGCGGCTTGGCCGCACCCCAAAGGGGGGTGCGGCTAGGCCGCCCCCCAAAGGGGGGTGCGGCTTGGCCGCACCCCTCATGGGGTGCGGCTCGGCCGCATCCCATATGGGGTGCGGCTTGGCCGCACCCCAAAGGGGGTGCGGCTTGGCCGTGTTGGAGTTATCATTGTGATTTAGAAGTGGTCAAACATGTAATGTCACTGCCAACGCGATATGAGCCTGCAGGGTCGCACATAAGAGCATGTGGAGAAGTTGGAAGATTGACTGTGTTGGTAAAGGTTACCAATCACCATATAGAATGGGGAAAGTCCAGCAAATGTTGCTGTCTGAATTCGTCGGGTTTACACGGATTGAATTCGTCGGATTATTCCGTGGAATCCCGATGAATTGTTACAGAGATCCTTAACTCGGCAAATGTTGCCGTCTGACATGATTCGTCGGAATTCGTCGGATTCGTCGGACTGTTCCGTGGAATCCCGACGAATTGTTACAGAGATCCTTAACTCGGCAAATGTTGCCGTCTGATGTGATTCGTCGAAATTCGTCGAATTGTCCCGTGAAAACTCGACGAATGCTGTTCCGTGAAATCCCGACGAATTGTAACAGAAACCCCAATTCTGCTGTGTGGTCTGCGGATAGCGATTCTTCTAGAAGCCTATTTATGCTTTGGGTATAAATAGATCTTCTTTAGGGTTCTTGATACAAGTAGGAATCTAGCCGACGGAAGCGTTCCGCTCTCGCCCGAACCCTAGACGGAAGGTGTTCCGCCTAGTTCGCCTCCGCCGACCTCCTCTCCGACGATCGTCGTCGTGATTGTTCTTCCTGGAGCGAACCTAGCAGTTCGTGGAAGTGCAAGGTGCAGTTGTTCTCCCTTCCGAGTTGCGTGCGACGTGACTTGGTGTTCTCCCGGCTCGTGTGGACTGCTGTAGAGACGTAGACATTATTCTACGTGAGAACTCTCTTTGCCGCCGACAGGAATCTTCTTCTTGGAGCATCTAGGTTAGATTTGATCCAACCCCACTAAGGTAATTTTTGCCTAGTAGTTTTGTTTTACTTCTTGATTCAATATTCATGGCCGATCCAAGTTCTTTTTGGGTTGTTTCTCTTTATTTCCGCTGCGCCTACATGTGATGCATGGTTCTAGAAAAACCCAACAGTGGTATCAGAGGGAGGTTATGGTCATGAATGTTGTTTCAGAAGTTAGGTTATTCCAGTACGTGCAAATCTAGGTATTTGGAAGGGTTCTAAATGTCAAGATTTCTTCTTGGAATATCACAGTTGATGTGATTTTGTGTGGTTTCTGGTGGTGGGATTTCAAAAATTTGGTCGGGGCTCTGCCCCGCACCCCCTTGCCGCCAGGGGCGCTGCCCCTTGGACCCCGTTAGGGGCTCTGCCCCTAAGACCCCGCCAGGGGCGCGGCCCCTTGGAACCCCGCCAGGAACGTCTGGGATTTCGTGGTAATTTCTAATTGTTAGAAATTGTTGTCTCCTTAGCAGTAACCGTCCCTCAAGTGGTTAATGAACCCTTGTATTGTTTTGGATTTTTAATCCAACAATGAGAGACGAGCTTGTCTACTGCTTTAAGTCGAGTTGTCTTTGCCTTTGTCCAATGCATGTAAATTTGAAGATTTGGAAGAGTTCTAAATATCCAGATTTAGCCCTTTCGTCTATCAAAGGTTGATAGTCTTATGTTGTGCATATAAGGGATGCATGTGGATTTTAGAAATTTTGCTTTTCTGTTGATGTGCGTTTTGATCAAATGTTGATCATGGTTAAGTGTTAACCTATTATTAAAAATTAAAATCCCTTCATCAAATATTAAGTGTTCGGATGCCTTCCGATGGATGACACTCTTCCTGCCTCGATCGATGAAGTGTGGGCTTGCCAAAGCAAGGTGCATTAATCTATCTTGGTAAGGGTGCGAGCGGATAATTGTGATATCCCACTGTCGACATCGGGTCTAACTTAACTAGGTGACCTCAAAGGTTGAGTGCCTAGAGGCATAGGGTTGGCATGCACCATATGATGGATGCGAATAAGGAGTTATTCACCAACCATACAAGAGTTGCATGAGGATGCAATTGGCAAGCGTTGCCTACCTAAATAACCGCATTATGAGAGGAACGCCAAAGCGGACTCGTGGTGTTGGTGAAATACGGATCTTGTCCACTAAGAGAGTATCTCGCATGGACTCTCCGAATTGATAGTGAGGGTTATCAATTTGAATAAAATAGTGGGAGTATTTAATTGAAGTCCAAATTAAAATAAATTGCATTTTGAAATTAAGGTACTGTTTAAATTCTGCATGAATTCTTGCAGAATTCCATGGCAAGTGGTTCACATTCCACCTTATCCCTGAGAGCTATCCTTGAGAAGGACAAGCTTAGTGGGACGAACTATATGGACTGGTATAGGAACCTTTGAATTGTTCTCAGGCAAGAGCGAAAGCTCTACGTCTTGGAAGAAGAAGCCCCCGAGGTGCCGACCGGGAACTCGTCCTGTGTTGATAAGGATGCTTATAAGAAGTATACCGATGACGCCTTAGACATCGAGTGCCTTATGCTTGCCACCATGAACTCTGAGCTTCAGAAGCAACACAAGAACATGGGGTGCAAGGAGATTGACGAGCACCTAAAGAAAATGTTTCAAAGGCAAGCTCGTCAAGAGAGGTTCGATGTCACGAAGGCCTTATTTCAGTGCAAAATGGGAGCTCGAGATTCAGTTGGTACTCACGTACTCAAGATGATTGGGTATATTGAGAACCTGGAGAGACTGGGTTTTCCTCTGGGTCAAGAGTTGGCCACAGATCTTATCCTGCAATCGTTGCCGGATAGTTATGAGCAGATCGTCTTGAACTACAACATGAATGAAATAGACAAGACACTGCCCGAGCTCCTAGGCATGTTGCGAACTGCCGAGATAAATATGAAGAAGGCCAAGCCTGCTAGTCCCATATTGATGGTACATAAAGGCAAGGGTAAGGCCAAGGGCTTCAAGAAGACGAAGGTGGGACCTAAGTCACATCTTGAGCCCAAATCTTCTGCGCTGAAAAAGAAGAGCACCGTGAAGGAAGGGAAATGCCACCACTGTGGCAAGGCTGGTCATTGGAGGAGGAATTGTCCTTCTTACATTGAGGGTCTGCAGAAAATGAAGGGAGGTATGACTTCCGCTTCGAATATTTACGTTATAGAGATAAACCTTTCTGCTCCTTCATCTTGGGTATTGGATACCGGATGTGGTTCTCACATTTGTACAAATGTGCATGAACTAGGAATGAGGAGATTGCTGAGTAAAGGAGAGGTGGACCTGCGCGTCGGCAATGGAGCAAGAGTTGCTGCTGTAGCCGTAGGGGTTTACCGTCTTTCTTTGCCCAGTGGGCTTGTAATAGAACTTAATAATTGTTATTATGTTCCGGCCATAACTAGAAACATTATATCCATTTCATACTTAGACATGATTGGATTTTCTTTTATAATTAAGAACAATTGTTGTTCTATATTTAAGAATGATGTTTGTTATGCTGTAGCTCAATTGTTTAATGGTCTTTATGTTTTGAACCTGGACCATCCGATCTATAATGTAGATAATAATAATAAAAGACTAAGAACAAATGACTCAAATCCTACATATCTCTGGCATTGTCGTTTGGGCCATATAAACGAGAAGCGCATATCCAAGCTCCATAAAGATTGACTATTGGACTCATTTGATTATGAATCATTTGAGCGATGCGAGTCTTGTTTATTAGGCAAGATGACTAAAGCCCCTTTCACTGGTTATACTGAGAGGGCTGAGGATCTTTTGGGTATAATACATAGTGATGTATGCAGACCCATGAGTTCTATGGCTAGAGGTGGGTATTTCTACTTCGTTACATTTACTGATGATTTCAGTAGATACAGATACGTGTATTTTATGAAGTGCAAATCCGAAACCTTTGAAAAGTTCAAAGAGTTTAAGAATAAAGTGGAGAACCAATTGGGTAAAAAGGTTAAAGCACTCCGATCTGATCGAGGTGGCGAATACCTGAGTCATGAGTTCCGTGATCATCTGAAAGAGTGTGGTATTGTATCACAGCTCACTCCACCTAGGACACCGCAGCATAATGGTGTGTCTGAGAGGAGAAATCGTACTCTGTTAGACATGGTACGGTCGATGATGAGTCATGCAGACTTGCCTGTTTCCTTTTGGGGTTTTGCTTTAGAGACTGCTCAATGACACTGAATCGCGCTCCAACGAAAATGGTTCTAAAGACACCATATGAGATATGGACTGGGAAGCGTCCTAGTATGTCATTCATTAAAATTTGGGGTTGTGAGGCATACGTACGACGTCAAATGCCTGACAAGCTGGAACCCAAATCAGATAAGTGTTATCTGGTGGGATATCCTAAGGAAATGAAAGGATATTACTTTTACCTACCGTCTGAGGGCAAAGTGTTTGTCGCAAGGACGGATGTCTTCTTGGAGAAAGAGTTCTTATCAAGAAAGACGCAAAACGTAGAACTTGAAGAAGTTCAAGAACCACAAGTAATGAATGAACCAGAATTGGATTCTGAGCCAGGACTACAAGATGTTGTAGCTAGAGAACCTGCTCAAGAGACACAAGTCCTACGTAGATCTGGTAGACCAAGATTTGAGCCCGAGAGATATGGATTTCTCATGTCTCAAATAGGTAATGTGTTGCTTATGGATCATGATGATGAACCAGCAACCTACCAAGAGGCTATGAATGGACCGGACTCCGACAAATGGCTTGAGGCTATGAAATCCGAAATGGACTCCATGTATACAAACCAAGTTTGGAACTTGGTGGAACCACCTGAAGGGGTACGACCCATAGGGTGCAAGTGGGTATTCAAGAAGAAGACCGACATGGATGGGAATGTACAGACATTCAAAGGTCGACTGGTGGCTAAGGGTTTCAAGCAAATTCATGGTGTTGACTATGATGAGACTTTTTCCCCTGTTGCCATGGTAAAGTCCATTAGGATATTGCTTGCTATTGCTGCGTATTATGACTACCAGATCTGGCAGATGGATGTCAAAACGGCTTTCCTAAATGGAAACCTCCTTGAGGAAGTGTACATGACACAACCCGAGGGTTTTGTATCCTCAAATGAAGCCACTAAAATATGCAAGCTGAATAGGTCCATCTATGGATTGAAACAGGCCTCTAGAAGTTGGAATCTTCGTTTTGATGAGAAAATCAAAGAGTTTGGTTTTGTCAAGAATGAAGATGAACCGTGTGTTTACAAGCGAATTAGTGGGAGCATTGTTGTCTTCCTGATATTGTATGTAGATGACATACTGCTGATCGGGAATGACATACCTACCCTGAAAGTTGTTAAGAACAACCTAGGGAACTGCTTTTCTATGAAGGACTTGGGTGAAGTGACTTACATACTCGGTATTAAGATCTATAGAGATAGATCGAAGAAGTTGCTGGGTTTGTCCCAGAGTACGTACATTGAGAAGGTGTTGAAGCGGTTCAACATGCTTGAGTCCAAGAAAGGATTTTTGCCCATGTCTCATGGTGTAAATCTCTCTAAGGACCAGTGTCCAAAATCTTGTGAAAATAAGGACCGCATGAAGTTGATTCCATATGCTTCGGCAATTGGGTCAATCATGTATGCAATGTTATGTACTCGACCCGATGTCTCTTTTGCTTTGAGCATGACTAACAGGTATCAGTCTGATCCTGGTGAATGTCACTGGATAGCCGTAAAGAATATCCTGAAGTACTTGAGAAGGTCTAAGGATGTATTCTTGGTGTATGGTGGATAGGAAGAGCTCGTTGTAAGTGGTTACACGGATGCCAGCTTCCAAACTGATAGGGATGATTCGAAGTCTCAGTCAGGGTTTGTGTTTTGCCTGAATGGAGGAGCTGTGAGCTGGAAGAGTTCCAAGCAAGAGACAGTTGCTGATTCTACAACTGAGGCTGAGTATATCGCTGCGGCAAATGCAGCGAAGGAGGCTGTATGGATTAGGAAATTCATCGGCGAGCTAGATGTAGTTCCTAGCATTGTTGGTCCCGTAGTTCTCTACTGTGATAACAATGGTGCAATTGCACAATCTAAGGAACCTAGATCCCATCAGCGCTCCAAGCACATACTTCGGCGGTTCCATCTTATTCGTGAGATTGTCGAACGAGGACATGTGAACATTTGCAGAGTGCCGACTGAGGAGAATATTGCAGATCCACTGACAAAGCCTCTCGCGCAGAGAAAGCATGATGGTCATACTAGATCAATGTGTATACGATACCTGAGTGATCAACTCTAGTGGGAGTCTTGTGGGTTGCATGTAAAATATATATTCTGTTGGCTGTTTAATATTTATTCATATGATGAATTGTGTACCAATTATTTCCTTTTTATAATTAATGGCAAGTTCTTTTATTACGATATACTGTTTCTATATGATAGAATAAAATTCGTGACAAATACCCTTAGAATGTTCGCTTCCATAGGACATCAAGTATATGACTTGAATGTGAGAGCCTATGATTTCGAAGCTTCATTCTTAAAAGGTCCCTGGTCGAGGTATCATCGTAGAAGCTAAGGGTGATGATGATACGTTAAGACTAGCATGTGTGTTGACTGATGACCGGTTCTCACAGGTCATGATATTGTGATATCAAGTCATCACGTGGGTACTTGTTAGTGAACAAGTTGTACTGGACAGACCCAACCTGAGACTACTTTGTGGATTGTTACTTAAAAGTGTCACAAGTAGGTCTCATTTGACAATGGTGTTGTGGTCCTTTGACCTGAAGTCACAACATTCATCGAGTGAGGAAGAGCGTGCTTTGATGTCATCTAAAGTCTTCCTTGAAGAAGGTTGATGATAAGGGTGGTCGTTGGGTACGTTACGAATCATTTGGGTGTTTGGGTGTGAGCAGATATGGGATTTGTCCTCCTATATAACAGGAGTTGCATCCATGGGCCCCTTGATGGAATTGGACTGAGAAATGCATGACCATGCTTGGTTGAGTCAATATGTGATATTGAGCTCACCATTCTCTAGAAGTCCATTCTAGATCAAGAAACTTGGATTGAGCTATTACGAGGGTGACACGGTCCATGCCTCTAGTTCTTTCCGGATGTAAGGGACAAAGGGACAAAGACAACGCTGGAACATTGGTCATAAAGGCTTATGAGTTATGAACTCTTATTGCTTGGGGAGCAATGATGCATTGCTAGATGCCGCTCATTGTTTGTGAGGTTTTTTGTTTGATACTTTCAAGATCAAGTGGGAGACTGTTGGAGTTACCATTGTGATCTAGAAGTGGTCAAACATGTAATGTCACTGCCAACGCGATATGAGCCTGCAGGGTCGCACATAAGAGCATGTGGAGAAGTTGGAAGATTGACTGTGTTGGTAAAGGTTACCAATCACCATATAGAATGGGGAAAGTCCAGCAAATGTTGCTGTCTGAATTCGTCGGGTTTACACGGATTGAATTCGTCGGATTCGTCGGATTGTTCCGTGGAATCTCGACGAATTGTTACAGAGATCCTTAACTCGGCAAATATTGTCGTCTGACATGATTCGTCGGAATTCGTCGGATTCGTCGGACTGTTCCGTGGAATCCCGACGAATTGTTACAGAGATCCTTAACTCGGCAAATGTTGCCGTCTGATGTGTTTCGTCGGAATTCGTCGAATTGTCCCGTGAAAACTCGACGAATGCTGTTCCGTGGAATCCCGACGAATTGTAACAGAAACCCCAATTCTGCTGTGTGGTCTGCGGATAGCGATTCTTCTAGAAGCCTGTTTATGCTTTGGGTATAAATAGATCTTCTTTAGGGTTCTTGATACAAGTAGGAATCCAGCCGACGGAAGCGTTCCGCTCTCGCCCGAACCCTAGACGGAAGGTGTTCCGCCCAGTTCGCCTCCGCCGACCTCCTCTCCGACGATCGTCGTCGTGATTGTTCTTCCTGGAGCGAACCTAGCAGTTCGTGGAAGTGCAAGGTGCAGTTGTTCTCCCTTCCGAGTTGCGTGCGACGTGACTTGGTGTTCTCCCGGCTCGTGTGGACTGCTGTAGAGACGTAGACATTATTCTACGTGAGAACTCTCTTTGCCGCCGACAGGAATCTTCTTCTTGGAGCATCTAGGTTGGATTTGATCCAACCCCACTAAGGTAATTTTTGCCTAGTAGTTTTGTTTTACTTCTTGATTCAATATTCATGGCCGATCCAAGTTCTTTTGGGTTGTTTCTCTTTATTTCCGCTGCGCCTACATGTGATGTATGGTTCTAGAAAAACCCAACAGGCCGCACCCCAAGTGGGGCTCGGCGCTACCGCGCGGTAGCGCCGCGCTTGCCGCGGGAGCTACCGCGCGCGGTCCTGCTTTGCGCGGTGGTGTAGTGTTCGGATGCGGCGATCGCACACGGTCTGGTACGGGCAGTTGGTGGCGGGAATGGCGGTTCCGGCTTTGATCTCCCACTCTCTCCCACCAGAGTAGTGAGTGGTTTATGAGAGTAACCGCCATCCGGTTCTTCATAAATGAGAGTCCGTGATGAATCCTCATCAATGATAATATTATTTGTTGCATCTCAGAAATATAAACATAGAATTGGGAAAACAGAACAAAAGATTATTAAGAAATCAATTTGGACAAGGAGCGTGATCACTATATATCCTAAAAAAAAGAGCAAATTCGCAAGTAATTATAATTAGAGGAAAAGAAATGAAGAATATGCATTGCGTTCGTCGAAAAGTCGTTCGTTGATAGGTTTTTTGCAGGAAAAACTCCTTGATTTGATACGTCAGATTAAGTTTTACGTGATCTAGGTCATGCCTTAATTATGTATATAAAGGCTTTGGTTCTTCTCTTTATCCCCAGGCCAAAGGATTTGTCAATTTCCAGAGATTATAAAGAATCGTCGAATACATGCTACTTACATTCAATTCGTCGATTTATATTCAAAGAATGAAGTTGCGTCATAAAACAAGTCATAAGCAAGCATACACAATTAGAGTATGGAAGAAGCATTAAAGAATAATAAGTTGTATATGTCGTTTTCTTATCTAAGCAAGTCATAGTACAACTAATGCAATTTGGAGCACAAATTAAGCAAGACATCGCTTATATTGAAGACTTTAGTAGCGTGATTGGTGTGCATATAACATTTCTCTCTATGTAAGTAATCTTTCGTCAAATTCTATTCTACATTTAGGTGAAATCTCTTGGAGACAATTAACTTCTCCACATCTCTAAATAGAAGAATTTTTGCACTACTTTTGCTATCATTAAACAGTTTTTTGGGAAAAAAAATTACAAGAAAATTTGCAATACTTTTACTTCAATTATACTCTAAATGATATTAATTTTTATGTAGATTTGTTTATTACATGTACAAACATGAATGTATCCTCTTGACAAACATTTCAATTATCATAGAGATGAGCTCAAAGCATAAAATCTGTCTTTGCTTCTATGGAGTAGACTTGTCCTTTATCCACGGGAGATTTATCGTTTTTGCTCCGGTGATCAGTTTGGACAAAAAAACCACTGTCATGGAATGCATGCTTGACAAGACAATAGATATGACCGCCACCAAAGAAAAGATAACTAGTTTTGAACATAAAAGTGGATGAAGATACTTAGGAGAGGTCGAGCATTCACGAACAATGGTTCATAACCGTCACATTCACGACTGCCACCGCCGTGCCAAACGGAGCCTTAATGAGCATGTTTGCAATGCCGACATTGCTGGCTAAATGTTTTTATCTTTTCTTCTTGTTATGTGCGTCTGTTTATGTTCAACTGTTCAAGTGGCCTTGGTGACTTTGGTCTTATTATGTGACATTTGTTAGAATTGCAATAAATGTGGGGATCACTTTTATCTCCTTCGTGCTTTTGGGGTTAGGGTTGCACCTGGATTTTGCTCCCTGTTGTTATCTTGAGATAATTTGTTGGTTGAAGCCTGGGATCAGTGATCTTTGAAATTTTGTTACTAGTTAAGTGACTTTTTGGAGACGTGGGGAATGATTGATTCTTATATGTATTACCGTTAGCTACTGTTCCTCACTGTCGCGCTGTTATAGTTGATTCTCATCTGTTTTACTAGTTAAGCATCGATTCGCTCAGCTCTCCTATGTCTAGTGTTACCGCTCGACGCTAGTTATTTGCTATAGATTTCCTGCACTTAGCCCTGAGCATTCCAGCCTCCGCACTCAGCGAAACTTGGGGTGTTACACATACGATCACTATTATATCATGCAATTTCACTGATTTCTTTGTTTTTTCACAAAGGAATCAGTAAAATGCCAGTTTTTGATTTCTTGGTCGTCCCTACTCAATTCCTGCAAATTTTGAGCGATGCTGATTAATAAAAATAAATCTTTTTGGAACTGCAATAATATCATTACCTTAACCACACCCGTCCATCTAATATCACATCCTCCTCTGTACTTAAAAAAAACTTTTGAATTCTTTCCAAACCCCAAACACAGCTACGCTAAACCCTTCTAACCTCGCATGCTTCTCCCGCTCGCATCACAACCCCTCTAGGCTTGCATTATTATTGTTTTTAAAGAGCTTTACCAGAATATTCTAATATTCATGGATTCCAAAACAAAATATAGAAAAATGAGGTTGAATAGGATTTTTCAATACGACTCATTCTCAAAAATGTTTGTTCTCATTTTATTTTTTCTATGACACATTCACCTAATACGTTTAAATGTATGAATGAAAATTCAAGCAAACCATGTGATGATTTTTCATAAACTGAATTCATGGATTGGGCGTGTCTTTCAATCTTTGTACAATAAATTAATTCAATGTCTCATAGATGGGATCTTACTTTGACTGATTAGGGCTTCGATCCACTATAGATCAAATGAAATGGTCTCCGCTCTTTCTTGGACTGCTATTAGTTGTAATAATTTTACTCATATAATTTTACTAATACGTTTTTTGTGAAAAAGCGCAGCAACAATCTACTCTGATGGTTGCATCCCCGGCGCTTTTGAAAAACGCCGCCGAATCAATGACAACGATTGATCATCGTACCATTGTCTTACTTCCTCTATCCCTCCCTTCCTTTTGTTTTCTTCCTTTCCCTTTTCTTTCTTACTCCCTCTCCCCCCTTTCCTTCTCCTCCCCCTCTTTTACTTTCTCTCCCCCCTTTTCCCCCTCATACCAGAGAGGAACCCGCCCCCCCCCCCCCTGAGAAAGAAGTATTTTTGATTAAATGAATTTTGGCCAGATTTTGTACAAGTCTGTGTAAATGAATTTCATTTTATTGTAGCTGACATACATTTAAAAAAAATCATGTGTGTTGGGGCCTGGAAAATTCCGGATTCAAATATTCGGATCAAGACAGCCTACGGTTATTTGTCCGACGATCCAACTCCACGGATCGAAGGGCAAGGGATAAGAGACTAAGGGAACTCTAGAAGGACCCCAGGTGCTGCGGCGGGGAGGTTCCACCACGTACCCAAAAGTTTAGAAGAAACTTCACATCCACAACCAAAATGGCTGAGCAGGGTACGAGGAAAGCACCTACTTGGCAATTATCAAAAGTGGCGACCAAGGTGGATGATCAAGATCTTACGGTCTGAGTCTTCGAAAATGGGGTCTAAGAACTCAACCAAAAATGCTATTCCAAGTACCTCCGTGGTCCTATTTATAAACAAATCCAAAGGGGGGGGGGGGGGGGGGGAGGGGGTCTATTTATAACTCGACGAGTAGGTGGGATATACTCGCCCCATGCTTGGCGAGATACCCGCTAGTCGCCCTCACTTAGCGAGTATGGGAGATGCTCGCTTATAGTCGCTCAGGCCTTCAACTGCTCCTCGCTTTCTCTTTGACTTTGAGTTCTACTTATGTGACCTGACTGAGTCCACCCTCGACGAATATGAGTTGTACAATGTGAGTGTTATTCTTGCCTTCAAATATTTATATGTCAATTTCAATTGACAGTTTGTTATATTGCCATAGGAAGTTTATAATTTTTTTTATTGAGATGCAAAGTAAAAAGCATCATGTTAACATACTATTGCTCTATTTGAGACTGCTCGCCTAGGAACCAATTTACAATCTCGAATAGGAAGATTTATTTTGTCTTTTAGTTGCAAATATAAAAAAAGATGTACAAATATTTAGTTTATCTACTATTTTAGAGATGCAAATTTGGCCCGGGTCTGAGCCCGGGCCAGACCTAAGGGGGCTCACCAGGCCTCCTTATTTGGCCAGGGCCCAGCCTGGTGCCCGACCCGGCCTGGGCCCAAAAGCCCATTTGATGGGCGCTGCCACTGCCAACAATAAATTGCTGGGCGTGGAAACACCCAACATTAAATGCTGATATCAGCATTAAATGCCGATATCCGCATTTAATGCCGATATCCGCATTTAATGCCGATATCCGCATTTAATGCCGATATCATCATTTATTGCTGATAAATCAGCATTAAAATGCTGATAAATCAGTATAAAAATGCTGATTATCATAATTAAAATCAAGATTTTGAAAATCGGACCGGACATCGTACCGGCGGAGGGAAAGGTTCAAGGTTCAACCGGTCCAAACCGGTTCAACCGGGGTCGAACCGTTATATATGCATATATATGTATATATGTATGTATATATATACGAGTGATAGGCACGGGGCAACGCCCCTATTGCCAAGCGCGACAGTACCCGCCCGGCGACGGTGGGCTCCGCCCGGCGACGGTGGGCTTCGCCCGCCCCCGGCGGGCTTCGCGCGGGTGGGCTGGCGAAACATATACATATGAGTACTCAAAATGACCGTACAAAAATTTTAATTAATATTTTATAATTTATTTTTTTCAAGCCGATATCCGCATTTAATGCTGATATCCGCATTTAATGCCGATATCCGCATTTAATGCCGATATCCGCATTTAATGCCGATATCATCATTATTGCTGATAAATCAGCATTAAAAATGCTGATAAATCAGTATAAAAATGCTGATTATCATAATTAAAATCAAGATTTTGAAAATCGGACCGGACATCGTACCGGCGGAGGGAAAGGTTCAAGGTTCAACCGGTCCAACCGGTTCAACCGGGGTCAAACCGTTATATATGTATATATATGTATATATATATGTATATATGTATGTATATATGTATGTATATATGTATGTATATATATACGAGTGACAGGCACGGGGCAACGCCCCTATTGCCAAGCGCGACAGTACCCGCCCGGCGACGGTGGGCTTCGCCCGCCCCCGGCGGGCTTCGCGCGGTGGGCTGGCGAAACATATACATATGAGTACTCAAAATGACCGTACAAAAATTTTAATTAATATTTTATAATTTATTTTTTTCAAAAATATTTATATTTTAATAAAAAAATCATTTTAAAATAGTCTAGGAGGTCTAATGATAACCTACCATAGTAGGTGTAGGAGGTCTACTAAAAAATTTTGAATTTTATGAATTCCATCATTATTTTTATTATAAGGATATAGTGTAATTACACAAATAGCCATTATATTTTATGAATTTTTATTTTTTCATAATATATATGAGGTTATATTTGGCAATTTTTAATGTTGCACCAAAGACAACTTCTTGCATATAGTAGTTAAAGATATGTATATATGTATATATATATATATATATGTATGTATATATATATATATATGTATATAAATATTATATATGTATATGTATGTATGTATATATATATAAATATATTATATACATTAGAAAATAAAAATAATTAACATTATATTAAAAATTTGCATATAAATTAGTAATTTATTATCATTATGTGATACAAATAAAAATGATGTATTCATTATCACTATATTCGTATATTTTTAAGACTCCATTTGGCATGACGTTTTTGGCGTGGCGTGGCGTTTGGACAAAAACACCATCGTAATAGAATTGAAATTTGGCATGTCAACGGTTAAGATCATAATCAAGAAAATAAAACTATTTTTTTTTTACTTTTGAACATAAAAGTGGATGAAGTTTCTTAGATAAGATTCGAAGTTCAAGAATGACGGTATTCATTACCACCGTATTCATGACCACCACCGTCGTGCCAAACGGAATCTAAATTTTATTTGAAGGATAGATGTGTCTATATATTATAAATATATCATCCACTTTAATTTTTAAAACGTAATTTAATTTGTTAGTATAATAATATATCTAAAAAAATATTTAATTTATATTTATTTAGATATGTATATTAATTATACATTTTATTTAATATATACATTAATAGTTATATGTATAATATATATGATAGCCTAAAAACATAAAAAACAGTTGGCCAAGTGGATAGCGCCTCTTAATCTTGCATGTCCGCAGGTTCGAAACCCCTCTTGTGTTATTTTCTGCTATTTAATTTTGGGTCTTGGCCCGCCCAGTTGCGTAGAACCGCGCCCGGTTCCGGCCCACCGGTCCGCTCGCCCGGTTCCGCGGTTCTTAAGCGGTCCGCTCTTTGAGCGATTTTCTAACTTGGGCCGAACCGGCTGGGTGTCCGGTTCGCGGTCCGATCGGCCGGTCCGGTCCGGTTTTTAAAAGCTTGATTAAAATGTTGATTATCAGCATTTTTGGGCCTGCCTGAGCCTGGTTTGGTAGGCTCAGACAGACCCTTTTATTTTGATCAGGCCCGGGTCCGGTAGCAGGGCCCGGTAGCAGGGCCCGAACTGGGCCCGATAGTAAAAAAGCCCGGGCCCGAGCCTGACCTGGCCCACAAGGCTTTTTCTGCACGCCTAGTCTACGTATAGCCATTTCAGATGTTATAATATAAAGCACCTAAAATAAACGAGCTCTGACAATCTGTGAGGGTTGCGTTGTACGTGATTTGTACTCCCATAATTGATGAAATTCATTAAAAAAAATGCACAATAAATAAATCCTAGCCCATTATATATCTCTTCCCAGAAAAAGAGAGATATTTGTACCCGTGCGGGAGAGAATCGTGCGGGTTAATTTTCGTCCGTCCGATATTCGATCGGATCACCAACAAAAAAAGGTGATCGGACGGCTGCCAGCCAATCGAACGGCTGTCAACTCAACCGCCACGCTAAGCGTACAATTGTTTTTTGCTTTTTCTATAGCAAAATGCTGCAAAATAACCTCAGTCAATAATACCCAACCGTTACTCGACAAATATTGCACCCTGAGAGACCCTATACTCCGTAGCTAGCATCTATATAACAACACTCAAGCCTTTATCCCACCATAGTGGGGTCAGCTATATGGATCATTTGTCGCCATTGCGCCCTATCTTTAATCACAGCCTCACTAACGTCTAAGTACATCATATCTTTCTTTATAATTTCATTCCAAGTCTTTTTTGGTCTACCCCTCCCCCGTTTAACATGTCTAGTGATTAAACTCTGACAACGCTTAACATGTGTCTCTAATGATCTTCTATGTACATGTCCGAACCATCTTAAACGAGCTTCTCACATCTTCTTTACAATTGGCGCCACTCCTGTCTTATCCCTGATACATTCATTCCTAATTTTATCCAGTCTCGTGTGACCACACATCCACCTAAGCATTCTCATCTCCGCAACTCCCATTTTTGCTCATGTACACCATTCACTGCCCAACACTCAGAACCGTGGAGCATTACTGGCCTAATTGTAGTACGATAAAACTTAAAACTTGCCTTTAAGTTTTAATGGTACTTTACGATCACATAAGATCCCAGACACACCTCTCCACTTCAACCAACCTGCTTAGATTCTATGTATCACATCTATATCCACATCTCCATTTTTTGAATTATCGATCCCAGATATTTAAAGCACTCACTGCGGGAAATATCTTGATCACCCAATTTAATGACGGAGTCATCCGACCTTCTTGCACTACAAAATTTAAGCTCTGTATACTCCGTCTTTGTCCTGTTCAACCTAAAACCCTTCTTTTCTAAAGTGTCTCGCCAAGATTCAAGTTTCCCGTTTACACCCTCGCACGTCTCATCGACCAAAACAATATCATCTGCAAATAATAAACATCAAGGTATTGCTTGTTGGATATGTACGGTGAGCTCATCTAAGATAAGGGCTTAAAGCCGACCGTTGATGTAAGCCAACACTGATAGGGAATTCCCGTGTTAATCATCTAGATGTCTTCACATTGGTCACTAAATTTGTAAACATATCTTTGATTACGTCAATGTATGATACATGTACACATTTCTTTTCTAAGATTTTCCACAAGACCTCTCTTGGAACCCTATCATAAGCCTTCTCCAGATCGATAAACAACATGCAAATCTTTTTGTCATTCCAGATAGTTGTCAATGAGTCTCCTCAAGAGATGTATAACTTTCATGGTTGACCTCCCTAGCATGAATCCAAATTGTTTCTCTGAGATGCTAGTATCTTGTCTAACTCTTCTCTCTATTACTCGTTCTCATAGTTTCATAGTATTGACTCATTAATTTAATTCCCCTGTAATTGATACAATTTGGTATATCTCCTTTGTTCTTATATAAATGTACCAAAATACTTTCTCTCAATTGGTCCGATATCCTCTTTGTCTTCAGTATCTTATTGAAGAAACTTGTAAGCCATAAAATTCCTTCCTTCCCTAAGCATTTCTATACTTCAATGAGTATATCGTCTGACACAACCGCCTTTCCATTTTTCATCTTCTGCAGAGTGTCATCTATCACTAATGCTTAAATTTTACGATAAAAAATTATGTTTCTATACTCATCCGATTTACTTAACTCTTCCAAGTTCAGTTCATTGTCTTTTCTTTCATTGTATAGTTGATAAAGTATCTTTTCCATCGCTTCTTAATCGCCACATAATCCGTCAAAAACCGTATCTGATTCATCTTTTATGCATTTAACTTGGCTTAAATCTCTTGTACGTCTTCCTCTCTGTAGCTCGAGCAATTTTATATATATCACGCTCTCCATCTTTGGTATCTAGTCGTTTGTAAAATTCTTCATAAGCTCGACTTCTTGCTTTATTTACTGCATTTTTAGTTTCTTTTTTGATGACTTTATACTTTGTCAAGCTTTCATCATTCATATAAACATATAATGTTTTGTAGCTGACCCTCTTTGCCCTCACTTTATCTTGCACTTTCTTTTTCCACCACCAAGATTCTTTTTGTGGGGGTGCACGACCTTTTGACTCTCCACGTATGTTCTTTCCACTTATCCATAAATGAGACGAAATAACATCTCATGTGACACTAGGATTAACATAAGGATCATCAACTAGTTGTTCTAAAACCGCTGCCTTGAAAACAACCTGTTTTTCCTTCTCCAAGTTCTACCACCGAATTTTTAGCAAGACTTTTGTCTTTCTCTAAAAGTTATTATATTTAATTTGCACATCCAACACCACTAGCCTATGCTGTGTTGTCAAACTTTCTCCTGGTATGACTTTGCAATCCTTAGAAATCTTTTTATCCATTTTGTGAGTCATAAATAGTTAATTTGTGATTTATTTTGCCCGCTCTTGAACGTAATTAAGTGTTATTCCCTCTTCATGTAGAACGTATTTGTCACAATTAGCTCATGTGCTATGACAAAGTCTAGAATGGTTCTTCATTCTTCATTTCTTTCTCCATACCCAAATCCTCCATAAAAATATGTATAATCCATATTTTTCATCCCTACATGTCCATTTAAGTCTTCTCCAATGAAAATTTTCTCACTTTGTGAGATTTCTCTTACCAAATCATGTAAGTCTTCCCAAAATTGTGCTTTTATAACTTCACTTAATCCTACTTGTGACGCATAAACACTAATTACATTAATAGTTTCATTTTCTACGATTAATTTAAGAGTTAAGATTCTATCACCTTTTCTGCTTACCCTAACAACTCTATCCCTCCAAGTAGTATCTACAATAATATCTACCACAATGTTTGTTTTATTTTTTTTCTTATGTACCATAATTTAAAACTCGAATTATCTAGAAATTTAGCTTACTCACCCACCCATTTAGTCTTTTGCGAACATAAAATATTTATCATTCTCTTAATCACTGTATCCACTACTTCCATCGTTTTTCCCGTTAGCGTACATATATTCCAACTTCCAAACCTAAATCGATCACAAATCCTACGATTTACTTTTCTAGGAAGCCTAATATGTTAAAAAAATGGCTCAGACTCATTTTTTTGGTTGAAACAGCTCAGTATCCGATCACAACGGGCCGACTAAATCTAGACCGAGCTGTGGAGGACCTCAGAGGGCGGACAAAGCTCTCCCAACCAATATTTAACGCAGCTGTATGCCCAAGGCTCGGACTCGAGACCTACATTTAAGCAAGGACAACCCCGTGCCAGCTGACCTGCGCGCTGGTTGGTGACTCACACTCATTTGAATATGATCATAATCACCTCAAGTTTTTCTTTTTATATATCGAAGAGAAAAGGTATACAAAGCATAGAAAGTTGGACAACAATGGCCAATAAGCAGATGGTTATTTGCACATAGCTGTGTCACACCACCATCAACATTCTAAATGAAAAAAAGACCTCAAAATGTTGTATCACAATACGACACCACTAGTACGAGATGCATCATACATAGAATCGAAGCAACCTATAATTTAGGCTCCGATTGGCGCGGTGTTTTTCCTCCGATGAGTTTAGACAAAAACGTCATCATCATAGAATACATGACTAGTTTTGAACATAAAGTGATTGAAGTTCCTTGTGAGGTCGGGCGTTCAGGAAGAACGCTTCATAACCAACAATAAATTGGATACAAAAAACTATAAATGTGAGATTAACAATTTGGGAAAACACTTATCTTTTGAGTCATGACAATGTGAAACTATGATAAGAGCATTTATATAGCACCCCTTTGTGAACATTAGCACCCCATAAAAACACCAAATAACACAATTTTCAATACCCTACTCATATGCTCACCACATCACTAACCCGCGACCCCCGCACCCATGCTCCTCACTCACTGCTCATCCCCATCGATCCCGACGCTGCTTCCGTCGCCGACATTGCGCCCCACCAACGACGACCTGTAAATCAGGCGGAGGTGCTAGGATAAGCTTATGTTTTCTTCCTTAGACACTTCATTCCTTTCTCTTAGGCTATCTTATGATATATTATGATTTTACTTTATCAAAGTATTACTAGGGTGTAGATGCTCGTTTGAAACGAATGGAGATTTCATTTAATGGTGCAAAAATAGAATTTGTTGGGGTGATAATATAATAAGCGGCTAATAGTGAATTCTGCGGTGCTAATAACATTGCAATAAAACTACAGCAATGGTGATTTATCTGCTTAAAATTTTCCATTTTTAGTCCAACTTTTACTTCATAGAATCGGTGCTGCGTTCACGATCGCTAACGCTCGAACACACGTGCACCTAACCAAATGTCATCCTCTCCCAAACATGGCATACACATTTGTTTGATGATAACTCTTACCGTTAACGTCTGTATGACTGTTTCGACCGTCAACCCGAACAAAAAAAACAAACAAACAAATTTGTGCAAATTTCCAAATCTAAACTAAACACTAAATCAAATACATCAAAGTGAGAAATTCTAATATGCAACTGAGAGGGTGAAATGACAATTTATTGCATTCTTGCTTTGGATTTGTTGTAGCTTTTCATGCTGGTGCAGCTTAAGAACATTGAACAAAACTCACGGGCGGATATAGACAAGCGGCGGATATAGATAGCAGCGGCGACGTTGATCGAAGAATGCATCCCCAGTGCTCGACGAATCGCCGAAGACGAAATGGCCGCATCATTACTCACGCCATGTTTAACAGGCTCATGATGCGGCCTACATTAAACCTCCATCCACGGCCGCAATAAACTAGTGCTTCGTTTGGCGCGGCTTATTTGCTTCGGTGAGTTGGTCAAAAACGCAATTATCATAGAATGTATGTTTGACATGACAAAGGTTACGACCGCTACCAAGAAAATAAATTAGTTCTGTGAATAAAATACATGAAATTTTTTAGGTGAGGTCTGGCGTTCACGAACGACCGTTCACCATTGCGCCAAACGAAGCCTAGATCAAGAGTGCTATTTGCCTTTTCTTTCATGGCCGCCATCTCTAATTTCTTCCTCTCAGCCTCGGCATTGCGGACATTCTCTTCATGAGATTTATTGAAAGTATTGACAAAGATTACCAAAATCGAAGTAACTGCCATGAAAAAACCAACATTTAGAAGAAATTAAACATCTATTTGCCGCATAAAAAACAACAGTTAATAATTGCCATGAAAAAACTTGCTCAAACAATCGCAGTGAATTACAAATAATTCAAGTTAGGCAAACTGCTAATAATTGCATATTAATGAAAATGTACATGTGTAGAACAAATAAGTTATACACGCTAAAAAAAGAAAGTACAATACCGAGACTAAACGGTCAAGGACAGGGCGTTGAAATTCGGCGAAAGAGGCGTCGGAGTTTGAGCTAGTCGCCCGGTCTTCCGAGACTAGTGGATCTGACACGTTGGATCTAAGAACCCTACCACTACGGAGCATGCAAGCGGCCATGACATGCTCTAATACCAATTGATGTAGGGTAACACTACAGGGTGCACAAATCTGAGACTACTATAATGGAAATGATAACTAGATGCACTGATCCCTATTATATATGCAATGCAACCGACAATGATGGAGACAAATCAACGCGAACAACACAGATGATCAACCCACACAATAATATTTAAACGAGAAAAACATTTAGTTAGTGAAACAAATAATGGATTTCCTCAGCTCGGAGGGCCAAAGCAAAGCGCGCGGCAAATAGGTCCCACATGTAAATCAAACGATCTATCCACAGGCAATTTTATCCAAGCAAATATGAGATCAAGCGATAATATAAAGCTGAAAATATAATCCCATACCACAAGTAGCTCACCAAGTAGGGGTGTTGTCCAAGACAATGGAGATCCCGAGAAACGATGTGCTTTGACGGCGATCCGTGGCGGAACCGGAGGCGGGACGATGAGGGAGATGGCTGGATCTGACTATGGGGAGCGGGATTGGGCTGTGGGAAGGTAGATCTGGCTGTAGGGAGCGGGATCGGGCTGTGTGGGGGGACAAATCTAGATGAGCGGCAGCAATAAGGGATGGAATGGGGTGGCAATAGGGCTGGATTGGGGCGGTAGCAACAGCAGGTGGCTGTTTGGAGGGCCAGCGGCAGCAGTGGATGGTTGATTGGGTGCGGCGGCAGCAATAAGTGACTGGACAGAGGCGGCGGCAGCAAGAGGTGGCTGGCTGTTGGAAGCGCGGGTTTTGCTGGACAGCAGTGAAAGAGTGGGCGGGTGGCTGTTTGGAGGGCTGTGGGGGTGGCGATGGAGGGATTTGAGAGCGGAGAAAGGTGGCTATGGGTATGGGATGCCTTTGGGGAGCGGGGGAAGGCCTAGGAGTCGTCACGTAGGGGTCCACGGAGTCGGCGCCGTGGAGTGATCGCTGGAATCCGGGAATAGAGTTCTCCAAATTCTGCAATGCCTTGAAACAGCCCCCTACACTTCTATTCATAATAAAAAGCACTAGGGCATCCCACCATCAACAGCTATGATTTGCCGGAGATGGGGTAGCCCGATTACATCAAAATAAAAGCAAACATAACAATATAATATATGAAAAATATCGGAACGCGAATCCGGACGCATCCGCAGGATCGGATCGACGATCCGATCAAGTCCTCCTGCACGAGTACACGAATGTGGGTCCCGCCTTGCGGCGAACCCCAACTGGTGCATGTTGTGATGGATCCCCATCAAGTAGTAGGTACGCTATCTCGCTAAGGGCTGGGAAGGAGCGGCTGTGAGCTGGAGGGGAAGTAAGTGTGGGTTGTCTGGTTGTTGGAGTGGCAGGGGAGGGTGCAGGTGGGTGCTGAGGTGGCAGCTACGACTGAAAGTGGGTGCAAGGGGCAGTGGCAGTGTCTAGAAATAGGTTAGTGGCACGATCGTTGCGAAGATATCCCTGTTGACTGTACATGGACTCGAGGAATGACGGCGGTTAGACGTGGCAGCAAAGGAGAGGCAGCAAGGTCTCAGGCTTCAGAACCTGGGATCGGTTGCTGCGACGGTGGGATATGCTCGATCCTTCATGGCTTCACACCAAGGAAGACACGAGGACAACTCCAACGCGGTAATGATCAAGGACTTTGGATATCTGCCAAAACTTCTCAATACCCTAACCCTAAGCTAATACATAGTACAGAAATAAACAAAAATTAAGTGTCAGGGAGGACCCTATTGCCAGAACACGACCTTACCCAAATACAACAATACAACTAAGAAAAATAAAATAAAAATGCGCACAAATATGAAAAATCGAGTTGAACGCGATGACGGGCTTTGATCATCCATTTGATGATTCAAAATTATCGATCATGACAATCAATCAAATGAGACATGACCAATCTCCATCAGTAATGAAAACAGTCACAAGCCAACCAGGACAGCATAAATCAGCTATAAAGGATGAATCTAGCTTGGGATGAGCCCTCTGGGACAACAAGCCGCTACTAGAAAAATAGCATCGGAGAATGCCAATACATGCCAAGAGCTAGTAACTTGAATCCAACAGAGTCAACAATAGTTAGTTGTGACTGAAGCAGAAAGGAAAAAGTTTCTAAAGCACTCAAAAATGCTCAGACCTTGCAAAAGACTCTGACAAGATGAAATACTCGACCAAAAATGTCTCTTTTGTAAGCCGACTCAGCGACTAATCAAATGTAACCAACTACCTTTTGATTCTTCATGGTTTTCTAATGATTTCTGCTCAGGATGACGGCCTAATTCCACCTGATTTACGGTTTTAGGATTCAACTAGTGCCACTTAAAAATGTTTGATGAATGTTTATGAAGGTTAGATCAGCAACATTAGTATTAATTGTAATGCCTCTCCAAAACTTCTTGTAAATCTAATCTACATTTTAAGTCACGAGTTACACCTAAACTAATCGATAAGTGAATATGCGTAATGAAAATTAAATGAATATAATATAATTGAAGTTTATAAAGACTCCCTGATGATGAAACAAAGAGGTGTCAGCGAATGTCTAAAATGGATTTCGTAGTTTTATTAAATTTTAAAGAGGGTTGTTATGATATATGGCATTAACTATCACTGGTAGGCCGGCCTATTGATGTTTTGCTTTTTTTTTTGATAAATTTGGGTTGTTGTCAATCTGCATTAACAAGGCTACAATAGAGGTTGGTTTTAATGTCAAAATGTTGTCAGATATTACTATGATATATAAAGGATTCTAGGAATGCAAGATTTCTGGTGGCCTAGTACGAAGAATGATGCAATTAAATATATTATAAAATGTCACACATGTCAACTTGTCAAGTGGTGAAGGCTGGGCACCAGAAACCAGGAGGGTACTTGCAGCCATTACTGATTCCAGAATTGAAGTGAGATGACATAACAATGGATTTTGTTTTTTGGTTGCCTAGAAGCAAAGCGGGGAATGATGGAATTTGAGTAATTATTGATCGTTTAACAAACGAGGACCATTTAAATATTTCATTCCCATGAGGAAGGATGGTCCAGCTGAAAAGCTAGTTGATCTGTATCTGGGGGTCTAAGAAAAAGGAGGAGTCGCAGGTGCAGACCTCCTCACTTCATGAAGGTGTAAGTCTAACAGTGGATCCGAGATGTGAAAAGTGTGGAAAGACACATAAAGGGGAATGTTTATCTGGCACTTGAATTTGCTTTAAGTGTCATCGTCCTAGGCATTGGTAGTATGAGTGCCCTATCTGGAAGAAGGCTCCAGAGAAGGGCGCCAAAGGGGCAGCTTCACAGCCGCAAAAATTGATTCATGCGGAAGCAACCGGCCAAATTGATAAAGGCAAGGGAATTGAATCAATGGCCTCACCTGCAGCAACTGAAGTTCCAGAGGAGAGGCAGATTCATCCACGAGTATTTAATCTCTGTCAGCAAAAGGCCAAAGCTGGTGATACAGTGGTGACAGGTACGATCTATGTACAAAATCAACTTCTTCGAGTATTGTTTGACACAGGGGCCTAGAAGCAAAGCAGAGAATGATGGAATTTGAGTGAGTATTGATTGTTTAACAAAAGTGGCCTATTTTATTCCCATGAAGAAGGATGGTCCAACTGAAAAGATAGTCGATCTGTATCTGGAGGTGGAAAAAGAAGAAGGGGTCGCAGGTGCAGACCTCCTCACTTCATGAAGGTGCAAGTCTAATAGTGGAGCCGAGATATGGCAAGTGCGGAAAGACACATAAAAGGGAATGTTTATCTGGCATCGGAATTAGCTTTAGGTGTCATCGTCCTGGGCATCGGTAGTATGAGTGCCCTATCTGGAAGCAGGCTCCAAAGAAGGGCAGCAAAGGGGCAGCTTCACAACCGCAGAAATTGTTTCAACCAGCCAAATTGATTAAGTCAAGGGAATTGAATCAATGGCCTCAGCTGCAACAATTGAAGTTCCAGAGAAGGGGCAGATTCAGCCACGAGTATTTAATCTCAGTCAACAAGAGGCCAAAGTTGGCAATACAGTGGTGACGGGTACGATCTATGTACAAAATCAACTTCTTCGAGTATTGTTTGACACATGGGCTAGTCATTCCTTTATTTCTGAAGATACTCTCAAGTACCTTCAGCTAAAAGCATATCAGGTAAATAAAGCATTAGTAGTCACAATGCCAACTAACACAATTATGATGACATTTGATAGGTGTAAGGTAAATTTAGGTGAGGATCTCAAGAATCTTCATGATGTTTTTATACCCCTCATTCAAAAATATGTTACCGATCCTTAAAAGATGATTGCATCAAGACATTCATATAGAAGCAAATTTAACAAATCTATATCCCATATACATAGAAATCCTTTATATATCATCAAGCTTGTAGATTGCGGCCGACATGTCATTTTTGAGGGGGAATCGATACGTTTTCGCCACATTTGATAATTTTGGCGTTTTCCAGTATTGCGGCAAACATGTCAGACATGGCCCAATATTGCGGCGAATGGCGGCTAGTGTCGACCAATACTGCTGCTTTTTTTTTAATTTGTTCAAAAAAAATATAATTTTTTTTTTTGTATAGAATGAATTCATCTTGAGGTCACGGGTTCGAGTCCTGGAAGCAGACTCTTGCAAAATGCATGGTAAGGTTTGCCTACATTTCACCCTTGTGATGGGACCCTTCCCCGGACCCTCGCTGCGCAGGGATGCCGTTGTGCACCGGGCTGCCCTTTATAGAATGAATTCATCAGAAGGTTCTAGCAAGATTCCTAGCACTTCTTCCATAGTAGGTCGAGATCCGTGTTAGACATTTGGTGAGAAGGTAACTCCAAATGACACCAATCAGATATGATTAAACACTTGTTAGTAGTTTAATTTTCTCATATGAATTTTAGTTTACATTTAATAAGATAAAGTAATTACCATCTAATTAATAAATGAAAACATTATGATATATATATATATAATTAATTATAATATTATAATCTGACATTTTGAAATGTCCCCGATATATCCCCCGCAATCCGACATAAAAAACCCAAACCGGCATGAGTCCGACATCCGACATCTGCAAACTTGTATATCATAGTACTATCTGAAAGCATTTTCACATTAAAACCAGCCTCTATAGTTATATATAGCAACCCTGTTAATGAAGCATTTTGACAACAACCCAAATTTATCAAAAAAAAATTTAACGGCAGCCGACCTATGTAACAACCCTAAAAATAAAATAAATTATAGAAAAGGCTATCCGCAGCCCAAGCCTCCCCCTTTTTAATTCCCCAGCCGAATCCCCCCCCCCCCCGGTTCAGGGATTTCAATCCCGATCCCGCAAGCCGCTCCCAATCCCGCGTCGATCTCCCGCTCGCCTCTGTTTCCGCCTCCCGCAAGTGTGCTCGCCGCCTCTCCTGTGCTTCCAGGCAGCGACGTCTCCTCCTGTCGTGGCCTCCTCCACCTCCCTCCTTCTAGCCACCGCCGCTCGCCGCCCCCTGCGCCTCCTCCTGCTCAAGCCGGCTGCCCTGCCTCCTCTTGCTCTGGCTGTAAATCTCCTCCCTCCAGACAGCAACAAGCCTTCCTCCTCCACCCTTGATTTCAGAATTTTCTTACACCCTAATGATTTATTCGTGCCCCATTTTGCATTTCAGATTTTTGGTGCACTTCCTAATCGCCAAATCCTTAGGTATTCGTGCCCCCCCCCCCCCCCCCCGACGTCGTTCGTCGCCCTAATTGGCGGGATCTCTCCAAGGCCCTCTCCGATTTAGGGTTTCCGCAACCTAAGCGCCGCCAAGTCTCCGTCTCCGCGTGGAATCTCTTCTCCCCTCTCTTTTGAGGGAGGTAATTTCATAAACCCCCGTAGTTTATTTTCCGCGTCGTCGAATGCTTGTATTAGCGTAGTAATTTATGCTATGTCGCCTTCGTTGTGCTTGATCAGGTTCAAAATGTGATGTCTGCTTTTGCTTCCGCCGCTTAGCCGTCGCCGTCAGATTCAGCCTCATTTAAGGCAAGTAGAGATCATCCTCTCTTGCAAACATTGAACTTAATTGTCTTGTCTGTTCTTATGTTTATATGAATTCACCCTTGAATGCTTGTTTCGTCGAATAAATTTAGACATCGGATCCCTAAATAAACTTGTTATTAGTTTGAGGTTCACGCGATTGGAATACCAACGAGTTGTGAATGTAAATGATGATTTTTGGATAACTGGAAGACAAGTTAATGAATGATGGTTACTTGAATATTCAATTAGATGAATTCTGTCTCGGTTGGTGAATAATTGGAAAACTAATAGTTCTTTTTAACTATGAGCATTAATTATTATAATGATAAATGCTAATATTCTTCCTGACAACTAGGTGAATTGTGCTTGATATAAAATATTCGGCTCGTACACATGGTTACTTAGAAGATATTCGTGTCTTGGAAATGACGTAAGCTAAAGGAATACTGGATATCCTAGATAATGATCTATAGTAATCTTATTACTCGTGAATACTTGAATCCGCAAGTTTCAAAACTCTCTATCGAGTTCTCTGAGTCATCGAACCTTGTTTCTTATGTCTGTTTAGTTCCAAGACTTGAGTAAATAACGCTCTATAACTTGATTCTTCCCGTTTTACGCTTGTAAAATATACTCTTGTATATCTGAATCAGTGTCTTGGTTACATGTGTTGATATGCTAGAATCCACGAAATCCTGCGCTAAGTCGTTGATGATGTAAGTTAACATTGAAAGCTAGGGTTTAATTGATGAAACTCCTTGACTTGGGTTCCCTCTTGAATCCCTAATGGGAACAAATAACCGGTCATAGAGCGAGTTTAAATTTCTGAATCTCTTAGGTCCTGAGTCTCATAAGCAAATCCTGGAAACTAGGGTTTAAGTGGTGCATCGTCTTGTTTGTATGGTCACGGTAAACAGGAAATACTCTTATTCTAGTAAGACTTACACTTGGACTTGAGTGTGAACCATGCGCACCCACTATAAACACCTACGTATTTCATCGATTACAGCTTATGTCGTTGCAAAATAAATGTTTAGGCTATACTTCAGAGTAGTCTATTAATTCTAGACATTTCTGCTTGTCTCACTTGCTTGCCTGTCTTGTTAGCTTTGCTTCATGAAAAGCGGTACACAAATATTCTGTTTCTCCTGCTCGTATTTTATTTTGCTTGTTCTGGTGTATTTCAATGTTCTGAGGCTTTTCCTTCTTGTTTTGGAATTTGCCTTAGCGTTCGTGCCTGCGCCGCCTGCTTCCTGAGCCGATCTGCGTCAAACTTCAGGTTTTGTGTTTATGTTTCATTTCTTTACTGTCGGATATTTCTATTATGTAGTAATTACGACCAGCCATTTTCTCTTGTTTCATGGACAACTGCTAGGCTAAATATTATATGTACTAGAATTTGACATGTTTTGCATGTTCATTCATCTGAGATGATCACTGCATAAAAATCTGTTTCAAAACTTGTATCTTGAGCTTTTACAAAAATACATGTGCATCTAATCCTTTTCACTGATAACTTGAAAGCTTCGCATTAAAACAATTTTTTTCCTTCGAATTGATATGCAGGTCGCGCGACCTGCGCTAAATGCTTGAGATTTTCGTTGAATTCTACCAACATTATGATGCAGTCTGCTATTCGACCGATTTACTATTCTTTACCCGCTGCTTTGTCATTCGATTTATCTTATATGTGCAAACCCTTGGACATTCTTGCTTTGTACTCCTTGAACGCGTTGATAACCGCGCGGTTTGATTCGATATCCGCGCCGTAATTTTGCAATTTGCAGATCGCCGACTCTTTATAAGTAGTAACCATCATGGAGATTCATTCACGTTTTCAGATTGGCGCGAGCTAAGAGCAAGTCGAAGCGGTCTGAGAAGATCCATGCGGTCCGAAATGATGCGGCCTCTGCCTTTCGATCAGCCGACCACAAAGAATGTCGTTTAACTCAAGGCGAGTTAGACGACTTTATTAAAGAGTACATGGTGGGAAGTAATCTGACCGCCCGGCTTCCTTCACGCGACGAGCGGATTAACTCCTCGTCCTCCACAAAAATTGCCGTCCCCATTGGCCACTTCAAATACGGCTTCAGATTCCCTCCGCCACTCGAGGTCATTGCTATTTTTGATCACTATGGGGTTGTGCCCGGACAACTCCCGCCAATTCCATTGCCTCTATCTATAACTTTATCTCGTATCTGCGGTCAGAGCGAGTCAAGTTTTCGATTTCCTTGTTCCGAAAATTCTTCTCCGTGCGGTCTATTCCGGACGCCGGAACCTCCATTTTCAGAGGTCATATTTATTTCGGATGCCGGGGGATGAAAGTCGTCAATCTCGCGAACAAGGTAGCGAGTTGGTCTGAGCGCTACATCATGTTCGAAGGCCCCCTCGGGTTATTGCAAGTCAACCCGCAGACGAGGAGTGCGGCGGATTTTCAATCGGTCAAGCTTGGAGAGGCCGAGAAAGTGATCTTCGAATCTCTTGAGAATGAGCGGCTTAACGTGAATCATTACATTCCGCTGTTCGCGAAGCTGGCAGACGTCCGCCCTGAGGATAGTAAGCTTTTCTCAACTCGTCATCCTATAACCGTGCGGACTGTTTTTCTAAGTTTTCAATCTTTGCAGCCGCCACCATCATTCCTCTGAATAAGCCGGTCAGTCCGGCCGACCCGGTTCTAACCCAAAGGGAGAAGCGACAGAGGAAAAGCGACCCACAGTCATCCGATGAGGAGGGCCCGGCCTCCTCAGGCGAGTTCGAGCTCCTTCGTTCTTGTAGCAATCCGTGCGACCTGCGGGGCAAGCCGACAGTTCTTTGGCACAAGGATGGGGAGTGTGTGCAAGTATCCACTGCTCTCCCATTCTGGTGGGGGGCGACAAGATTAGCCGACATGCACTAGCCGCCGGAGCTGCTATGTATGGCCGGAAGACTTTGAAGAGACTGAAGAAGATTCCAGAAGAAGAGCTTTCCCGAGTAGCCGCGCAGGCCGGTGCATGGGGCTTTGCGGCCAATCACTTCTTGGCGCTTTCATACAAGCAGCTAGTCTCAGCCCATACTTACCTGGAGAAGAAGTCTGCCGACCAGGCTGACGAGATCGCCAGACTGAAGGAGATCATAACAGTAAGTCGTTTGTCGAATACTTCGGGCTTATCATTTTCAGGCCGAGCGATCTGACTCATTTCTTTTTATAGCATCAATATGATATGGTCAATCCGGACTTCCAGGACGAGGTCTTCCCCCATGTTGCTAAGGGGATTGATGGTGCCCTAGATCGCCTGAGAGGCTGGGACGGCCTGGCTGAGGGTTTTGAAGATACAACTTTCTCGGACCTTTATCCCGGTCTGAAAGACAAACTGGATGAAGTAAACCGCCGAATCAAGGGGAAGGACAAAGTTGAATCCAGTAGTTCAGAGGAAGAGAGCGACGATGAAGAGGTCGTAACGGAACCCGCAGCGGTTGCTGAAGAAAAAGAAGGCTCTGATGCAAAGTCCACTGATTCCGATGAAAACGGGCGGTCTAAGTCCCGCAAATCGGGCGATTCGGGTAGCTCGAGTAGCTCGGGCAGCAGTTTCTCAAGTTCATCTTCCAGCAAAGGATATTCGCCCGATGTAGACATAGATGGCAGCGAAGGCTCAAGTTCTCCTGCGGCCAAAAAGCTCAAACCGGACGAATAGCTGCAATTGTTATTTTTTGCATTTTTGTTTATTTTGCATAGCCGACGGCTAGGTTTTGTTAGCCGGTCGGTCACAAAACAATGTAAAGATATTTCGATGATGAAATGAAAAAGTTTTTACCTGTAACTGTTCGTTTTCTGTGACTTACTTGAGTTTGTTGCGGTCTTCCCTTCTTTTAACCAGGTCGTGCGGTTTAATAATATCCTGTTCGGTCAGAGTGTTGAACTCCATAGAGTTTCAATTGGATAACTACTTGAACATTCAGAAAACCTGTTCGCACGATTTATTCTTTTCGATCTGGACTAAGCGAATTTGATATATCCCGAAAAAATATCAACTACGATACTTCGATGAGTAGTCGACGCGATTTAAATATACAATCGAGCGGATAAATTCTGAAGCCCTGCCTCATCTCATTATGTATGCCTTGCAATAACCAGAAAGCATAACATAACCAAGCCGCACGATTATTACCTGACTTCCAATAATTCATAAGATAATGTCAAGTCATAAGAAAACGATCAACAGGCCGTGCGATTAGTATTTAATCCGAACGATTTATGTAACTCAGATTTTCATGAATCTCATTCTGAATAAAACCCGAACGGATTTGCGTAACTCAGCTTTATGTAATATTAGCTGATAAACCCGCGCGATCTATATATATTTTCAGGCGGTTAGTGGCTTGACATTTGTAATGATCTTCACTCTATAAGGATCATAATTGCTTAACTGTGAAGAGCCCGTTATTAACCAAACGGATCGAATTGACTCCCACAGGGATGATAGATTTACAAGCCGAATGATGAGACCGACCGGTCATGGTTATGCTTGATCCCCCGATGCCTGCCTTATGGCATTTTATGATATCCTGCTTATTAAAACCGATCGGTTTCACAACCGAACCACCCGATAACTATTGTACTTGCTCATTTCAAACCGCAAGGTTTCAAAAAACAAACCGCCCGGTCTGTGATATGCCTGTAGAAATCCTGTTTTCTCCTCAAATGGTCCAGAAGGACCATACGAGATGAGATAACTTCCTGTAATGTGATAAAAAAGCCGCTACAGACTCAGATGACCAAGTGGGCAGGTGGGCCTAGGCGGCAACCATTGCTTTCCTCAGATGGTCATAAGAGTTGTAGAAATAAGGAAAAAAGATAAGTACAGACCCAGATGACCAAGTGGGCAGGTGGGCCTAGGCGGCAACCATTGCTTTCCTCAAATGGTCATGAGGGCTGTAAGCGACTCAACTGCTCTCCTGCCTAGGGTTACAAGCTGAGTTGATCAATTGGGCAGGTGTGGTTATGCCGCGGGGGCTATACCGACATTGCTTTCCTCAGAGAGATCAACCCAGTTGTGAGTCCCACTTAGGCATCGCTTGAGAGTACCTAGGAGTATTTGATGGTCACAGACTAAAATGATCAGTTGGGCAGGTATAGTTATGCCGCGAAGGCTATACCGACATTGCTTTCCTCAGAAAGATCATCAAAGCTGTAACTATATCCCTCTCGGGGCATGATAGAGCTAACATTCACCTATACCTCCCTTGATGCAGGGGTGTGTCAGATATCAGCCGGGATCCAAGGTTCCGAAGACCACCGCACGAGAATTGGCAAGCTACCACTACACGTGTGCGAAAACTCCCCGCTACACATGATCTTCGCGGTTTTACGCTAATGACTACAATCCGAGGGGGTTCGAGCAGAACTTGGCGATGTCTCCGTGGTTCAGTGAGGGAGATATAAACAAGTGTAAAAAAAAAGTCACCAGACATGGAGAAGTGTCAGTACGGGGCTTTTCATTGAATATCCAAAGAAATGCAAGAAAATAAAGAGGACATTTTAAGGATAAAACCGTTTAAGGTCGTCACCGCTCCAGGTGCGTGAGATGTCCTCTCCTTCGCTTATCTGGAGGCGATAAGCCCCGCTTTTCAGTACTTCTTTTACAATGAAAGGCCCTGCCCAGTTGGGATTCAATTTTCCGACGTTGCCTGCCCTGGCTGCGGCATCAACCTTCTTTAGTACAATATCACCAACTGCAAAATGTCTTACCCTGACATTCCTGTCAAAATATTTGGCCATTCTCCTTTTTACTTCTGCCTGCCTGATGGTTGCCTCATCCTGAAGTTCTTCGATCAAATCTAGACTGTATTTGATGGCCTCATCATTATCCTCTATCCATGCCTCTCCTCCCTCCTTTGCATATACCACTCTGGGAGTGACCACCTCAAACTCTACTGGAACGACTGCCTCCGAGCCATGAGATAATTTGAATGGTGTCTCTCCTGTAGCTGAGGATGCAGTAGTGCGAAGAGTCCAAAGGATGGAAGGAAGTCGCTCTGCCCAATTTCCTCTCTGATTCAAGACTCTCTTCATTAGAAGCTGTTGGATTTGCCTATTTGCTGCTTCTACCTGTCCATTAGTCCTTGGATGATGTACTGAGGCGAACCGAAGGTCAATTCCAATCTGATCACAGAAATTTGTCATTTCTGGGTTGTTGAACTGTGGACCATTGTTAGTGACAATTGGCAGCGGAATTCCATGCCGACAAACTATCTCCCCCCAGATGAAGTTCCTGATGACTTGGGTTGTAGTTTTTGCCAATGCCTTTGCTTCAATCCACTTGCTGAAATAGTCAATCATCACAATGATAAAATGACGCTGGCCACTAGCCATTGGGAAGGGTCCGATAAGATCCATCCCCCAAACTGCGAAGGGTCATGGTGCGGTTATTGATCTAAGCGATTGAGCAGGCAAATGTTGAAGAGGGGCAAACTTTTGACACTGAACACATCGCTTGGCAAATGCTTCAGCATCTTTCCTCATGGTTGGCCAGAAATATCCTTGTCTCAAAATTCTTTTCTCCAAAGTTTTTGCTCCCGAATGGCTACCACATTCCCCGGAATGAACTTCCTGAAGTATGGTCGGAATTTCGTCCTCAGAGACGCACCGTGCTGAGGGAGAGATCAAAGTTTTCCTGTAAAGAACTCCTGCTATTAAATAATAATAGGCTGTCTTTCTCCTGAACCTCTTTTTGTCCTTGATGGAATGATGGAATTCTCCTTTTGACAAAAATAGCTCGAAAGGATCCTTCCAGGAAGGATTCTGATCGATTTGCATAAGTTCCCCTTCATCTGTTGCCGGATGAAAAAGTTCAAAGGTCACTCCCCCTGATGGAAGACCGAACTTTGATAACTCGTCTGCTTCTTAATTTTGTGTCCTTGGAATATGTTCAATGATAAACGATTTGAATTTTCCGATCTCTTTCTTGGCTAGCAGTAGATACTTCCTCAAAATTGGTTCTCTTGTCTCGAAATTCCCCAGAACCTGGGAAGCCATTACAAGTGAATCAGTTTTAACATGTAAGTGTTCTATGCCCAGTTCCTTGGCAAGCCTCAATCCAGCCAGAAGTGCCTCATATTCTGCCTGGTTATTTGTAACTGGAAAGAAAAACTTGATTGCCTGTTCAAGCTGGATGCCGTTTGGACTAACTAAAACCACTCCGGCTCCCAAGGAGTTTTTACCAGAAGCTCCATCCACATAAACGACCCAAGCCAAAGGAGATTTCACCATTTGTTCAGGACTGGGTTCTGTTGTATCAACCAAGAAATCTGCCAAGACCTGCGCTTTGATCGCCGTTCTGGGAATATAAAATATCTCAAACTCGCTTAGTTCGATAGCCCATTTGGCCAGCCTCCCTGAATGATTTGACTTTTCAAGAATACTTTTCAAAGGATGATCCGTGATTACTTGGACAGGATGAGCTTGAAAATAAGGACGAAGCCTTCGTGATGACATGACCAAAGCTAAGGCCAACTTTTCTAAGATCGAATATCTTGTCTCTGCATCCTTGAGGATATGGCTGACATAGTATATCGGAAATTGCCTCTTCTTTTCCTCCTGGACGAGGACAGAACTTACTGCATCTGGACCAACCCCCAAATATAAGAATAATATTTCCCCTTCACGGGGGCTCTGAAGTAGCGGAGTTGAAGTTAACTGCACTTTTAACTGTTCGAAGGCCCTGTTACACTCTTCGTTCCATTCAAATTTTGATCCGCCCCGAAGAACTTTAAAGAATGGAGCACTTTTATCTCCTGATTTGGAGATAAATCTGCTCAGCCCCGCCAACCTTCCTCCAAGATGCTGAACTTCCTTAGTATCACGAGGAGGAGTCATATCAAGAATGGTTTTTACCTTATCTGGGTTCGGTGCAAGGCCATCGGGAGTTAAGAGATGCCCGAGAAACTTTCCCTTGTTTGCTCCGAACACGCATTTTAATGGGTTTAATTTTAATTTGAACCTCCGCAGAGTAGCGAACGTCTCTACGAGGTCTTTCAAATGTGTCGAAAATGTTTTACTTTTTAGGAGGAGATCGTCAACGTAAACTTCAAGATTCCTGCCTTTTTGATGTTTAAAGACGGTATCCATCATTCTTTGATATGTTGCACCCGCATTTTTGAGGTCGAAGGGCATTACAAGATAGCAGTAACACTCATCGTTCGTGATGAATGAGGTGTGCGGGATATCAGGTTTGTGCATTTTAATTTGATGGTATCCAGAGAAAGCATCGAGAAAGCTCATAAAATTATACCCAACCGCGGAATCTACTAAGACATCTATCCGAGGCAGAGGGTAGCAATCTTTGGGGCATGCTTTATTTAGTTTGGTAAAGTCCACGCACATGCGCCACTTTCCACCGGATTTCTTAACCATTACAACATTCGACATCCATGTGGGATACTGAATTTCAGAAATAAAACCCGCTTTCAGGAATTTGGCAACCTCCTCTCTGATGAGCACCGCCAGCTTGGTTGCCACTTCTCTTTTCTTTTGTTGGACTGGCTTGAACTCAGGAGATACGTTCAGATGATGGCAAGCCACGTCCGGATCTACTCCTGGCATATCCTCCGCTGACCAGGCAAAGATATCCAGGTTCTCCAAAAGACAGGAGACCAGCTGCTCCTTCTCCTCTTCCAGCAACTCAGCATTGATGATTAGCTTCTTGTCTTCTCCTTCGGCAATAGGGACCTCTTGGGTCGCCTGGGCAGGTTCCAGGTGAGCCCCTTCTCGATCTTTCCCCTCTTCAGCAGCCTCTGAAGATTTAGCAATCTCAAGAATTTCGACCGTGGCCTCGGGAAGTGAAACGTCGGTGATCATATTGACGGTTCGCACGTAACACTCCCGAGCCACCTTCGGGTTGCTTCTGATCCGATACTGCCTTCCCTCGGCAGCAAATTTAAGAGCAAGGTGGAAAGTGGATACTATCGCTCTGTATGCATTGAGAATTGGCCTCCCGAAGATGGCACAATAGTTGCTTGGGGCATCTACCACCACGAAGTTGATCAACTTTATTACTCCGCCAAGAGAGATTAGGAGCTTTACTGAACCCTCCACTTCTTTCTTCTCTCCAGAAAAACCGTAGAGGGGCCCATCAATGGAAAGCAGAGGCTTCCCAGTCTTCAGGGCTTCAAAGGTTGGGCGGAAAAGGAGGTTAACAGAGCTGCCTGTGTCGATCAGGATCTTATGAACAGTATAATTTTCAATGACGGCCTTGATGACCACGACATCATCAAAGGGATTGGCGTTTGGAGGAAGGTCGTCCTGACCGAAGGTGACGATGGTGCTTTCAGGAGGGGAATTCGTGGTTGCTGCTACTTCTTGTTTCAGAACTCTCGCAATGCTGGATTTACGAGACGATTCAGCCCAGCTCCTCCGTGAATGCAATAAATGTCCCCCAGGGGGCCCACATCATTAACCTAAATGCATTCAGACGAAGGGTGAATGTCTCCATAGCAGCCGGCGTCTTCAACGTCGGCGCATTCCCAAGTTACCTCCACCGTTTCTTTTTTATTCTCAGTGGCCGGTTCAGCAGTTGCCTCTTTCCGAACTAGGCCCCGGAGCTTTCCTTCTCCCAAGAGCCTTTCTATCAACAAGCGGAGGGCCCGACAATTCTCGGTCAGATGCCCTCCCTTCTTGTGATATTCGCAGAAAAGGTTCGGATTTCGGTTTTGGACATCTGATCTCAGAGGAGTGGGTCTTCTGAAATCTGGTCTTTTCTGGAGAATTTGGACGACTTCGTCCATGGTAACATTCAGAGTAAATGACTCTTGCGAGTCATCATACTGGGTGGATGGAATAGCTGAAGATGGTTGCGCAGTATACTGTGGCAGGTATACTGGCATGATTTGCGGAAGAGGAACGGATGGAACGGGTGCGATGGCCAACGTCGGTTTCTGATCCTGAAACCGTTGATGGCCAATGAAGGGTTGCTTATTTTTGTAATTTCTTCCCCTCTGGGAACGGGGCTCAAAGTGGGATTGGTTTGATGGTGGATGATGGAAGGATGGATTAGACTGCTCCTTGTCGCTCACTAGCTTTGCGACGTAGCCAGGGTTACTCTTTTCTCCCCTGATGAATATGTTTGCCAAACTTATCATTTCCTGATAAGTTTTTGGCTCCCTTATGTTTGCTTCAAATTTCAGAGGGCCCTCCCTCAAGCCATGAATGAGGGCTACCCTGTACAACTCCGGATCTACGTTCTGGACTTCCATGATTTCCTTCTGGAAGCGGTCCACGAAACGGGCCCACGTTTCGTCTTCTCGCTGCCTTATATCAAAAAGGGCCGCAGAGCCACTTTTCCTCTTTCTCGAAGTAGAGAATCTCAGCAGGAATTCTCTGCGCAGCTCAGTAAAACAATTGATCGACCTGGGGCGCAACCCGTAAAACCACTCCCTTGCTTGTCCTTCGAAGGATGTCACAAGGAGTTTACACTTGGTTGCATCCGATAGGGTCCTCAGAGCAATGACCGACTCGAAGGCCTGTAGATGAACAGTGGGATCAATTTCTCCATTGAAAGCTGGCAGACGAGGCTCTCTGAAGTTATTCGGGGATGGCTCCCCTCGGACTTCGTCCACGAAGGGAGAAGTTTCTTTAATATCTTCGTATAGAGGAGCAGAATAGTAAGCCGCCTGAACTGCGGCTACTCGCAAGCCGCCTGGTAGGAGGAGCGGACAGCGGCTTCTGGCGGGTAGGAAGGATGAGCAGCGACCTCAGGCGGGTAGGAAAGGCGAGCTGCTCCTTCTGGCGGATAGGACAGGCGGGCTGCGTGAGAAGCCGCCCCCTGGAAATCAAGGACTCGGGTCGGCATGCTGTGCAAAACCCTCTTGCAGTGGCTGGAAGTTGGCGACTTGAGTTAGCGGGTAAGAAGGAGGTGGAGGAGGGACCGGAGTAACCGCCTGGTTAACCGCGGTTTGCTGTGGGACTAACCGCTCGGTTAGTAGTGCTAAAGCCTGACTGATTGCGTCAAGACGCTGGTCAGTCGCTTTCTGAGCCTGCTCGGCTTCTCTTCTTGATTGCTCCAAGGCTTCCCACATAGTCTTCGCTGTGGTCGGAGCGGTCTCCAAGAGGGAACTGGCGGTCTGACATTGTGGCAAGGATTTCACCGACAATCCGCGATCTGAAGGTCGCGTGTTTCTGTTGAAACCGAAATCGCACCTCCGAAGGAAATCGGAAGCTGCGGGCTGCCGGTTACTTTTTAGTTGGAGAGAGAGAGAGAGACCGCTAGCAGCGGTCAAGGCCAGACTTCGCCCGTCACAGCGAATGCCACTCCTGTGACGGGCTTTCCTTTGATTAAGAAGAAGCGGTTACATCGGGTTACAGATGCAGGAAAGCAGAAGCCGGCCGGTCAGACAGGTCGCAAGACAGGAAACTCGAGACCGCAGCTCAGACAAACGAGCTCCTGGATTCGAGTGTGCGTGCCTTGGGAACGTCGCCGCCCCCTATTTATAGGCTCGGGGGCCTGCCCGAATGGGCAGGGATAAAATAACCGCCTGCCCGGGTACAGGAGAAACGGGCAGGCGGTGGCGGGATATAGAAAAGAAAGAAGCCGCGCGGCTTTACGGCCTGCGCTTCCGATCTGTCTTGGCCGGAGACTGAAGATGCTGAGATCAAGGCGATGATGCAACCCGGGCGGTCTCCGACTTGAGACCGCGGCTTGCCTTCTGGACTTGGACCTTGATGATCTTCAATCCTTGGGGCGATCTGGATTCTGTCAGACCGCCCGGTTTGCGTTGGCTGGTGCTGATGGACTTTGTTGAACCCGAACCGGGCGACTTGTATCCTCAGGCCGCCCGGTCTGTGAGAAGGGCTACTCGGAGGCGGTCTTCTGGGTAAACAAAAGGGATGACAGAAAATACCTATGAGTCATCACCTAGGGTTCCACGGAGTCGGCACCGTGGAGGGATTGCTGGAATCCGGGATTTCTATTCTCAAAATTCTGCAATCTCCTCTTAACAGCCCCCATGCCTCTTATTTATAATAAAACATAATTATGACACTCCGGTATCAACGACTATGATTGGTTGGGGATGCGGAGGTCCCCATTTACACTAAATAAAACTGAAACGCAACAATACAATATATGAAAATGTAGGTAAACGACGAGCCGGACGTATCCGTGGTCGGATCGTCGATCCAGAGATGCTATATATGGCAGGTGGCCAATTGGCCCCCGTTCAACAACCCAGATTTATCAAAAAAAAAACTTCAACAGCAGCCTGCCTACCAGTAAATAGATTGCATTTTATAGACCCCCCCCCCCCCCCCCCCCCCCCCTTTTTGCTCAAAGTTAAAATCCATGTATTATAACAGCCCTCTTTAAAATTTACTATGGCAGCTCATGGTAACTCAAATTTAGCAAAAACAATTTCAATAGCACACGTCATTTTTAAGAAAAAAAATCAAACCACAAGACTATCTGCACTTGATTTAAATAACGAAGGGAAATAAGGAGGTGAAGAGGCTTCAAGAAAACTAAACCCCCCAAATCAAAACAGCTGCATGAACATATAGCAGTCGACTTACTTAAATAAAACTAGTATTAAAACTGAAATGAAGCAAAGGGTGGAGAGGAGAGAAAACTGATTTTAAAGCTCATATATATCAGAGAATGAGAAATAAAGCATCCTTCTTCCTTTCTTTTCAGAACATAACCATATGAAAAAGAAATTTTATATAAGAGGTAGGAAATAAATTTTTATTACCTTGTGTCACAAATGAAATTCCCAGATATTTCTCCCGTCAGTTAGATGAAGCAACAAGGGCTTTCAACACTTCAACAGCAGGTAACCTAGGGCTCGGTAACACAGGAGCTCGGCAAGAGGGCGAGGAAAAAGGAGAAGAAAGAAGAAAAGGAGTGAAGAGACGAGATCCCTTGATTTGGCGCTCGACAAGAGATATAAGACCTAAGTCGGTGGGGGAAATTTCTGGATATGGGGAAAAGACCCCCTTGAACCTCGGTGGATTCCACTTGCCATGAGATTTACAGTCGATTTTAAGTCAGTGATAAAAGGGGAGGGGCTCAATGGGAACTTCGGGGTCGTTTTGGGTTTAAGAAGGTTCTTGCTTACGATTCTCGCCATTCTCCTTTCGTTCTCCTTACTAATATATATATTAAAAAACAAGTCCAAGTATGAAACTATCTCAAGGCCAAATGAAAAAGTTAAATGGTAAATTGTGGCGGTCTAGATGTGTCGTTACATTAACTATGAAGCGACATGAATTAGTAGGGTGACAGAAAATACTGTAACAATATACACGGTACTCCCATATGCTTGGTTGCAAGAATGTAACAAAGAGTGAGGTGTGTATATATAATGGTAAGTCATAATCCTCGAAGTTTTACGTTGGCAGAAAGAGTGAGGGTGAGGTTAATACGAAATAAAAGCAATAAGAAACGATATATATATAGGAATAATTACCAAAACTAAACTTCCCCTGGAAGTTAGCATAATTACAAGTTGCCCCTCTTACTTTTGAAATTACAAAAACCTCCGGGGGGGGGGGGGGGGGGGGGGGGGGGGGGGGGGGGGGGGGTGGGTGGGGGGCTTTTTGTGCATGGATGTTATGAAATGTACTCTTACAAGGGAGACATTTGTAATTTCAAAAGTAAGAGGGGTGCAACCTATAATTTAGCAAACTTAGAGGGGAGGTCCTGGTAAATGACCCTCTCTCTCTCTTTAAGAGCATATGTTAAAAGCAAAGAAATCAAGTATTCCATTTAATGTGATGTGTAGGTATTAAAAATGAATATTTTTCATTAAGCATGTGATGAGGATCATGGTTCGAGGGTGAGACGACACTTATCAGAGCTCACATGAGTCTACATACGCAAGAGGCGAATATCTGATCATTGTATAGATGATCCGAACAGGTTTCACATTCAAAGTGTCAACATCATGCTTTTTATGTTTTTTTTTTAATTTCTATTTCATTTAAAATTAGTGGATTTATGTTTAGACCGTCCGTAATAGGTTCTATGTCTATAAATAGGGGGGATCTAGGGGCTGACTTTCAGATATCACAGAATTTGGAGAAAAATTTTGGGCTATCGCGGTCTTCCCACGGTGTCGATTTCATGGACCTTTGGTGCCAAAACCAAGGTAACTTTTTCCTAACCACCCTGCTCGCCATTACTATCCCACCACTAAATTGCCCCCTAAAAACTACTTACACCCAACAATAACCATCTCATACCTGATACCCAGCTGTAACTACTTATCCAGAACAGCAACTGCCCATTTCCTACAGCTTCCTCTCAGCAGAACAACCCCACAGCCACCCCAACCCAATTCCACCACCAGAATTCCTTCAGCCAGTCCTCCTGAAACCTACAACCCACTACCCACAATCCAATACTACAATCCTTTATTCAAGCAATCTTACATTGCAGCAGTTCTGTCTTCCCACCGTCTGCAGCCAGAAAACCTGTGTCCAGCCCTTTCCTCCGCTACAATCAGTCTGCAACCTGCACGCCTCGATCCAGATTCAGTTTCAGCCGTTCAACCACTGTCTTGTTCACTCCCAGTAGTCCAACACTTTAACCTCCACTACCCCAACAGGTAACCACCACCCATCCAAGCCCTCCAATCCCCTCCAATATTCATCCAGTTCCTAAAATCTGAACCAAATCCGATTGCTGTCCAGTCCCAAATCAGCCACCGTTCTCGTCTTCCGAGCTCATATTGCTTATATAAGTTCTAATTTAAATGCTATATTGCATTGTGTTGATTATTTGATGAAAATACATACGACTTGGGAAATCGATTTATAAAAATTTACTCAATTATAATTCTACTTAAAAGATTTGTTCACTGGACTTTTAATAGAAGCACTCTTTTCTTGAATTCAATTAGATCTTGCTTGCATTTCTAATGCCTACTATCTAGTGTGCATGCTTGTAAATTCTACTATTAATTTTAGAATGTATTGCAATTAAATGTTGGACAAACACAACACATCATTTAGAATCCTCTCGACACTACACTAACACTAAGTCATTATAGTTTCTATTAGGGCATTAATACACTCATATATCTCCGTCATGTGTTACTTTGATATCAGAGCCTCAGGTTGAGGCTTAGTCTAAGATACAAGAGACTAGAGCCTAGATTATTCATGACATATCATAGTAGTCATCGTTACTCCTCTCCTCAATTCAAGGATCCATCGTCTGTTTATGGTTGACCCCAAGGAACTCATCAAGGGAGACGCTCGTACTATCATAAGGGATATCATTATAATTCCTCTCCTCTATTTGAGGATCCAGAGCCTCATTACATTCAACCTCAGAGAGCTTCTCCTAAGAGGTCGTCGTACTATTATGATCATCCTCACCCCCAACCCTTCGTTAGTATTGATAAAGTTAATTCTCCAACACGACCCAATGTTTATCAAAAGCCACATAGAGGTCAAAATCATGAGAAAATCAATAACACAGAAATGCCGATTGTTGACCTCCAAAAAATTATATTAGCTCGGTTTTACACATACACACTCACTTCGATCAAATTAGAAATGACTTAAAGCACATAAGCACAAGGTTCAATATTATACGACCTAGGAGGTTGAGTCAAGTCACTCTTCCCACAGCTGAGTGCCCTGCGATGGGTTCGTCCTTGGAGAGTGAGCACGAGCGACCCAGTGATCCTGTAGTGATATGTCCCCTTACCGCTTGCACAAAGCAAGTAATGGTTGCACCACTTACCTCTAAGAACACTATTGCCATTGCTGATACTCATTTGCCGGATCATCCTAATATTGATATGTTTGTTCATGACCAGTCCAATTAGCCCCGTGATGAGCCTTCGCCTCTTGATGCAGATGAGATTCTAATGATCAATTCATTCACGAGCACAAGATCCTTAAAGTTTCTACGAGTAATATCTCTTAGATATTCCACCTGTTAGACTCAAGAGCCTAGTGTTTTGTACTTAGTGAATGCCCTCTTACGTTTGAGGACACTCCTAATATTTTGGGAACCTATCGTCGTGGATTGCTTTCTAGTCCAAAATCAGCTGTTGTTCTTGTCTTCCGAGCCTATATTGCGTATGTAAGTTCTAATTTGAAGTTTATATTGCTTTGTGTTGATTATTTGATTAAAAGATATACAATTTGGCATCTTGATTTGTAAAAACGTGCACAATTTTAATTCTACTCAAAAGATTTGTTCACAGGACATTTAGTCGAAGGACACTTTTCTTAAATTCAACTAGATCTTGCTTATATTCTAATGCATAATCTCTAGTGTGCATGTGTGCGAATTCTACTATTAATTTCAGAATTTATTGTAATTAAATGCTGGACAAACGCATGTGCATCGCATCATTTATAATCCTCTTGACTCTACACTAACACTAAGTCGTTAGAGTTTCTATTAGAACACTATCAGTCTATCACACTCTTGTATCTCCGTCCTGGGTTAGCATGGACTTGCGGCTCTAAGGAATGGAAAGAAGAACCTCATGAACGCAATAGTACCGTATTTTTCACTGAAATTAGTGAATATTTAGCTCTATGTCTGCATACGACTCCAGCTCAACCCTAGAGACAGTTTTGGCTCTAGGGTGAGCAAAATGATCTAAGCTTGATAAATAATTCAGAAGTCGAGTAAGTTTATGATCCCAACATGAATTAGGCTCTTGCTCCTTTATGTTGGGCAATAACATAAAAGAACACGTCAACTTAAACAAAGGAATTTGAAAGAAAAAAAACATGGAATAACCACACATAATTAAATAACTCGGAGGGTGTGGGAGAAGATTTCAACATCGATTATTCATAAGTTTTCCTTCAATCCACATCCCAATCAATTGCAAGCTTAATAACAACTAAAGTCACCATGATATTTCTGAGGTTATAGAGTCTTGGTTATTTACTATCAAAGCACATGTAATATTTTAATTTATTTGAAGCACATGACATCTTAATAGGCGGTACTATACTTTATTCCACAATAGAGTAGTGTTTCCAGATCACCTTAAATGTGGAATTGAGTAAATTTAGCACAACTTGAAAAAAGAAGTCATATATGCTAAAGGTTACCTTTTTCGAAAGGACAGCGAGCAGGATCTTCTCCGAAATACTGTGCCAATGAATCTGCACTTCTTCCCTGGAACATTGTGGTTTTGTAAGATGACAGAAAATTACTCTAGAAATATAGCTTCAAACAGTAATCATCAAAATGCCATACCACTTCACTATACAATGATATAAGTGACCGAACATCAGCTTCTGCGGTATCAAGAAAACTCTTTAAGGCCTGATAATGGAGAAGGAAAAAGTGAAATAAGCTCATACATAAGGATTGCATGTAAAACAAATACTATATCCATTACAATAAAATCCCTCCTAGCTCAAGTCATTTTATATGCAACACAAACTTCAAGTATCAGATTAAACAAACTTGCGTGCTTCAGTGCTTCTTATGTGACAGGGATCAACTTGAATTTTTGGACCATGAGTTTTTGGGCCCATTTGGGGCTAATTTATGATCTGCCACATTTGATATCACCAAATGGATGCTCCAAATCCACGGTCGCGTTCCGAGCAACGTTTCCTTTTTTTTTTAATATTTTCAGTATTTTTATTTAGTGAGATTCGACGACTATCGTGTTCATACAATCTGAGCCGTTCACGATGGTTGTCATGGAGTGTTTTTAGGCTTGTACGAGCTGGTTTCTTCATCTCAAATTTTTGTGGTGTTTCCATGGTCTTCCGGTTATTCCGTAGTGTTGACACCACTACCCCTAGGTGCCGACTCCTAAATATTATCTTTTCTTGCTTTGTTTCCCTATCTTACCCTTGTGCTGCCCCTCTCCCTGCCACCACAGCTAAACTCCTCCCTGCAGCCACCAAACAGCACTCTCCAGTCCAGCTGCCCACCTCCCTTCAATGTCAGCAGAGACCATCAGTCCAGCCCCTCCTCCACCTAAACCAACCACATACAGGCCTCCCCCAACCCAGCCGACCCACCCAGGCCCAATCCAGGGCCTGACCGAACCCCTTCCAGTTCTCCCCTACCATGGACGAACTCTACCAGCACCACTCCAAAACTATACCCTTCCTAATCCAGCCCCCACCAGTCCAAATCACCCACTTACAGCTGTAAAAGCAGTGTTACCACACCAGACAAACACCGCACCACTCCCCCCCCACCAGATCTGACATCTAAAATTCATCTTAGTAAAGACCCTCCTTCTGGGATTTACATTTCACTACACATGCAACTCACCATTCGAGTCTGCACGTATAGACAGATAGCAAACAAGCAAACGTTGTGATCATTAATTTATACTAATCCCTCAAACCCCTAACCTTATAAGACCATCAACAAGGTCGGTGCAACATTGATAACCATGGCGTAACAACATCAATGCTTGGGGCCAAAGTGTGCATGAGTTACAACAAAAGGCCCCGCTCCTTTGGTAGGTTTTGATAGAAAGGATTTGATTTTGGCTGAAAACTGACGGCGCGGAGGTTTTGGAATTGGGCCAAAACCAATTCCTTTGTTCGTTTGTAGAAAGATTTTCAGGCACAAGATTTGAAACTGCCAATTTTTCTGGTCAGTTGCAAGATGAAATTCAAAGACAAGAATTGATATTACAACTTATTGAGATGAATAATCATATGATCTTGTTGTTTTTTATGCATCAGTTGATCCAAAATCTATGGATACCTAGGAAGCGCCGGTACGGGTACGAGTACCGGGTACGATACGTATCCAGTACGGCGGTACGCCAAAATTTAAAAAATAATAATACGGGTGCGGCGGGATACGTTGTATTAAATATAATAAATCTATTTGTATATTCACACAAATGTAATTAAAAATCCTCAAAATAATAAAACATCAAGCATAATTGCATAAATCACCAATTGAAGTACGAATTCATAGTTAATGCAAATATACAATATAATATAAAGTTCTCAAACAAAAAATATTCATAATCATTTCAAATTTAAGGATGTTTATCAGTCATTTTCTTCCTCTTTTTCCCCATTATTGGAGATTAACGCATCTTCAACTTCCGGTTCGTCTAAAGACAACTTAGCAAAATATTAAACATAGAAAAATTCATGTTGAACAAGTAGAAACAATACCAAACTGAAACATCTAATCCTTAAATATATAGTAAAAAACAAAATGATTTAAATCAAATTATTTATAGTTTAAACGAAAAAAGATACTTAAATCTGAAGTATATTTTGTTACTACAATAAATAAGCATCGCTAGTTGCATTTCTGGGTATTTTTCTTTTCTAAAGACACACAGAAGTCTTTTGTTTACTTCAGAAAAATACACTCTTATTACAATATGCAGAACAATCTACCAAGTTCAAGTGTATCTACAGACTAGAATACAGGTGTATCCGTGAGTATCGGGTACGTACCGGTATCAGATACGTATCCGGTACGGGTACATGACCCTCAAGGAAGTATCAGTGCTTCATAGATGGATACAAATGGAACCTAAACAAGATCTAAACTGGATAAACTAAATATAAATTTGATTCCATATACTCTGGAAATCTCCAATGACTATATCATGCAAAATTAAGTAAACTCTTCCACAACACATTCTCCACAATTGTGAATTTCAAATTCTACAAAAAAATTAATTTCATAATGTATAGTGCGAACAAAATAAAGTTCCTAGAATAATAACACAGTTTCATAACTATCAAATTCATTACACACCCAAATTTTATATGCCACAGATTTACCTAAACACCATTTAAAAATAATTCAACATAAGAAATGAGCAAGACTTTAATTTTGGAAATTCTAAAACACTGAATTACTGCACAGAGTAATAGAGCATTAAATAGATTCCTAATTAGCACTTCAAGTGCAGACTTTCGTTGAGGGGCGGCTTATTTATTTACCTTGCAAAGGAAAGTGGCGCCGATAAGCCTACTTCGCAAGAGAGCACTAGCCATGCTCTCCCTCCCTTGCTCCCTCTCTCTACGGGTTCTCTCTCCTCTTCATTCACCAGTGATGTGTGCAACCGCTAATTGAGGAATAGAGACGACCTACACCTGAGAATAAACAGTAAATCAAACCTTGCACATAAGGGACTCGTCGTTCTCTCTCGCCCTCCTCGACGATTCTGGGTTTCTTCGTGCTCGGCGCTGTCGGAGAGGAGAAAAAAAGCGTGAAACAGCAGGGAGCCCCAAAACCAACCAAAAGTGGTCGGTTTTGGGGATAGATTTTGGTTTAAAGCCAATTCCTTCCTTAAAAAAGGCCAAACGAACACAAAAATTGGAATTGGCATACCCAATTCCATTTCTTTTTTCTCAATTCTTGCGAAACGGACGGACCTAAGTGATTTCCGATTTCAGTTCACTAATCCCGCACAGCCGACTATATAGGTACCCCACTTAAATTACTAAATGTAGGAAAATATGGAAATGAGAGAAATAAACTCAAATATTTTTATTAATTTCTCACATACATACAATTATTTGTACACTTATATAGGAAGAGAGGAAGGAGCTATAGTCTCATTCTACGATGTTGAACTAAATCCTAAAGAGGTAATGAACTCTAGCTTGGGCCTTGTAATGGGCCTTTGTACATATTTTATTAAACACTCCCCCGCAAGTTGGAGCATACAGATCGTAAGCACCAAGCTTGGACAAGAACTGATAATATAGCAGACGTGGTAAAGCTTTAGTGAGAATGTCAGCAACTTGCCTAGTAGCAGGAACATGTGTTTAGGTTCATGTTTAGGCAAGCAACAGGAATATGTTTTAATTCCAGTTTCTTCAGTTGAACCTTCTCCCAAATGAAGTGAAAATCGACTTCGATGTGTTTAGGTTCATGAAATACAGGATTCTTGGCAATATGTATAGCAACTTGACTGTCGCAAAATAGAGTGGCCGGTGAGGAGAATTTAACTCCCAGGTCACTTAGGAGGCTTTCCAACCATGTAAGCTCCGACACAACAAAGTCATTGAACGATACTCAGCTTCGGAAGATGAGCGAGCAACCACTAACTGCTTCTTGCTGCGCCAGGTGATAAGGTGTCCACCAAAGTATGTACAATATCCACTTGTAGAACGACGATCATCTAGAAAGTCAGCGTAGTCAGCATCAGAGTAGGAAATAAGAGATAGGAAGAAGAAGGCTTGTATACAAGCCCTTGTCCAGGAGCAGTCTTCAAATATCGGAGGATGCGCTCAACGGCCTGGAGGTGAGAGATCCGTAGAGCATGCATGAATCGACAGACAACTCCAACAGCAAATGATATATCAGATCATGTAACTGTAAGATAAATCAGCTTCCCTACGAGACGACGATAATACTCTGGGTTTGGAAAGAGTTGATCGGAGTCGGAGGCATGAGCGCAAAGCTTGTGATTGACATCCATAGGGGTATCAGCATGCTCACATTCAGAATAGCCAGCAACATGAAGAAGGTCAAGACAGTACTTTCGTTGAGATAAGACAAGGCCATCAGGATGTCGTGTTACCTCGAGACCAAAGGAGTACCGAAGATTTCTCAGGTATTTAGTTTGAAAAACAGAGGCCAAGTTGTAAGACCCGAACTTTTATGTCGGATATTTTAATACATATTTTAATATATAATAGAAAGAATAAATTAATTCCCCTATGATGAAAATTAAAAATCAGTACTGATTAGACGTCGCACGTTTAATTTTGAAGTTCGAGATTGTCGATGTTTTTGTGACGCTCGTTTCGTTTTCAGTATAACATTTCGTTATTGAAATCAATTTAAGTTTCTGTCTTAGCTTTGTGGCTGATGGCTGAATTGAACCGGCATGAATTGATTTAAGATGGTTTAGATTTGGCTTTGGCTAAGCTGGCTAGTTTTCAATGTCAGATAGTGAGAGGCTTTAACCCCTTTTGTGATTAAGGGAGGCTGGTAGGTTATTTTTAAAGCTGATTAATGAATATGAAGCTTCTTATTATGAAGCTGAGCTTATGATCATTAATCTAATAGCTGATATAATGGTTGGGATTAAGAGAGGCGGTGGGCTGACTCCCTTATACTTATCGATTTGGCTCTCCTCCGATACTTATATTTTCATTTCCATTCTCTGGAGGGCTCGACGGTGCTGGGGGAAACGCTAGGGCATAGCTGCAACTGCTTCCTTTCACTCGACGACTACTTCTCTTGTCATCAGTGCTGGGAGAGCCAGAGAAAGCTACTGCCTTCTTCTTGCTTCTAGTTGACTGGTTCTGTGCTTGGCCGGCAGTTTAGGGCTTTGACTCCCACACTGTAAGCACTTCTCCTTCCTCTCCCCCTCACCCTCCTCCTTCCTAATTGCTGAAATTCAGTAGTATTTACAGTTGTTATACTATGGCTTGGCCGGCTAGGGTTCCTGATATGAGGATTATCTGATTTGGGCTTTTCTTACTCCTCTCCCCCTCTTCTTCTTCTATTTTATTTCCCCTCTTTATTTGGATTCTTGGATATTGGTTGGCTGTTAATGCTAAGAAATGGGATTTGTTGAAGGGGGTTTGGTGTAGTCTTCCTGATGAAGGTTATGCAGAATTTTTGTGATGGTTTTAATTGAGAATATTCTCTTCTTACTCTCATTCCTCTTCTCTCACCCTCACTTACAATTTCTAAAATGGAATTTATAAAGAGGGACTTGCTGTTGTTGTTGGCTCTTGATGGTTGCCATTGGCTACCATAGTTGATGGCTGTTGTTGTTGGCTCTTGATGGTTTCTATTGGCTGTCATAGTTGATGGTTGTTGTTGGCTCTTGATGGTTGCTAGTGGCTGCCATACTTAGTGGCTCTTGTTGGCTGACCTTTCTTGACTCTTGTTGGTTACAATTAGCGACTGAAATCTGATCTAAATAGTGGCTGAAATTTGAGTTTCCATAGTGGCTGAAATCTGATTTTGCCCTTTTTCTTAGATTCACCTAGGTTATTCCTTCCTTAGGAAGCTCCTAATAGCTCGTAGTTGTGGTCTTATAGGAGTCTACTCGTAGCTATTTAACGGCGCAACCCTAAAGTAAATGCCTTCTTGATACTGCAGAGGATGGCGTCCGGCGATAGACGCGACGAGAACCCTATGAAGGACAAGGGCAAGGGAAAAGTTGTAGTGAGTCTTTACCGCTTTGATTATGTATATTTGAATTATTTTGAAGTATGAACATGTAGAATTACTTTACTCTGAGCTATTTTTTGCATGCACACTGAATACTAATTGAATTGAATTGAAGAGATTCGAAGTTTGAAATCACTGAAAATTATGAAATCGCAAAAAGGCTAAACATGGATTAACAAGCGATAGAAACTGAGGGGAAAATTATATAAATATTTCCTACATTTTGAAAATGAATAAGAACTGAATATAAGAAGAATAAGAAACTGAGTGTGTGTCGACGCATAGAAATATTGGTACGGGCTGCCTTGACGATGAAAGATATACATCATAAAAAGGGTAAGTATGGTAACCTTCTTGACGATTGAATGTAAAACTTGAAACTTCAACAAATGAAGGTTGACATCAAAATGATCATATATCAACGTGTAAATAAAAATATCAAATGAATGAGCCTTCAGAAGGAAAGATATTGATGCAACATAACAATGCAAGGTATACACCATAAAAAGGAACATATGGTGACCTTGAGGATGATTGGATATAAGAGATTCAAGAAATGCGGACAAAAATTTAATAAACATACATCTATTGTTACAAAGGAGGAGCAAGACCTCTGCGAGAGCGAGGTGGACATGGGTACTTGGAAGGTGTACTTGTAACACTCCTACCTGGTTTAACAACATTTCAAAAGTGCGTCCGGTACTCAAGCTATGAAGTAAACTAGGCAACAATAATAAATTGATATCCTAGTAGAAAACAACTAACATACACAACGAAAATAAAAGACTGGAGCTAGGGTTAAAGAAATAATTTAAAATTTGATTCATAGAGCCAACTAGAATTGTAAAGGACAACAAGTCTAAATAATTGAAAATTTTAAATAACACCTGATACATTTAAGTTCATATATAAGTGATTCATCATACTGAAAGAAAAGACAAACTAAAATCGTGGATGGACTGTTTGGCTCACTCCAGTGAGCTCTCCTCCGCTGCAGGTTTCTCAGCCGAAGCGCGACCCGTCATTCTCTGTTCCTCTTCACACAAAGTCGCGCACCATTACTCTGCCCCCTTTTTCATCGAGCCCTATGTCGTATTATTTCATTATTCACTTGATTGATTAATTAAATGATAAAAAAGAAAGGAGTGGGAAAATTGCAGTGTTGGTGTTGTAGTGAAACTGTCCCCTCTCCAGTACCTCCGACGACCGACACAAAGATGTTCGTCAAGGTGGCACGACCGAAATATTTGGAGGCTACAAGTCATTCATGTTTTAGCTTGTCCTGCTGTCACCCAACTGCCGCCACCTGCCGTTCTCATTCAACATGACACCCTATTGCCATTACTCGTATGTGTAGAGACCAATGATGTTTACATCAACTTGCCTCTAGCATGCACGAAGATCGATATTACCTTGAGCAATCGTCGGGAACCCCCACTGAGAAAGACGTGGATTCCGACTATAGTTTATTCGCTACCCATCTACTGGAACTGAGATACATCTTTTTGACAGGACAATGATGTTTGGCATTGTTCTGACGGGAGATTAAGGAACTAAATGATCATCCACGCCTTCAGGTCTAGACCTTGTGCCAGGGTTTCAAGCTTAAGTAAAAGCTCGAAGAAAAGGAGGGATAATGTGTTATGGGCATAAACCAATTGCCTTTTTACGTCATAAATTAAGTATCTTCATTTGTTAACCCGAAATCCTGCGCCACAGTCGAAGCCAGACCGGTTCAGAGCCAATGCAAGTTTCAGACATCCGGCAGCTTGGGCGGTTACCCTCCTGGTGGTCACCATCCTCGGCTTCGAGGGAGCAGGCGGTTACGTACTAGGTAGCCGCGCATCCCTCCTGCCAGCTCTCAGCATCCAGTCTAGAGGAGCTCAGGGCGACCACCTAGAAGCCCTCCTAAGCCCTCCTCCTGAGTTAGCAGTGGCTTGTGCGATTACAACCTGTTGTAACCGCACGAGCCCTCCTCTCTCTTTAGTTAGCAATGACTTGTGCGGTTATAGCCTGTTGTAACCGCACGAACCCTTTGACATTAATTGCAGCATTAATTGCTCCCAACCATCTGGGCAGCCTACCCCCAAGTATAAATAGGGGGCCAGGGGTGCTTAGAGGGGGACACAGAACTTGAGCCAGAATCTGCCATATTGTGAGTGCGGTTACAAGTTCTGAGTCATCAGGTGCCTCTAGTTTTCTGTGTCTTTCGCCTTGTACCCCATAATAGCTTGTAATAGCCTCTTTGTGGAATATTTTTTCTCGCAGCAAGTGGTATTCCCCGCTGCGGGTAAATCTAGTGTTCGCCGATGCTACCGGCAACCTCTTTTTTGTGCTTTGTTCGTTCGGTCCTCAAAGGCTAGTAACCAATTGCTTGCAGTTCCTGATTCCTCCGCTATCCGCCTGACCCATTGCTGAGTGTGGAAGTTGGTGACAATTTTGGCATCAACATTATTAATGTTCGTGTCTTTGGTATGACCTTTCTTTCCACAGTGGCTGCAAACTGGAGGGGGACCGCGAGAAATCCCAGCGAGCGCAGAGTGATCAGTAACGGAACCAAGAGTGCGACGCCGATTCTCATCAATGAGGAGCATGCTGAAGGCCTCCCGAAGAGAGGGTAGAGGCTCACGATGAAGGACATGCAAGCGAACATTGTCAAACTCCATGTTGAGGCCCATAAGGAAGACGTGAGCCCGGAATCGATCTTTCTCTTTCTAAAGGGCCTGCGCATCAGCAGTACAAGCATCAGTAAAGGCGTTGAAGAAATCCAGCTCCTGAGAAAGACGCTCAAACTCAGAATAGTAGGTAGAAACGGTCGTAGTACCCTGCTTCAGCTCCAGAACACGGCGAGTGAGCTCATACACTTGCATCGAGCTGCCGGCCTGAGAGTAGGTATCACGAACCCGGGTCCAAATATCATATGCGGAGTCGAACAACATATAACTGCGATACACCTGGGGGGACATCGAGTGAAGTAACAATGAGACAACCAAGGAATTGTCCGCATCCCATTTTCTCCATGAGGGATCGGTACGTGGTGGCTCAATAGTGGTATCATCAATATGTCCGTATAGCTGGTGACTGCGAATAACATGTTGGGCTGCCCTAGACCATTCCAAATAATTTGTGTCATCCAAGGCAACAGTGGTAATCTTCAACGAGACAGACTGGCCATGACTTCGAGGAGTATCGGCAGAGGTACCGAAGAGAACACCGGAGCCAGATTGGCCATGACTCCGAGGAGTATCAGCAGAGATACCAGAGAGAACACTGGCTGGGGAAGCAGCGGAGGGGTCGGATGGATCACCCATCGGAGAGACAACGATCTCTAAAATCAGACGAAACTACATTATACGGGTGTCGATCGGGAAGAGAGATCGAAGAGGAGAGAGCAGCCTCAAACGATCGGGAAGAGAGATCGAAGAGGAGAGAGCAGCCTCAAAGCAGGACTGGAATCGGGAGCAGCCTCAAAGCATCACTCCTGCGGTTAGGGAACAGCAGAAACAAGCGACAAGCAGCAGGAATCGGTGGATAGCAGCGGAAAGGAGCAACAGAAGGCGTCGACACAGCAGCAGGGAGCATCAGAGATGAAGAACGGCCTCACATAGGACCTGCGACGGCAGCTGGAGCAAAAGAGAAGGAGCGACAGGAGCAGCGTCTTCACTGGAGAACGGCGGCATCGTTCTCCTCAGCAACCGACGGCGGCGTCGGCTCCGCCGGACAGCCGCATCGGCGGGACGTGCACGAGGATCCGCTCAGATTGAGACGATCTGTCGATCGAAGCCGCGAAGTGATCGAACGAAGGAGACGAACGGGAGGAAGAGCGGGAGACGGGATGCGCACGTACGAGATTTCTCAGGAGACGGGATTAGGTTAGCGGCGCACGGAATTAGGTTAGGCTCTGATACCAAGTAGAAAGGAGGAAAAATACTTAATTGATTGTATTCATCCATATAGGGCATAATATATAGGAAATACATTGACACTTACAACTTGACTAACGATGTGGGACTAAACCCACAAACATACAAATAGACTAATATAATAATACAAACTAATAATCTCAACTGATTGTGCAACAGAAATTAAGTATTCAACATAAGTTTAGTACTGTCTTCCACCTTTAGACTGACAGTTAATCTGAGACGACCATTAGGAACTTAGAGGATATATTGAGGTTGTGTATAGTTGATTACATCGGCAAGTGAGAAAGCTACATTCACTTTGTAAATTTTTCATACAACAATGGTTCTCAATAAGGTAACAAGATGACACCCACTGTTATCTAGCAAAAAGCTGATGTCAATAAGCTTTTGAAAAAGGATGAGTACCACAATATCATCAAGAATATTCAGCTTAATCAAACAATGCTGAAAGTGGCCTCAGATATGTAGGCAAAATGCCACAACAGCAGGCATCAGATGTTTAGTTCAATGTACGCAATAGAGTTTATGTGACGATCAAGCCGGCGAATGACGTGTATAATCAGAATATATAAGAAATTGAGCCTATGATTCATTGGACCATTTGAAGTTATAAAGTGCATGTTGTGATGGCATGCATGCTTTCAATACCTGCAGAGTTATGCAACTTACACTGTTTTTCATGTATCATCTCTAAGGAAGGCCATATTGGACTTCAATCAGAAGATTGTGCTGGATCAGACTCTAGTGGATGAGAAATGGTAACCAAGGTCGAACATGTCTGTATTGTGGTTTTGTAAGTTCGCAAACTCTGAAATTAGGAAATTTCATTGTTATGGTTTTGCGGTGGGATTGGGGTAGAAATGAACACGCCTTGGAGAAAAAGTTTGACATGCGAGATGATTACCCATGGCTTGTTTTCTTTAGGTACTTTCTTTATTTTCAAGGAAGAAAAGTATTAAACGGGGGATAATTTTAACATCCCAATAAATTTGGACTTTATTTTCACGCAATTAAGGGTCCGTTTGGGGCGGCGTCGGGCCGCCGGTGCGGGAGGAACCTCCGCCGCAAGGTGGGAAAACAAACACGCGCCGCGCGCGGGCGGCGGCGTTTGCTCCCGCTATCCCCTGCAGAACGGAGTTTTCCCTCCACCTCCAACCCGGCCTCCCCACCTCTAGTCGCAACCGGCTTTCATTCGCTGCCTCGCCGGAGCGCTGACGCCGCCCAAACGGACCCTAATTTTGGTGTGAACATAATAATATAGTTTAAATTGTGTATTTTTTGAGGAAAATGATATATAATTTATTCATTAGTATTAATGCTTATTCATGGACAAAATAATCTCATTTTCCGAATTATCACGTGTCCAAAATTTCAAATCCTAAATTTTGACTAGGATGTCCATTAATTAGTGTAAATCCATCCATGGATGCCAAAAGGCATCTAGCGTCCATGATAGATAGTGGGAAGTGAGGAGAGTTAAAATAACTCACCATGATTAAAAATCCCCCAACCGTCTAACTCCTTGTTCAATCTTCCGCATTTTTCTTAGCAACCGACCAACATTAGGAGGGGAGTTCTTGGTTAGAAGTCGGAAGAAGAGCAGGACATCTATTATGGTCATTGAAATATTGTTAGTTCATGTATGTATGGTTCTTAGGATTTTAGAGTATTAATTAGCTGATACATTGGTTAATTTGACTCAAGGATTGTAGAAACAATCTCGTTGAAACAATACTTCAATTCCCTAATGAAACACCATCATTTATTTACCGAAAACCTAAACTTTGACAATGAGGATTTCGGTTGCTATGATTTGTTTTGTTAACAGAACTAGGCGTCAACATTGTGTCTGTGACTGGAAGCAATTTGGCGGGCTGGGAAGGCTCATAACAAGGATCATAACAAGGATCAGCTATATAACAAGGATCATAACAAGGATCAGCAATTTGACATTGGTTGATAATAAATTAATCTGTAATGATTCTCATAATTTGGCATTGTTGAATAGAATATGTACAAAGGCTCATAACAAGGATCAGCTAGAGCTCATTACCTCTTTACGATTTAGGCTCCGTTTGGGGGGACTTATTTTCACCGGTCAAGCGGTTACGACCGCATGAACCGGACCTTAATCAAGGTCCGGTTCATGCGGTCGTAACCGCTTGACCGGTGAAAATAAGTCCCCCCAAACGGAGCCTTAGTCTCATATCTTAGAATGGGATTGTAGCGCCATTCCCCGCTTATCCTGCCCTCCTCTATGCTGGATTTATAGCGCAGTTCTGCTACCTTCCGGGGCCCACCTGGTTGGCTTCACCCGCGGGCTCTCCTCGTCTGACCGCTCAGATCGCCTTACGCCTTCCTGCCAGAACTCCTGATCGCCGAGCTCTTGGCTCTCTGTAACCTTCTCTTCCTCTTCTTTTGTTGTGTAGGCGCAAAATATCATTGGTAAAGGGCGACTGTCCAACGGGCTCTATACTCTGGATGTTCCTCCCGTAGTTTTCTCCTCCGTCAATTTTGTTGATTAGCGTTGGCGTCTTGGGCATGCTCCTTTCCATATTCTCAAGAAAACTCTTCCCGATCTATCCCTCACTGACTTTACTTGCGAGTCTTGTATGTTCGAAAAATAACATTGTTCTTCCTTTCCCCCTCATTGTACTCGGAGCAATGCTCATTTTGCTTTAGTACATTCTGATATTTGGAGACCTTATAAAACAGCTAGTGTTTCTGGTTACCTTTATTTTCTTATATTTATTGATGATTACTCTCGCATGACATGCCCCACTATATTGGGATAAAGGCTTGAGTGTTGTTGTTACTCTCACATGACATGGTTGTATTTACTTCACGATCGTTCTGAACTAACTCTTGTGTTTCGTTTCTTTATTGCTGAGACTCATACACAGTTTTCTAGCTCCAGTAAAACACTTCGAACCGGCAATGCGCGTGAATACACGAGTCATGTGTTTACTAATCTATGTACTGAGTTTGGGATCATCCATCAAACCTCATGTGCTTATACCCCCCAACAAAATGATGTAACTGAGCGCAAGAATTGTCACCTTTTTGAGGTCGCTCGCTCACTTATGTTTCAAATGCAGGTTCCCACACTTTATTGGCATTTCGCAGTTTCTACAGCTTGTTACCTCATCAATCGCATGCCCTCCTCTATTCTCAACTATGAAACTCACTTTAGCCTTTTATTTCCCTCAACGCCTCTCTTTCCAGTCATGCCTTGCATCTTTGGCTGCACCTGCTATATTCACTATCTTGGCCCCTTCACCGACAAGCTTGCTCCTCGTGCTACCAAATATATGTTCGTTGGTTACTGTCGCACTCAGAAAGGTTATGTTTACTACTCTCCCGTCGATCGGAAGGTTGTTACATCTGTTGATGTGACCTTCCTCGAAGACCAGCCTTATCATGCTTTACATATTGCTTCTCCAGCACCTCCCACACTTCCACGCCTTACCGTTCCTGTTACTTCTCACATACCACCTCTCCTCCCAACACCAACACTATACCCACAAAACCACCTCTTCTTCGTGTGCACACTCGTCGTCCTACTCGTTCTGATGCTCTGCAACAGTTGTCCTCTACTGATGATACCTCGCGGCCTGAAGATCCGACACCAGTATCTACCGCTCACTCCCTGGCCAATTATGTGTCCTTGCATCTCCTCTCTCTGTCGCTCCACAAATTTGCAACTTCTTTGTCCTCTATTTCCACCTCTAACTCTCTGCACGAGGCTCTTCAACATCTGGGGTGGCGGGCGACCATAGATGAGAAAATGGCTGCTCTTTGGGCAAATTAGACTTGAGATCTTGTCCCTCTTCCTCCTGGACAGACCTGTGTGGGATGGAAGTGGGTCTTCGCTGTGAAACATGGTTCAGACGGGACGGTTGAACGCCTAAAAGCTCTACTTGTGGCTCGTGGGTTTACTCAGCAACACGACCTCGATTATGACGAGACCTTCTCACCTGTCGCAAAACTGAATATTGTTCGTGTCTTGATCTCCTTAGCTGTTCATCGACAGTGACCACTAAATCAATTGGATGTTAATAATGATTTCCTCAATGACGATCTAGTTAAGACTGTTTACATGCAACAACCTCCCGGGTTTGAGACCACGGGGGAGTCCCCTGTTTGTCACCTCAAAAAATCTCTTTATTGTCTCAAAGAGTCTCCTCGAGCATGGTTTGACAAGTTTAGTAAGATTGTTCGTGATGTTGGGTTCACTCGAAGCTCAGTTGACTTCTCTCTCTTTACTCATCATCGTCCGACAGGCACAGTGATCTTCTTGGTTTATGTCGATGATATTTTGATTACGGGTGATGATTTCAAAGGAATACACATGATCAAGCAGCACTTGTGTAACGGCCCGTAAACCGCCATAATTTAATTACGTTATTCTGAGCAAGTTTTTGTTAAACGGGGGAGGGGTAGACCAAAAAAGACTTGGAATGAAACTATAAGGAAAGACATGATGTACTTAGGCATTAGTGAGACTATGATTAAAGATAGGGCGCAATGGCGACAAAGGATCCATATAGCCGACCCCACTATGGTGGGATAAAGGCTTGAGTGTTGTTGTATTTCGAGCAGGTTTTCACAATAATATAGCGCAATAAATTCAGTAAAAATCCCATGAGAAGTACCAGAAGATAACATAAAACAACTTTTCATTCATTAAAACATAAGGTACATCATGTCACATGCCAGAGTACAGGGAAAATGATTGCTAAGACAAACTAGGACATAGATACAATATACAGACTGTAACAAAACTCTAACCCGTGCTCAAACCACGTCCTCTCTTTGCTTCCTTTCTGATGTAGGGTAGACTACGTGGGTGTACGACTAATATGCAATCCTAAGTGAAGTGTCGGGGAAACAACTCGACAACCATAAAAAACTATATGTAACACATGCAAGATCCGATGGCGAATTCAAGACATAATAATAATTAATTAATTAAATCGCACGCGTATGATTTTAACAAAAGTAAAATAATTTCTGTAAGCAAAACAAGGCTTATGCTTTCCTCCGCGTGGAGGGCCAAAGCAAGAGCGCGCGGCAAATCGATCCTGCAAATCGCATTAATAATTCAGAGCAAACAACTACGAAACAAGAGATCCAATAAACATGAAATCACATAGTCATATATTGATAATGAGAACAAAGATCCATGCAACAATAAAACACTCACAAAACATGGGGGCTGCCGGGGGAGGAGATATCCGGCGACGTACATCGAGATGGTTGCTGAAACCTGAAGGAGCAGCAACCGATGGATCGGATCTAGGAGGGAAGCCTGGAAAACAGAGCATGTTTTGCCCTGTTTAGAGGGGAAAACAGGGATCTGGAGGGGCTTGCAGGTGGTTGGGAATGCAATTGCAAAACAGGGAGGATTTGCGGCTGGCAGGGGCAGTGAAACTGCAACTGCAATTGACAGCAGCATCGGCAAACAGGGTTTTGGTGGCTGTAGATGTGAGTCTAGATGGCTGATGTGGTGGATCTGGGCGGGTTTTTGGAGGGACAGTAGGGTATAGGGGAGGCGGTGGCTAGACAACAGGGATAGGGGCGGCGGATGGCTGGGAGGGGCCTGGAAAGGCGGCGGCAACAAGGGGAGATCTGGACTGGGCGGCGGCAGCAAGGGGAGATCTGGACTGGGCGGTGGCTGCAGGGAAAGGGCTGGACAGGGCGGTCTTTTGCTGGACAGCAAGCAGGAAGGGCGGCGGCTGGGTGTTTGGAGGATTGTATGAGCGGTGGTGTAGGGATTTGAGGGAGGAGGAAGGTGGCTAGGGATAGGGGTTACCTTTGGGGAGCGGGAGAGGGATTAGGAGTCATCACCTAGGGTTCCACAGAGTCGGCACCGTGGAGTGATTGCGGGAATCCGGGAATAGCTTTCTCCAAATTCTGCAATAGCCCATGGCAGCCCCCATACACTCTTATTTATAATAAAGAGATAGTAGGGCATCCCACCATCGACAACTATGATTGGCTGGATATGGGGTAGCCCGAAGCAAAAATGACAATGCAATATATGAAATCGTGTCGGAACGACGGGCCGGACGCATCCGTGGAGTTGGATCATCGATCCAAGTACGCCATCTATGGCAAGTAGTCAATCGGCCCCGAATGGGCCCAAAACTCGTCCTCTGCTGCGGGTCCGCGTCTCCGATCCGCATCACTTTCAGTCTCCGCAGGCAACCTCCTAGCGGGGCCTGATACATTGGCGGTCTGATCCTAAAAATAGAAATTAAATACCAGCTAGTTTAGAAAACTAAGTGAGTCTCTTACCTCTTCAACCGCACTATAGACAAACACGAAGAGACACCATCAATATGCAGTTATATATATATGAACATGTGTAGCAGGAAAAGTGAAACAGTGGAGTAAGCAGTAAACGTACAGTAGCAGTAGCAATGAACTGGTACAAAAGGAATAAACTGTTTCACGTATCAAATTCATTATTTATTTTATTCTTCGTATCTGTATTCAGTTCAGAATTTTCTTATCATATCTCGTTCTTCCGAAATGATGAGGGTCATTCTCAAATCTATCAGTCATTTGGGCTCATCAAATCAATGCCAAAAGGGAACAACCACTATGATCCAAGAGTCATTCTAGTGATGAAGACGAACTTGAGTATACCAATCGTAGTGGGCAGAATTGTATATGCAATTGATCGGGAGAGCGCCAAGATTCTAGGGCTTGATTGAATGGGGATTTGTTGGATTGGTGTGGTGCGTCGCTGCATGAGTCTTTTGTGGCTGCGTGAGGAAGGGTTCTGATACCAAGTTGGTACGGGCCTCCAATTGTGTGTGGGTGAGCGGGCGTGTAAGGGAGAAGTCCCGGAGAAGATCCTTACGACCTTTCTTTGGCCTCGTCTTCCCAATGGTGGGGATACAGTAAGAGTCGAGCTCGACCGAGAGAGAGGAAGAGGGGAGTCTTGCTCAACCGTAGCCCTGACTTAAGGAGGAGAAGAGGAGGGAAAACTAAGAGAGGAAACTGAGTGATAACTCTTGTCTGTCCATCTCATGACCCAATGGGCCCTTAAATAGAGAATACATAAAGCTTTTACAATTAGGTCCATATACTCTGACTGAATCCATACATACACAAATTATAAAATACAAGACAAACCTAAAATAAAGACGCAACGTGCACCGACACGAACATTAATGAAGATACATAATTTGTCATAAAAGGGCGACTAGCCTATGCCCATTGTAACGACCCAAATTTTAAGATCGAAGCAGTGACATGTATCATATCATTATTTGCGAACACTTGGTGTACACCAAAGTCGTACAAATACAACAACAACACTCAAGCCTTTATCCCACCATAGTGGGGTCGGCTATATGGATCCTCTGTCGCCATTGCGCCCTATCTTTAAGCATAGTCTCATTAATGCCTAAGTACATCATGTCTTTCTTTATAGTTTCATTCCAAGTCTTTTTTGGTCTACCCCTCCCCCGTTTAACATGTCTAGTGACTAAACTCTCACAACGCCTAACAGGTGCCTCTAATGGTCTCCTATGTACATGTCCAAACCATCTTAAACAAGCTTCTCGCATCTTCTCTACAATTGGCGCCACTCCTATCTTATCCCTGATACATTCATTCCTAATTTTATCCAGTCTCGTGTGACCACACATCCACCTAAGCATTCTCATCTCCGCGACTCCCATTTTTTGCTCGTGTACACCATTCACTGCCCAACACTCAGAACCGTAGAGCATTGCAGGCCTAATTGCAGTACGGTAAAACTTGCCTTTAAGTTTTAGTGGTACTTTACCAAAGTCGTACAAATTAGTGATACAAATATATTTATAAAATTAGTGTTTAAATATTAATTAAGCAATAAGAGAAAAAAAAATGAATAACGCTTGGGGTGTCAATAGACATGTCTCTTTAATTGGAATTACAAATTGATTGTATGTTGGGCTGCATTTAGCAATTTTTGACTTTTGTTACAAAGTGAGCTGCCATTAATAGAAGAATATATTGCTGGTTGTTTTGATATGGAGACAGATTTTGGTGTTGGCTTATTTTGACACTTGGCTGACACTTGGCCAAGCCAAGTGTTGGTTAGATTGAGTCTTGAGGCTTTATTTGATGACACTTGGCTTGACTTTTGGTTGTTGGTGTAATGACATATAGCTGATTTTTGCTGGCAGCAATATAACACTTAGCAAAGTGTTATTTGACATACTTGACACTTGGCAAAAACCTCACCAACTCCACCTCTTATCCTTGTGCTATAAAAAGGCAGCCCTCCCTCTCATTCTCTCCCACTTTCCTTCAAGCTTCCAAGCCTACTGCTGCTCCTTTTCTCCTACCCGTGTGCTACTCCCTACTGCTGCCCCTAGCTGCTGCTGTTCCCTTGCTATACTTCAAGGGTAACGTATCATGATGATAATTGCAAGTAAAAGGAAAAGGAAGTTATTCAAGGTGAGCACTTATCGCTTTAATTATGCTTAGTTACTGTAATTTTGGAATATAAAATTGTATCACCTTTGCATGTGCATTAACATTATTTGGATGAAAATAAAGAGAGAAAATTTAGATAAAAACAATGGAAGAAAATATTTAAAGTGTTAAATGTAAACAATTGCGCATTTATGAAATTAATAGATTGTATTAGGAAAAGATAAAAGATGTAACAACTCTACATAAGGAATTGTGATGGATTTCGAATCGTATGTAGAGGTTATCTACAGATGGATTCACCAGTGTAGGGGTGAGCCTACATTTATGCCTTTCGGGGGTGGGATCCTCGGATCCAATTCAAGTTTGCATGCCTTAACAATTCCCGTAAGATGAAATTAAAACTAACGCTTTGTGATATGTAATGAAATATTTTTGCCCTAAAGGGGTGTTATAAACGGCATATTATGGTGATGTTGCTTTCATTTATAGAGTTATGAAATTAAACTTTATGCGTATTATTATTGGAATTTTGTGCTTGTATAGCAGTTAAAGGGGTATGATGTTCGCTTAGTCATATTTTTATGACTAAGCCCGTCGTCATTTTGTTTAGGTTGCTATGGCGAACAGGTGTGCGCAAATGTTAAGTTGATCAAGACAGAATAATAACGACAATAATTTATTCCAAGGTATGAGAGAAGTTCTTATTATGTATTTTATTTTGTACTCACTCACCTTACTTCGTCCTGGGGCAATTATGGTAAAAAGTAAATTAAGACACGGAGATCTTGTGAGGTCCAAGATGGGGCCTTACACCCATAACATCAAATTATAGTAATTGATGGGGAAGCCTTAACTAAGCAAAAGCCAGATATTCACCTTTCGGAAGCCTACAGAGATTTCACCATCATTTTCTGATGCGGAGAGTTCTAGCTCAACCATTTCTAAACCCTTACTCACGGCTTGCATTTCTTCAGCTACGGCCTTTAATTGAATCTGTTATTCACCAAAGAAGTTTTATCAGAAAAAACAAACAAACAAAATATTGGAAACAGTTGCACATTTCAGTTATATTTTACTAGAGATATGAACACAGTATTAAACTCATACCAAACCAGGCAGGCAAGTTGTAAAGGATTATAACCGCTGATATATATATAGAGGAAGAAAGGGAAGACATACCTTAGAAGCTGCTTCCAAATGAATCAAGTCTTTATGAAAGTCGAGCAACTCAGGCATCTTTCCAGCGAGAAGCTATATGCAAAAATAATTAACAAACATTTTTTGATTAGCCAGGCTAATGGAAAATGTTAGTACAATAAAATATAAATAGGCTGACAGGTTTTATCAATAACCTATAAATAAGAACCAACCAATGCAAATATATACAGGGAAGAATTTATTAATTTTTAATACTTAATATTACAGATGAATCAATGTTAATGAAAGCGAGACAACTTAGATAAAATAAAATCTTAATTGAAAACACGTTCGTACAATAAACTATAAATAGGATGAAAAGATTTATCTATAAATTATACACAGGAACTAACCAATGCATAAATAAACAGGGAAGAATATATTAATCTTCTATACTGAACATTAGTGGGGTTGGCACCAGGGACCGAGTACCTAGGGCGAGTCAGCTTCAGCACGGGTACTCTTGATTGAGCGCCTTCATGTTTTGTTTCAGACTCGATAACTACCTCACTCAGAAAAATATTTAAAGGCCTCCATAATTAGGTCAATGCAACGAAGGGCTCTGATCGCCTGATCCTTGTTGATCAAACAAAATAAAATACGACTATGAAAAATACGAAGTACATAAAAATATGAAAAACAATGAGATAATAGTCAGACGGAAATAATGAGCTCAATCATTCGTTACAGGGCAACGTGCCCTCTATTTATACATATTGGGTGAAGACCCAAAAACAAGAAAAATGAATGGGTCTTTTATAATGGGACTTTTACAATATGCTACAAATAATGATATAATTCAACTCCCCCCTCAAGATGGGAGTATATGTCGAACATTCCAGCTTGATAATATTGTCTTTGAACAAGTCACAGCTCAGGCACTTGGTATAGATGTCTGCAAGTTAATCTTGAGATTGAACAAACGGAGTGCAAACATTGTTTTTTTTCAAGGTGATCCTTAATAAAGTGTCTATCAATTTCGACATATTTTGTTCGATCATGTTGAACAATATTACGTGTAATATTGATAGCAACTTTGTTGTCGCAGTATAATCTGATAGGTCTTCCTGTTTGTAGTGTCATATCCTGCATTATCGAGTTAAGACGGCCCCCCTTACATATTTCATGGGAAATTGTCTTATACTCTGCTTCTGCGCTGGATCTTGCTACAACATTTTGATTCTTGCTTCACCAGGTCACTAGATTTTCTCCAACAAAGGAGCAATATCTGGTGGTGGACTTTCTATCATCTTGACTTCTAGCCCAATCAGCATCCGTATAAACTTCAACATCCAACTGTTTATTTCGAGAAAATTAAAATCCACATCCAGGGGAGTTCTTCAAATATCGTAGTAAACACATGACAGCTTCATGATGTCGCAGTCTAGGAGAATGCATGTATCTTCTAAGGATCCCAACAACATGTGTGATATTTGGGCGAGTATGTGAGAGATAGATCAGCCGTCCCACCAGTCTTTGGTAGCTAGAGGTGTTCACCTTCCCACCATCCTTTTCTTCATCAATTTTACAGTTAACTTCCATGGGAGAATTATCAGGAGCACAACCAAGCATCTTTGTTTCTTCTAGAAGATCTAGGACATATTTCCTATGAGAAATGAAGATTCCATTGTCAGAGCGTGCAACTTATATTCCCAGAAAATACTTCAACTTTCCTATATCTTTAACTTTAAACTCTTTATACAGGCGCGCCATAAACCACGTGATTTCTGCAACATCATTTCCAGTGATAATTATGTTGTCGACATAAACAATGAGAATTGTCACTTTCTCTGCTTTCCTTTTCACGAAGAGGGTATGATTTGAGTGACCCTGTCTGTATCCCAATATGGTCATAGCTTTCTGGAACTTTCCAAACCAAGCCATGGGCAATTGCTTGAGACCGTGGAGAGATTTTTGAAGTTGACACACCTTTGCCTCAGATCCTGCATTTACGAAACCAGGTGGAACTTTTATATAGACTTCTTCGTCAAGATCACCATGTAAAAAGGCGTTTTTGACATCAAGTTGTTGCAACTGCCATCCCAAGCATGCAGCACACATGATAAAATGACACGGATGAAGTCCATCTTGGCAACAGGAGCAAACGTTTCATGATATTCCACACTTGGGATTTGAGTACACCTTTAAGAAACTAGCCTTGTTTTATATCTCTCAGCAACCCCCTCGTGATTCTGTTTAACAGAGAACACCCACCAGGAACCAACAAACTTCTTCCCGACAGGGAGATAAGTGAGTGTCCAAGTCTGGTTCTTTTCCAATATCAATATCTATTCTTTCATTGCCTTGCGCCACACAGGTATCTCTATGGCTTCCTGCCAAGAATTAGGAATGCGAAAAGAATCCAAGGAAGAGATGAAGGCCTTGTGTGTTTGTGTCTGGTTTTGATAAGTGATATAATTGGCAGGTGGGTATTTAGCAGAGGTTGATTTCCGCTTTAGATGTATCAGAGGACGATGAAGCTCGTCATCCGAACCTGAGTCAAAAGAGTGTACCCACGGTGATGGAATGACTGGGGGTGGTAACACTGTAGCATCAGGGTTGTGTTTGTGATAGACCAGAGGAAGAGGAGGAATGAGACTCACGGGAGGAGAATTCGCGAGAGTAGGTATGCCAGAGGCTGTCATAGGAGGTGATGGCGTCATAGGAGGTGATGGCGTCCACAATAGGTGGATTCACGGGAGGAGATATATCAAAGGCAGGCATAGGAGGTGATTGTGAGGCCACAATCGGGACAGGAAAATGGGGATCGTCGACATCAGTGTCTTTCTCCCCCTGACGAGAACCGAAGTACTATGTCTCTTCACGAAATGTCACGCACATGGTGCAGTAGAATCATCGAGAGGGATGATACTCTGTGATCGCCACCTGATGCTCCTGGGACCCTATCTCCGACTCTCCTCCAGCAACCTTTCACCTCTCCTCCGGCTCCTTCGGGTCGTGGAGGTCGCACAACTTCTCAGGGTAGGGGACGTAATGGAAGACCCCACCTTAAGTGTTCTTATTGCGGTGGGGACGGTCACTTTGAGGCCACCTGCTATCGGAAGCATGGTCTGCCCCCACAACAAAATGCTTCCATTGCGATCGATCCTACCTCCACTACCCGTAACAACATTGATGTCTTGCACACCCAGCTCCAGCATCTCCAAGGGATGATCAGTCGTTCATCTGGCTCTGTTGCGTCGATCTCTAATGAAGGTATCTTCTGTCTCTCCCATAGATCCAACTGGATTGTGGACTCGGGAGCCACACACCATATTACTCCGCAGAAACCGCATCAGTACTTACAATATGCACATCCCAAGTTCATTATGGTGACACCACCCCGGTTTCTGGCGTTGCTGATCTGCCCCTCACTCCAAATCTCTCTATATGCTCGGTCCTTCATGTCCCGGGAACGCTTTTTAACCTTCTTTATGTTAGCCGTCTTACTCAGGACCTTGATTGTTGTATAACCTTCTCTCTTTCCTCCTTTGTTGTGCAGGATTGGCAGACGCAGAGTATCATTGGTAAGCCGGCTGTCTAATGGGCTCTATATCTTGCATGTTCCACCTACGGTTCTCTCCTCTGTCAGTTATGTTGATTGGCATCGACGTCTTGGGCATGCTCCCCTCCAGATCCTCAAGAAAGCTCTCCCCGATATCTCCCTCCGTGACTTTACTTGCGGATCATGTATCTTTGGCAAACAACATCGTTCGTCTTTTCTCCCTAATTGTACTCGGAGCAATGCTCCCTTTGTTCTAGTACACTCTGATATTTGGGGACCATATAAAACATCTAGTGTTTATGGTTATCGTTATTTTGTTACATTTATTGATGATTACTCGTGCATGACCTAGTTGTATTTGCTTCGTGATCGTGCTGAAATCACCTCTATCTTTCAAGTTTTTATTACTGAAATTCGTACTCAGTTTTCCAGTACTCTGAAGATACTTCGCACCGACAATGCGCGTGAATATACAAGTCATGTTATTACTAATCTTTGTATTGAGTTTGGGATCATCCATCAAACTTCATGTGTTTATACCCCCCAATAAAATGGTGTGGCCGAGCAGAAAACTCGTCACCTTCTTGACGTCGCACGCTCACTAATGTTTCAAATGCAGGTACCCAAACTTTACTGGAACTTCGTGGTTTCCACTGCCTGCCATCTCATCAATCGCATGCCCTTCTCCATTCTCAATTTTGCGACTCATTTTAGTCTTCTTTTTCCTTCCACGCCCCCTTTTTCCGTCACACCTCGTGTTTTTGGATGTACCTGTTATGTCCATTATCTTGGTCCTTCCACTGACAAGCTTGTTCCTCGTGCTACAAAATATATGTTCGTTGGTTACTCCCGCACTCAGAAAGGGTATGTGTGAAACTCTCCCAATGACCGCAAAGTTCTCATTTCTGCGTATGTCACTTTCCATGAGGACCAACCTTTTCACTCTCCTCATCCAGCGCTTCTTACACCTCCTCTTCTACCACGTCCTACCGTCCTTGTTACGTCTCTTCTTCCACCACTTCTTTCAAACCCCGCCTCCAGTACCCCCCCCCCCCAACCACCTCTTTGTGTGTGTACCTGTCGTCCTCCTAGATCTGATGCCCTACAGCAGTTACCCTCTACCAGTGATACCTCGCGGCCTGACGATCTGGCACCAACATCTACGGCCCATCCCTTACAGCGCCTCTCCCCGCCACTTCTCAAATTCGCGCTTTCTTTATCCTTCATTACTATACCTAACTCTTTGCAGGAGGCTCTCCAACATCCGGGGTGGCGTGCGACCATGGATGAGGAAATGACTGCCCTATGGGCTAACCAGACTTGGGATCTGTCCCTCTTCCTCCCGGGTAGACTTGTGTGGGAAGTAAGTGGGTATTTGCGATCAAACATGCTCCAGACGGGACATTTGAACGCCTAAAAGATCGCCTTGTGGCTCGAGGGTTTACTCAGCAACAAGGCCTCGATTATGATGAGACCTTCTCACTAGTCGCCAAGTTGAATATTGTTCGTGTCCTGATCTCCTTAACTATTCATCGACAGTGGCCCTTACATCAATTGGATATCAAGAATGTCTTTCTCAATGGCGTCCTTCAAGAGACTGTCTACATGCACCAACCTCCCGGGTTTGAGACCACGGGGGAGTATCGTGTTTGTCACCTCAAGAAATCTATTTAAGGTCTCAAACAGTCTCCTCGAGCATGGTTTCACAAGTTTAGTAAGGTTGTCCGTGATGTTGGATTTACTCGAAGTTCGGCTGATTTCTCTCTTTACTCGTCATCGACTGACCAACACAGTGATTCTCTTAGTTTACGTCGATGATATTCTGATTACTGATAATGACTCCAAAGGAATACAAATGATCAAGCAACACTTAAACTCGGTCTTTAAAACTAAAGATCTAGGAAATCTTCGGTACTTCCTTGGTCTTGAGGTAGTGAGACGTCTTGATGGTCTCGTCCTATCTCAAAGGAAGTATTGTCTTGACCTTCTTCATGATGCTAGCAATTTTGGATGCAAGCCTGCTGACACTCCTATGGATGTCAACCACAAGCTCTGCGCTCATGACTCTGAATCCGATATACTTCTTCCAAACCCAGAGTATTATCGTCGTCTTGTAGGAAAGCTGATTTACCTCACTGTTACAAGATCTGATATCTCCTTTGTTGTTGGAGTTGTCAGTCGATTTATGCATGCTCCACGGATCTCTCATCTCCAGGCCGTCGAGCACATCCTCAGATATTTGAAGACTACTCCTGGACAAGGGCTTGTATATAAACCTTCTTCTCTATCTCTGATTGTCTACTGTGATGCTGACTATACTGGCTCTCTGGATGATCGACGCTCCACAAGTGATTTCTGTACTTACTTCGGGGACATCTTATTACCTGACATAGCAAGAAGCAATCTGTTGTTGCTTGCTCATCTGCAGAAGCCGAGTATCGTTCAATGACAGTTGTTGTGTCTGCGCTTACCTGGCTTGAAAATCTCCTAGGTGATTTGGGAGTCAAACTTTCCTCACCAGCCACTCTATTTTGTGACAGATAAGCTGCTATACACATTGCCAAGAATCATATATTCCATGAACGAACCAAACACATTGAAGTTGATTGTCACTCCATTCGGGAGAAGGTTCAATTGAAGAGGTTGGAATTAAAACATGTTCCTGTTGTCGGGTAAGTTGTTGACATTCTCACCAAGGCCTTACTACGAGCATTATACTATCAGTTTTTATCCAAGCTTGATGCTTACGATCTGTATGCTCCAGCTTGCTAGGGAGTGTTGAAGAAAATAAGTCAAGGCTCAAAATAAGGCTCATCTTGTTCCTTAAGTTTCGTCTCACATCTTAGGATGGAAATTCCCCTCCTCTCTCTCTTCTTATATAAGTGTACAAATATTTGTATGCATGTATGTATGTGAGAAACAGAGATTAATAAAATTACTGTTTATTTATCTCTTTTTTGGTGAATTTCTACAACAACGATACCTTTTCGTAGCAGCAGAGTAACCAACAAAGACGCATGGGAGGAAACACGCATGCAATTTATCACGATGCTGCGGATGAACATGAACGAAGCAGACACACTCAAACACACGTGGAGATAGATTAGAGGTGCGGACAATGCATTTAGTAGACATACGGGATAGGGGAGAGGCATATTGTAAGGTGATGGAGGGTAGACGATTGATGAGTGATGTATAGTAAAATCTTGAAGTTGAATCTAAAGGTAAATTTTGAGAACTCTTTTAAAATTAAGCGGCATAAATACGACATCACGAGATGTGACATTTGATAATTTAATCAAGTGTTTGTAAACCTGCATAAGGAGACTAACATTTGCCCGCATTCAACAATATAAATAATTCATCCACAAGCTTCTTAATAAGAGGGTGCGAAAATAAAGATAATGAATTAGCGAGAAACAAGATATAGGTTAATTTTGGGCAGGCAAGCTCTGAAATTATAAAACAGTCACATGCATTCATAAAATTGACGAAGAGTAAACGAGATACAAAATGAGGTGAGAATCATACCAACATCGTGTGTGTTACGCCTCCAGATGCGATACGTTTCAGAGGGCACCACTATGCGCGAAGGTCAAAGAATACCGCGGAGAAAGACCGGGCTGAACCATCCGGTTCAGCCCGCCAACATTAAATAGAAGATATGGGGTTGAACCACACCGGTTCAGCCCCTAGGGGGGGCGGCCGGTCCCCTTGGTCCTGGGTCTATATATACCCGGGACTCCTCTTGGATGGGACTATCATGCATATTATTTAGGTATCCTTCTCCTTTCCCTCTTTCTCCTAAGCCTAGCCGTAATTCTTCTAGTCTTCTCCCTCTATTTCGCTCTCCCCCTTCCTCCTACATAACATTTGGTATCAGAGCCTCCTTCCTGCGACCATGGTAACGCGCTCCGAAGCCGAGAACGCCCGCTTGGCAGGCATCGAAGAGAACTACGTGGGATTGGCGGATACGGTGGCGGCGATCGAAGAGCAAGTGAAATCATCCACAAAAAATCTGGAAGAGTGTTTTGACGCTAGAATGAAGGAGATCAAATCCCTCCTCACTCAAAATCTGAAAGGGAAGTCGACGGCGAGCGACGGTTCGGAAAGCCCTCGGCAACTGCCTTTTCAAGCGGAAGTGAGCCGACCTCCTACGGGATCGACCGCTCACGGAACGGAAGTCCCGTCCGGCTCCTGGACAAGGATCGAAGCACCGTAGAACGCCGGACAGTGCCTTGAGGGGGCATGGGGGCACCGACGCCGCCGGCCGTGGCAGGCGCAACCACCGGCGGGTGGGGCAGCACGGGAGAATTTCGCCCAAGCCATTGGCTGGGTGCGGAAGCCAGGCACGGGCCGTCTGCCCTGGATCCACCCCCGACGGCATGGATTGGGGCCGGCACGGGCTATACGCCTCATCTGCGGCCTTCTGAAACACCAACGGGATATCTGCAGCCCAACGGAGCACCGGGCGCTCCAATCGGAGGAGTCGCCGGAATTCTACCACTTCCAAGGGGGTAGGCCCACCTGCGGGGATCGAAAACGAAAATCAAGGATTCGAGCGCCCTCCAACAGCCATCCATCTAGGAGGGGAGCAACACATGGGTGACGGTCGCGGAGGCATTTACCATCCCGGACCTCAGGGGCCTCCCATTGCCTCGATGGAGCACCGGCGACCAGTTGCGCCAGGACAGGAGCTCGCGGAACACGACCAGTTGAACCAAAGGGCTTACATGCAGCCGAAAAGAACCCGCATGAACTTCCCGAGGTTCAGAGGAGGCGGTGACGCTTTGGAGTGGGTGCAAAAAGTAGAATTGTTCTTCAGTTACAAGGAGATTCTAGAGGAGCAATGGGTTCAGTTGGCGGCCTTCCATCTGGAAGACGACGCCTACCAGTGGACCAAATGGTTTCAGCGCAACCAAGCATACGCCCCATGGATGGAGATCGTGGTAGCGTTCTCCGCTCGATTCGGGCTGCTGGAATATGAAGACGTCGAGGCAACGCTGCAGAAGCTTCAACAAAAGGGCACAATGACAGAGTACCGCACCGAGTTTCAACGGCTGGCCAATCGGGTTAATTGGGAAGAAAATACACTCCTGAGCTGTTTTGTATCCGGTCTGAAGGAATTCTTACGAGACGAGGTGCATGCTTATATGCCCCGCAGCCTGAGTCACGCCATTAGGTTTGCCTGAATTCAGGAGGAGCAGTTCAACAGACAGAGAAACCGGGCTACTACATGGGTTGCCACGGCGCCACCGATCGTCAGGCGTGACCCTGCGGTGACTCGGTTGACCTGGCCCGAGCTGCAGGCTAGGAAGGAAAAGGGGTTATGTTTCAATTGCGACGAGAAATATGGACCGGGCCACAAATGTCAGAAGGTTCAGGTATTCATGCTGCGAGAGGAGGGAGAGGAAGAGGAAACATTGGCGGAGACCTTGGAAGAAGAGCTGGACTTGACAGAGTTTGGAGTATCCCTCCAAGCTATGGAAGGATGCACGACTCCTCTCACTCTACGCATTGCGGGGAAGGTGCGGTCAGAGAAAGTGACCATCTTGATTGACAGCGGCAGCACCCACAACTTCATCAACCCGACGGTGGCTGCTCGAGTGGGGCATACAGTGGATCAAGGAGCGGCCTTTCAAGTGATGGTGGCCGATGGGAGCAAGCTGAAATGTGAAGGGATCATGAAGGGCGTCGAGATGCAGATACAGGGCTACACCTGCCGTACTGATATATATCTGCTTCCCATCAGAGGGACCGACATGGAACTGGGGGTCCAGTGGCTGCGTCAGTTGAAGCGAGTCACCACCGATTTGGAGCGCATGACCATGGAGTTTGTTACGGCCCAGCAGGAACCCCCAGGCGCGAAGCCCGCCAGGGCCCATTTACTGGCCGTAAGCAGGAACCCCCTCTATTATCCTGGCATGGAGACCAGCGAGGGGCCCACCGACTTAACAGGGTCGCGGCCCAGTGCAACCCCAACCCATTTCGGCACCCAGTCTAAGTGTCGCGGGATGTTGAGGTCGGGGCTTGAACCCCCGACCTCCTTGATAAGAAGACTTTAACATGTCCCTCATCACCAACTGAGCCGCGTTCGGCACCCAGTCTAAGTGTCGCGGGATGTTGAGGTCGGGGCTTGAACCCCCGACCTCCTTGATAAGAAGACTTTAACATGTCCCTCATCACCAACTGAGCCGCGGCCCTGTTAAGTCGGTGGGCCCCTCGTTGGTCTCCATGCCAGGATAATAGAGGGGGTTCCTGCTTACGGCCAGTAAATGGGCCCTGGCGGGCTTCGCGCCTGGGGGTTCCTGCTGGGCCGTAACATAAAAGTGTTACGGCCCAGCAGGAACCCCCAGGCGCGAAGCCCGCCAGGGCCCATTTACTGGCCGTAAGCAGGAACCCCCTCTATTATCCTGGCATGGAGACCAGCGAGGAGCCCACCGACTTAACAGGGCCGCGGCCCAGTGCAACCCCAACCCGTCTCCAGGACCAGTTTAATCACTGGCGGGTTGTTGAGGTCGGGGCTTGAACCCCCGACCTCCTTGATAAGGAGCCTTCAACACGGCTCTCATCACCAACTGAGTCGCGGCTCAGTTGGTGATGAGGGACATGTTAAAGTCTTCTTATCAAGGAGGTCGGGGGTTCAAGCCCCGACCTCAACATCCCGCGACACTTAGACTGGGTGCCGAAATGGGTTGGGGTTGCACTGGGCCGCGGCCCTGTTAAGTCGGTGGGCCCCTCGCTGGTCTCCATGCCAGGATAATAGAGGGGGTTCCGCTTACGGCCAGTAAATGGGCCCTGGCGGGCTTCGCGCCTGGGGGTTCCTGCTGGGCCGTAACAGAGTTCACCCAGCAGGGGAGGACTATTGCTTACACGGCCTTCGGACATCTCCCCTAAAGGAGATCTCGCTCAGGAGTCTGGCCCGATTGGAGGAGCAGGGAAGCACGTTGACCATGGTCATGGGGCGCGCTCAGTCAGCGCAACACACTTCTGAGGTACCAGACCAGATGCAGCATATACTGTCCCAATACGAGGATGTGTTCCAGGAGCCTCAAGGCCTCCCCCCACCGAGGTTTAGAGATCACGGGATCCAGTTGAAAGAAGGAGCAGAGCCTACCAACGTCAGACCATACCGTTACCCGTATATACAGAAGCGGAGATCGAACGCAGTGTCCGAGAAATGCTAACGACCGGGATCATCCGGCCGAGCACAAGTTCTTTCTCTTCGCTCATCATCCTGGTGAAGAAGGACGGGTCGTGGAGGTTCTACGTGGACTATCGCATCCTGAACAGTTCTACCATCAAAGATAAATTTCCTATTCCCATGATCGAGGAGCTACTGGATGAGTTTCGCGGGTCGTGCCTCTTCACCAAGCTGGACCTGCGATCTGGTTATCATCAGATCAGAATGAAGGAGGATGACATACACAAGACGGCATTCCGGACACATGATGGGCACTATGAGTTTCTGGTGATGCCCTTCGGGTTGTCCAACCCTCCGTCCACGTTCCAAGCCGTGATGAACGAGATCTTCAGATCGCTCCTACGACGTTCGGTGTTGATCTTCTTCGACGATATCTTAGTCTACAGTCGCAGTTGGGAGGAGCATCTCGAGCACGTGACACAGGTTTTCACCATACTGCCCCAACATCGGCTCTACGCCAAAATGTCCAAGTGTTCTTTCGGACAAGCGGAGGTGGAGTATTTAGGCCATTTGGTCTCGGCCCAAGAAGTACGGTCAGACCCCAGCAAGATAGAGAGTATGGTTTCTTGGCCTCGACCCGCGACGGTCCAGGCTTTACGGGGCTTTCTGGGCCTCACAGGCTATTACCGCAGATTCGTGAAGGATTATGGCAAGCTCACGTGGCCGCTCACACAGTTGCTCCAGAAGGAAGCCTTTGTCTGGCACGAGGATGCAGGAGGAGGCATTTCAGGCTCTTAAACGGGCCATGACGACTACTCCGGTCCTAGCCTTCCCAGATTTCAGCAAAGAGTTCGTATTAGAGACTGATGCATCCGGGGTCGGTATTGGCACGGTCCTGCTGCAAGAGGGAAGGCCCCTGGCCTACTTTAGCAAAGCTCTAGCCTCGCGGACTCTGGGCTTATCCACGTACGAGAAGGAGATGTTGGTCATCCTGCATGTCGTGGCCTTGTGGCGACCATAACTGTTGGGACACCATTTCAAGGTCTGGACAGAACATCAGAGCCTGAAGCACTTTTTGGAGCAGCGTTTGGCCTCTACCCTCCAGCAAAAATGGTTGACCAAACTTCTGGGGTATGATTATGAGATTATGTACAAGCAAGGGAAGGAAAATGTAGTTGCAGACGCCTTGTCCCGTCTTCCAGAGAGCACCATAGCTCACATCTCGGGGCCCTAGATTCACTCGATGACATACGGGAGGAGGTCCAACGGGACCTCGAGCTCCGACCCATCCGGGAAGCGCTACTACAGGGTCAGACGACCCTACTGTTGGATCGGTCGGCGCCCTTAGAGGGGGGTGAATAAGGGTTTTTCAAAAACTTTAGATTTTATTTAGAAAAACTTTGGAATATTGCAATATTAAAACAAGAAGTCAAGTAAAACAAAAAGAGAGACAAGCTTTATTGATATTAAATAAGTTTTACAAAACTTGATCTCAATGGCGCTAGAGATCGGAGGCGAATAATAAAAACTCTTTTCGTTTTCTATCCCGACTCGCTTCCCCACGAACCGGTGGCCCTAGCCTTCTCCTCCCTGGATTCGGCCTCAAGCCGCTCTAGCCAATCCTTCCCCGGATGTGGCCTCGAGCACCCCCTAGACCTAGCCTAGATCTAGTCGCCAACACGAGGCGAATTTCAGCCCTAAGTCCTACCCCAGACCTAGTCGCCAACACGAGGCGAATTCACTACCGTTTACAAAGAAAAAGAGAAATAAAATAGAAGACAGCAATAATAAACACTCCCTATATGGATCTCTTGGAGAAGTGGACGAAGGCCCGCAGAGTATGATCGTAGTCGATGCGGTCTTTCATGATGATGACGCGTGTTGAAATTTTCTCCACGGATCTCCTTATGGCTTTATGGATTTGTGAGAGTATCTCTCCGAACTCTCCTCTCTATGCTGTGGCACGAGGCTCTGGAATTTGGGATCTCTGGAGGATGATAAAGACGGAGCCAAAGTGTTCATTTTATAGCCTCAGCGCTACCGCCGGCGCTACCGCTACCGCCGGCGCTATCCCTGATTAAGTAACATTTTGCGCGGCAGGATCTTCAATCCGCGGCAACATTTTGCTCTATGCCTCTTGTGCGTCATGCTACCACCAGCGCTAGTAGCTACCGTCGGGCGCTAGCTCCTTCTAAAAACACTGCCGGAATCGCGCTAATCATCGCTAGCGCCAGGCGTTATCGCTACCGCCGGCGCTAGTGGCCATGTTGGAATTCTGGCCTCAATTTTGGGGACAACCATCCTTGAGTCATGTGGACTTTGTTTTCCTACACACTTAAACACACAAGATCAAATACACATAGGATTTGTTATTCTCAAACCTAGGAGATGCGGAAGACCATGTTCCAACAAACTCCCCCTTTTGATAATAACAAATCCATTAATGATAAATCAAAGCATTAATAAATAAGCATGATGAGACTATACTTGTGTGTGTGTGAGAGTGATGACTTTAGGATAATTATTGATTTTAGCATTTAGAATTGCTCCCCCTAAATACATGCTCCCCCTAAGTGAATGCTCCCCTAATATGTAAGTTATCATCTTAATTTGTCATGTTGGGTTTTTGATAGTGGGTTATATTTATCATGTTAGTTCTCCCCCTTTGTTATTAGCAAAAGTGGGTAAGGAAATAAAGCACTAAAAAATGTGTAAATAAAAGAGAAGGCATGATCGAGCTTTTTAAGTAAATGATAAGGGGTTTTAGAATTGTTTTTCATTTAAATAGATCAGAGTTATAAGCATTATAAAAATTTTCATAGAAGGAAATCAGAATTTTTAGCATAAAAAAAGTAATGATTTTCCCTTTATATAATAGTGTTAAGCATAAAAATAAGGATTTCCAAATAACCAATCTACCCAGACAATATGTCTACACCCTAGCCCCGTACTAAGTGACGGATGGGCATGAGGAGCTGCAAACATGCCGTAGGTTGGGGTGTTAGACCCATATGCAAACACTAGACAAAACTTAACTTAGCACTCTTTTCCCCCAGTGCCTCGCAAGGCCCCACTGGAACCCTCCCCGGTTAAGGGCAAGACATGACTAAAGATAAGTTTATCTAATGTCTACAACCCTACGCCCCCGCTATGGTGAGATATGAAGTCACGGATAATAGTTTTTTGAAACATGAAACTTTTAAATCTAATGGGAAGAATCATAATTGAATTTTTTGAACTAAAACTTACTTAGTTATATTGAAATTCATGAATGTATCAGAGTTTGAGCATTGCGGAAGATTTCGAAAAAGAAACACAATAATACTAAATAAGAGTTTAAGTTAAAAAGGAGATGTTTTTGAGTTTCAAAACTAACTTTATAAAGATAAGAGTTGAAGCATTTTGGAAGAAAGAAACAACATCCTTTTAGCAATGTTTCACTTGTTGGAAGAGCGTTTAGCATGCACGTTTATATTGAAATAAATCAGAGTTTGTTACTATAAAAATGATATGCGTGTTAGAACAACCAATATAAATTTTACCAAGCAAGTCTACCACTTATTTTTAAGAAAAATTTGAGATTTAAGACTTGATATAAGCATGAAAGTGCAAGGTAAAAGTTATATGGTGATGATGCGGAAGACTTGTAGAAATACATGAAACATCTTATTGTAATCAAGAATAATCCATAAAAAGATATATGAGTTTAATTTCAAAAAAGATGTTTATGTAAATCATGTTTCAATGAAAAACTTTTATGGTTGACAAAAATAACCAAGCATGAAATAATATTATCACAAAGAGATTACTACAATGTTATTTCAATTCACAATTTCAAATCATACCAAACATTATAGAAAACATGCTAGGCTATCTAGTGCATTTCATAAATAAAAGGTAATATAGAATTAACATTAGGATCCAATACTCATGAGAAGAATTGTTATGGAAGATAATGATGTGCACATAAGTGTATTTTTGAGTAATGTAAACAAATATTTTAATAAAAAATACAAGATATATGTAAAGTACGAGCACAATAAAACACAAATAAGATTACTTCCACACACTTTAATGCACAATAAAAAGTACAACTACCAAGGTGCTCTGCACACACAATGCTCATTAAGACTTATCAGGGTGCAAAGTAGTGCTTGGGGGATCACATATTTTATTTTGAATTTTGAGACTAGTGATCCGGTATACTTAAGAGTAAGTGGTTTTTCTTATTTTTGAAAGAAAGATTTGATTTGCACAAGACACTTTACTATTCTTTCCAAGGTACTCAACCTCACAATGCTTATTAAGACTTATCAGGAGGTTCAAGTAGTGCTTGGTGGAGTTATCTTTGTCATTTATTTTATAATTTTGTTTTGTACAAAGTTCTTCGAATACACTTGTTTTGCAAATCAATAGAATTTATGAAAACCATAACCACTTTTCTTAATTTTTAAGAGTGCAAAATAAGGAGTGTAGGTAAGATACTTGTGCAATTTTAATCCATTGTACTAATACAAAACATACACAAGTATTCTTAGATTAAACACATATGTAGACAATGTCAAAAAGGGTGAGTGAATAAATATCATTATCAAACATAAAACATTTACTCATACTTAGAGGCATGCTAAGCTTAGTTTTACACAACCTTTAAAATATAATTGATGCACATATTAATAGATATATCAAAGCATGATGAAAACAATGTTCAACGTAGTTTGAAAAGATAAATTGCAACATTGTAGAATTTCTAAATAATAGACTAAATTATGCTTGATTATCACATGAAAGTCCATACAGTATTTTTGATAGTTTTAGTGTTTTATATTTTTGTATTTTGATTTTAGCAAATACAAGCATATTTTTGTAATTTTTGCTTTTGTATTTTTGTATTTGATTTTTGCATAAAAATAGACTTTTAAACAACAAAAACAAAAACAGGAAAAACATATTTTTTGTAATTTGGTTTTTGTAGTTTTATATTTGATTTTTCAAAAAATAAAGAAAAACAGAAGTGCAAAACTAAGTAGAAAATATAGGTTAAAATATTTTTAGAAATTTTTCAAAATTTTAAAATCACAGAAAAATGAACATGGACGCTAGCGCCTGCGGTAGCGCTAGCGCGGGAGACAGTGAACGATTTTTTATGATTTTGAATATTTTAATTATTGATTTTGATTAAGTGTCCCAATAGCAGTTCCATGCTGAAATATCAGATTTTTAGGAGATGTTTAGATAGTGCAAATTGCATGAAACATTAGCGATTTAGTGTATGACTTATCAAGGCATGATGTATATTTTCTTATATTTTCATTTTCATTTTTCTAAGACTCATATTTATCAATATAATGTAAATTGAAACTGATAGGAAATGTAAGCACAAGATATCATGTTTGAATAAGCCAAATGATATATGTTCTAATGATTAATCCATAAACTATGTGTTTGATGGAATTTTAGTATTCTATTATGATTTCAAATCACATAACATCATAAATATTGTATCTAGCATAGATACACAAGCATAAACCAAAAAGTGATGCTAGGATGATGAGTTTGGATGCGGATTAATCATGCATTTTGTGAAAAATATTTTTCTTCATTATAAGGGCTAACATAATCAACAAAACAAGATCAACAATTTCGCATTTTAATCTTTAGCCTAAGCCCTTTAATAAACCATTTAAATCCATTAAAATATTATCATTAGTTTTGGCAATAATTTCAATTTACAATTCATAATTCAAGACATTTAAAAGGTAATGGATTTAGAAGGTAAAAATAAAAAGGATAAGTAGATCACTAAACAGAATGATATGACTTTAATTCACTTTTATTGATTCATTTATGAATTATGGTTTATGAAAGTCATATCACAAGATTTATAAAGTGATCATATCATGTTAGTTTAAACAAAACAAAAGAAAATAAACAAAAATGAAAGTTTAAGCATATCATGAAGTAGAGAAGTGATATTTCATTTTTAGTTGATTTCTACTTCATGCAAATGATGGGATACTAATGAATGAGAGATTTAGGTATCCAAAGAGGACCGGGTGTGACGGTTCCTTTGGGTACCCAAATAAATCGTGTTTGCTTTTGGGGAGATAGTGATGAGTGGACCCTTTCTTTTGACATTAGTGCGTTATTCTTAAGAATGGGTCTCCATTCATACTTTGGTTTAATGTTATTCTTATATGTCAAATTTCCATTATGATAATCTTTATATTGATGATTATGATTGTAATGATTATTGAAGGTATTTTTCATAGGAAATTTGTGAACGTTTAATTTTTCGTTGGGAGAAGATTGATATTGTAAATGATGATGATGATAGTGTTTTGGAATTTCATTTACAATCTTTTGATGTTTTTTATTCACATTGTTTGGTTTATTCATATTTTGAGATATCATATTTAACTTGCTTTTAGAGTTTGTTTGATATTGAGAATTTTTCTTTAAGATTTCCTTAAGCAAGATAATTTTAGTTTCTAATTCATTGTTCTTAAGTTTCAAGTTATGTCTAGCTTTGTTATACGCAATTGTGCTATTTTTAATAGTAGAAACAATTGAATCAATATGGTTTTGGTATTCATTTCTGTATTCCTCAAATGTTTTATCCATCTCTTCAATTTCAATTTTATAACTTTTGCATGTAGCACAATCACCTTTTAAAGATGAATTTTCTAAAGATAATTTTTCATTATATTCTTTTATACAAATAATTTCTTTTTCAAGTTCCTTAAGTTTTTCCTTAAAATTATCACAATCAAAACAAGGTTTTGTGTTTTCAAGTAAAGGACAAGATGGTGAAACCACATCACAATTAGATTCTAAATTAACATTAGTTTTTAATCTCTTATTTTCTAAACGTAAATTTTTATTAGTAATTTTCTGTTACGATGAAAGAGGAGAAACGAACCTTAGGGTTCTGTCCGTCTTCACTCGCGATCAATCGCTCCAGCGAGCCGACCATCCTTTTATATCTTCAAGGGAACCAGACGGGCTTAGTCTTAGCCACTCTTATCCTCACCACCCGGTGAGGGGGTTACTTGACATTTAACACCCCCCCTCAAGCTAACCCCATAAGCATCCAGCATTTCGAGCTTAAGGGAGTAAGAACGTAGGGATTTGCCAGAGACCGCTTTAGTGAGCATGTCAGCCAGTTGATCTTCAGAGTGCACAAACACCATAGTCACAGTTTGATCCTGAATTTTGTCTCGCACAAAATGGCAATCAATTTCAATATGCTTTGTTCTCTCGTGAAAGACAGGATTGTTAGATATATGAATTGCAGTTTGATTATCACAATGGAGTTGCATAGCCTCAATGACAGGAAATCTCATTTCCCCCAAGATAGATTTAACCCAAACCAGTTCACACGCAGTAACAGCAATGGCACGGTACTCTGCTTCAGTGGAGGAACGAGCCACAACATTTTGTTTTTTACTTCTCCAGAAAATAAGATTGCCACCAACAAAGATGGTATACCCACTAGTAGATCTTCTGTCCACGGAAGAGCCTGCCCAATCAGCATCACAGTACCCGTGGACCTTAAGATGGTCATGGTTTTGATAGATAATGCCTTTTCCAGGGTCCTTTTTTAAATACTTGAGAATCCGCAGAACAGCTTGATAGTGATGAACTTTAGGGTTGTGCATGAATTGACTAACCAATCCAACAGCGAAGGAGATATCAGGTCTGGTGATTGTCAAATAAATCAATTTCCCCACAATTCGTTGAAAATCAGACTTCCTCTCAATATCTGGAGAGGTCTCCTTATGAATGTCATAACTAGGGTCCACAGGACTATCCACAGGTTTGACTCCCAAATATCCAACATCATTAAGAAGGTCCAAGACATACTTCCGCTGGGAGATCATAATCTTCCCGGCAGAACGCGCAATCTCAATTCCAAGAAAGTACCGAAGGAGACCCAAATCCTTTATTTCAAAAGCGGACGCTAATTCCTCCTTAACTCGAGTAATATGGAGGTCATCCGTTCCTGTAATAATGATATCATCCACATAGACTACGAGAATAGTAGTGCATTCCTCCCCTTTGTAGACAAAGACAGAATGATCTGAAGTACAACGATTGAAATTCAGATGAACAAGTTTATCACTTAGCTTGGCAAACCAGGCACGTGGAGACTGTTTGAGGCCATATAGGGCTTTCTTGAGGCGGCACACATGTCCTTTAGGAACATCCATACCAGGAGGTGGAGTCATATAGATTTCTTCCTCCAATTCACCATGTAGGAAAGCATTTTTAACATCGAGTTGATGTAGAGTCCAAGACTTATGAGCAGCAATAGATAGGAGTATTCTGACTGAGTTCAATTTAGCAACTGGAGCAAAGGTCTCTTGGAGGTCTATACCATCAACCTGAGTAAAACCTTTAGCTACCAATCTCGCTTTGTACCTATCAAGAGTTCCATCTTGTAGAAATTTAGTAGTATAAATCCATTTGCATCCGATTAGATGGCGCCCATGAGGAATAGGAACAATTTCCCAAGTCTTTTGACGTTGGAGAGCGTTCATCTCCTCCTCCATAGCCTTTACCCGGTGGAAATTTGAGCTAGCCTCTAAAAAACTGTTAGGAATAGGAATAGAGGAAACAGAAGCAAGATAAACTTGTAATGAGTGAGAGATAAAGTGATACCCAACATACTTATCCATAGGATATCTAGTACGACCACTCTGAATTTGAAGAGCAGAAGGGATCTCTGAAGTGGTGTTGTAGCTTGGATCTGGCGAAGTGGTGGTAGGTGGTGGAGCATGAGTGTGACATTTTTGTCCAGTCTTGATGTTTTTCCTTCTTTGATATACTTGAAGATTCCCTTTTCTGCTGTAAACCCGAAGATCACTCGTTGGGGTTTCCTTTATAACAGGAATATCAACACTTTCTGGAGCAGTCACATCAACAAGAACAGGAAGAGGAGGCAACATGTCACTTTCTTCTTTGCTTTCCTTTTGAAACGTGATGAGTTTGCCCTCATTGGAATAATAAGGAGTGTTCTCGAAAAAGGTAACATCTTTTGATATAAACCTTCTCCGGAGAGCAGGAGAATAACACTTATATCCCTTTTGGTTGGCAGCATATCCCACAAAGACACATTTTATTGATTGTGGCCCTAATTTGTCCTTATGAGGCCCCACGATGTGAACAAAGGCAACGCACCCAAACACCTTAGGAGGAAGGTTGAATAGAGGCATATTTGGGCAGAGAATCTGTAGGGGATACTTTCCTCCCAAAGTACCGGTAGCCATCCTATTAATAAGATAGACGGATGTGAGAACTCCTTCATCCCATAGTCCCTTAGGGACGAACGTCTATTGCAACAAGCATCGAGTGGTCTCCAAGATATGACGATTCTTTCTTTCGGCAACCCCATTCTGTTGAGGAGTCCCCGGACAGGAAGATTGGAAAATAATCCCATGATCTATCAGAAATAGCTGAAGGTCACTGCACGTATATTCGCCTCCATTGTCACTCCTAAGAATTTTAATTCCAGTTCCAAATTGAGTCTGCACGTAATGATAGAACAACTGAAATATTTTTGAGACTTCATCCTTCTTTTTCATGAGGTACACCCAGGTAAAGCGTGAGTGATCATCAATAAAAGAAACAAAATATTGAAAACCATTCACAGAACAAATAGGAGATGTCCAGACATCAGAATGTATCAAATCAAAACATTTCAAACTTCGACTCAAACTAGGAGCATAGTTAGTCCTACAATGCTTTGAAAATTCACAAGACTGACAATCAAAAGTAACAGTTTTAACATTAAGCAAATGCGGAAAAATAGCTTTCAAGGTCTTCAAACTAGCATGCCCAAATCTCTTGTGCCACAGCCTCAACTGATCCTGGTCGGTAATTTTCTGAGAACTGAGAACCTGATAGTTATCCATGACATACACTCCACCTGACTCATGTCCACCACCAATCGTCTTCCCACTCGCCAGATCCTGAAACACACAATGAGAGGAGAAAAAGGTGATAGAGCAGTTAAGTTGTTTAGTTAAACTGCTAACAGACAAGAGATTTGTAGGAAATGAGGGAACAATAATTACAGAACTGAGAGAGAGACAGATGGAGAAAGATGAATAACCCCTTTACCAGTCACAGATGCCGAGGATCCATCAGCGAGTTTCACACTGCCAGAGGTAGGTAAAATAGAGGAGACTCCCATAGAAGATCCGGTCATGTGATCGGAAGCCCCCGAGTCAATAATCCAAGGGGTGGATAGATCTTTAGAAAACACAGTAGTAGAGCGAACATGAGCGGCCGTACCTGCCAAATCACCAGCAGAGTTGGCTTTCAGAGCCTTGAGTTCTCTCATCAAACTCTCATTTTCTGCCTGAAGATACCCAGAATTATCAAGGTGGCCATACATAGCAGTAGGAGGCCTCACATATTTTCCATCAGAACCCCGAATCCATCCTGGAGGGATTAAATGAGGGTGAAGATCCCAACATTTCTCTTTCTCATGGCCTTTCTTCCCACAGTGAGGGCACTTCATTTTACTCTTGTCTTCTTGCCTCATATTTCTAGGATGTCATTTCTTCTGTTCAGCAGCAAGGGCAGACTTCTCATGACCCACATGAGTATCTGAACGAAGAGAGTTTATACGACTAGCTTCTCTCCTAATATAGTGAGCCACAGTCTCTAGATCAGGCACAGAATCACGTCCCAACATCTGAACCCTCTGGAATTCAAGTTCAGGAGGGAGACCAGAGAGCATCTCAAATACCCTCCGTTGCATGAGTTCAGTCTTGTAGTCTTCAATAGTCTGAATAGCAGAATACTGATCAATTTCAGCCCACTTATGGGTCAACTTGCCATAATATTCTTCGAAGTCCCCCATTCCAGCCATGTGGATCTGTTCAGTTTGGAGTTGATATATTCTCGCCAAGTCCTTTTTTTTGAGTAATTTCGTTCGATCTGTTCCCACATTTCTTTTGCAGTTTCACAAAATAGAAAGTGGCTTGCAATCTTGGGTTCCATAGAATTGACAAGCCAATTAATCACTGTTAGATTCTCACCTTCCCATTCCTCGTATTTGGGATCGGTCTTGTTTGGAGCCGGCTTGGATCCTGTGAGAAAACCCAGTCTTCGACGGCTCCCAATGAAAATCCTCATAGACTGAGCCCATAGAAGGTAATTCCTTCCATTGAGTTTAATGTGAGTAACACCTTGACTGAAGTCCATGTTAGAACTCCCTCCATAGTATCTGGGTTGGTTAACGGCCCCTTCAGAGGCATTTGCACTTTTCAAGTTGTCCTCCATACGGGCACACAAGCCGGAGGACCTTTAGGAAGCAGACGGATAACCAGCCGCAGCAGCAGGAGGACCTTCAGGTCAGAACCACGGCGGCAGCAGGACAATCGGCAGGAGCAGGACCTTCAGGTCGCGGCAGCGGCAGCAGCAGCAGAAGGAGAACCTCCAGGTCAGAACCACGGCAGCAGCAGAACAACAGCGGCAGGACGAGGCTCCAGATCGATCACCGTCGTCGAGGAAGATCGAAGAGATCGTCGTCGTCGAAGAAGATCACCGATGCGAGGAAGATCGAAGGAATCGACGGCGAGATCGAGCAGAAGAAACGATCGACGGGATCGAGCAGACGAACAGAAGAAACGATCGACGGGATCGAGTAGATCAAGCGACGACGGAAACGGCAGTTCTGAGGACGACGAGATGGAGCAGATCGCACAGTTCTGAGATCGAAGAGATCGGCTCTGATACCATGTTACGATGAAAGAGGAGAAACGAACCTTAGGGTTCTGTCCGTCTTCACTCGCGATCAATCGCTCCAGCGAGCCGACCATCCTTTTATATCTTCAAGGGAACCAGACGGGCTTAGTCTTAGCCACTCTTATCCTCACCACCCGGTGAGGGGGTTACTTGACATTTAACATTTTCAATTTCTTGATCTTACGTTTAGCAATTTTTAGTATATTGAAACTAGAAATGGAAGCTATCACACAAGAAGAAGATTTTGACTTTCTTACAGCGCTTTTGGTAGAGGCAAACTGTGTGCATGAAGTTTCTTCGTTATCTTTTGCGCCTTCCTCCATCATAGATGAATTTTCATCTTCTTTTTCTTTTGATGTATTGCTCTCTTTTTCCAAGTTAGTTTTCATGATTTCCATGGCTTTGCAACAAGAGAGATCTTCTTGAATAGTAGTGGATGCTTGTATGTCTTCTCCTCCTGTGTTTGATCTATACCTGCGAAAGGAAAATCATACATTTCTTCAAGAAATTGCCAAACTTTGTATGCACTAGAAAAGCAATAAATAAATTTGAAAATTTCATTTGATAGAGCACAAAATAAATAATGTTTGGCTTTTGCATTTAGTTGACGTTCTTTTTTATTTAATTCATCCGCTGAGCTAACTATTGCTATATCTCATGCATTGATATCTAAGCTTTTAATAAAAAATTTCATTAATAATTTCCACCCTTTATAATTTTTCCCTTCGAATAAAAGTGGTTTAGGAGATTTTTCTTCTTCATAAAGATTTACCCCACTAGTAGAAGCGAGATCATGAGACGCCATTATTCCCGGTTGTTAAGCCGATTTGGAATAACCTCGCTCTGATACCACTTGTTGGATCGGTCGGCGCCCTTAGAGGGGGGGGGGGGGGGGGATAAGGGTTTTTCAAAAACTTTAGATTTTATTTAGAAAAACATTGGAATATTACAATATTAAAACAAGAAGTCAAGTAAAACAAAAAGAGAGACTAGCTTTATTGATATTAAATAAGTTTTACAAAACTTGATCTCAATGGCGCTAGAGATCGGAAGCGAATAATAAAAACTCTTTTCGTTTCTATCCCGACTCGCTTCCCCACGAACCGGTGGCCCTAGCCTTCTCCTCCCTGGATTCGGCCTCAAGCCGCTCTAGCCAATCCTTCCCCGGATGTGGCCTCGAGCACCCCCTAGACCTAGCCTAGATCTAGTCGCCAACACGAGGCGAATTTCAGCCCTAAATCCTACCCCAGACCTAGTCGCCAACACGAGGCGAATTCACTACCGTTTACAAAGAAAAAGAGAAATAAAATAGAAGACAGCAATAATAAAAACTCCCTATATGGATCTCTTGGAGAAGTGGACGAAGGCCCGCAGAGTATGATCGTAGTCGATGAGGTCTTTCATCATGATGATGACGTGTGTTGAAATCTTCTCCACGGATCTCCTTATGGCTTTATGGATTTGTGGGAGTATCTCTCCGAACTCTCCTCTCTATGCTGTGGCACGAGGCTCTGGAATTTGGGATCTCTGGAGGATGATAAAGACGGAGCCAAAGTGTCCATTTTATAGCCTCAGCGCTACCGCCGGCGCTACCGCTACCGTCGGCGCTATCCCTGATTAAGTAACATTTTGCGCGGCAGGATCTTCAATCCGCAGCAACATTTTGCTTTATGCCTCTTGTGCGCCATGCTACCACCAGCGCTAGTAGCTACCGCCGGGCGCTAGCTCCTTCTAAAAACACTGCCGGAATCGCGCTAATCATCGCTAGCGCCAGGCGTTATCGCTACCGCCGGCGCTAGTGGCCATGTTGGAATTCTGGCCTCAATTTTGGGGACAACCATCCTTGAGTCATGTGGACTTTGTTTTCCTACACACTTAAACACACAAGATCAAATACACATAGGATTTGTTATTCTCAAACCTAGGAGATGCGGAAGACCATGTTCCAACACCTACCAGGCTACCAGCTCCAAGGAGAACACCTTTACTACCAGGGCAAGGTTGTTATTCCGACCTCCTCAACGTGGAAGACAATCATGCTCCACGAGTTCCATTCCTCGCCGACAGGGGGCCACGCGGGGGTGCTCCAGACTATTCAGAGACTGCGAGCCAATGTATTTTGGAAGGGATTACGTCGTGACCTGCAGCAGTTCGTACAGCAGTGCGAAGTCTGTCAGCGGCAGAAATATGAGACTTCACCGGCTGGCTTACTTACACCTTTGGAGATTCCGCAATACATCTGGTAGACGATATCCATGGATTTCATCGACGGTTTACCCAAATCACAGGGGAAATCGGTGATTCTGGTCGTAGTGGATAAGCTGTCAAAGTATGGGCATTTCATCGCCTTAAGCCATCCTTACACGGGTGAATAGGTGGCCGACCTTTTTGCTAAAGAAATTGTACTGTTGCATGGCATTCCTCGGTCGATCATCTCTGATCGTGACCCGGTGTTCGTCAGCAATTTCTGGAGAGAGCTCTTTCGATTACAGGGCGCACGTCTGCGCATGAGTACGACCAATCACCCCCAGACAGATGGACAAACTGAGGTGCTCAATCGGGGGGTGGAAACGTACCTCCGATGCTTTGTTATGGATGAGCCACGGTCATGGACTCGCTGGCTACACTGGGCAGAATGCTGTTATAATACGTCGTATCATATTGCCAACAAGCTCACCCCCTTTGAGGCGGTCTACGGGCGCCCACCTCCCTACGAAGCGGGCAGCACGGCCCTTCCGGCGGTTGATCGTACACTACGGGACAGGGATAGAACCTTGGCACTCCTTCGTGACAATCTCCGGGCAGCTCAGGACAGGATGAAAGTTCAGGCAGATAAACATCAGATCGAGCGGGAATTCTCGGTTGGCGACGAGGTTTTCCTTCGCCTTCAGCCTTACAGACAGCTCTCCGTCTCCCGCCGAGCGAATCAGAAATTGGCACCACGTTACTACGGGCCGTTCCGCATCACCCACCGGGTGGGTCCAGTCGCTTATATCCTCGCACTTCCGGAGGGCTCGCGCATCCATCTGACCTTTCATGTATCTCTGCTGGAAAAAAACTGGGTGACGCTATTCAGGTTAGCCCTCTCCTGCCAGAAGCCACGACATCCGGGGAATTGCGTCCCATACCTAAGGAGATCTTACTGTCCAAATGGAAGAAGCGCGGCACCGAATATCGTCCTGATATTTTGGTCTAATGGAAGAATTTATCGGCCGCACACAACACCTGAGTTGACCTCCTCGAGTTCAGAGAGTTGTTTCCAGACTTTCAGCTTGAGCACAAGTTGGTTCTTGATGGGGAGGGGAATGTTACGCCTCCAGATACGATACGTTTCAGAGGACACCACTATGCGTGAAGGCCAAAGGATACCGAGGAGAAAGACCGGGCTGAACCATCCGGTTTAGCCCGCCAACATTAAATAGAAGATATGGGGTTGAACCACACTGGTTCAGCCCCTAGGGGGAGGGGCGGCCCCCTTGGTTCTAGGTCTATATATACCTGGGACCCCACTTGGATGAGACTATCATGCATATTATTCAGATATCCTTCTTCTTTCCCTCTTTCTCCTAACCCTAGTCGTAATTCTTCTAGTCTTCTCCCTCTGTTTCGCTCCCTCCCGTCCTCCTTCATAACAGTGTGCAAACGACGAAACCCAACTGTGTAGAAGTGGAGATTAGGGGTCGAGTCCTCTTGGTCTGGATTTGGAACATAGGGGGAAAACTCTAAGGGAAAGGATTCGGCCAGGAAAAACACAACCGTGGATTAGGAAGAGGAAGGGAGATGGTTGTTGGCGGCCAGAGGTGGTGCCATGGCCGAAAAAAAAGATGGAGAGGGCTTGGACGGCGGATGCAGAGCAGGTCACGGGATCTCCAAGCGGCCGAAGGCGTCAGAACTAAAAGATTGGACCTGTCCTCAACGAACAGTCCAGCGACAGGCGGAGGAGGGGCGTCGGGGCCGGAGAAACCCTCTGACGGCGGCGGCGGGCGTGGAAGTCGGTCGTCAGGCGTCGGAAGGTAAACTAGGCGGGGGCGTCGCGGGTAATACCGAGCAGAGGATAAAGTCCATGCTCGATTTCTAAACCGTCTACCTTCTTTCAGGTATATGCGGCTTATAAAAGGAATTTAGGGCATTTAATGATATTAAATGGCAGGGGTTTAAACTCAAAGTGGCAATAAAAAAATAAAGGGGAGGGGGTTTGAAAGATCCGGTAGCTTTGGCTATTAAAAGGATTTAGGAGGATTCAAGATATTAAATGGGAATAAAGTATGGGTTCAAGGGATATTTAATTCTGAAATTAAAATAATTACTTAAAATTGTTAATTTCAGAATAAATACTATTTAATAATTTTATCTTTCTTGCTTTCCCAAAGTAACAATTGTCCTAATTTGACGGACCAATTTATTGAAGGCTTTATTGGTCGATCACACCAATAAGTCGTAAGAACATTGCGCAAGTGTGGTACAAAATACACAAATACACGAAAAATAAAGGACAAACTTGCGCGATGACATGCGCTACAAAATATTAATAAAATGCAATAAAATAATGAGGCAATTCAGGTTGCATCAATGAGGTAAGCAGCGGTGAGAACAACGTCACCCAATAGGACTTGGGAAGATTCGTAGTGAGCAGAATGCAGCTGGTAACCTCAAGGAGATGTTTGTTCTTACATTCAGCCACACCGTTCTGAGTAGAGGTGTTGACACATGTTTTTTGATGAATAATCCCATGGTCTCTAAGATACAACAACAACAACACTCAAGCCTTTATCCCACCATAGTGGGGTCGGCTATATGGATCCTTTGTCGCCATTGCGCCCTATCTTTAAGCATAGTCTCATTAATGCCTAAGTACATCATGTCTTTCTTTATAGTTTCATTCCAAGTTTTTTTTGGTATACCCCTCCCCCGTTTAACATGTCTAGTGACTAAACTCTCACAACGCCTAACAGGTGCCTCTAATGGTCTCCTATGTACATGTCCAAACCATCTTAAACGAGCTTCTCGCATCTTCTCTACAATTGGCGCCACTCCTATCTTATCCCTGATACATTCATTCCTAATTTTATCCAGTCTCGTGTGACCACACATCCACCTAAGCATTCTCATCTCCGCGACTCCCATTTTTTGCTCGTGTACACCATTCACTGCCCAACACTCAGAACCGTAGAGCATTGCAGGCCTAATTGCAGTACGGTAAAACTTGCTTTTAAGTTTTAGTGGTACTTTACGATCACATAGGATCCCAGACGCGCCTCTCCACTTCAACCAACCTGCTTGGATTCTATGAAACACATCTTTATCTACACCTCCATCTTTTTGAATTATCGATCCCAGATATTTAAAGCACTCACTGCGGGAAATATCTTGGTCACCCAATTTAATGACGGAGTCATCTGACCTTCTTGCACTACTAAATTTAAGCTCTATATACTCTGTCTTTGTCCTGCTCAACCTAAAACCCTTCTTTTCAAAAGTGTCTCGCCAAGATTCCAGTTTCGCGTTTACACCCTCGCGCGTCTCATCGACCAAAAACAATATCATCTGCAAATAATAAACACCAAGGTATTGCTTGCTGGATATGTCCGGTGAGCTCATCTAAGATAAGGGTAAAGAGGTAAGGGCTTAAAGCTGACCCTTGATGTAAGCCAACAGCGATAGGAATTCCTGTGTTAATCCTCCAGATGTCCTCACCCTGGTCACTGAATTTGTATACATATCTTTGATTACGTCAATGTATGATACATTTACACCTTTCTTTTCTAAGACTCTCCACAAGACCTCTCTTGGAACCCTATCATACGCCTTCTCCAGATCGATAAACAACATATGCAAATCTTTTTGTCTTTCCCGATAGTTGTCAATGAGTCTCCTCAAGAGATGTATAGCTTTCATGGTTGACCTCCCTGGCATGAATCCAAATTGATTCTCTGAGATGCTAGTCTCTCGTCTAACTCGTCTCTCTATTACTCGTTCCCATAGTTTCATAGTATGACTCATTAATTTAATTCCCCTGTAATTGACACAATTTTGTATATCTCATTTGTTCTTATACAAAGGTACCAAAATACTTTCTCTCCATTGGTCTGGCATCCTTTTTGTCTTCAGTATCTTATTGAAGAAACTTGTAAGCCATAAAATTCCTTCCCTCCCTAAGCATTTCCATACTTCAATGGGTATATCGTCTGGTCCAACCGCCTTTCCATTTTTTATCTTCTTCAGAGCGTCATCTATCTCTGATGCTTGAATTTAACGATAAAAAGTTATGTCTCTATACTCCTCCGATTTACTTAACTCTTCCAAGTTCAGTTCATTATCTTTTCCTTCATTGTATAGTTGATAAAAGTATCTTTTCCATCGCTCCTTAATAGCCACATCATCCATGGTCTCTAAGATAAGTGTCAAAAACACCACGATCATCATACTCAACCCCATTATCACTACGGAGCACGCGAATGGAGTAGTCACCATGGTGTAAGAAATACGAAATCAATCAAAGACCTCACTTTTCCATTTTAATAAATACACCCAAGCAGAGCGAGAGAAGCAATCAATAAACATCACAAATCATCGGTAACCAGAGAGAGAAGGAACAGGAGATGGTCCCCAAACATTAGTATGAATAACATCAAAAGGAACCATACTAGGAGAAGAAAAATGATTCAGACTATATCGTATATGTTTAGAAAGTTCACATTCACTGCAGAAAAAATGGCTCGGAGAGCTTGAAAACATAGGAAATAACTTGAGAAGATAGCCGACGGAGGGATGTCCAAGACGTTGATGTCATCGACGCACATCCGCAAGTGAAGGACGAGGAGGACTGGAGAGAGCTTGAGGGGCACTGGAGAGAGCTTGAGCTGGAGGATGTTCCAAGATGTACAACCCCCCGCAGTTCCTACCACTGTTAATACGCTGCTTCGTTACCAGATCCTAAGAAACACAACCATCAAGAGGATAGTGACATAACGGTTTAAGAATGTAGTCAGACGACTAATACATAATAGATTGAGGGGTAAAGTAGGAACATGCAACACTCCGGTGAGGGGCATGGCAAAGGAACAAAGAATAGTCCCCTTGCCAGCAATTGGTGAGAGTGAGTCATTGGCAGTGACAACCTTATCACACCCTGAGAGAGGGGTGTAAGAGATAAAACCTGACGATGTTCATGTCATGTGATATGTCACCCCAGAGTCAATAATCCATTCAGAGGAAGGTGCAGAGGTAGACTGGGCGCTGGGCAGACCAGCATTTGCGAATGCAGCATAAGGGATGAAACCTGGGTACGCATGTGACGGCGCAAAACATCGAGTTATTCTGAGGAAAGACCGTCAGAGGGAAGCTGACCAAGAGCAACTTCAGTAGTGTGAGCAACAGAAGGATTGGGTTGGCGAGAGGGACCATGACCACGACCACGAGAGCCTTTAGGCGATGGAGCAAGATAAGGATGGAGACGGAAGCAGGAGTCCCTGGCATGGCCCAGTTTGCCACAGTAATCGCACAACTTGAGAGACGAGGGAGAAGCGCGAAGAAAACCAGTAAGGGCAGAGCGATCATAACCACAATCGGAGTTGAGAGTACGGCGACGATCTTCGTCCCCTAAGACCATACTAAAAGCTTCCCCGAGAGAGGGAAGAGGCAGTCGGTTCAAAACATGTGTTCGCACCATATCAAACTCCATATTAAGACCCATAAGGAAGATATAGAGTCGATAACGATCGTCCTTGATTTTTAAGGCCCGAGCATCAGCAGTGCAAGCAGAAGTGAAGTCCTCAAAGTAGTTCAACTCTTGGTAAAGGCGTTCGAACTCAGAGAAGTAAACGACTACAGAAGAAGTGCCTTGTTTGAGTTCAAGAAGACGCTGAGTGAGCTCGTATACCTGGGTAGAACTACCAAGCTGTGAATAAGTCTCACGAGCCCGAGTCCAGATGTCAAAGGTTGAGTCCATCAGCATGTAGCTACGATAGACCATTGGAGACATGGAGTGAAGCAACCATGAGCCAACAAGGGAATTTTCAACGTCCCACTTTCGCCAGCCCGGATCAGTAATTAGAGGCTAAACAGTCGTCCTGTCGATGTACTCATAAAGCTGAGGGATGCGGATAGCATGTTGTGCTGCGCGAGACCGCTCGAGGTAATTCGTTCCATCCAAAGGAACAGTTGTAATTCGAAGGGAACCGGAAGAGCCGCGAGGTCGTGAGAATTCACCACCCGAAGGAGGGATAAGCTAGGAGAAAGACTGAACGCTCGAGTCCGAGGAGTTAGCCATGTTGAAGAAAGAGGCCGCACTTCGCTAGGGGAGGCACGAGACGAAGGAAAGACAGCACAAGCAGTGGCCGCACAAGTAGAGGTCGCACAAGCAGATGCAGGAGGCGGCACAAGCTGGAGGAGAATGAGTCGGGATGAAGAAGAGACCGCGGAGAAGGGAAGACCGCATGGGCCAAACGAAGGAGCAGCCGCTAAGAGGAGGATACCACAATGACCGCGGATAGACAGGCCACACGATAGGAAAGTCGACAAGGAGCACGCACAGTTCGCAGAGCCGCAGAACTCGCGTAGTGGAAGGGAGACGATGTTGTGAGCTTGCGTAGAAGAACGAGGCTATGAGCTTGTGTAGGAGGAAGGCCTCACACGTAGCGGAAAGGCCGCAGAGCTCGCGTAGGAAGAAAGGCTTCGCACGCGGACTGAGCAAGCAGGGAAGAGGCGGCCGCACAGGAGGACTAAGCGTGTGGGGCGCACATGCAGACTGAGCGTGCGGGGAAGAAGAGGCCGCACACGCGGACTGAGCGCACAGGTCGGTCACGCCAGGAAGACCGTACCACATACATCTAATACCAAGTCAGACGAAAATAATGAGCTCAATCCTTAATTTCAGGGCAACGCCCTCTATTTATACACAATGGGTGAAGACCCAAAAACAAGAAAAATGAATGGGCTTTTATAATGGGTCTTTTACAATATGCTACAAATAATGATATAATTCAACTATAATCACATATGCAGGCTCCAATAGCCTAGAGGACGATCCCATAATTGTCGATTGCAAGAAACGATTTGACCAAGTTATGATGTGCAGGGTTAAGGTGGTGCAGCAGGTCCCCATTACACCTCCCCTAGAGAGTTATGTTAACGATACTATTCATGAAGACCGGGAGAAGTGTGTTGCAACTCATAATGCTTCAACCACGATGCATTGAACAGCGGATGGCTTTACAAGTGAAAAAAATAGTGTGCATGAAGGTCCCGACATAATATCATATGATAACATTTGGAAATAGAGTTGGAACAAGTGGAAGGAATAGAACTAGCTGTGCTGGTGTGGATGCAGAATAACACAACTTGCAAAGATGTCTATAAATATGGAGGCTCAAAAATACCTCCATAAGCTATTAAATAAAAATCAGATACATGTGCGTGCTAGCAGGAAAGTCAATAATATATGCATTTGGTCCAAACATTTGAAGTATTTTGTATGGTGCTAGAGGCCAAGGCTTGAAGTTTTTTTAATGTATTTTGCTAAAATCATTGGAGGGGATACAATCTAATGTGTAACTTTTTATATTCCATTATTTTCACAGGAACATCCACCATGGCTTTATATTTTTTATTTTCCAAAGTAATTTATCTTAATATCAAAATGTAAATTATGCACACGTTCAAAAAATGATGAAGCTCAAAATTAATATTATCGCATGGGCAATGGCATGCTATTTATAACCTTTCTAGCTTTACCACTTCTACCTAATCATTTTGAACAACTTTTGTACAAGTTACCATAGTTCTACCAGCTCTTCCTAATCCTTTGACACTACGGGCTAGTTTGGCGTGGCTTTTCTCCCGCGGATTAAATCCATGGGAAAACTACGGATATTAAATGACGGGGCTGATCCCCGCCGCCCGGCCGCGACACAGCCAAACGGCGCGCAGTCGCGACCGGGTAGTGCCGTCCGCGGGACCGCGGCGGATCAGTCCCGCCAAACAGGGCCCACATTTATCCACCCACTTACCGTGCATTTTCTACCCATCAATGTATATTCAAACCACGTGAATCTATTTTCAATTACATTATCTACAAGAAATGAATATATTCTTAACTTATTCCCTCGGTTTTATAACACTTCATTTCCGCAACACAAACCAAACTATCAATGATGTTTTTTAATCTAAGATACCAGGCCTGACTGATGACATGAAAAAGATTTATACTTATGATCATATCTGTTCACTGAAAAAAAAGGTATCTCCAAGAAAGCATTTGCATAAAGTATTACAACATAAAAATACTCTAAAACAGACATTGGATGGAATAACATCTTAAGGAAAGACAAACTTTTAGGATTTCTTAGCTTTGTTCCAGGAATGGATTTGCCATATGACTAAATTATAACAAGAGAAAACAATTGAGGTAACATTCAAATAGTACACTGCAACATACAATTTTATGGTGGAAAATTAAAATTATCCAGGTAGAAATTGCTGATTTACACACCTTGCATAAATAATGCATTAACGTCGATTTGTTATTCTTTGCACGAGTATCAGACAATTTTGGAAGGCTGTCCAGTTTAAAACCCACAGCAGACCCTGGAAAATAAAAGAAAAGGAACTTTCTTGTCTAATGTCTTAGAGAAATATGTCAATAGAGACATTAACGATATACATCAATACCTCGTGCTGTCCCTTGATTCAATGCATTTCCCAAGGTAAGGATGGTCTGCATTATGTGTCGTAATTTGGCAGAACTCCTTACCTAGAATGACAGAACCTTTAAAAAAAGAGGATGAGGTAAAACAATAATAATGATAGTTAAAAAAGTACCTCTCTGGAGGCACCATTAATGGTATTCAAACTGGACCGCAGCTCATTCACCTAATTAAAAACAGGTTGGTTAGTGTAAAGGTCTAAATAAAGGTATGCATAAGGGTACTCAAGGTGTTGGTTTAAATAAAATTAGTAAATACCTTTGTGGAGAAAACAATTGTAAAGGAAAAAACCCTCAACTTCGATTCTACACGAGGAACCTTCATGAGCGCGAGGAAGAACTGGCAGGGTTATCAAAATGCCTCTCAGTTAAACTACAAATGATCAACTAAAGGTACAATCAATCTTATAAACTACCTGCTCACACTTTCCTAGCATTTCTTTGTTTCCTGAGTAGTTCTGTAAAATCAATAAAACAAATAACACATGTAAGTGGAATTTTACTAGAATGGAAAATTTAATAGCATGTGTTGGAAAAACAATATTGGTTTTGAACAATGCAAAGAAACTGTTAAAATGTGATCTGGTAATCTTTAATTGCTTGTTACTTTATTTTATTGCGTGCAATCCTATGTCGGAGATAATCTTTATGTGCATTGTGCCTAGGTATTAGTCGAGTCCCTCCAGTCGTTGCACCATAGGTTGCCTTTAGGTTACCCCCCCCCCCCCCCCCACACACACACACACACACACTACCTTACCCAACATCAGATTTGGTATCCAAACTCAATTTTAGGGTCACCTGTATGCTATGTAGTGGTAAGGTGTTTAGAAAAACTATGATGGTCAAGTGGTTCAAACACTGTATGTCCACGCTTGACTTCCAAGAACTCATGATTGCTCGTGAACAATTCGACGAACTAAGAGATCTGTTGGAATTATCGAGTCAATGACGGTCTATTAGAGTCTTTGTTAGGGCAAAACTACTAGTGAGATTGAGGGAGGAGAAGATCTAGAGAAAGAGAGGGAAGATTAGGTCTAAAAGAGGGAGAAAACTAACCAGGGATTACTCTTGCCTACCCCAAAAGGGGGGCTGCCCGGGTATATAAATACCCGGGCAAGGAGGGGGCCGGCCGGCCCCTCCAAAGAGGGCTGAACCCGCCTGGTTCAGCCCTCGGCCGGCCGGTTCACTGCGAGGGGGCTGAACCGGAAGGTTCAGCCCCGTTGTTTAGCGCGCCTTTGCTCCTCCGTACGTAATGACGCCCCGTAAAGCGTAGCGGGGGCGTAACATTCCCCTCCCCATCAAGAACCAACTTGTCCTCAAGGTGGTAGTCGGGGTAGAGCTCCTTAAAGTCGAAGAAGTCCACCCAAGAATTGTGTGCCGGAGTCAGGTTCTTCCATTTGACCAAGAGCTCGGGCCTGTATTCCGCGCCCCGTTTCTTCCACTTGAGCATCAAAATATCTTCAGGAAGCGGCCGCAGCTCACCTGCCGAAGTGACCTCAGGTAACAAAGTGCTCGGCTGGACGTGCGGCCCTACCTTCCGCTTGAGCAAGGAGACATGGAATGTAGGATGGATGCGCGAACCCTCCGGTAATGCCAGGGTATAAGCCACCGGTCCCACCCTGCTGACAATCTGAAAGGGACCGTAGTATCGGGGGGACAGTTTCTGGTTGCCACGACGAGCAACGGACAACTGCCGGTACGGCTGGAGCTTGAGGAACACCTCGTCACCAACAGCGAACTCCCGCTCAGTGCGGTGCTTGTCCGCCTGGGCCTTCATGCGATCCTGGGCTAGACGGAGATTCTCCCGAAGTGTGCCCAACATGCGCTCCCGATCCAGCAGAGCGCGATCCACCGCCAGAAGAGCGGTGCTCCCGGGCTCATAGCTGCCCAAAGTAGGAGGAGGCCGGCCATAAACCACCTCAAATGGTGTCATCCTGCTGGCGGAGTGGTAGGCCGTGTTGTAACAGTACTCGGCCCAATGTAACCAGTCCGGCCAGCTCCGCGGCTCATCCATCACAAAGCAATGCAGATAAGTCTCGACCCCACGATTAAGCACCTCCGTCTGACCATCCGACTGCGGGTGGTTAGCCGTGCTGAAGTGTAAGCGAGTGCCCTGCAGCCGGAACAGCTCCTTCCAGAACCCACTGACGAAGGTAGGGTCCCGATCAGAGATAATGGCGCGGGGGAGGCCATGCAGGCGAACGATCTCTCGAGCAAAGAGTGCGGCCACAGACTCCCCGGTGTACGGATGGCTGAGCGCCAGAAAATGGCCATACTTGGACAGCTTGTCCACCACCACAAGAATTACAGACTTCCCTTTAGACTTTGGCAGACCATCAATGAAGTCCATGGACACCGTGTCCCAAATCTGCTGCGGAATCTCCAACGGTACAAGTAACCCTGCCGGAGAAGAGGTCTCATATTTCTGCCGCTGGCAGATCTCACAGTGGCGAACGAACTGCTGAATGTCCCGTTGCATGCCTGTCCAAAACACGTTTGCTCGTGCCCTCTGAAGTGTCCGAAGCACCCCCGCATGCCCTCCTGTAGGCGAAGAATGGAATTCATGCATCAACACAGTCTTCCAAGCTGAATCGGCGGGCACGACCACCCGGCCCCGATAGTAAAGCCGGCCATTACACAAGTGATAGCCAGCCGCGACGGTCTCTCCCCGCTGTAAAGCCTCCACCAACGGACGTAGCGTGGCTGATCGCCGGACCTCTTCCTGAATATCCTCCACTGAATCGACCAACGGCCCCGAAATATGAGCGATAGTAGCCTCCGGAAGACGAGAGAGGGCATCGGCGACAACATTCTCTTTGCCACGGCAATACACAATCTCGTAGTCGTAACCGAGAAGCTTAGTCACCCACTTCTGCTGTAGCGGCGAGGAGACCCGTTGGTCCAGGAAATGCTTCAAGCTCTGGTGATCCGTCCGGATCTTAAAGTGTCGACCCAAGAGATATGGCCGCCAAACAGCCACGGCGTGAATAATTGCCAACATCTCCTTCTCGTAGGCCGAGAGGACCAAGGTACGAGGGGCCAAGGCTTTGCTGTAAAAGGCTATCGGCCGCCCTGCCTGCATCAAAATCGCCCCGATGCCAACACCTGAGGCATCCGTCTCCAGAACGAACTCCTGTGTGAAATCCGGTAAAGCCAAGACTGGCGTGGTGGTCATTGCCCGTTTGAGGGCCTGAAATGCCTCCTCCGCCTCCTCACTCCAAGAAAAGGAGTCCTTCTGCAGTAGCTGTGTCAGCGGCCGAGCTATCTTGCCATAGTCCTGGACAAACCGCCGGTAATACCCTGTGAGCCCCAGAAAACCCCGCAAGGCGCGGACTATAACCGATCGCGGCCAAGACTGCATACTCTGAATCTTCCGTGGGTCAGCCTTGACGCCCTGACCGGAAACCAAGTGGCCCAAGTACTCCACCTCCTCCTGACCGAAGGAGCACTTGGAACGGTTGGCATAAAGGTTGTGCTGACGTAGTCTGGCAAGGACCTGCTCCACGTGGCCCACGTGGTCCTCCCAGTTCGCGCTGTAGATGAGGATATCATCGAAGAAGATCAACACAAATACCCGCAGAAAATCTCTAAACATCTCGTTCATGTTGGCCTGGAACGTAGAGGGCCCTCCGGTCAGCCCATTGGCCATGACCAAGAACTCGTAGTGGCCGTCATGAGTCCGGAAGGCGGTCTTGTGGATGTCCTCCTGTGCCATCAAGATCTGGTAATAGCCGGAGCGAAGATCCAGCTTGGTGAAACGCTGGGCCCCATGTAATTCATCCAGCAACTCTTCGATATGGGGAATCGGGAAGTTATCCTTGACCGTAACGCCGTTCAAGGCACGGTAGTCCACACAGAAACGCCAGGACCCGTCCTTCTTCTTGACCAGAATAATGGGAGCCGAGAAGGAGCTCGTACTTGGCCGAATGATGCCGGCCTCCAGCATCTCGCGGACACTGCGCTCGATCTCCGCCTTCTGAACGTGTGGGTAGCGGTACGGACGAACATTCGTAAGCTCAGCACCCGCCTTGAGCGGGATACGGTGATCACGGAACCTCGGCGGAGGCAGAGTGCGTGGTTCCTGAAAAACATCAGCATAATCTGTCAGAAGTAACTGTAACTGAACCGGTACCTCTGAAGGCGTCGGCTCGCCGGTCGGGACCTCCCGAAGGACGGCCATCATCTGGCCATCCCCGCTCAACCGCTGCATGCTGCGAAGAGAAACCTCCTTAATAGGAGATGACATGAGACCCTGCAAGCAAAACTGCCTGTCGCCATGCACAAACTCCATCGTCATGTGCTCCCAGTCGAAAGTCACCAGCTGCAACTGGCGCAACCACTGAACTCCCAGCACCATGTCTGAGCCCCGAATAGGCAACAGGTAGACGTCAGTCCGTCCCACATAGCCGTGTAGTCGCAGCTCCACGCCCTTCAGCACCCCTTCACATCGAAGCTTGCTGCCATCCGCCACCATAACATGAAAGGCAGCCCCCTTGTCAACCACGTGCCCAACTCGCCGTGCCACGTCGGGATGTATGAAGTTGTGGGTGCTCCCACTGTCCACCAGAATAGTAACCTTCTCTTGGGCGATCCGGCCCGCCAGCCGCATAGTAAGCGGGGGAGCGCAACCCTCAAGAGCATGAAGAAAAACCCCGAACTCGGTCTCGTCCAAGTCCACCTCCAACTCCTCATCTGGAGCCGGCTCGTCGTCCACATCCTGATGCAACATGAAGACCTGTATCTTCTGGCATTTATGGCCAGGTACAAACTTCTCGTCGCAATTAAAACACAGCCCCTTCTCCTTCCGAGCGGCCAACTCACTCCACGACAACCGAGTCACCGTCGGTTTGCTACCCGTGGGCTGCTCCCGTCGTGCTGTTGTGGTAGGGGCCGAAGGCGGTCTACTCGTGACGCGTGCTCGCTGCCTGTTGAACCGCTCCTCCTGGATGCGTGCCAAAGTAATGGCGTGGTTCAATGACCGAGGCATGAGTGCCTGTACCTCATCACGAATGTGCTCCTTGAGGCCAGATATGAAACAACTGTAGAGTGTCCGCTCCGGCCACTGAACCCGATTTGCCAACTTTTCAAACTCAGTGCGATACTCCAGCACCGAGCCTTTCTGACGAAGCTTCTGAAGGAGGGCCTCAAAGTTCTCGTACTCTAATGGCCCAAATCTAGCCGTAAATCAATCCACAAATTCGCCCCATGGCACGTACTCCCGTCCCCGCAGGAACCACTGCGTCCACTGGAAAGCGTCCTCCTTCAAGTGGAAGGACGCTAGCCGCACCCACTGACCTTCAGGCACCTCCTGGTACTGGAAGAAAAGTTCAGCCTTTTGAACCCATTCCAATGCGTCGCCGCCTTCGAACTCCGGAAAGTACATGCGAGATAATCCGGGAGTCAAGCCTTGATGTTGACCCGCTCCCCAAGGAGGGGGTTGCGGCTGGCCGCCCCATCCTTGGCCAAAACCGCCCATTCCTGGAGGCCCGAACCCACGAGGAGGAGGGAGAAGTCCTCCCCTTTGCTGTCCCGCAGGCTCCGGTGGCCGCCGGCCACCCTCCAAGTCCTCCCAAGGCCGGCGGTACTGCCCCCGTCCAAAACCGGCCTCGCCCACGCCGCCAATAGCCGATCCAGGCGGAACCGGCCCCGCTGGACCCGCGTAGCCCACTGCCGAGCCTTGGCCGCACGCCGCCCCTGCAGGGCCTTGCCCGTACGCCGCCGAGCCAGGCGGAACCCCGTAGCCCCGCAGCCGCTCCTCCTCCGACAACCGGAGGCCGCCGATTCCTTCCGCGAGACGCACGCCCGCAGCAGCCCCGTCGGCACCCGATCCCGCCGAGTCTTCGCTTGCTGCGACCTTCCCTTTCAAGAAAGCCTTAAACTCCTCCATACGAGCGTCGATCCGTCCTTCCATGGCCGCCATAGAGTCGGTGAGGCCAACCACGTTCTCCTCTAGGGCTTCAATGCGTGAGGACTCTTCTTGATTGCGAGTGGTCACCATGTCGGAGAGATGAACACCTCTGATACCAAATGTTAGGGCAAAACTACTAGAGAGATTGAGGGAGGAGAAGATCTAGAGAAAGAGAGGGAAGATTAGGTCTAAAAGAGGGAGAAAACTAACCAGGGATTACTCTTGCCTACCCCAAAAGGGGGGCTGCCCGGGTATATAAATACCCGGGCAAGGAGGGGGCTGGCCGGCCCCTCCAAAGAGGGCTGAACCCGCCTGGTTCAGCCCTCGGCCGGCCGGTTCACTGCGAGGGGGCTGAACCGGAAGGTTCAGCCCCGTTGTTTAGCGTGTCTTTGCTCCTCCGTACGTAATGACGCCCCGTAAAGCGTAGCGGGGGCGTAACAGTCTTTAGGTATAGTTGGTGTTAGAACAGTTGGGTTTAGTCCCACATTGTAGGTTTACTTTTAAGAGTCCATGTAAGTCCTATTTAATGCCCTCTTGAGGGATGAATATATCAATCAAGCATTTCTATTTTACTTTCCAACATGGTATCAGAGCAAAAAGATCTGAAACCCTAAAAATTTTCTGTGTTCGCCACTTTTGTTCTCGTTTTTTTTTTCGCCTTGCTCTCGTCGAGCCGTTCTGCCTGTGGTCCCGCCGAGAGATTTCTCTCCCGCTCCTGTCGACGGTCTCTGATTCAGTCGACGGGAGCGTGGAGTAGTCGATCTCGTCGGCCAGTCATCTGGTGCTTCCATCGACGCTGATTCTGTCGTTCCCGTTGGCGCGTCTGCCTTCTCGCATCGTCGATCCCGTCGGCCATCATTTCTGTGGAAGTTTCTCCCGTCGAGCTCGTCTGCTCCGAATCGCAGCCCCCGTCCCTTCATTCCGCTTATGCGTGCGCTGATGGGATTGTTCCTTGATTCCAAGGACGGGGGCGGGCTTGTTTCCCGTCGGCTGCGTGTGGCTCTTCCGCTACTTCTTCATCGACGCTGCGTCTGCCATCATCGACTGCTCTGGGCCAGTCGTTGCTGCCTCCCTCTTGCTGTTGCTGCTGCTTCTTCTCCTGCCCGGCAGCCCTCTTCTTGTCGCTACCCTTCTTTCGAATGTTGCCAGCTGCTCGCTTCGCTGCCGTTGGTGCTTCTCCTGACTACAGATTTCATCGTCGTCTCCCGTTCGTCTGTTGTTGTGCTGGTGTTGGCTCGCCATCATTCCTTGAGGCAGATCTGTTCCCGTGCTTGCCCCACTCATCTTTCTAGCAGCTGGTCAATGGCACCTGCTCCTGTTTGCCTCCTTACTGCTCTCGGGGGCAACCTTGCTGCTACTTGCACTCCTGCCGCTGCTGCCGCTTCTAGCAATGCTGATAGATGCTGAAGTTTGTGTTGTTTGTGCTTTTTTTTGTGTGACGTATGTTGTTTGTATTGTGTTTATGCCTATATGCACGTGTTCTCCACGTGAGGGGGAGTGTTAGAAGGAAGGTGACTCGGATGATCTTTCCTGACTTTTCGCCTTCGTTCCACACGGCCTCTAGGATTATTTCGTATGTGTCTCCCCATGTTTCTTTCGATTGGTCATGTGTTTGGGAAGCGATTGATGTTGGTGTTATAATCTCAGTGGGTTGTGTCGTGTGGGACCGTGTCGTGCGGGACTGTGTCGTGTGGGACCGCCCTTTATGTGGATTATCCCCGACAGATTATCCCCGACGGATTATCCCCGATCATTCGTTTGATGATTTGCTCCACATCGTTCGTTCACTTCGCATGTTGTGTGTAGGTGACGTTGGTTGTCCGGTTTCCAGTGAGTCCGCGTCGTGTGTGGGTCATGCGTCGTGTGTGGGTCAATGTTGTGTGTGGCTATGTCCCCGACTTGATTCCCCGGTTTGGAATTTCCCCCGGCGGCTCGTCTGATATTTTGTCCCGCATCATCTACCTCCATTGTCGTTATTTGTGGTGTCCAAGCTGAAGGATCCCCCCTTCAGCTTGAGGGGGAGTGTTGGAATTATCGAGTCAATGTCGGTCTATTAGAGTCTTTAGGTATAGTTGGGTTTAGTCCCACATTGTAGGTTTACTTTTAAGAGTCCATGTAAGTCCTATTTAATGCCCCCTTAAGGGATGAATATATCAATCAAGCATTTCTATTTTACTTTCCAACAAGATCAATTAGAAGTCATGTATTAGAGTGGACGATTTAGATCTCCTGGAAGTTTCTGCCACACTACACTTATCCTCGAGAGGCCGCTAGACTTCAGGTAGATCATGAGAAAAGAACTCATGATGTTGAAGGACCCTTATATTTCAGTTCACAAACCTCTCGCTCAAGCTCTCCTCCCACTCTTATGGAGAGAACCTGAGCCTATATGTGACCGTCGTTGGGGACCCGCTTTGGCAGACCCCTCCACCGAGCATCTTCAGTCAACTGTGGGATAGTGTTGTCACACAGGCACAAATCGAATATGGTTACTATGATGACTATCATGAACATCGTAAAAGTCACCTTATAGAGGACAGTTGAATTCAAGTCTTTTTTTATGTTTTTATTTGTATTTTACCCGCGTAGGGGTATTTCTGTCTGTCTCTGTATTTTTGCCCCTTACTCTATATATATGAGTATAAGGCTAGTTTAATATTACGATTTCATTATTCTCTTCAACTTGGTATCAGAGCGAGTACTGCCCTAGCCGCGCTCCCTCTCGCACGTCTGCTCGTCTACGTCTCCTCTCGTGCACGACGCTTTTCTCTCGCGCCTTCTCCGACGTTTTGAGAGTCCTCCGTTCCTTTCCTCTTTTGTTTTTTTCCTTTCCTTCGTTCCTGCTGCGGGTCCTTGACGCCGCCGCTGGTTGATGCGGGTCCTTGTCGTTGACGTTGATGTTGGTCGCTGCTGCTACCGCTGATCCGCTGCTTTACCGCTGCTGCTGCCGCTGAATCCCGCTGAGTCCTATGGTGTCTGTCGCTGATATGGTCGCTATGTCGTTTCTTCATCCCCGATCAGCTGTGTCGTTTCTTCTTCCGCCAGTTTCGTCGATAGCTGCCTCTCTTCCGCCAGTTTCGTCGATAGCCTGATTCGTCGATAGCTGTCTCTCTTCCGCCAGTTTCGTCGAAATGCTAGTTTCGTCGAAATGCTAGATTCGTCGATAGTTGCTTCTCTTCCGTCTGTTTCGTCGGATGCCTGATTCGTCGATAGCTACTTCTCCTGCAGATTCGTCGATCGCTGGTTTTTTCTAGTGTTCGTCGAGAGCTTCCCTCCTGTTGTGCATCATGGCTGATCTGTCTGATGTCGTTGATTCTCCATCACCAAGTGTGGTGACACCCCGGATAAGCGATCCTCAACACCCTTCTGGCCATTCAGGGTCCTTAAAGATCACCATTGTTTCCTTGGATGGGACCAATTATTTGGAGTGGTCTCGTGCTGCTCAGCATGTCATTCGCAACCATCAGCTGTTTGGATACATCGATGGGACGAAGGTGGAACCTTCTGAGGATAATCCCACCTGGCAACGATGGGACTCAGAAAATTCCCTGGTTGTCTCCTGGCTCCTTCACTCTGTGTCTCCAAAGGTGTACAAGAGTTATATGTTGATGGACTCGGCCTACGAGATCTGGACTCAGGCAAAGGAGACGTATTCTCAGATTGGCAGTTCCACTCAGACCTTTGAGCTGACACGACGTATGTTGGAGCATCGTCAGAGAACCATGACGGTATCCTCCTACTTCTCGGAGTTCGAGCATATCGCACAAGAACTGGATTACTTTGATCAGTTTACCCCCGCATGTACTGCCAATGCAGTCCAACTACAGAAAAGAGACGAACGATTTCGTCTACATGTGTTTATGATGGGGTTGAGCATGGACATGGACATGGTTCGCACAAATATTCTTCACCGCTCTCCCATTCCTTCCCTTCGGGAGGCATTTAGCACGGTTCTTGGCAACGAAGATCGCCGAAGGTCCCTCAGCACAGCTTCTCTACCAGATCGTTCTGCCTTGATCAGTGTTGGTCGTGGTAGCTCCACTAATCCTAGTGGGGTTCCGCAGTGTGATCACTGTGGTCGCAGGGGACATACTCGGGATGGTTGCTTCAAACTTCATCCTCATCTTATTCCACCTGGATACGGTCGTGGTCATGGTCCTGGCCGTGGTCGTGGTCCAGGTCGAGGGGGATACCGCCAGAATAGTGCTCGTCCTCACGATGTTGCTTACTCCATTGAGGTACACGACGACCATCCGGGTCAGTTCCCAGGACATTTCACCACGACGGAATTGGACGCTCTCCGCCGTCTTCTACACTCTCAGTCTGACACTTCCCAGAGCGGTACCTCTACTTCCTTTGCTACTGTTATTATGCCCAGTGCCAATGTTGCTGCCACGTATCAGTCTGAGTGGATTATTGACTCCGGAGCCACCGATCACATGACCGGCTCCTCCTCAGGTTTTTCCTCTTACATCCCCTTATCAGGTAAGGACAAGGTGATTTCTGCTAATGACACGCTGTCTCCCATTGCCGGAAAAGGAACCATTTCTGTTCCCCCTTTTTTTTCTCTTCCGTCTGTCTTACATATCCCTTTCTTTCTTCGAAATCTTCTGTCTATTAGCAACCTTACTCGGTCACTTAACTGTTCGGTAACATTCTTTCCTGATTCTTGTGTTTTTCAGGAACTGGGTACGAAGTGGACCATTGGCAGTGGTAGGAACTGCGGCGGATTGTACTATCTGGATGCTTCCCCTCCATCTCTGGCTCTCTCCTCTTCCGCTACTACTGCTGCGGATGCTCGACGCTGGCACTTGCGCCCTGGGCATCCTTCTCATGTTTATCTCTCCAAAATGTTTCCTACTTTATCGCATATTGTTAAAACTTTAAAATGTGATGTGTTTGATATGTCTAAACATGTTCGACATTCGTTGTTCCATGTTTCTTCTCCTAGTGCTACCCCTTTTGCTATTATACATTCTGTGTTTGGGGACCTTCCCCTGTTGTTTCTTTAAATGGATATCGTTGGTTTGTTACCTTTATAGATTATTTTTTCCGCACTGCATGGGTTTGCTATTTAAAGAAAAAAAATGAAGTGTTTCATGTTTTTCAAACCTTCCATAAAATGGTTCAAACCCAATTCGATGCTACTATTCGTGTTCTTCGTAGTGATAATGGGGGTGTTAGAAAGTAAAATAGAAAAGCTTGATTGATATATTCATCCCTCAAGGGGGCATTAAATAGGACTTACATGGACTCTTACAAGTAAACCTACAATGTGGGACTAAACCCAACTATACCTAAAGACTCTAATAGACCCCCCATAAAACTTGAGCATTTCCATTAAAGCACATAGAGATTAACAAACAATTCATTAAAGAGAAGTTTGATAGTGCGCTGATTTGCACCCTTCATGTGACTACTGGCCATCAGGTTGTCTATGTTTACAAAAGGGTTTAGTATAACATTTCAAACAATCATATCCAAGCTAAAATAAAGAATGACTAATTTAAGGAGTGCAGATAACCCAGGTATATCCGGTAACAATAAAATCATGTCGAGGCCTCCTTTCACCTATTTCTAGTATTTTCTCATCCAACTGGTAGAGGCCTTGAGTACAGGCGAAAATATATAGCGGCAAACTGAAGCATGGAAACCAGTATGAAAGGAGGAAGCAGGTATGTTGAAAGTTAACATTAAATAATAATAGCCCTTTCTCACATTTAAACTAAACTAAAATAAACCAACAAGAAAATAGTGCAAAATCTGCAACAATGACCACCATCAATAAACAATAAAATTTTGAAAAATGGTTGCAAACTACACTATGAGTAGAAATCCTTTGGATGGACACGACTAGCATGTTCTGCCATCACTTGTTTTTAAGTGCTATGACATCATTTTAACCAATTAGAAAAGAAAAAAATGAATAAGAACAATACAATTGATTTCCAACAAAAATTTTAACCAAAGCATAAAAAGAACAGAAAGGAAAATAAACATAGAACGTGACTAACCTTGAGCATTTCCATTTCTTCTTTAGTTGGACAAAACTTGATAAGATTTTCAACTTGGTCAATCTCCAACACTAAGGTATCCAAAGCTAATACTGCATCCTGCACTTCAAAGTAAAGTGTTACGGGCCCACACTAGTTAGCCTTTAATATTTATTTGTTTTATTAAGTCATTATGTTATGAGTCGTTAGAAGTCATTAGTGCTTTTTAAAATTTTGAGTATTTTATACAAGTCCAAATGTTCGGACTTATTACAAATATATATTTTTGTAATTCTATATAAGAACCTCTTAGGTCATGAAAGGGGCAAGCAATGAAATATCTCTTTAAATTTTTTTTAAGTTCTCCTCTCCTCCTTCCTCAAGCTAGGGTTTGGGTTGAGTAAAGCTTCCTCTTCCTCCTTCTCCCTTAGGTTGAGCTCGACTCCCTCATCACATTCTCCATAGGTTGAGCACGACTCCCTCATCACATTCTCCATAGGTTGAGCACGGCTCCGTTGTATCACCGCTTCCGCCACCACCTCCAACGATATATCAGTGCATTATAGGTTAGCCCGTAACATAATGCATATTGAACAAGTTTATCAATTCATATAAAAAAGCACCATCCATAATGCCATAACATCAGTTTGGTTTACTATTGGGTTGAAATAAAAGCTGCTAGACATGCAATTACGGCTCAAAATTAGGCAAACATGCCTTAAGTTGCCAATTTAGTATGCTTCCTTAAAGTATCTAGTGAAATAATAAAAAAAAAAGACATATGACAAACGAACTCAAACATAGCATGCTCACTTAAATATCTATTATATATTTATCTGCATGCATGCATGCATACATACCTTAAAGATTATTCCTTCATTCAAACTAAATATTCCACTGAATCAATATACAATTACTGATTACAAGATCTTTTGTAAAGAACTAGAATTCAAATGGATAACCTTTTCATGATAATCTAAAGAACAATTCAAGTAAACAAACACCTTACAAAACCTATCACACATGGTTGATAGCATAACTTCAACACTCAATACCAAAGCTTGAGTTAATCAACCCCCGTCTTTATCCCTCGTCCCCATTTTATAGCCAGGCAACGAATTTTAAAAGTCAGTCTACACTCAGATGCATGCATGCATTAACAGCAACAATATATAAACCTTCGCAATTTGATTGTGATTTACCTAATGTAGGTTCCAATCTCACGAGGCCTTTCTACTTGAAGCAGTTAGTTCCCATGCAAAAATTGCACCCTGTAGATTTTTTGTTTCATTCCAACATACCAAAAAGGGCGCGCTGAGTGCATGGGACCTCTACAGTAACATCTCGAGAACATGAAACCTCCAAAAAACATGTAGAAAGTTATTTTATTTTTGGTATATTTTTCTTTATTCTTTTGTATTTATATGGGACACACTTGTATAAATAGGTTGTTTTTGCCGTATTTCAATAAAAAAATCGCTGCAATTTAGGCTCCGTTTGGGGGGACTTATTTTCACCGGTCAAGCGGTTACGACCGCATGAACCGGACCTTAATTAAGGTCCGATTCATGCGGTCGTAACCGCTTGACCGGTGTAAATAAGTCCCCCCAAACGGAGCCTTAGTATCAGAGCCCTAGTTGGTTCTCTCCGCGCTTGGGGAGTGTTTCCCTCCGTTGAGCCCTTGCTCCTATTGAGTGTCTGCTCTGATCAAGCCCTAACTCACATTGAGCATCTATTCTGGTCGAATTCTGAGCGCCCCTTGGTGGTCTGTTCATGGATTTCATCGAGTCAAAAGATCTCTACGTACACCTTTTTCTCATGTCATCATCAACATTCCAGGTGGTTTCAATCATCGTCGTCACTGACTTCATGTGTGCTTGTTTTGGGGACCACAAAACTATTTTGTTCCGCTCACTGCGAGTTCATACTTGCATTTTATCGATGCCCCAATTTATTTTATTGAAATATCGATAGCCTCCGCTACTACTTGAGTCAATTCTCTATCTCGATTAAAAGACACAGATCGGTATTGAGAGAACGTACCTTTAGGTTTTGGCGTTCCTCCATTGTTTCCGATTGATACACCCTCGGGTTAATACACCCAGTAAGGATATAGTCACCCCGGTGAGTCTAAGGTAGCTTGCCTTTTAACACACACACACACACAAGCTAACACCATAAACATCCATCATCCCAAGCCTGAGAGAGTACGTGTGCAGAGACTTAACAGAAACAGTTTTGGTGAACAAATCAGCTAGTTGGTCCCCAGAAGGCACAGAAACAGTAGCAATGGTTTGGCACTAAATCTTTTCCCGCACAAAGTGGCAATCGATCTCTATATGTTTAGTCATTTCATGAAAGACTAGGTTGTTGGCAATGTGGATAGGAGCTTGATTATCACAGTGCAAATTCATAGCTTCTGGTACAGGAAACCTCATAACACCCAAAATAGATTTAATTCAAATCAACTCACATGTTGTAATGGCAATGGCATGATATTCTGCTTCAAAAGAAGAACGAGCAACAACATTCTGATCTTACTCCTCCAGGAAACAAGATTGTCACCCACGAAGATAGAGTATCCACTTGTAGATTTTGTATCAGAGGAGGAACCAGACCAATCAGTATCACAGTAGCTTTGAACTTTAAGATAGCCATGATTTTGATAAATAACGTCTTTTCCAGGGTCCATTTTTAGATACATAAGGATCCGAAGAGCAGCATGATAGTGACAGACTTTAGGATTGTGTATAAAATGGCTAATTTACCCAACCGCAAATGAGATGTCGGGTCTAGTGATAGTCAGGTAAATTAACCTCCCCACAATGCGTTGAAAGTCCAACATCCTCTCAAGATCAAGAGAATCATCCATGTGAATATCATAACTTGCATCCACGGGGCTGTCCACAGGTTTCACTCCCAGATATCTAGTGTCACTGGGAAGATCAAAGACATATTTACGTGGAGATCATAATCTTTCCACCAGTCTAGCAATCTCAATTCCAAGAAAATATCGGAGAAGACCCAAATCTTTAATTTCAAAAGTAGAGGTCAATGCTCTTTTAACCAGAATAATGTGTTGATCATCAATTCCAGTGATAATGATATCGTCCACATAGACAATAAGAATGGTGGTACATTGCTCCTTTCTGTAGATGAAGATTGAGTGATCATAAGAACAACGGGAAACACTCAGTCTCAAAAGTTTAACACTTAGTTTTTCAAACTAGGCCCGAGATGATTGTTTAAGGCCATACAAAGCCTTCTTAAGACGACACCCATGTCCTTTAGGAACTTACATGTCAGGCGGGAGAGTCATGTATATTTTTTCCATTAAGTCGTCGTGGAGAAAAGTAATTTTCACATCCAATTGATATAAAGGCCGCGACTTGGGAGCAGCAATAAAAAGCAGAATTCTAACGGGGTTAAGTTTAGCAACCGGGGCAAACGTCTCCTGGAAGTCAATCTCATCAATTTGGGTAAAGCCTTTAGCAACGAATCTTGCTTTATATCTATCAAGAGAGTCATCTTGAAGATATTTGATAGTATATATCCATTTACATCTGGCGATATGTCGCCCATGAGGAATAGAAATAATTTCCCAAGTATTTTGATGTTGGAGAGCATGCATCTCCACTTCCCATAGCTTTCTTCCAGTGAGGATTAGACCTAGCATCTGAAAAATTATTAGGGATAGAAATAGAGGAAATTGATGCAAGATAAGATTTCATAGAGGGAGAGATAGAGTGATACACAACATATTTATCAATAGGGTATCTGATACGACCACTATGAATTTGGAGAGAAAAAGATATATCTCCATGAGTGGTCTCAGTGTTTAGAACTGGCAAATGGTGGTGGGTGGTGGAACATGAGTATGATTCTCTTGTTCAGTTCTTCTTACGTGTTTCCTTTGGCAGACTTGAAGATTCTGCTTCTGTTGTAGACACGCAGATCATTTGTAGACACTTCCTTTTCAACGGGAATATCTGAGCTACTAGAAGGAAGAACATTTATGAGTGTTGGGAGAGGTGGCAACATACAACTCTCACCATCATACTTTTCTTGATAGGTAACATTTTTTCCTTCTTCCGAATAATAGGGGGTGTGTTCAAAGAAGGTAACATCTTTAAATATAATCCTTCTATGCAACAAAGGTGAGTAACACTTACACCCCTTTTGGTTAGCAGCATATCCAACAAAAACACATTTAATAGATTAAGGACCCAATTTATCCATATGTGGTCTCACTATATGCACAAATGCAACACATCCAAAAAATTTAGTAGGGAGACTGAATAACGGGAGATTTGGACATAGAAGTTTTAAAGGACACTTCTCCTCCAAAGTGTCAGATGTCATCCGATTAATTAGGTAGACAGAAGTGAGAACTCCTCCATCTCGCAATCCCTTAGTGACATGCATCTCTTGTAATAGACAATGAGTAGTTTCAATAATGTGGCGATTTTTCCATTCTGCTACTCCATTCTGTTGATGAGTCCCACGACATGAAGTTTGAAATATAATGTCATGGTCACCCAGAAACCTTTGAAGTTCCTCACAGGTAAATTCACCTCCATTGTTACTCCTAAGAATTTTAATCAGAGTACCAAACTGGATCTGCACATAATGGTAGAATAACGGAAATATATCATACACATCATTCTTCTTTTTCATAAGAAAAATCCAAGTAAACCGAGAGTAACCGTCAATGAAAAAAACAAAATAGTGAAAGTCATTCACAGAGCAAATAGAAGATGTCCAAACATCAAAATATATCAAATCAAAAGATTTAACACTTTAACTATTGCTGGGAGCATAATTGGTTCTACAATATTTTACAAATTCACAAGATTGACAGTCAATTTTGGTTTTAGTCGCATCAAAAGAGCTAGGAAAAGCAGACTTCAAGGTCTTCAAACTAGCGTGCCCCAATTTTTTATGTCACAGCATAAATCGATCAGTACTTGAGGATTTCTGAGCACCAAAAGCAAGACTATGTCCATAACTTAAACTCCACCTGACTCATATCCAACGACAATCGTCTTCCCACTCGCCAGATCCTAGAAAACACAGTGAGAAGAAAAAAAGGTAATGACACAATTTAGTTGTTTAGTTAAACTGCTCACAAAAAGCAGGTTTCTAGGAAATGAAGGAACAATGACAGCAGATTTAAGGGAGATATTAGGCGAGATTTGGATAACCCTTTTACCAATCACCGATGCAGAAGATCCATCAGCAAGTCTAACACTGCCAGATGCAGGAAAGACAGAAGAAATCCCACTATAAGATCTTATCATATGATCAGAAGCTCTTGAGTAAATGATACAGGGAGTAGGCGTTTCATAGCAGATAAGGAGGTAGTTTGAACATGAGCAGCAATACCATACAAGTCAATAACAGAGGTCTACCAACACTGGTCTTCGGGGCATTTACCTCCCTGACTAAACTTTCATTTTCCGACATAAGGTGACCTGTACTCTCCAATGTGTCATATATAGCCATTTGAGATTTCACATACTTTCCCTCAATGCCACGACTCCAACCCGGAAGAACCAAGTTGGGATGCAAGTCCCAACACTTATCTTTCCCATGCCCCTTCTTTCCACAGTGGGGACACTTCAACTTACTCTTATCTTCATGCTTTATGCTTCTAGAGTTCCGCTTCTTTTGTTCAGCTACAATGGCTGATTTTTCATATCTCACATGCACATCAGTACGAAGAGAGTTTATACGACTAGCCTCTCCTCGAATGTAATGGGCAACAGTCTCTAAATTAGGAACAGAATCTCTTCCTAACATCTAAACTCTTCGTAATTCAAGCCCTGAAGGAAGGCCAAAAAGCATTTCAAAAACCCTATGTTGCATAAGCTCAGTTTTGTAATCTTCAATGGTCTAAATAGCTGAGTATTGATCAATTTATGCCAACTTATGGGTCAGTTTACTGTAATACTCCTCGAAATCATTCATACTCACCATGCGTATTTGTTCAGTTTGAAATTGTTATATCCCTACCAAGTCCTTTTTTTTGAATAATTTCGTTTAATCAAGTCCCACATTTCCTTAGCAGTCTGACAAAATAAAAATTGACTTGCTATCTTGGGTTCCATAGAGTTGACAAGTCAATTGATCACGGTAAGATTCTCACCTTCCCATTCTTCGCAAGAAGGGTCAGTCATGCTTGGAGCCAGTTTGGATCTTGTAATAAACCCAAGTCGTCGACGGCTTCTAATGAATATCCGCATAGACTGGGATCATAGGAGGTAGTTCTTCTCATTCAGTTTGATGTAAGTTACGCCATGAGAGAAATCCACATTTGAACTGCCTCCACCATAGTATCTAAGTTGATCAAAAGTCCCTTCAGGGACATTAACGCTCTTCAGTTTATCCCCCATTAGAGCACACAACAAAAACAAAAAACTTCCTTCAAGAAGCTCAGGATACAAGTAGCAACAAAAGAATGAAAGGAACTAGCGATCTGAAGCTCCAGAGGCTCCAAACGAACCGGAAAAACACGGCAGGAACAGAGCATCTGGCGAGAGCGACGACAGCGGCAGGAACGGCAGAAAGCGGCGGCTGCAGTAGCAGGAGCAACGAATGCGGAAGGAGGAACAACGTCGAGCAAGGCAACTGCGTCGAGAAACAGCGTCGAGGACGAAAGACGACGACGACCTAAGATGCGCAGCCTTACGGAGATCCCGATCGAGGGAAGGGAAAGCCTAGCGAAAGACGATCGAACCTTCAGGTAGACGCCGACGAAGGATTAATCCGCTCTGATACCATGTTGAGAGAACGTACCTTTAGGTTTTGGCGTTCCTCCTTCGTTTGGCGATCGTTTCCGATTGATGCACCCTCGGGTTAATACGCCCAGCAAGAATATAGTCACCCCCTGGTGAGTCTAAGGCAGCTTGTCTTTTAACAATCGGGATCTCAATAGCTATTGTTTCATCAAATTGGAGCTCTCTGCCTCGATCGGTACCCTGATAAAGACATATTAGGCTCCCAATAGCTCTAGGTTGTTTGTGTTATTCCAAGTCTTCATAGTGTGATGGGATCTTCGTCTGAGGTTTCTCATACCTTGCTCCATAACTCTCCTCCCTTTTTCCATACGGAGATTGTGAGGAATTTCGGATTGTCGCCATCATTGAGCAGACATGCTAACTATACCCATGGAGCCAGCTCGTTTAGTCATGCACTTCAGGTGCACACTCTTCTCCATCATTAGGCTCGCGAGACCTCCTACGAGGTCTCTGAACAATGACTTGATGACGATGGTAAAGTTCAGGAATGGATGTTAAACTCAATGAAGAAAGAAGCCAACAAGCTCGTTATGGAACATGAATCTGCTAAGACCATGTGGATGTGCTTTGTTCCTTTTACTATAAAGAAATTATTCTCCAATCTTTTATGCCATGTTATGCAGGACAAAGCTATATGGTACGTGGTGAATCTAGTTCTATATGAGAAATGCAAGCAGAGACGCAATCAATGACTAAGACTAACTAAAGGGGATCTGATGAAGGACATCCCGCGGGACATCCGCGGTTGGAGACCATGGCGAAGCCGGGATCGCTTGGTTGGAGCGGCACGACCCGCTATGGATCCCGCGGGTCATCTAATTATCGCATCTGTTACGTTGTTTTCTTTTTTCGGGCTGTTTATTTCATCTTTTGTCTTTTGGTGTGCTAATAGTTGTTGGTGTGCTATTAGCCTAGGGAGCTGTTTTTTTGGGGGGGGTTGTTAGCTGTGTCTGCCCCTCCTACTATATAAGAGGGAGTTCTGTTCTTTTGTAGGGACTTTTGAAGATTAAGAAATTGGAAGATTTTGCTAGTCCGTTTCTCCCCTTTTCCGTGTGAAAAGTTCCGAACCGGAAGGTTCTCGCCCCCGCAACCGCTGAGTCCCCCTCGTCCGCTTGGTCGAGGTCGAACCGGAAGGTTCTCGCTACCGCCGCTATCGTCCCGCGCCGACTCGCTCTCGCCGGTACCGCCCCGCGCCGACTTGCCCTCACCAGTATTGCCCCTCGCCCGACTGGCTCTCGCCATCGTCGTCATCCCATTTCAGCGAGACGCACCTCGCGAGCAGGGTTCCGCCGAGCCCGCGTCACCGATCCTTAGCTCTCGCTCTCGCCACCGGCGAAATCTTTCCCCTTGCTCCCGCGAGACCCCCACTCTCCTGGAAGTGTCCACTGTCCCGACGTCTTCCCTACGTCAGTTGGTATCAGAGGGATCGCGCTCGACTTCTACGCTCGACCGCCTATCCTCCGTCTCCCGTCTGTTCCCGTTAGCACCTATGGGCGACAACCCTCATGAGAACGCCGACCTCTGGAAGGCTATCAACGACATCACCGCTCAACTGGCCACCCTCACCGCTGCTATCGGCGAGCTACAGCCCACCCGCGCCCCGCAACCGCACGACCCACCTCCTCGCGCTCCCGACGCTGCTGCACCAGCCGACCGTTTTTTTGGACAACAGTTCCACCGAAGGCGCAACCCGCAACACCCCCTGCGTCCAGTCGGCCTCGACCGAGGTCCGTTCTATTCAGATTCAGTTCGGAGGAGGAGCCTCCCGACGCCGCCAACCCTCCGCGGTAGGGCGAGCCACAACCCTACCAATCGCATGGGTACCGCCTGCGAGCCGACATTCCGCACTTTCATGGCAACTTGGGCATTGAAGAGTTCCTGGATTGGCTCTCGGAGGTGGAGCGTTTTTTCGAAATGGCCGAAGTGGACGACCACCGCCAGGTGAAAATGGTTTCGTACCGCCTCAAATCGGGCGCGGCCGTTTGGTGGGACCAACTGCAACTTAACCGAAACCGCCAAGGCAAGGCCCCTGTGCGATCTTGGCCCAAAATGAAGAAACTGTTGCGGAATCGGTTCCTCCCACCCGATTACGATCAACATTTGTTCCAATATTACCAGAGTTGCTCCCAGGGCAATCGGTCCGTTACCGATTACCTAGCCGAGATAAGCCGCCTCGCGGACCGCAATGGGTTGACCGAGACGGATGGACAGCGTGTCACCCGGTTCCTACATGGGCTGCGTCTGACCCTTCGAGAAAAAATTGGCCTTCACGTACTACACACCGTGGAAGAAGCTTACAACATGGCTCTCAAGGCCGAGCAGTTGGAGAAGACTCTGAGCCGTCCAGGAGGGCGTCGGCCATGGGTTGACGCCTCGACATCCGGCTCCCAAACAGAGACTAACCGGGACTCCACTACCCGGACCCCTACCACCGTCACGGCGCCGAAAGGACGGCCAACCGATACAACCCCATTTAACTGTTTTTCAAATGTCAACAACCCGGCCACATCGCCGCTCGCTGTCTGCAATTACGTCAACCTGTCCATACCGTCGACCACGACGACGACGAGGCGGGGGCGCAAAGGGAAGCGGATGAAGTTATAGACAACTACGAGGACGGCGGTGACTTCGCCGCCTGCATGGTTCGCCGGCTCCTTCTCGCCCCGCGCATGGAGGAACATGTCCAACGTAGCAATGTTTTCAAGAGTTACTGCACCGTCGGTGGAAAGTTTGCGATCTGTTGATAGACAACGGAACTTGCGAGAACTTCGTGGCTTCCCGGTTGGTCGCTTACCTTCAACTAGTTACGGAACCCCATCCTCACCCTTATTCCATCGGGTGGATTCAGCGAGGACCCTCGGTTCGCATGACACATCGCTCAAACGTCCATGTCGCTATTGGGAAACATTACAAGGCCGACGTTTGGTGCGATATTGTGGAGATGGACGCGAGTCACCTCCTTTTGGGGCGACCATGGCAGTATGACACGGATGTGACGTACAAGGGCCGCGAGAACACCTACTCTTTCACTTGGGATGCCAAGAAGATACAGATCGTAGCCCGGGTAGGAAGCAAACCGGAGGCTAACCCGGCCCCCGACAAGGGGCATAACCTTCTGGTGATTCACTCTGACCCGAACTTGTTCGAGCGCGACATGACGGAGGAGCAGGAAGTTATGGCCCTCGTCCCATATGGCCTCTACGCCACCGGCAAGCAAACCGCGGAAGAGATGCCGGCGGACGTGTACAATTTATTGCAGGAGTTCCAGGCCATCACCACGGAGGACTTGCCCGACCATCCCCCTCCGCTGCGAGACATCCAACACCAACTGGATTTGATTCCAGGGGCGAGCCTCCCGAACCTGCGTCACTTCCGCATGAGCCCAAAGGAGCACCAAATACTGCGCGAGAAGGTTGAGGAGCTTTTGCGGAAGGGCTTCATTAGCGAGAGCCTTAGCCCGTGCGGGGTTCCGGCTCTTCTGGTTCCGAAGAAGGACAGTTCTTGGAGGATGTGCGTGGACAGCCGCGCAATCAACCAGATCACTATCAAGTACAGTTTCCCCATACCCCGCCTCAATGATATGTTGGACACGCTAGATGGGTCTCGCCTTTTCTCCAAAATTGACCTCCGAAGCGGGTACCACCAAATCCGCATCAGGCCCGGTGATGAATGGAAGACGACGTTCAAAACACTGGACGGTCTCTTCAAGTGGAAGGTAACGCCATTTGGATTACCTAATGCGCCTAGTACTTTTATGCGCCTGATGACACAGGTACTACGGCCATTCTTGGGGAATTTTGTGGTGGTCTACTTCGACGACATCCTGGTGTTCAGCAAAACTCGAGAGGACCACTTGTCTCATTTGCGGGCGGTATTGGAGGTGCTGGAGGAGAATCAACTCTTTGTTCACCTCAAGAAGTGCACGTTCCTCGCACCCCGGCTGAATTTCTTGGGTTTCGTCGTGGGGGCGGACGGCATCTGTGTTGATGATGAGAAGATCCAAGCCATTCGGGACTGGCCGACCCCTAACACACTTACGGAGTTGCGCTCGCTTCACGGCTTGGCCACGTTCTGCCGACGATTCATCCGCGACGTTAGTACCATCACGGCACTGATGACCGACTGCCTTAAGAAGGGGCGATTCTCTTGGGGCGAGGAAGCCACTCGCTCTTTCGAACTAATCAAGCAGCGACTCAGCTCCGCTCCCGTCCTGGCATTGCCTAGTTTTTACAAACTGTTCGAGGTTCATTGTGATGTCAGTGGTGTTGGAATTGGCGCGGTCCTCTCGCAAGAAAAACGTCCGGTGGCTTTCTTCAGCGAGAAATTGAGCGAAGCTCGGCGAAAATGGTCGGTGTATGACCAAGAGTTTTATGCAGTCGTTCGGGCTCTCAAGCACTGGGAACACTACCTTTTACATAAGAAGTTCATCCTGTTCACGGACCATCAAGCCCTCAAATATATTAATAGCCAAAAACGAATGGACGTCATGCATATCCGGTGGACCACCTACCTACAACAGTTTCCGTACATCATTCACCACAAACCCGGCACTACCAATGTGGTCGACGACGCCCTCAGTCGACGGAGCTGTTTGCTAACCACGTGGGGTCACGAAATCATTGGGTTTGACACCCTCGCCACCCTCTACGCAGACGACATCGATTTCAAGGGTCCCATGATGGATTTCTCGTCATTGAGGGATTCTTACTCAAGGACAACCGTTTGTGAACGGTATGTTTGGCCACAGTTGACAAAGGATGTTGGCAACTTCGTCCGGAAATGTTTCGTGTGCCAACAATTCAAGGGGCAAGCACAAAATACAGGTCTTTACACACCTCTCCGGGTTCCTACAGGCATTTGGGAAGACCTGTCCATGAATTTTGTCCTTGGGCTCCCGCGCACCCAACGCGGGGTGGATTCGGTGTTCGTCGTAGTGGATCGCTTCTCCAAAATGGCTCACTTCTTGCCCTGTCGCAAGACGTCTGACGCCTCTCATATTGCCCCCTCTTCTTGCGTGAGGACGTGCGTTTACATGGGGTCCCTACCTCCATCACTTCCGACCCGACCCTAAGTTCCTCAGCCACTTCTAGCAAATGCTGTGGAAAATGTTCGACACATCCCACAAATTCAGCAGCACCGCCCACCCCCAAACAGACGGTCAAACGGAGGTCGTGAATAAGACCTTGGGCAATCTTATTCGATGCATTTGCCAGGACCGTCCGAAACAATGGGATCATGCGCTCGCCCAAGCCGAGTTTGCTTTCAACAATGTCATTCACAGTTCAACGGGTCGTTCCCCCTTCTCTATTGTGTATTCTAAAGCCCCCAAGCATGCTCTTGATTTGGCTCACATTCCAACCGCCCCGCCCTCCGCGGCTCAGCTCGCCGAAGACGTCCGCGATATCCAGGCCGAAACTCGGCAAAACATCCTCCGGTCCAACATCAAATATAAGGCCTTGGCCTACAAGCATCGCCGCGAGAAGGTATTCGAAGTCGGCGACTTGGTGATGGTCTTTCTCCGCAAAGAGCGTCTTCCCACGGGTAACCACCACAAGTTAATGCCGAAGAAGTATGGCCCGTTCCCTGTGGTGAGCAAAATTAACAACAATGCTTATGTGGTCGACCTCCCGCCGGACCTCAACATTTCCAAGACTTTCAATGTCAGCGACATGTCCGCCTTCTTCCCGGACGTGCCACTTTATCCTGAGCACTCGGGGTCGAGTGCTTCCCAAGGCGAGGCGACTGATGAAGGACATCCCGCGGGACATCCCGCGGTTGGAGACCATGGCGAAGCCGGGATCGCTTGGTTGGAGCGGCACGACCCGCTATGGATCCCGCGGGTCATCTAATTATCGCATCTGTTACGTTGTTTTCTTTTTTCGGGCTGTTTATTTCATCTTTTATGTCTTTTGGTGTGCTAATAGCTATTGGTGTGCTATTAGCCTAGGGAGCTGTTTTTTTGTGTTAGCTGTTTCTGCCCCTCCTACTATATAAGAGGGAGTTCTGTTCTTTTGTAGGGACTTTTTGAAGATTAAGAAATTGGAAGATTTTGCTAGTCTGTTTCTCCCCTTTTCCGCGTGAAAAGTTCCGAACCGGAAGGTTCTCGCCCCCGCAACCGCTGAGTCCCCCTCGTCCGCTTGGTTGAGGTCGAACCGGAAGGTTCTCGCTACCGCCGGTATCGTCTCGCGCCGACTCGCTCTCGCCGGTATCGCCCCGCGCCGACTCGCCCTCACCGGTATCGCCCCTCGCCCGACTGGCTCTCGCCATCGTCGTCATCCCATTTCAGCGAGACGCACCTCGCGAGCAGGGTTCCGCCGAGCCCGCGTCACCGATCCTTGGCTCTCGCTCTCGCCACCGGCGAAACCTTTCCCCTTGCTCCCGCGAGACCCCCACTCTCCTGGAAGTGTCCACTATCCCGACGTCTTCCCTACGTCAGGATCAATCACGTCAAATTGAGCGTGTGTATCGTGACCTGTCCAGGGCCACTTCTCAATATTGATTGTTATAGAATAGTGATATGGATGATCGTATGGACTGACTCAATTTTTATAATTTAATATATTTTTTTGGAGTTATATTTGAGAATTAGATCAAATGATCCGACTAGATGGTATGGGTCGTCAAATGCATTTAACCCAATTCTCTATGTTTATATTACCCGGTTATAACTTGTAAGAACCTAGGAATGGAGGGTCTCGGCTGAAAACACAACCGCTCGGTTCTCTTTAGTGTGAATCGAGGATCCCGAGCACCAAAGCCAATGGTTCTACCCTTTGGGATCGATCATCTACTGTCGATCCGTCCAAAGGAATCCTCAGCCATCATCTGCCACCCAAGCTTGCGTATTTCTCCTCTTTCCCAGCCCGTTAAGCACCTCTGCAGTCCAGCAGCCCCAGCTAACTTGGCTTCCCGTCCTCAGCCAACCTTGCAACCCTAGTCACAAACATCCCTCAACCAAGGAGTAGGTTCTTCGCTCTCTCTGTATCAATGATGCTACCTTCGCCTCCACCCTCTTCTACCCTTGGATTATCATATTTAATGATTGTAAGCTCACTCTAAAACATCTTATGGTGTAAATCATGCATAGTAATTGATATTTGATATTATGTTATTGATTGGATTTATGCCTACTTTATCATTGTGGAATGAGTTCTTCTTATGCTTGTGGTGTTCATGTTTGTGGTAGTTATATGAGATTATGTTGAAAGCTAGTTTTAGAAATCACCAAGTAATCATTCGCTTAGATAGCACACGATATCGAATTTTTGTGTATCTTCACCCGCGCTCCTTGAGATCGACATTCGGTAATTATTTACCCATTCATTACATCGACTGGTGCACTATAGAAGCCCCTCGGATGGAAATTGCGACAACACAGTTTAGCGGTCAAGTTTTTGCGTCGTTGCCATCCCTTGGCGATTCGACGGTGATCCCTCACTTCTTGTCCTAATTTCACTGTAAATCTCTTCCTTTGGAGCATCATTGTCGCATTCCTTCTCCTAGTTCGCGATCGTGCACTGGTTTTCTGGTTCGTGCGTTGCATTTGTTGGTAGTGGCCGTGCGCCATCTTTCTCCACCCAAACTCGTGGTTAGCTACTTGATTCCTTCACTTCCTTTTCTACCGAGCCAATAATGTCCTCCATTTCTACTATAACAAGAAAACTACCGGTTCAAAGAAGCGGCGTGGCGATGAGGGAGAAAGAAGCGGCGTGGCGATGAGGGAGAAAGATCCCGGGTCAATGAAGACAATATCCGTGACGCGATATCGAATTCTCACCCCACCCATGTGGAGAGGTACCTCTGATTGAAGGATAAGAAGTTTATGGACTATAAATGTATTAGCTAGGATGTTCTTTGATCATTGCATCTCCACAGGCTGGTGCGTGAGCTTGAGAGGCAGAGGAGTTGGGGCGCGCTACTCGGCATCGCTGAGATTGGTTATTCTGAGCTCTCCCTAGAATTTTTGTCCACATTGAGTTTAATAAGGCGAATACGAAATACCCTCAGCTGATGAAGTTGAATTTCCGTGTTCTAGGAGTCCTGTATACCCTTAGACTTGGGGAGTTCTCAGTTTTGCTCGAAATCTACACAAATGATTATGTCCGCTCGACTGCGTTCACCAGTTTGGATGTTGAGTTTCCAGTTACTTTCCATCCTAATGCGTATTGGAGGGCGATCACAGATGGGATGACGCCATATGGGCCACGTAAGGCCAAGGCTACTGTTATCCACCGCCATGAGCTTCGTTATGTGCAGCATCTTCTCAGCCACACTATCACTGCTCGCAGCATGAGCAACAATGAAGTGGGGTGCCAGGACTTGCTGTCTTTATATAGCATGGATATGCACATCCCCATCAACTTCGGGCTCATGGTCGCTCAGTTTCTTCTTCATCGGGTTGAAGTTCATGTAGCGAAGATTGGTGGCTCCCAATATATCATGAGCCTAGTGAGGGCCATGGGGCTTTGGGACTCTCTTCCAACTATGCAGGGAATGTCTAGTGTCGCCCTTGTCTCCTTTGCCATGCTTACCTCCATCCACATGATTCAGCGAAACCCTGCGCGACACTAGCCAGAATTTGTGTTGGTTGGGCCTAAGCATGGAGGAAATCAGGTGGTGGCCAGAATTTGTGTTGGTTGAGTACAAGCAAGTTGGAAAAGCTTTTCCACTCCAACCCAAGCCTCAAGGAGAGATTTCTAAGGGAAGAGGGGGTCATTAGAAGGAGATTGTTACGAAGACGTGGGGTAAAGCAAACGTCAAGAGAAGACGGGCTACATAGGAGCAAGGTGACAACTTCTCCCTTACCTCGAACGCGTCTAAGGAACAAAGGAAGGATGGATTGATGACCCGCGGCGCTTTCACACCTGAGGAATATGCTCTCTGCTCTCTCTGTATCTACGGTGCTACTTTCGCCTCCACCCGCTTCTAGCTTTGGTCGTATTTAATGGTTGTAAGCTCACTCTTAAACTTCCTATGGTGTAAATCATGCATAGTAATTGATATTTGATATTATGTTATTGATTGGCTTTATGTCTACTTTATCATTGTGGAATGAGTTCTTATGCTTGAGGTGCTCATGCTTGTGGTACTTAGATGAGATTAGGTTGAAAGTTAGTTTTAGAAATCACCAAGTAATCATTCGCATAGATAGCCCACGGTATCGGATTTCAATGTATATTCACCCGCACTCCTTGAGATCGACATTCGGTAATTGTTTACCAATTTATTACTTAGACCGGTGCACCGCCGACACTTTTTCGATGGGAATTACGATCGCACAGTTTAGTGGTCAGTGATCGCCCAGGAAGTGCTCGTATGTATAGATTGGGATGAACAAAAGCGGATAATACTTCTGATATAGTGGGGATTTGGTCGCTATATTTTTTACATTTAATTTCACTTTTCTCAAATTTTACAGATAGTCATGTATTGTAATAATATTTATCTGGGCATTTCGCAATTTCCAATCAATAAATGGGCATAAAATTTATTTGTTGTTAATCAATTACGGCTCTTTCAATGTTGTGTGATTATTTCCTGTTAGCATTATTTGAATTAGTTGAATCGCTTGAGAGTAATTGCATAAATTTAAATTCATGTTTAATTAATTTCACATCAAAAATATGTGGATGATTGAATCATATAAGTGCATCATAGTATTATAGTTAGTCGTTAAGCATGTTCACTGATTGTGTGTCTGTTTGCATCCGCATAAAGAGAGATGTATGCGGAGGAACCCATACACTCGTCATGCATCACTAACGTACTCAAATACAAGTGTGATGCAACTAAATGATTCATCAAACAATGGCTTCGGACACCGGAAAGAATAAAGTAACTAACTTTATACTTAATTGAAAATAACAGTCGATTATAATGATTTCATTTTAGGGTGCAGGTAGTGATTGCAAATAACAAGAATGCAATGAAATTAACTAATGAGTGAAAAAGTAATACGCATCCAATCAAATAAACTAGGGACAAATGTAATATAATTTAATATCACTGAGAAAATACAAGATCATCAGTGCAATATAGAAAAAATAAAAACTAAAACACATGGGTATTAAGGTTGGAAAGGGGATCAAAAGTGATCTATGTCCTCCAATGGAGGGAAGAGCTCAAGCGGGGAGTGGGATGACACTCGAGAAAGAGATGAATCTTGGAGGAACCGTGGTGTTCTCGGTGGGGGTCGGGAAAGAGAGACCATTGCCAGTGGGGGCGGAGGGTAGGAAATAGATGATGTTGGGGCATGGAGGGTGTAGTGGGGCATGGAGGCCTCAGGACAGAAAAGGGAAGATCATTGATGGGCCGTAAGGCTAATTGCGGTGGAACTGGTGGGAAGCAATGGTCCGGGGGAAAATCCTATAACTAATGATATCGAGAATATTCCCTGATGGGATCTTGATGCTCGAGCTCTGCTCGATGCGGCTAATCCTCACCAACTTTGCTCGACTTTGAAGTATTTATATTCGATGAATGTATACAATCATACCATATGTGCAAGTTAGGTGTGAGTCGCTCAAGCCCCCTGAAACACCACCAAGGTATCATCAGTGAATGAGTGTCCTCTCAAATGTCTCAAATATCCTATGGTGACTTTGTCAGGTGACTCTGGGATCTCATGGTCCAATATCTCGGTGATGTACTCTGAAAGATGTTGATGATTATGTCGGAGGTGTAAGTGGTTCTTGAGATGGAGGTTGAGAGTGAGGGTGAGGCTGGGGGTGAGGCTGAGGGGGCATCAGGATAACATAGTACAAAGTGAAATCCTATATATGAATACACAGTGGATACTCGTGTACTTAGGGATTTTCAACATGTATGCATTTGACCCAATCTTTCTTAGATCAATGTAAGAACTCATTCGTATGCATTTAACCCAATCTTTCTTAGATCAATGTAAGAACCATCGTCTGATCGCTTTCACTAAAATTTCATTCTCTTGTGACTATCTATATAAACTTTAGAAGTTTCAATACTTAATATGGTTTTGCGTTGAATAGTATCATGCAACTCATGCAAAAATTGTGTGAAGGACATGACTACCTCAATAACAAGGGATTCTATAGGGATGGGAATAAGATCATTATTCCTCAACAGACTCAACTCAATAGACTAATGGCAGAACTATTATATGAAAACTCTACTATATGTAAATATGTAATACAAAATTCTAACTAAATATCTGCTCACTGACTAAACAATGCAAAAGATTTTCTAGACTCTTATTCACCACTTCAGTTATCCCACTAGCCTGGGGTCATAGTCAAAGTAGCACACAAAATTTTAGAATACCTAAAGACTTGGCCAACAAGGGGCATTCTATTCACTCCTAACACAGTTTAAGATTGAAACTAACACATATGCAGATTGGATTGGATCTGTTAAGGATAGGCAAACTATATCTAAATATTGCTAGTTCATTGGAGGTTATTTAGTTACCTAGAGAAGCAAAAAAGTAACATGTGATCTCAAGATCCAATGTTGAGGTTGAATTAAGAGCCATGACACACGTGATATGTGAAGGATTATGGTGACGCTCTCTTATGATATCTTGGCCTAAGTAATGATAGATCAGTAAGGTTTCTGTAGAAAAGAGCAGAACCTTGTATATTCTTATTCAATAATCAAATACAATGTATGAATGCATATATATAGGAGGGAGAAAGAGAGAAGAGATCCCTATACACTGTGTGGGACTAATGAAAAAGAAGGCTAAATGGGTCATAATTATGGGCCTTTACATGGTCTTTTCCAACACTGCCCCGCAAGCTGGAGCGTACAAGCCGTAGGCACCCAGCTTGGACAAGAACTGATAAAATAGGGTACTTGGTAGGGACTTGGTGAGAATATCAGCAACTTAGTCAGTACCCGAAACATGCTTTAATTCTAGCTTCTTCATTTGAACTTTCTCCCAGATGAAGTGACAGTCCACTTCAATGTGTTTCGTTCTTTCGTGGAAGACCGGGTTCTTAGCTATGTGTATAGCGGCTTGACTGTCACATAGTAAGATAGCTGATGAGGGATGTTTTACTCCTAGGTCGGCGAGGAAACTTAAATCCATGTGAGCTCAGAGGCAACTGATGTCATCGAACGGTATTCTGCTTCAGCTGAAAATCGAGCAACCACAACTTGTTTCTTACTACGCCAGGTACAAGGTGACCTCCAAAGTAGGTACAAAATCCACTGGTAGACCGCCGATCATCCAGGGAACCATCATAATCTGCATCAGAATACGCAACCAAAGTTGGAATAGAAGATGAGGTTTTGTATAGATATCTTAGGATGCGTTCGACGGCCTGAAGATTAAACATTCGAGGGGAATGCAAAAATTGGCTGACAACCCCAACATCAAAGGATATATCTGGTCTCGTGACCGTTAGGTAAATCAGTTTTCCAACAAGTCGTCGATAGTATTCTAGATTTGGAAGAGGAAGATCAGCATCAAAGGCATGTGCACACAGCTTTTGATTGGCATCCATAAGAGTGTTGATCGGCTTGCATCCAGAATAGCCAGCATCCTGAAGAAGATCGAGAAAGTACTTCTGTTGAGAGAGGACCAGTCCATCAGGACGTCTCGCGATCTCAAGACAAAGGAAGTATCGAAGGTTCCCCGGATCTTTTGTTTGAAAAACGGAGCTAAGGTGTTGTTTGAGCACTTGTATTCCCTTTGAATCATCACCAGTGATTAGGATGTCATCAACATATATTAACAGAAGAACCGTTCCTGTTGTTCGATGTCGAGTGAACAGAGAGAAGTCTGTCGAGCTTCGAGTAAAGCCAACTTCCAAACAGCCTTACTGAACTTGTCAAACCATGCCCGGGGGGATTGTTTGAGACCATAGATTGACTTCTAAAGGTGACAAACTCGGGACTCCCCCGTGGTCTCAAACCCGGGAGGTTGTTGCATGTAGATTGTTTCTTGTAGGTCACCATTTAGAAACGTATCCTTGATATCCAGTTGATGTAAGGGTCATTGGCGATGCACAGCCACGGAGAAAAGGACACGAACTGTGTTGAGCTTGGCCACGGGAGAGAATGTTTCCTCATAATCGAGACCTTGTTGTTGGGTGAAGCCACGGGCCACCAGTCGGGCTTTCAGACAGTCAATTGTCCCATCAGGTGCATGCTTGATGACAAAGACCCATTTGCAACCAACAGTGGTCTGGCCTGGAGGGAGAGGGACCAGGTCTCATGTCTGGTTAGCCCAGAGGGCTGTCATTTCTTCTTCCATGGCTGTCCGCCAGCCTGAATGTTGGAGAGCCTCCTACACAGAGTTAGGTGCAGAAACCGAGGATAATGAAGTAGCAAAGGTTAGAAGTTGTGGGGACAGGCGATGTAAGGATACATAGTTCACCATGGGATGAGCGGTGGAGGTCGGTGCCGGATCAGCAGGGCGCAAAGTGTCAGAGGTCGAAGCCGACTGCATTGGGGCAACGGAGCGAGGAGGGCGACGGGTGTATACACGGATAAGAGGTGGTTTGTGGAGAGTTGGAGTCGGGTCAGGAAGAAGTGGAGGTAGAGTGGTAACGGGAATGACAAGTTGTGGGAAGGATGGTGGTGGAAGAGGTGGGGTTGGGGCGGAGAAGAAAGGTTGATCCTCCTGAAAGGTAACATCAGTAGAAACGGTCACTTTGCGGGTAGCAGGAGAGTAGCAGACATAGCCTTTCTGAGTACGAGAATATCCGACGAACATGTGTTTGGCCGCCCGAGGATCCAACTTGTCTGTGGACGAGCCAAGTAGGTGAACATAGCAGGTACAACCAAATATGCGGGGTGTGAGAGAGAATGCCGAAGTGGAAGGGAAAAGGAGGTTGAACGGAGTAACATTTTGGAGGACGGAGGAAGGGAGACGGTTAATGAGATAACATGTCGTGGACAGCGCAAAGTTCCAATAGGCTTTGGGTATCTGCATGCGAATCATGAGAGAGCGAGCAACATCAAGCAGATGTCTATTTTTACGTTCAGTAACGCCGTTTTGTTGAGGGGTATAGGCACACGACGTCTGCTGAATGATCCCAAATTCAGAGCAGAGATTAGCAAATTCATGGCTAGTGTATTCGCGGGCATTATCTGTCCGGTGAGTTTTTATGTTTTCGGTAAACTGCGTGTGAATCTCAAGAATGAAAGCCCGAAATATACGGGGAAGCTCGGAGCGATCACGAAGTAAGTACAATCATGTTGTGCGAGAATAATCATCAATAAAGGTGATAAAATAGCGATAACCAGAGATACTCGTAATTTTGTATGGGCCCCAAACATCGGAATGCACTAAAACAAAAGGAGCAGAGCTCCGAGTACAATGAGAAGGAAAAGAAAAAGATGTTAATTCACCAAAATACATGAGTCACACTTAAAAGCAGGAAGAGAGAGATCTGGAAGAGCCTTCTGAAGGACTGGAAGAGGGGCAAGCCCAAGACGCTGATGCCAGTCAACGGAGGAGACTGGGGAGAGGATTGTAGGAAAAACATCAAGAAGGTAGAGCCTGTTTTGCAGTCGTTCCTTACCAATGATACTCTACGTCTGTCGATCCTGCATCAAAAATGAAGAAGAGGTAAATATTACTGAGCAATCCAAATCGGCAGTGAGACGACTAACAGAAAGTAAATTAAACGGAGAGCCCGGAACATGAAGGGCCGAGCGGAGAGATATAGAAGAATTAAGAGGGATATCAGCAGAGCCGGAGACAGGAACGGTGTCGTCATTGGCCACTGTGATACACTTAGGATGCGTAGAATCCAAGTATTGATGTGGCTTCATCGAGGTGATATGGTGAGTAGAACCTGAATCCACTATCCAGTGTGGACCAGTGGAGAGACAAGTGATGCCTTCATTGGAGATGGAGGCAGCGGACGAGAGAATCTGAGCTCGAATGCTCTGAAGATGGGGAGGGACACGAGCCATCATCATGGCAATACAGACTGCTTCCTTCTGAGCACGTTGGGCAGCGAGATCCGTAGTAGAGGGCTGATGTCGGATCCAGGCTTCAGCCAGTGTCTTAGCCTGAGCAACAAATGAAGTCAAGTCGGCAGCACCGCCGGTGTCAAGAGTCTGAAGATCTGTGATGATGTCATATAGGTGTTGGAGACTGTCCTTGTCGGAGTATAGGGAATGGAGCTCATCCCACATCGCCTTGGCCGTCTCGAGATACATGGTCATGCGGTAAGGTTCGCCATCAAGGGAGTTGAGAAGCCAAGTCTGAAAACGGTCATCGTCACGTAGCCAGTCATCTGTAGGTGCAGAAGGAGGATACTTGGTGAGATGATGTAGAAGTCCCTTAGACTGAAGAACCCTTCTGACAGAATGCACCCATTCAACAAAGTTCTTCTTCCCAGTAAGGGAGATGGTGGTGATCCTTAACTCATCACGCACCTCAGGAGCAGGAACCAAGCGTACTGTAAGAGAGGACACAGGCTGCACTGAAGAATCAATCGAGGACCCCATTCTGCTACAGCGGCTAGAGCGGCAAGAGCAGGCTCAGCGAGAAGCGGCAGGGAGCAGAGACTGCAGCGAGATCGCAGCGAGGAGATCGCAGCGTGCAGGAGCAGCAGGAAGGGGAGACCGCGCCGACTAGCACAGATTGCAGCGGCTAGCAAGGAAGACCGCACGAGCAGAGGAAGACCACTGAGGGAGATCGCGCGAGCAGAGGGAGACGGCGCGAGCAGAGGAAGACCGCTGAGAGGAGGAGACCACTGAGAGGAGGAGACAGCGTGATCAGAGGGAGATCGCGCGAGCAGAGGAAGACCGTTGAGAGGAGACCGCAGCGGCACAATGAGCGAGCAGCGAGAAGGAGACTGCACGGGAGCGGAGCGAGCAGCGAGCAGGAGGAGCGGGGCCCACTTGTCAGACGGGAGGAGGCTATAAGAGAGTCGAGGAGAAGAGGAAGCGGGGAGGAGATGAGAGACCGCAGGGGAGCTGCGGTTAGAAAAAAAAGGAGACCGCACAGTTAGAAAGAAGAGAGATAGCGCGAGGTGAGGAGCTCGCAGAGAGCAGGCGGTTATGAAGGGTTAACCGCAGGTTCGGACCGAATGCTCTCATACCATGTAGAAAAGAGCAGAACCATGTATATTCTTATTCAATAATCAAATACAATGTATGAATACATATATAGGAGGGAGAAAGAGAGAAGATATCCATATACACGGTGTGGGACTAATGAAAAAGAAGGCTAAATGGGCCATAATTATGGGCCTTTACATGGTCTTTTCCAACAGTTTCCAACCAGGATTGCCCGCAATACAGCTCAGCATAATCGCGCCAAACACATTGAGGTGGATAGACACTTCATCAAGGACAAGGAGAATATTGAGAAGGGGATTGTATGTACCAAATTGTTCCCTAAGAAGGGCAATTAGTGGATGTTCTCACTAAAGGTTTTAGTGAATGTTTTTTGGTCTTATTGGCAAGTTGAGTATGACGAATATATCATGACCTTGTTTTGCATTTAGTATTGTATTAGGGTTTTGTCCTTGTACCTATCTCCTTTATATATAAGAGGGGCCAATAAGCTTTGACAGTCAATAAAATTAATTTCACAGTCCATAAGGTTTCATTGTGTAATATGATGCATTTCAAAACTAGCATATCGCACCTGGAATCAAGATTGTCGATATTGGATGTTGTTGACATGTTGGATAGGATTTTAAAATACCGGCTGTCGAAAATATGAAGAAGATATTTTAACATATCGGATTTCTCTCATAACTGAATTACATTTTAATATATTTTAGTATACTTATAAGTTCTAAAAGTAAACAAAAAATTAGCATAAGTAGAAGATCGATATGCATGCCCCAAAACAAACTCGAAGAATATCCATAATAAATATTAGTAGGACGCTATCACTACTATAGATAAATATGCAAAATAACTATAAATAGATACATTGCGAAATAAATTTAATATATATTTAGATAAAACTAAATTTTGTAGAACTAAAGAGAACTTTAAAGCTAAATGTATTTAACTAATAGTAAGTTTTATCGTGGTTAATATATATATATATATTAAAAGCATAAAATATCATTAATAAATGATTTCTTTTTATATGAACTAAAAAATTGTATGTAGTGTGAAATGATTGTACAAAACTTGTCTTAAGAATAACAACTTTGTAAATTAATTAAACGATAATTCTAATCGACTTAAGCATAAAGAATGCAATACATAGAGATGATATAAGTATATATACTGATAATAACTAAAACCAAATAGCTGACAATAATTTTAAAAGTCATGTCGATGAAATATTGAAAAAATGGTATACTAATTTATATATTACCAAACAATATAACCAATTTTTTCAAGGAAAAAATGGCATCTTGCCGGCAAAACCAACATGTCAAATGACATTTAAAACAATGAATGGAACATACAGTATACTCCAGGGCTTCATAATCACTGGCAATGCACTTCCAGATAAACCTGATGATCTCTTAGGCTCTATTTGGGGCAGGTATAGCACTTGCAAAATCAGTGCAGACAAACTGTGGTGGTAAAATGAGATATGTGTAACAGTCAGTGGCGGACGCAGGAACTTTTTCCAGTGTGGGCGGACTTAAAAATTGCAAAAAAAGAATAAATCGAAAAATATGAAACAAACACATTAATATGACAAAAATTATACAAAAGTTGCGCATACAATAGTAGAAAGATATATTTATGCAGCGAGATTCCATGGGTTATAAGTAGAAAGTTCGAGAGACGAAACGTGAAAGCCATAATTTTATCTCGATCCACAAGCATTGAAAGGTCGCATATTTTTACTGGGACATATTTGGAAAAAAAAACTCGGTCACATGGGTTTTCATATTCCCCTGCAAACTTGCAGGTCATTGTCTGTAAATATAATTCACAAATTATATATTAAAACCTCAATTCATTATCGTTTATGAACTATTTGAATACCACCTTTCATTTTAAATATTTTTGATATTTTTCACACAATAACATAATCATGAACTTATTTATAAAAATACTTTAAACAACTAACTTATTTATAAAAAAATAATTAAACAACAACATATATAACAATTAACTAATTTATATAAAAAAAATTATACGACATAACAATAAACTTTTTTGCAAAAAAAAAAAATTTAAACAACAATATAACAAAGAACTTGTTTATAATTTTTTTTTTTTAATTAGCATAATAACAAAATTATTTACAAAATAAAAAACATTAAATTGTGTTGTGTGTAAGATTTGAACCCATGACCACTTGAATAAAAATTACTACCTCCACCAACTAAACCAAGATATAATCTATGTTTTATTCTTACAATATATTTTATTATTCTGTAACTTATCTGCCATGGTAAATAACCTGCTCACTCTTATCGAAAATATGTTTTTTAGAATTCAGTGAGGGCGGACGCCCACGCTCGCCCCTATGTGGGTCCGCCCCTGGTAACAGTGGTGAGAAAATATGCTAATTATTTAGATAACCTCCATTCAGAATAGTGGGAAACATGAAATTTGTATTAACGGTTTGAAAGACCAAACACAAGCATACTGATGTTCTATAATTACAGATTAGTCTATTTTTAACTATACTGATGTTCTATAGTTTTTAGGCAAAATAGTGATTTCAGTCACTAACCTTTGTCGCCTTTAAGATTTAAGTCCCAAACTTTTTATTTTGATGAAATCAGTCCCTTACCTTTTATAACTTTTAGAATTCAGTCCTACTTAACCCTTCCCATTATATCAAACGGAAAATTCTTTTATTAATTATTAAATAATGGCAGCATGTTCTATTAGACGTTCAAAATCAAAAAGGGATTAATTATTAAAACTTAACCGCAGGTTCTATTTGGCATTTGGAATAAAAATGGTGAAATTCTAAATAACTACGGAATAAAAAAAAAGCTTCATTTCGGCCTCTGCACGTCACCACAGCAGTGTGGAAGTCTCCGTTTCGGCCTCTGCTCGTCGGCACGGCAGCGTGGAGGTCTCCGGTGACTAAATACGGCGGCGTTCGGTGGTCTCACCGGCGAACGGAGGGTGGCGGACAATGAAATGCTTACCACTACAAAAGAAAACACGCTTAACTGAAACCCTAAAAATACCAAAATGCCTCCTGAAATGCTTAACACTACAAAAAAAACACGCTAATTAATTGAATCATAAATCATATGTTAATCACCTGAAATCCTAAAATACCAAAATGCCTCATGAAATCAGGCGAAACAAAAGGAACCATCTCAGAACACTAAAGAAAATGTTCCTTCGCAGAAACCTATATTGTTTTCCCATTTTTTTATTCTGTAGTTAGTTAGAATTTCCCCATTTTTATTCAAAATGTCAAATAGAATCTGCAGTCAAGTTTTAATAATTAATCCCTTTTTTATTTTGAACCTAGAATAAAACCTACAGCCATTATTTAATAATTAATAAAAGAATTTTCCGTTAGATATGATGGAAAGGTTGGGGACTATATGGGTTCTGTTGTTGTTGATATGATGGAAAGGGTTAAGTAGGACTGAATTCTAAAAGTTTTAAGAGGTTGGGGACTGATTTCTTCAAAATAAAAAGTTTGGGACTTAAATCTTAAAGATGATATAGGTTAGGGACTGAAATCACTATTTTGCCTAGTTTTTACTAACCAAAACATAAAAGCTAGAATGATATTCATTGTATCTGACTCAAAACACAAGAATCGCTTTAATTGAAAGAAACATAAGATTCATTTATAGAGGCACATACAGATTCATCCAAGTCAATTCAAAACACTTTATGCTAACATATACAAAACATCACTACATTATTGAAACAAACATGTGCCTAAAATGATACATTCACAAACCAACATTAAACAATCATCAAAGATCATGGCAGTTAAAGCTAAAAATGCAAGCTCTGAATCTGAAGGGTGTAAGGAGTCGGATCTAAACCTTGAGTCGATGAAGTATACGCTGTTGTTCATACCAAACAGAAGAAGTTATTGATAGAATAGATGAGAGGAAGTAGAAAAATCAGAAGAAGAAAAATTCAAGAGGCGAAATTGCGGGTTGGAGGAAGAGTGGAACAATAAGTTTCTGCCATTTCCAGTCACAGGTTGGAGGAACAAGAAGAATGGAAGTATTGGAGGAGACTTGCATGAGTGCCGGTGAGACTTGAATGAAAGATTTGGCGTGCATCAATACGAGACTGCACGAGCACAGTTTGGGGATTGGTCGGGATTCGACCTAGCGCTCCAGATAAATTGTGGTTGGGGAAGTAGACACGGAACATGTTTCACGATCCACTGCCCCGGCGTGAATTTTATGAGGTGGATATTGCCACAATTGAGGCCTAAAATTGGGTTTGGGGAGGCTTTTTAAAAATCTGTGGCCTGCAGCTCCAAAAAAGCAGCCCCAAATGGGCCCTAAAATAAAGGTGATTTTATAACATGCTTAACCGCATAGTGTGAAAAAAAACTTTCAGCCCATATTTTAGATCTTGAATAGAAGTTAGTTATGGAACAATTCTAGTGCATAAACCAGTACAACACTTAAACACAAGTTTTCAATCTTTCTGAAAGACTAATCAACATAAAATCATAACCATCAATAAAAGGAATAAAAAATAGAGTTAGAACTCTTATCGTTATCCTTAGCCTTATCTCCTAACTGTTCAGGGTCCATTTACTGAGAACCAACTGAAAGAAAGTAAGAAAATAAATAATAAAGTTGGATAATGGGCAAACTTACTATCAGCTCAGAAAGTGGCATCTTAATTTTCGTCAGCATGATTTCACAATTATTTGCTCTACGCATGTCAATCTGAAAGATAGCAGGCATGTTAAAGTTAAACCATGATAAGGAAATATAATAATCATTAATTTCGAAGTCAAAATTATAAAAAAAAATGAGAAGTCCAGTAACATCTAAAAATATTAGAGAATAGATTACTAATATCATTTGAAAATTAAGCCAAAACTGATTTTCTGCAAGGAGAAAAAAATGATCTCAACTATTATGACAGAAACAAAATCGGGCTATCTGTGCATCCAAGTGTCTTGCATCTAAAACAAACATGGCATGACAGGATAAATTAATCAGCACACCATTTGGAATGTCCATTTTTGAGCTTCGGAAAAAGCTTTAAGAATTTGTCCATTTTTGAGCTTAGAAAAAGCTATAAAAAATTTACAATTAGAATATAACAACAATTAAAACAACGAAGATAAGAGTTATTGAAAAAAGCCAACAAAAAGCAAGGTCACTCATAAGTGAGGGTGGGTATTGATGCACATCATTTCCGTAAATCTTCTATTTCACCTTAAAAAAATGGTACACCATACATGTATATTTATACAAGAGAGGAGGTCCCTCAAACACTCCATTGAGATGTGGGACTAAAGTTAAAGGAGGGGAATGAAAGAAAATAAACCCAAATATGTGCTATTTTAGTTGGGCTTTAACACTCCCCTTCAAGTTGGAGCATTTATATCAATCATGTCTAGCTTGTTATATAAGTATTGAGTTCTCCTCCCATTAAGAGCTTTGGTAAGGAGGTCGGCAGCCGTGATCTTCATATTTAATTACGGGGTGTTGAAAAGAACCACATCTTTAACAAAATGACAATCCACTTCAATGTGATTTGAACGTTAGTTAAAAACAGGATTGCTGGCAATGTATGTAGCAGCACGATTATTACAATATAGAGGAATTCTAGTGAGATAATAGAGCCCAAATTATTCAGAAGAGGCTTGACGCAGAGTCACATACAAGTATCTTGGGTCATTGCTCTATATTAAGCTTCTGCACTAGATCTTGCAACTACATTTTGCTTCTTACTACGCCAGGTGACAAGATTTCCTCCAACCAGAGTACAAAAACCAGACGTGGATTTTCTGTCAAGTTTGCAGCCAACGTAATCAGCATTAGAATATCCAGTGATATCAACATGACCATTCTTTTTGTAGAATGGTCCTTTCCCCATAATCCTTTTAAAAAAGAAAGAAGTTGAGTATAGCATTCTGATGTCATTTATTAGGTTTGTCCATAAATTGATTGATCACTTTAATGGAAATGATATGTCCGACTGAGTAATGGTTACGTACATTAACTTTCCTAGCAATCTCTTGAATTGTTTGACACGGATGAGTTCTTCTGAATTAGTTTCTCACAAGGAGTTGGTTTCATCCATTGGAGAGGATGGAGGTTTTGCCCCATGTAGTCATCTTGACTCGAGAAAGTCTAAAACATATTTTCTTTTGCTCAAAGCAATACCAGATTGTGGTGTGTTATCTCAATTCCCAGGAAGTAACGAAGTTTGCCTAGATCCTTGATTACAAAGTGTTTGGTAAAGCGCTCATTTGTAGCTCGTATTCATGTTAAGTCAGTTCCAGAAATACAATATCAACCGCATAAAGTAAGAAAATAACAATGCCAATAGTTGCGACTTTGCAAACACCGAGTGGTCTCAATGTGAGCGTATGAACCCAACTGGATCAAGACATGAGAGAATTTGTCAAACCAAGCTCTTGGACTTTGTTTTAAACCATAAATGAATTTGTTCAACTTGCAGACTTTTCTAAAAAACTTCTCCTGAGTAACAAACCCCGGAGATGCCCCATATAGAAAGTTTCAAGGAGATTACCATAGAAAAATGCATTCTTGATATTGAGTTGGTACTAGGCCATTCTTTGTTAACCACGACAAAGATCAAAATTTAGACAGAGTTTAACTGAACCCAAGGTTGTAGATGTCAGATATCGGGGACACGTCGGTTTAGGTTTTTCATGTCGTTTTAATATGTCGGGGGATATATCGGGGATATTTCATATATTGGATTTTAATATTTAATTATTTATATGTGTAATTATATATAAATTTAATCATTTTTTTAATTTATATATATTAATATATTAATAATTTGATATTTATTGAACTCCTAAATTTATCAAACTAATATAAACATTTTGTGCTGCAGAAGTAATAACGGTATGACGCGTGAAATAAAGTAAGAGGAGGCAGAAAGTCAGGAATTTGTCAATGACAATGGAAGATAAGGAACCTTTAGTCCATAATTCAAAGACTATGCATAATTGAAGTCGGTGACGGATTTGAGCAGGGAAGAAAGCCAGAGGAATGGAAAAAACTACTTAAACAACGAAACAATTTCGGTTTATTGTCTATTAGACCATAAACAATAATTAAAATAACTTGAAAAAAATCAGTCGATAAAATGTCGAGATATATCGGCCGATATATCGTCGAATATATCGGTCAATAGCAGACATATCGGGGGATATATTCCAAAAGGATATTTTGCAAAACAGTATCGGAAACGTGTCGTTTTGTCCATGAAACCTTTATGTCAGCCGACATGTCGGCCATGTCGGAGGATATCCACAACACTGACTGAACCACAAGAGAAAGTGTTTAGAAAAGTCAATACCATATGTTTGTGCGTAGCCTTTAGACACAAGATGAGCCTTGAACTATTCCACCGAGCCATCAGGTTGATAATTTACGAAAAGAACCCATCTACACTGAAATGTCTCTTAATTCGAAGATAGAGGTGCAAGATCCCAAGTACAACGAACTTTCAGAGTATTCATTTCTACTTGCATTGGTGTCTTCTAGGTAGGATGCGACATGGCCTCAGCAACAGTCTTGGGTATAGTGATTGAAGATAAAACTGCAGTAAATGACTTCATGACATGAGTAAGATGATCAGTATAAACATAATGTGAAATAGGATATTTAGGATAATGGCGTCACAGTTTACGTAAGGTAATAGGTAAATTATGGTCAGAGAAGGAAACCAGTGATGAGGTGGGAGTACCATATTTGGAATCTTTAGGAGAAGAGATAATGATGAGGGTAAGTCGGGCAGAGATGGTGGTCTATGTCGTCGCCCATATGTCTGCAGAGGTGGGTTAGTAGCGTAGAATGCACATGGAAGATAGGTGTAGGATTTTCATTGGTAGTGAAGAAAGGTGTCTTTCAAAAAAAGGTGGCATCGACACTAACTTAACTTTTTTCAACTGGGTCGTAACACCGATAACCTCTTTGAGTGCGAGAGTAACCTAGGAAAACACAGTGAATGGCCTGAGGAGATTGTTTATCGATACCAGTGCGTAAGTCATGGATAAAGCAAAGGCATCTAAATACTTTTGGTGAAAGAGAAAAAGGTGGTTCATGAGAGAAGAGAAGTTGATATGGGACGTCATTTTTAAGAACAGAGGATGACATACGATAAATTAAGTAGTTAGCTGTCAAAATCGCATCGGGCCAAAAGATTTTTGGCACATTTCAAAGAAAAAGAAGAGTGCGGGCAACGTCTAATAAATGAGGATTTTTTCTTTCGGCAACATCATTTTGTTATGGTGTATAAGGGTGTTACGAGCCTCCGATTGTGAGCGGGTGTGCGGTCTTGAGAGGGAGAAATCTCAGAGAGAATCATCTTGACCCTTCCTCGACATAGCCGTCCCAATGGCGGAAGATACAACGGGAGTCGGTCTCGACCGAGAGAGGAGGGAAGAGGGGAGCCTTGTTCAACCCTAGCTAGCCCTAGCTAAGAAGATAAGAGGTGAAGGAGAAGATTCAAGAGAAAGAGAATTAGGGTTTAATCATCATATCCACCAAGCCCGCCCTCCTGATCTATATATAGTGAGAGGAAGGGCTCCAGAAAATGTACCAAAATACCCTACACCCAGGCTACATATTGCGTGACTAATAAAAGTGCGTGAAATATAACAATGCAAAAAAGTAAAGATACAATGCAAAATAAGATACATATCATCCCATACACGCGTCATCACCCCCTATGTGGGTCCATAACACCCTCCCCCCATTCGGACCAAGCTTGTCCTCAAGCTTGAAGTGCAGGGAACCCACCAAGCGGCATTCTCATCCTCGTCATCCGAAGGATCGTCCACTTCCATCCATAAAAGACGCTTGCACCTGTGTCCGGCCGAATATGGTTCGTCGCAGTTGAAACAAAGGCCTTGTGCACGGCGTTCTTCAATCTATACTCGTGATAGTCGTTCGATGGCTGGGGTGGCGCTGGATTCCTTACACTAAAGTGGGGAGGACAGACTGCTAGAATGATGAGTATGCGTCTGTTATGGTGCCAGACGAGACGGGGCCGCCGTTGGGGCCAAACTTACCACTGTTGCGGCCTTGCAGCGGATCCATGAACAATGTCGCATATTATCCATTTTAATTAATTGCTTAGTAGATGTTCTATTTTATCAAGTATCATTAATTTGGTGCCCACTTGTAGTAAGCCCAAGTGGGGGCCGTAACTATGTGAACCGGTTGGACCATCCTAGCAAGTAGCGAGAAATCATTTCCTCCTTATCTCTCTCCCTCTCTTAATTTCCTCTCTCTACCCTTCTTCTCTCTCTTTCCCGATCTCTCTCTCCCTCTCGCTCTCGGTAACCTAGTCGCCCGGTCGAGGAACCCGATCGATCCCCCGCTCCGCCAACTAGCGGGATCGACAGCCGGTCTCCACTCCCCGTCGAAGCCTTCTTCCGTCAAGCTCCACCCACCACCATATCTCCGCCCGGTTCTAGAAAGGGGCATGTCACTCCCCTTTGGGATTTCACTCTCTCGAGGCCTATCACGCGATCGCAGACCAAAGCCCGTAACATCTAGGAATCAGAGCCAAACGTCGGCGCTAGCTACTCCGACGTCCACTACTCACGCCTTCTGTCACTGCTCCGTCTCGCCGCCCTGCCGCCGCCGCCCAGCCGTACCGCGGGGATTCTGCCCTCCTTCCGTCCTTCCCCCTCTACGTCCGACCATGGACAAAGGTGGTCAATCCCTACAACAAGTAGTCGAACTCTTTAGAGCCACGCTCCACACAAAACTCCAAGATGGAGGCCCTCAACGCTCGCCTCGATGCTTTGCAAGGGACCACACCAGCACCGACTTTTCCGGGCCAAGGGATCTCGCCGACAAACCCAATGGCGGATTTTTTCGTCGGCCAGTCACGTGGACTCCGCCGCCCCGCGCTCCTACAACCCCTTTTACCCTCGCTCGGTTCGCATGGATTTCCCCATTTACGAGGGTCGAGACGACCCATTACCTTGGCTCACCCGGTGTGACATCTTCCCTACCCAACGGACCCCGGACGGGGATCGCCTCAGTGTCGCGTCCTTCCACCTTATGGGACCGAACCAATTTTGGTTCAAGCAGCTCATGCAGGAACGACCTCTCTTGTCGTGGGACGAATTCAGGGAAGTGTGTACACTCCGGTTTGGCCCCCCCTGCGGAGCAACCCTCTCGGCGACCTTATCGCCCCCAAACAATCTGGGTCACTTGAGACTTATTTGGAACGCTTTCAACTTTTACTCGATCGAGTACCGTCGGTCCTTCAGGAACAGCAAGTCCCAATTGTCACGGTCGGACTACATGAGAGCTTGCGCTTCGACGTGGAGTTTCAAGCTCCAACCGACCTTACCGTCGTTATGCCTGTGAACGGTCTTCTGTTGGATCGCCCCCCTCCGGCTCGCCGCGACCCATCCAGTTTTCACCGCCCCACGGCCATCCAAGAGCCCAAACCCTCCTCCGGGGAAGATGCAGGCCGCACTCCCTTCCGTCGTCGCTTATCGACCGCCGAGATGACGGACTGCCATGCAAATGGGTTATGTTTCAATTGCGACGAACTCTTTATACCCGGACACCGGTGTAAACATTTGTTTTGGCTTGAGGTAGATGATCCCTCTGATGAGGAAGAGAATGGGGCAGCGACTCGGCCACTCCCCACCTCTCGCTCCATGCCATCAAAGGGCCCCAGAAGGGCTGCACCATCCAGATGTACGTCACCATTGGCAATGAACACATATTGGCCCTCATGGATTTCGGGAGAACCCACAGTTTCATTCAGATGGACACAGCATCCCGCCTCTGTTTACCCGTCTCCCCGCGGCCGGGTACAAGTGGTGGTAGCAAATGGCCAACATATGTCGTGCCCGGGAGTTTGTCTCTGTGTTGCCCTCGTGGTGGAAGGGTGCCACTCCCAGGCGGACCTATTCGTGCTGGACTTGCGCGGCTTTGAGTTGGCTTTGGGCATGCGTTGGCTCCGCACTTTGGGTCCCCTTACTTGGGACTTTGATCGCCTTACCATGTCATGGCACTCCGGATCCCGCTTGATCGAATGGCAAGGCCACGACCCGTGCCCACAACCGTCGTCCTTCCTCATGCAGGTCGACCCCCTCAGTGCACCGGACGCGGGTGCAAAGTGGCCGCCCGACCTGTCGGACCTCCTTCACTCCTTCGACGACATTTTTTGCCCCGTGGAGGATCTTCCCCCAAGCCACCTCCAGGACCACCGTATTTGCCTCCTACCGGGGACGGCGCTGATTGTTGTTCGACCTTAGCGCTACCCCTTCCATCATAAGGACGAAATCGAGCACCAGTGTGGGTTGATGCTACAACAAGGCCTCAGCCGCCGCAGCATCTCACCGTTCTCCTCACTCGTCCTCTTGGTCCATAAGAAGGATGGATCATGGCGTCTTTGTGTGGACTACCGAGCCCTCAATACCCACACAGTGGAAGACAAGTTAACGATACTCGTGGTCGAAGAGCTCTTGGATGAATTACATGGCGCATGTTTCTTCTCAAAACTTGACTTATCGTCGGGCTACCACCAGGTCCGTATGACAGCCCCAGACGTGGAGAAGACCGCTTTCCACACCCATCACGGCCATTTCGAGTTCTTAGTCATGCCATTTGGACTCACCAACGCGTCGTCTACTTTTCAAGCCTTGACGAACGAGGTATTTCAGCCACTACTTCGTCAATCTGTACTTATTTTCTTTGACAATATTTTAGTGTACAGCAAGTCTTGGCCGGAACACATGCATCATCTCCGCACGGTTCTCCAATTGCTCCAGGCTCATCGATTGGTTCTCAAGTCTTCCAAGTGCTTCTTTGGACAAGGGTCCGTCACTTATTTGGGCCATGTGGTCCACGGGCAAGGCGTCTCGGCCGACCCGGACAAACTCCAAGGTGTGGCGGCTTGGCCCCTACCACGCTCCCCCACCAATTTGTGTGCATTCATTGGCCTCACTGGATATTACTGTCGCTTCATCCGTGATTATGGGTCCTTGGTCGAGCCCTTAGTGAGCCTTCACTGCAAGAATGCATTCACCTGGACGGAGACCACCACTTGCGCCTTCCGCCTCCTACAGGACGCTCTCATGTCTGCTCCAGTTATTCACCTTCCCAACTTCAACATGGAGTTCCAGGTCGAATGTGATGCCTCCAGCACCGGGTACGGGGCTGTCCTTCAACAAGAGGGTCGCCCTATTGCCTATTTCAGTCGTCGATCGGTCGTCCACCACCGCAAACTACCGGCATATGAGCAAGAATTAATCGGCCTCGCTAAGGCAGTCCAACATTGGAGACCATATCTATGGGGTCGTACCTTCATCATCCGCACTGACCACTATAACCATAAATATATGTTGGAACAACGCCTCTCCACCGTTCCTCAACAACGCTGGGTGAGCAAGCTGTTGGGTTTCGATTTCCGGGTGGAATACAAAGTCGGGGTACTCAACCGCGCCGTCGACACTCTCTCCTGCCGCGACTCATTGAATGAGGCCTCCTTGTGTGCTATCTCATTTCCGATGGTTGATCTCCTTGTCATGCTTCGCCAAGAGATCTGCCTCTCTCCTAGCTTGGCCGAACTACTCCACCGAGCGGAGGAGGGCCTTCTAACCATACCTTGGGCGGCCCGCAACAGGCTCATTCTCTACCGGGACCGGCTCTACATCGACCCATCGTCGCCTCTCATTTCATCCATCTTGGAGGACATTCATGGCCGCAGCCATGGAGTCCACCGCACCTTACAACGTCTCCGGGCAGATTTTTTTTGGAAAGGAATGCACAAACAGGTCCAACAGTTTATTGTGGCGTGTCGTGTGCCAAAAGAACAAGTCCGACCACCTCCTCCCGGCCAGCCTCTTGCAGCCCCTTCCGGTTCCTACTCAAATTTGGGCCGCCTTGTCCATGGATTTCACAGAGGGCCTACCGACTTCTCATGGTAAATTCGTCCTCATGGTGGTGGTTGACCGTTTCTCCAAGGGGGCGCATTTCATTGCGTTGGCACGCCCTCCCCTGGCCGAAAACGTGGCTCGGGTTTTCTTTCAGGAAATTTTTCGTTTGCATCGCATGACGGAGACCCTTGTGTCGGACCGCGACAAAGTTTTCACAAGCACCTTCTGGAAGGAACTCTTCTCCCTCAGCGGCACCAAGCTTGTTTTCTCTTCCGCATATCACCCACAGTCGGATGGGCAAACGGAAGTGGTAAACCATACGGTGGAGATATATTTGCGCTGCATCAACGGGGATCGCCCATGAGATTGGACAAAGTAGCTCCCTTGGATCGAATATTGTTACAACACCTCTTACCACACGGCTCTCCAAACAACTCCTTTTCGCCTCATCTATGGTCGGGACCCTCCCCGCCTACTTTCCTATCTGGGGGCACCGCCGCTCTGCAGTTCATTAATCGTGAGCTCATGGATAGGGATGACTTCTTGCTCATGTCACGAGACCGTCTTCTCCAAGCCCAACAACGCATGGAGCTTGCCTACAACCGGGTCACCGCGACCTCGCCTTCACCATTGGCGACTGGGTATGGGTGCGTCGTCGCCCTTTCCACCAGCTGTCTCCCACCAAGCCCACGTCCAACAAGTTGGACCGAAGTTCTTTGGCCCATTCCAGATTACAGGGCGCATTAGAGACGTCGCCTACAAGCTCCTCCTTCCACCGGACTCCCGCATTCATGATGTTTTCCACATTTCTCAGATGAAGCCATTCGTGGGTTCCCCTCCATCCTCTCCATTGGTCGACATTTCAGCGCAGCTTGCGGACAAGCTGCCTCTCAACGGGGGCGGTGATGTTATGGCGTCAGACAAGACGGGCACACGTTGGGGCCAAACTTACCACCATCGCCGCCTTGCAGCGGATCCATGAACAATGTCGCATATTATCCATTTTTATTAATTGCTTAGTAGATGTTTTATTTTATCAAGTATCTTTAATTTGGTGCCCACTTTTAGTAAGACCAAGTGGGGGGCAGTAACTATGTGAACCGGTTGGACCATCCTAGCAAGTAGCAAGAAATCAGTTCCTCCTTATCTCTTTCTCTTTCTACCCTTCTTCTCTTTCATGATCTCTCTCTCCCTCTCGCTCTCGGTAACCCTAGCCGCCCGCTCGAGGAACCCGATCGATCCTCAGCTCCACCAACTAGCAGGATCGACAGTCGGTCTCCACTCCCCGTCGAATCCTTCTTCCGTCAAGCTCCGCCCTCCACCATAGCTCCGCCCGATTCTAGAAAGGGGCACACCACTCCCATTTGGGATTTCCCTCTCTCGAGGCCTATCACACGATCACAGACCGAAGCCCGTAAGAGTGTCCTCACGCCGACTGATGCAACCTGAGTCGCACGTGTATCATATTTTTATTTAACGCATTTTTATATGTTATTTAGTAGTTCAGGTCTTCGTGCACTTTAATTTCTTTTATTTTCGCACATGTTATCATCACATGTATGATTTGTTGCGTGCTTATCACTCCCGCACGTTCATACGACTTATTAGCGTGCCCGACCAATAAGACCCTGAAAGAAAAGGCCCGTCAGATTAGGCTAAATGAAAATCAGAGCAAGCTTATGAAAATATATTAAAATCTATATAATTAAGTATTTTATATTATTATTTTAAAGTCATGAAATTGAATATTTTATAAATTAAAATATTTAATTTAATTCCAGCATTATTTAAATATATGGGAATTTAGAGAAGTTTTAATCAAAGCCTCATTCGTGAGTTTAAATTCCAATTGCAACATTTTAAATGAAACCTTTGAAATTTCCCCTTTTATTCCCATTAAATCCAAAAGAAACCTTCTCTCTCATTAGTGTAACCAGCTCACCCTTGACAACCCTTGAAATTTCCCCTTTAATCTCACTTTATTATCATTTAAGTTCTTATTAAAACCTATTCTCTATATATGAAGCCGGCCACCCTCTGTTGTGTTAGCTTGGGGAAAAATAATCGAAAAACATAGTAAAACTCTCTGTTTTTCGGCTACCCAGCTCAATAACCTCCCTCACACAAAACTGCTCCCGTGTCCTCTCCCAAACGACCTCGCCGGACTCAAAACCGTTGGTCGACTCCCCCAAGGGCTTCGGCGACCACTTCTCCATCACATCCCGTCAGTATCGACGCACCCTTCATCTTCCTCGGCCTTCTCGATAATAGCAGTTGTTGCAACTATGCCCAGCTTGTCGATTCATTCTTCCAATCACAGGAATCAAACCCTTTGGCACCGGGCGTCGCCTCTGGAGGCCCTTCCTACGGCCGACGACCACTCCTTTGTGTATTCCAGACGACGATGTCCCTTCCTTCACCATTTCCCGCTGGATCCCAGACCTCCTGTTTTGAATCCACCACCATAGCCCTTTATTTCACTTTTGGATTTTGTTATTAACCTGACCTTCATTCCGCAGCCATTCTCGACGTGGACTGGATTGAATGTTACGCTTATGAACCCCCATGGTATACCTCTTACCTTGCTCGATTACTATGAGTCTAACTTTATGCTTAATTTTAACTTGATCTTTATTTCAGAGCCTGAATAAAATTATCGATCACTCTTGCAGTCAAAAAGGCGAAAATCCAACTTCACATAACGGGGAACACTGCCTCCCGTGGATTGAGGTGAGTGGGACTCAGAGGGCATGACTAACGGCGGTTTAGTCTAATTAAAACTCGTCGCCGGCTGGGGGTGGATGGGAGGTTCCCGGCATGGGCAAGCATCTAAGTGGGTAAACAAAGTCGTGATCGAAGCTGTTGTCGAACCTGAACGGCCATCAGCTTTTGCATGGCCTCCATAATGTGAGCAAGGGTAAGACCGCCCTCTTCCATGGGTGCAGAAGGTGCATGGGGGCTGGCTGGCGGTGGTAGAAGCGGGAGTAGAGGGTTGGAAGGCCTGATGCTGACGGCTATGCACTCGTCCGGTCGAGGGAGTAGTGGAGCCGCGATGTGGGAAGACTGGAAGCTCGGCGGAGGAAGGCATTGGGAGTTCAGCGAGCTGGATAAGGAAGAGCAGGTGTTGGAGGTGCGCAGAGAGGAGACGCTGCGTTCGGCGGTTGATCGAGCGGCTGATTCGTCACGGTCTGGGCAGAGTCGACAGACGTTCACGTTGTCGGCACGTAGGAGATGGCGCGGGCTATCAAGGAATGGGCGGGGTCATCAATCAGCGTGGCTGGAGTCGTCGAAGGAATGGATAGGTCGCTCGGAAGCAGCGGTTGGAGCCTCTGTTGCACGCGCGGGGTTGGCGGTACTGTTTCATAGGCAGAGGCGATTGGGATGCAGCGGGTCGTTATCTAGACAAGGGAGGAGGAAGAGGATGTCGTGGAATCACCTGATCTGTGGGGGAGGATTGATGGCTCTGATACCAAGATGTTACGGGCCTACGATTGCGAGCGGACGTGCGGTCTTGAGAGGGAGAAATCTTAGAGAGGATCGTCTCGGACCTTCCTCGATCTAGCCTTCCCAATGTCGGAGGATACAATAGGAGTCGGGCTCGACCGAGAGAGGAGGGAAGAAAGAATTCTTGCTCAGCCCTACCCTAGCTAAGAAGATGAGAGGAGAAGGAGAAGATTCAAGAGAAAGATAATTGGGGTTTTATCAACATATCCACCAAGCCTACCCTCCTCATCTATATATAGTGAGGGAAGGGATCCACAAAATGTATCAAAATGCCTCTCACCTAGGCTACATAATGTGTGAGTAATAAAAATGCACAAATATAACAATGCGGGAAAGTAAAGATACAATGCAAAATAAGACGTGTGTCGTCCCAGACACGCGTCGTCACCCCCTGCATAGGCCCATAACAAAGGGCACGAGGTTTGATGAACAATCCCATGTGTGGAGCAAAAGACTGAAAAACATGTAGAATATATTCAACAGCGTTATCCGTGTGTATCATTTACAAGGATTGAAGACAGGAAAGACTCCAGTACGATCATTTAACAGATAAATTCATGCTACTTTCAACCAATCGTCGATAACAGATGCAAATATTTCATCCCTGAAAGGGATGAAATTTTATAGGGTCCTCAAACATCTGAATGAACTAAAGAAAAAGAACTCTGCAAATAGTAGAAACTATCTCCACTTTCATATCCCCCACCAATCATCTTATTTGTCTTGTGATCCTATATGAAACAAGAGTAAGGACAGAAGGTAATGCTGCAGTGTAAAGATTTTGTTAATTAGCTAATGGACGCAAGATTTAAGGGAAACTTAGGAGCATAAAGAACAAAGGTCAATGGAATAGGGTGTCAATATCACTAATGTCAATGACAACAGAGGTGGATCTATCAACGAGCATCACGGGAGAATGACCAGAAGAATTGCACAACTTGTGGAAGAGGAATTTGTTATTGGAGATATGGGTAGAAGCCTCACAATCAAGGATCCATGTCGTAGATTTTTCGAAGCTACAATTGTCATCCTTACTACCCTTTCAACAGGAAACAACTTGAGATTGAGAGACCTGGGCAGAGTTCTGTGCACGGAGAAGAAATTCAAGTCTTTCCATGTCCAGCGCAATGAGAGAAAGTGTTGTTCTAGAGGAGCTCTCAAAGGCAGTCGACTCTGTGGAGACTTGGTTTGCCCATTCAGGCTTTCCATGCTTTCATGCAGAATTAGGGCTTTTGTATATTAATCTCCTTACAACATATATATACCTCTACACTTCTCTAAACGCACACCACACCTAAAATGCACGCCGACACTCCTCCTCAAGGTGGGTGAAAGATATTTACTAAACTCATCTTGTAAGAATTTCTAATCATATCCTTCGAGCTAAGACCTTTGGTCAAACAATCTGCGGCCTGATCATTGCTCGCAATGTAACTAAGCTCCAGTAGCCCACTGTCCAGCTTCTCTTTTATGAAGAACCTATCGATCTCGATATGCTTGGTCTTATCATGTTGAACTGGATTGTTTGCAATACTAATAGTTATCTGGCTGTCACACCACAGCTTCATCTTATCGCCTCGATCCAATTTCAGCTCCATCAGCATTCCCTTTAGCCACAGAAGTTCAGCAACCCCCGATGTCATAGCTCGGTATTCTGCCTCTGTTGTCGATCTGGCCACCGCAGATTGCTTCTTGCTCCTCCAGGAGACCAAGTTGCCTCCTACAAACATGCAATAGCCTGAGGTGGATCTCATGTCGTCTATACAGCTTGCCCAATCAGACTCACAGTAGTCCTCAATCTTTATGTGCCCGTTCCTTCTGAATAACAACCCCTTTCCAGGGGCAATCTTCAAGTATCGAACTATCTGGTACACAATATCCATGTGGCCCTTCCTAGGGTCATGCATATAACGGCTCACCACGCTCACGGCAAAGGAAATGTTTGGACGCGTGTGGCTTGAGTAAATCAGCTTCCCAACTAGTTTCTGGTACATCTCTCGATCGACTGGATGACCTGCCTCAGCATCCAGTTTACACTTCTGATCGATCGGTGTTGCAGCAGGTCTGCACCCCAACATCCCTGTCTCTGTGAGGAGATCCAAGGCATACCTCCTTTGGGACAGAACAATTCCCTTTGCACCATAGGCAATCTCAATCCCAAGGAAATACCTTAGCAGACCCAAATCCTATATTTCGAACTCCTTGCTCGGCGCCTTCTTGAGGCGGACAATCTCCTGCTCATCATCCCCTGTGATGATCATGTCATCCACATACACCGCAAGTATAGTGATGTGGTGACCTTCATTTTCCCTGAAGAACACCGTGTGATCAGCATTGATCTGTCGGTATCCCATCTCAATCATGGTCTTTCTGAATCGGTCAAACCACGCACTGGGAGACTGCTTCAAGCCATAGAGAGACTTCTTCAGTCTACAGACTTTTCCTTCGGTCTCAGTTGTGCCAAACCCTGGTGGTATCTCCATATACACCTCCTCCGCTAGCTCTCCATGAAGAAACACATTCTTCACATCTAGTTGATGCAACCTCCATGACTGTCTCCAGGACATCAACTGTGGCAGCAATCGATGAGACAACCGAGCTGAGAAGCCACATGAACACCGTCATGTGGGTTGATTCCCAGTTTCCCACTCATCTCCTGCAGTTGGGTTCTCTGGCTTCTTCAACTCCCCTGTCAAGAAACCTCCAACCTTCTGCGATGTAAGAGTCTTCCTCACGCGGCGTGACCAACCCAGATAGGTGGTCGGTCCTTCGAGCTTCAGGTCAATGGGTGGAAGGTCCAACTTCACCGGTCGGGGTGATGAACATAACAGCTTCAACAAAGTAACCACCTCTGTCGGGTCCAACTTCTTGAGGACGTCCTCCATCCTTTCGTAGTCGTCACTTACTAGTGCACACACCAATCAAGCAAACACAGGCCCCCTTAGCTGGTTCGTCGAGAGGGCATTCAGAAATCCATTTGCAAGACCATCTAGGTGCAATCGTCGAGTGCATTCAGCTGTTCGTCGAGAGCTCCCAATGTCGTCGAGTGCTGCTGTATTCGTCGAGTGCCTTCGTCGAGAGAACCCAGCAGCGTCGTCGAGTGTCGTCGAGAGAGCCCAACAGCTTCGTCGAGTGTCGTCAGGAGACTTCAATGTCGTCGTCGAAGAGGCTCTCGTGCTGCAGCGCTGCGTTGTCGAAGAGGCTCCCATGCTGCAGCGCTGTCCTGCAGCAATGTCGTCGTCAATGTCGTCGTCGTCGAATGTCGTCGTCGAAGAGGCTCCCATGCTGTCGTGTTGTCGTCGTCGAATGTCGTCAGGAAACTTCAACAAAGTAACCCAACAGCTTCCCGTACTCCCTCAATGTCGGGATCACGAGGACTCCACGGGATCGCTGAGGGAGCGGGGACGATCGAAGATGCTCCAGTGAGATCGCGGACGACTCCCTCCCCCGGGCTTTGATACCATGTAAAATTAGAGCTTTTGTATATTAATCTCCTTACAACACATATACAACATATATATATATACCTCTACACTTCTCTAAACGCACACCACACCTAAAATACACGCCAACACACAACATTTTCCTCAGAATGATTTGTTGCACACAGTAGCCACACTTGCGGAGGAATGTTGTAAGACACCACTACCACGAGTAGTTATTCCTCGCCCTCATCAACAGCCGCGTCCAGTAGGAGCAACAGCAAAAGCGGAAGCATCTACAAGGGAAATTAGTGTGGTAGGCAGGCGAGAAAGTTTAGCATAAAATTCAGTCAGGCCAGGAAGAGGATCAGATATGAGTATATGATGTTTAATGGAGTCACATGAGAATGACAGCATAGCCAAAAAAATGAACAAGGGTCGGTTCATCTCATTATTGTTGTAGAATCGTCAGATCTGTGTTGAGGGCGTGATAAAGATTGAGCTCATCACAAAACCTTTTGAATACGGAATAGTGATTTGTTAATAAAGACAGATCCTCGGGGTACAGGGTGCCCAATCATTGGTGTAGATCAAATATACGAGAAGGATTTTTTTAAGGAGTACAGATCAGCAAGGTGATCCCAAATTATCTTCACAATTTCAAGACAGACGAGAGTGTTGCTAATAGACATGTCGACATTATTTAGAAGTCAACCAATAACATTGGTATCTTTAACAAGACAATCTTCTTTTTTCTTTAAGCTTGGTAAATCACTGATTGGTGGATTATGGGGTAGGTCCTGGAGATGACGTCGACGTCCCTGGGAAGTGACGTAAATCTGAAAGGATTACGACCAGACAAGATAGTTAGTCTCCTCTAATCTACTGGAAGTGACTAGCAACTGCGAACCATGTGTTATGCGAAGGATGACGATCCAGCCATCAAGTTATAAGGCGATAGCCGGATTATGTGAGATCAAGTGCGAGGAGTTCACTGTTGGTGGTAGTAAAAACTTGCGGAAAGAACTAGGCAGAAATGCTCGGGCTGAGACAAGATTTTATTCTCAAGAGAGTTTGAGGAATCTCTAGAGTTCGTGCTCAGCAGAGACACAATGAGCACGGCAGGAGAAGCCGTTCTGATGGAGTGAATGCTAGAACAAGATACAGTGAGTTTGGTCTTCACTAAAAGCTCAGTAAAAAAACAGCAGTGGCTTCGACAAAGATTGCTCGGCAACGAAATAGGAGCGAGTCTGAGATCACAGGCAGTGGTAGCAGTGGCGAGCACGGGAGATCGGTAAAGATAACAGGTAGGTTCGGCAAGATCGACAGAGATCGCAGTGGGTAAAAGTTTTGATCGTGGAGCCGTGCTCGGCAGGAGACGTCGTCGAGCTGCTCGCGCCAAGGAGAAATCGCACGAGCTGCTTGCGCCAAGGGGGAAGTTCACTTGGTAATGGGATTTTTCGTCGAGAAGAGCTCGGTAATCGCTGGAAGGAGCTCGAAAGTCGCAAGAAGGAGCTCGACAGAGATTGTACAGAGGGGTTCCGAAGGTTGTTGAGGAAAGGAGACCGTTTCGAGATTTTACATAGCGGGGACGTCTTGGAAGCAACGGAGGCAGGCAAGCGATTAAATTACGCAAGGTAATTAGGCATTTAGGCATTTACTGCTCTGATACCATATAAGTCTTCTATTTCACTTTAAAAAATGGTACAATATACATGTATATTTATACAAGAGCTGAGGTCCCTCAAACACTCCATTGGAGATGTGGGATTAAAGGTAAAGGAGGGGAATGAAAGAAAATAGGTCCTAATATGGGCCATTTTATTTGGGCTTTTAGTACAGTACATTTTTTCCATCATGCATGTCCGATGCACTCGTAGTTGCCTATGAATGCGATGAGACAAATTAAATGCAATTCAAAATTGACATGATATGTGACACTAGACTCATGCAAATTTGGAGCGACCTGTAAAAAGTAGGAAGCATTTTTTTTTCTTTTTTTATAGTAGCAATACACCACATCCAAGAAATGAACAATTCGCAAAGGTCGGTAGTCATTGTGATAAAGTGCATAATGAGGAATAAATATTAACTATAAATGAACAAAATATACAAGCACGCAAGCAAAACTATCTTCGAATAACTCATACATTAAATTAGCTTAGACAATGCCGATTCGAATAGAAGGAATTAGAAAAATCTCACTAGTGGAGGGAGGCAAAATGGTAGGAAAAACATCCATAGGACAGCAGAGACTCCTCATGCAAATGTGGCAAAGACGGCAACTTCTCGCAAGGAGATCGACACTGTGTCGCAGAAGGAGGAAGAGTAAGGTGGCGTCAGGTGGCGTCAGGTGGCGTGGAGAGGAAGAAAATTGAAAAAAGTTGGGAGGAAGATCACCAAATGGGAAAGGGGAGGAACTTACTAGTTTCAAAAGCAAAAGAAATAATCCAGCTTTCTTTTGCTATTGTTGTCAGATTTACTATTTATCAAGCAGATCGTGAGCATTCAAACCCACGACAGCCCACTTTCAATGAGGGTCGTGAATTTGAATAACACGTGGCAGTTTTTTTTATGTGTCCAGTATGTTTTTCTTTCCATTTTTTTTCTATTTTATGATTAATCTCTTTTTCTCTTTTTTTATTATTAAATTATTTTTTATCCAAGGGATAAAGTATGCAAATGCTCAAAATTAAGGCTAAGACTCCAAAGAGGACCACGGGAGAAAATAAGGCTAGATCTAACCAAATCAAAGGATTGCGCATCCTGAACCTAAATTAAATTAGACCTAGCAAAAGAAAACTAAGGGAATGCATCTCTACAACACAGACACACATCCAAAGATAAAAAGGAAAAGAAAACATCGAGTGAAACTAGTGTGCGACATAAAACTCCACCGTAAATAACATACAAATACAAATAAAAAGTAAAATTCAGTGCTGCAAGCATTTGTCTCTAGGTCCGTAACACTAATAAATGCAGGTTGTTTCTTTCTTCTCTACACTCTCCTATATCATGTTTTAGTAATCTCTGTGTTCTGCCATAAGAAATATCTTTTGGAAGTTTCAATAGTGCAAGTGATGCAAGCATGCATAATGTGATCAGCTTTATAAATTATAATTCTTCCCTAACCAACTTAGATTACAACTGTGCGTGTTAACAATTTTGCACAAAAGCTTTGTTCGCAACTTATACCATTTTACCCTTGGTAGTCTACCTGATGTTAAGTATTTAGCCGACTGATAAATATATCTTGAAATCCACGAACTAGTGATTTTCCAGTAATTTGGAGACGCAAATATTCAATTAAATAAAATGTAGTAGTCTGGTGGAATCAAGCAGAAATAATGAGCTATTGCATTCATTTCATGGCAACGCCCTCTATTTATACACAATGGGTGAAAGCCCAAAAAATAAGAAAAATATATGGGCCTTTTATAATATGCTACAAATAATGATTAAATTCAACTCTCCCCCTCAAGACGAGAGTATATGTCGAACATTTCCAGCTTAATATTATCTTTGAACAAGTCGCAGCTCAGGCACTTGGTAAAGAAATTTGCAAGTTGATCTTGAGATTGAACAAACGAAGTGCAAACATTGTCTTTTTCAAGATGATCCTTCATAAAGAGTCTATCAATTTCGACATGTTTTGTTCGATCATGTTGAACAGGATAATGTGCAAAATTGATAGCATTTTTGTTGTCGCAGTATAATCTGATAGGCCTTCTGGTCAGAAGTCTCAAATTCCGCATATCGAGTTACGTCAGAGCCCCCCACATATTCCTTGTGACATTGCCTTATACTGCGTTGGATCTTACTACAATATTTTGCTTCTTGCTTCGCTAGGTCACTAGATTCTCTCCAACAAAGGAACAATATCTGGTGGTGGACTTTCTATCATCTTGACTTCCAGCCCAATCAACATTTGTATAAACTTCAACATCCAGCTATTTATCGGGAGAATAGAAGTCCACGTCCAGGGGAGTTCTTCAAATACCGTAGCACACATATGGCAGCTTCATGATGTCACATTCTGAGAGAGTGCATGTATCTGTTGAGGATCCCAACAGCATGTGTGATATCTGGGTGAGTATGTGAGAGATAGATCATCATTCCCACCTGTCTTTCGTAGCTAAAGGAGTCCACATTCTCACCAACCTTGTCTTCATCAATCTTACAGTTTTACTTCCATGGGAGAGTTAGCAAGAGCACAACCAAGCATCCATGTTTCTTCTAGAAGATCTAGGACATTTCCTCTGAGAAATAAAGATTCCGTGATCAGAGCGTGCAACTTCTATTCCCAGAAAATACTTCAACTTTCCTATATCTTTAACTTCAAACTCTTTACATAAGCGCGCCTTAAGCCACGTGAAATCTACAACATCATTTACGATGATGATTATGTCGTCGACATAAACAATGAGAATTGTAACTTTCTTTGCTTTCCTTTTAAGGAAGAGGGTATGATCTGAGTGACCATGTTTGTATCCCAATACAGTCATGGCGTTCTGGAACTTTCCAAACCAAACCCTGAGGGATTGTTTGAGACCGTAGAGAGATTTTTGAAGTTGGCATACCTTTCCCTCAGATCGTGCATTTACGAAACCAGCTGGAACTTTCGTATAGACTTCTTCAAAATCACCATGTAAAAGGCATTCTTGACATCAATTTGTTGCAACTCCTATCCCAAGCATGCATCACATGATAAAATGACACGGATGGAGTCCATCTTGGCAACAGGAGCAAACGTTTCATGATATTCCACACCTGAGTTTGAGTATACCCTTAAGCAACTAGCTTTGATTCATCTCTCAACCCCCTCATGATTCTGTTTAACAGAGAACACCCATCAGAAACCAACAAACTTCTTCCCGGTAGGGAGATGAGTGAGTGACCAAGTCTGGTTCTTTTTCAATATCAGCATCTCTTCTTCCATTACCTTGCGCCACACAGGTATCTCTATGGCTTTCTGCCAAGTATTAGGAATGCGAAAAGAATCCAAGGAAGAGATGAAGGCCTTATGTGTCTTTGTCTGGTTTTGATAAGTGATATAATTGGCAAGTGAGTATTTAGCAGAGGTTGACTTCTGCTTTAAATGTATAAGAGGACGATGAAGCTCGTCGTCAGAACCTGAGTCAAAAGAGCATACCTGCGGTGGAGGAATGACCGGGAGTTGGAACATCGTAGCACCAGGGTTGCGTCTGTGATAGACCAGAGGATTGAGACTCCCGGGAGGTGGATTCGGGAGAGGAGTAAGTATGTTCGAGGCAGTCATAGGAGGTGACTGCGAGTCCACAATAAATGGATTCGCGGGAGGAGATATGTCAGAGGCAGGCATAGAAGCTAATTGCGAGGCCACAATAGGGAGAGGAAGATGGGGATCGTCGACAGTAGTGTCCTTCTCCCCCCTGACGAGAACCAAAGTACTATGCCTCCTCACGAAATGTCATGTCCATGGTGTAGTAAAACCGTCGAGAGGGAGGATGATAACAACGATACTCTTTCGTAGTAGCAGAGTAACCAACAAAGACGCACTGTAGGGAACGTGCATCCAATTTATCATGATGTTGTTGATGAACATGAACAAAGCAAACACCCAAACACATGCGGAGGTAGATGAGAGGTGTGGCAATGCATTTAGGGTCCATTTGGCTCTCTGGCAAGCTTCCGGTGCGGAAGCAAACGCCATCGGCGGCGCGCCCCGGGGAGTTTGTTTTCCCGCAACCAGTGGCGTTTGCTCCCGTTTTCCTGAGCAAAAAACTCCAAAACGGAGCGTCTAAGAACCCGCCCCCTTCCCTCCAGTCGCAAACTCTAATGACTTTGCTCCCTTGTCGGAATGCCGCCGGAGAGCCAAACGGACCCTTAGTAGAAAGACGGGATAAGGGAGGGCATATTGTAAGGTGTTGGAGGGTAGACGATTGATGAGGTAAGCAGCGGTGAGAACCGCGTCACCCCAATAGGACTTGGGAAGATTCATAGTGAAAAGAAGTCATTTGGTATCCTCAAGGAGATGCTTGTTCATACGTTCAACCACACCATTCTGAATAGAGGTGTTGACACATGTTTTTTATGAAGAATCTCATGGTCTCTAAGATAAGTGTCACAATCACCACGTCATCTTACTCACCCCCACTGTCACTACGGAGCACTCGAATAGTGCTACCAAATTGAGTAGCCACCATGGTGTGAAAAATATGAAAGCAATCAAAGACTTTACTTTTCAGTTTTAATAAATACACTCAAGTAGAGCGAGAGAAGCAATCAATAAAAGTCACAAATCATCGATAACCGGAGAAAAATGATTCAGGCTATGTCATACATGTTTAGAAAGTTCACATTCATTACAGACAAAACGGCTCAGAGAGCTTGAGAACATACGAAATAACTTGTGAAGATAGCTGGAGGAGGGATGTCCAAGATGTTGATGCCATCGACGCACATCCGCAAGTGAAGGACGAGGAGGACTGATGAAAGTTGGAGGGACACTACAGAGAGCTTGAGTTGGAGGATGGTCCAAGATGTACAACCCCCCCCCCCCCCCCCCCCCCCCCGCGCAGTTCCTACCACTGCCAATACGTTGCTTCGTTGCAAGATTCTGAAAAACACAACCATCAGCAGAGAAAATGACAGAACAGTTAAGTAGATAGCAGATTGCGAGGACAAGCAGGAACATGCAACACTTCGGTGAGGGGCATGGCAGAGGAACAAAGGATGGTCCCCTTGCCAGCAATTGGTGAGAGTGAGCCATTGGCAGTGACAACATTATCACGCCCAGAGATGGGGTGTAAGAGGTAAAACCTGACGATGTTCCTGTCATGTGATTTGTCACCCCGGAGTCAATAATCCTTTCAGAGGAAGTTGCGGAGGAAGACTAGGCGATGGGCGGGCCAGCAGTGACGAAAGCAGCAGAAGGAGAGGAAATCTAAGTGCGCATGAGATGGCGCAAAACATCCAGTTCCTCCGAAGAAAAACTGTCAGAGGGAGGCCGACCAAGAGAAGCTTAGTAGTGTGAGCAGTAGAAGAAGGATTGGGTTGGCGAGAGGGACCACAGCCAGAGCTACGACCACGAGAACTTTTATGCGATGGAACAAGATGAGGATGGAGACGGAAGCAGGAGTCTTGGACATGGCCCTATTTGCCACAGTAATCGCACAGCTTGAGAAACAAAGAGGGAGGAGTGCAAAAAAGGCCAGCAAGGGCGGAGCGATCAGAACCACAATCGGAGTGGAGAGAACGACGGCGATCTTCGTCCCCTAAGACCATACTGAAGGCTTCCCGAAGAGAGGGAAGAGACTGTCGGTTCAAAACATGAGGGCGCACCAGGTCGTACTCCATATTAAGGCCCATAAGGAAGACATGGAGACGATAACGTTCTAAGTTTTTAAGGCATGGGCATCAGCAGTGCAAGCGGGAGTGAAATCCTCAAACTAATCCAGCTCCTGGTAAAGGCGTTCGAACTCGGAGAAGTAAGCGGCTACAAAAGAAGTGTCTTGTTTCAGCTCCAGGAGACGTCGAGTGAGCTCGTACACCTCAGTAGAACTACCAAACTGTGAATAAGTCTCATGAGCCCGAGTACAGATGTCAAAGGCCGAGTCCATCGGCATGTAGTTGCGATAGACCAAGGGAAACATAGAGTGAAGCAACCACGAGACAACAAGGGAATTGTCAGTATCCCACTTTCGCCAACCCGGATTAGTATTGGGAGGTTGAACAAGTGTCCCGTCGATGTACCCATAGAGTTGATGGTTGCGGATAGCATGATGTGTTGAGCGAGACCACTCAAGCTAATTGGTGTCATCCAAAGGAACAACGGTAATACATAGGGAACCGGAGTCACCATGAGAATGGGATAAATCACTACTCGAAGGTGGGATAAGTGAGGAAGGATATTGCACGCTCGAGTCCGAGGAGTTAGCCATGAGGAACGAGACCGCACGGCGCTAGAGAGGGAGTGAACTGAGAGTGCAGGAGGCCACGCAACATAGGTCGGATGAGCAGAAGGAGCCGCACAAACCTTTGGAGGTGAGGAAGAAGGTTGCATAGCCCACACTCAAGCTGAGGTCACACTTAGCCGCAAAGAAGATACAAGAAGAAGACAGGAAGCCGCAAGAAGCAGAAGCGGAAACTCAAGAAGCAGGAAGCCGGCAAGAGCAGGAAGTTGCAGAAAGCATACATGAGCAGGAAGTCGCAGGAAGCGGGAACCAGTTCGCACGAAGCAGACAAGCATGAAGCAGAAACTAGTCGCACGAAGCAGACGAGCACGAGGCAGACGAGACCGCAGAAACGGAAGTCGCAGGAAGACACAGGATTCGCGAGGTCGCACGAAGCCGACGAGACAACAGAAATTGCACGAAGCCGCGGGAAGGAGAAAAAGAAAGAAGTCACAGATCCTGACGAGGCCGCACCAGGCTAGTGCAGGAATCGCGTGAAGAAGAGACGATGCCGCACTGTGCGAACGCAGGAAGCGGGCGAAGAAGCTGAAACCGCGAGACGAAGAGACGAGGTCGCAGGAAGAAGCACAGGCGTAGGAACTGCGCGAGCACACGAACCGCGAGAAGAGACCGAAGCTCTGATACCAAGTCAGGCGGAATCAGGGAGAAATAATGAGCTACTGCATTCACTTCAGGGCAACGCCCTCTATTTATAGACAATGGGTGAAGGCCCAAAAAATAAGAAAAATAAATGGGTCTTTTATAATGGGGCCTTTAAAATATGCTACAAATAATGATTTAATTCAACCGTAGTTTCATGTGAACTATAAATAATGCTTAATTTTACAAAAGCATCCTCTCAAATGTGATATCTCCCCATATTTCCATGAATTTCAAAACCAAAAGGTGGAATAAAATAAACCCAAAAGTGCAATGAACAAAAGCCTTTTATAGAAGGGAGAAGTCACTTTCCATTTCAACAAAAAAATAAAACATCATTGCTAAACAAAATGCAGCTCTACAATAACTTTCAAGATGGACGAAGCAATACAGTATAGCTTAATTTTTTTTACATAAACTAGATGGCCCACAGGAAGAAAGTTAAACTTAAATAATACTGTTATGTGAAACTTTAAAAGGGTGCAACAAAAGAAAATCATTAGAAGTACCAAATGAACTATCTCTGGCTTGATGGTGCTTGCTCCCCGTCGAGCTCCACCTTTATCAATACCATGCCCATCATCAACCACAGTTGAAAAAAGACTTTCCAACTCTGAAATATCAATTTCAGGAGCCCTGTCCAGAATATTTCACCACACATGAGATTTTAGAAGTATATATTCATTCCACAAACATCTTCCTGACTAAAAAATCTATAAGTTCGGCCTAAGAAAAACAAAATTTTCATGAAAATCCAAAAGTTTAACTTTTTCTTCCAACAACATAATTCCACCACTCATTGAGCTCGATCACGAAAGCAACTGATAGATTTACAATAATCAAATGTTAAGAGTTCAACACAAATGCATGAAAAAATTTGCACCACAGCAAATATCAAGCCATAGACAGAAAAAAAATGAATGAAATGAGCAATAAGAATCTGACTGTTTCTGTGCATACCCCAAAATGCTTTTCCCCCATTCAAAATATTCAGCAGTGAACACTTACTTTGATTGGTCTTCAAGTTTATGAGAATCAGCCCACAAACTTCCTTGCATTGCTTGAGTGACTTTCACCCAGTGCAGTGGCTTTAATGAAGCTTTCTTTTGTGAATTGTTGGTAGGTTCACCGCCTCGTGCTGAACCAGATGCAACTGTTTTTCCTCTTCCAGCGGATGGGGGTGGTGTTGGAATGTTGGAATGTTTTACTCCAGAAAGCTGAGATGCACCAGGACCTCCATGATTTCCAGGTAAAGGTGGTGGTGGAAGCCCATTTCTCACTAATTTAGATACCAGTGGAGGAACTGGGGCATTTCGTACAGATGCTGGTGGTGTAGGTGGGACTGGAGGATTATGTTGTGCAGTTGTGCGTGGTGGAGGAGGTGGTGGTGGTGGTGTGGAATAAGTAGGCCTAGAACTGGTATGACAATTACTTGGAGGAGGAGGAGGAAATTTTGGTGATGGTGGTGTCAGTGGTGGTGGTGGTGGTGGTGGTGGTGGTGGTGGTGGGAGTGAACCATTACTAAATGTAGGTGGAGGTAGCGGTGGTGGTGGTGGTGGTGGTGGTGGTGGTGGTGGTGGTGGTGGTGGTGGTGGTGGTGGTGGTGGGCCTCTAATGGACATCAAAGGGGAGTATGTTGATCGTGGTGGAGGTGGCAGTAGTGGTGATGGTGGTGGTGAAAGTGAAACTTTGGGAAAAAGAAGAGGTGGAGGAGGTGGAGGAGGCGGTGGAGGCGGTGGACCCCAACTAGAGAAGGGAGGTGGAAGAAGTGGACCCCTATAAGACTCCAGAAGATGTGGAGGTGGACATGGAGGTGGCGAAGGTGGCGGAGGTGGAGGTGGAGAAGAACGTTGAGGCGGAGGTGGAGGCGGAGGTGGAGCTCCTTCAAATGTAACTTGAACGGGTGGTCTTGGAGGTTTGCTTGGTGGCAATGGAGGTGGTACTGATAGTGGCGGTGCTAGTGGTGGTGATGGCGGTGGTGGTGGTTTGGGTAGTGATTTAGATGGCGGTTGTGATTGGGGTAGTGATTCAGATAGCGGTTGTGATTGGGGTAGTGATTCAGATGGCAGTTGTGGTGGTAGTTGTAGTGGTGGTATTAATAGTGATGATGTTGTTTCGAGTTTGTTAATAAAATTAACAGAAGTTGATTGCATGGAACCTGGAATTTGCACATTACACTCAGACACTAGTAATTTGCATATTATATCAATAATTATGATATTATTGAAGAACAACTCACCATTCAGGTTAGAATATTCACATCTAGATTCATAGGGTAGATTCTCATACTGAGTGCTATTCATTGCTCCATGCTGAATCTTTTCTTGGTCACCTGAAGCTACAGAGTCAGAAGTTACAGAGTCCTTCTCTTCCTCTGAATCCGAAGGTGAAGCAAAAGACATTCGGTCAATTGCTTTAGTGTGCATCCTCGACAACTCTCTCACATCAGTAAGCATTAGATTTTCAATTCTTTCATGCAGAGAGTTGGCAGAAATTTGTTTAAGCAACCAAAAAGCAGCATCTTCATTGCTATCAGCCCACTCCATGCCATCAAAAAGTTCTTGAACCATAGAAAATGCTTCTATGGGTAATCCGCCTATTGCCTCGCCACTCAAAGGCGGTGTTGGAGTCATCCGGGGAGAGAAATTGTCTGCTTCACCAAACAGAACCTGGACAAAAGGTCACAGGAGGAACATTAACAAGTAAAGAAGGACATGCTAGCTATATTTTGTTGTCCAAAACGAGAGTGGTCAAATTATATTACCTCAGCTTGAAAACGTTTAGGATATCTTCCTTTTGCATCCCATAGAATATCAATGTCATCACAGTTCAAAATCAAAATGTTTGACCTAATGAAAGCAGTATTAAACATGGCACGGAACATCATAACCTCCCTTTCCACATCTAAGTCCAAATGAACACATTCCAGCACAACGTCACCCTGGACTAAACACTGGATATCAACTTTAATAACCCCATAATCTTCCTGCAAGAGATTAGCATCTCCCGAATTTAGAGATTTTTTTTTTTATAAGATGTCAACAAGCACAAAACCATTTACCTGGTGATAGTGGCGTAATGATTTCTTCTTCTTAGACATTGAAAACAACATGGTGTTTGCATTACAATTTTGGTTATGCAGATCTCGGCCATAAACACGAACCAAGGGCCTGCACCCCTTGTCTAAATCGAAGTTTGGTATAGAACGGAGAATGAGGCAATCCAAAGAAAGTAGCCTTTCGGTGGGAGGCCACTTGGGAGATATATTCCTCCGAGATACATATTGCAAATAACGAAGCTGTGAAGGAAACGGATTTAAAGCAGATAGAAGTTGTAGAAGACCTTTGGGGGCTTCACGATGGACAAGTTGAAGAGTGCGCTGCTCTCCGTGATGCAAATTTCGAAAAATAAGAAAACCAGCCAAAAGAAAAGCTAAGAGCGGCCAGCCTCCCCTCTCACAGTGTAGTAGTACAATATTTTGATTATGTCCATCAGAGAGCCAACTTTCACAGACTCGCAGGAAATGATGAACTAGAGATAGAGGAAGAAGAGGGCAGCCCTCATAATGTCGTGGATAATCAATAACTGTAACATCATACTCTGATATAATTTTTGCAAATTGGCTCTTCTTTTCTCCTTCTCTAAAATTAAAAGCAAGAAAACAAGAGTCGGGACATACTTCATATAGTTCAGTTACAATCTCACTCAAATAGATTTCATACATTCTATCAGATAAAACCTCAGTTGAGAAGCATGAATCAAAAACTGCATTTTATAAAGGTATATATGTAAGAATGAATTCCTAAAGGCTCCCAAAGCTCTTCATAGAAAGGTAAAGAAAATTGATTCTTACCATAAACTCTCTCAACAAATTCAAGCAATCCATCAGGTGGCCTTCTGTAAAATAACCGGCTAAATAGAGACATTGCAGATCCAAAAGAGAAGATCAAGTACCAATGGAGGAGTCCTGCAGATAAAGTTAAATCTTCATAAGATTCAGGAAGCAAACAAGTGCAATGATTCAATCACTACTTGCTAATCAAAGCTGCATTCTTGAAGTAAAGGCGTAGGCCCATTTGGGAGAACTTTTTAGTTCCGTTACAGTGGCACGAAAATGCTAACATTGTATTATAAATTCTAAAAACAACTTGCTTTCTGGAACTTAACAAGTATCATTTTTTCATTTGCACCAGAAATACAAGATGTTTATACAATCTGACATAACATACACAAGGGTAATCTAGAAAAATATGTAATGTTCCTTAAAATTCCAAATTGAATTACCGTTCACAATACTAGCAAAGCATGATAGAGATGGTCGGATGGGCATACATAATGTCAATTGAATGGTTGTCAACATTGGCATCAGTATTGATAATGACGTGGGACATTATTGGCTTGAAATGGAGATAACTAGTATGCTGCTGCAATGAGCAATGATGGTAATTGAAGGTTGCCCAATCCACATCTTGTAGAATCTATGGCTAATTCATGGAAGTGGCTCAAAGTGCTAGAACAACCTTCCATTCAGTAACCAAAAACGAGTTTACAAGCCAGGTGCAATATTTGTACAACTAGTCTCACTTGTTCCAAAGCGAAAAAAGGCAAATACAAATAAAGGAAAAACTAGTCGATCAATTGTGATTTATCTAAATATGGGTACAGATAAATCCTAACATCTATAATTTGATGTTGGTACTCAACAAACAATAGCCATGAGCAAAGATGAATGCATCGAGATGCACTATATTAGACTCTCCTACTTCAGAAAAACTCATCCTCGAGTTAGTAGTGTGCATGGGAAGCTTAGGATCATCTTTAGCATCTTCTAATCTAATGGTTTTGGCTCAAGTGGTAGACCACTTGTAACATTCCAAAAAGTTCCTTAATTTTTCTTTTTGGAATTTATCTGATTAAATTTTAGGCCATGATTAAAACAAGAGTTGACGGTCTTGTTCGATCGAGGTAATTTTTAAGTTCACCAGAGTTTGTCGAGTTTAGGAATTTAATTTTAAAATTGAGCTTTAATATATTGATTTCTAGGCCCCAACTTCAAAATATAATGACTAAACATTTTAGCAGTGTCTCAAAGTTTATTATAGAATATCAGTTTTAGTAGATTTTTAGATGCCTCACATGTATAGCTTAGGCGATTACCTTCAACCTCACCCAATTTCGAGAGGTGCGAGTTTATGAAGTCTCCCTCAGCCGATAACTTCATATCTTCCTTCCTTGCACTAGGTCGAAAACTTTGCACGCATGAAGGGGTTTCGAGCCAGTCACGCAACCCCCACACACACACACACACATTTCTTCAGATGAAGCATCAAGAGGACCATTGTTCTCTCTCTAGTTAGTGACGGTCCTATCGTTGTAAGTAGCAGCCTCGTCCCCCTCTCCCAGTCGATCGCAGTCGATTCTATTGACAAAAGAAAAAGGATCGTGCGCCCTCCTCCTAGCTTATCTAATGGTTTGTGAGTAAAGGACCGTTGTTCCCTTCCGTCGAATCTTTGTACATAGTCGAGATCAAAAGATCGGTGTTTTCCGCTCTAGTGAATCACCGACGTTCAACCATAAGCAAACTTTGTCAATTATTTTCCAGTTAGTGAAGCATCAAGAGGACCATCGTTCTCTCTCTAGTTAGTGACGGTCCTATCGTTGTAAGTAGCAGCCTCGTCCCCCTCTCCCAGTCGATCGCAGTCGATTCTATTGACAAAAGAAAAAGGATCGTGCGCCGTCCTCCTAGCTTATCTAATGGTTTGTGACTTGTGAGTAAAGGATCGTTGTTCCCTTCCGTCGAATCTTTGTACAAAGTCGAGATCAAAAGATCGGTGTTTTTCGCTCAAGTGAATCATCGACGTTCTACCATAAGCAAACTTTGTCAATTATTTTCCAGTAGAACGGCGTTGATCTTTTGACGTGAACATAGGATAGTGTTCTTGTACCCAGTTGGATGTTAGTTTAATTCTTGTTAGCAGAGAATCAATTATTTCATTTTAACCCTAAGATTGAAGGTTATCTTTTGTCAGTAAGTTTCACATCTTTGCCGTGGTGCCTTTTTCGAAAGAAAAATCAGTTATTTCCATGTAATTGCAATAGAGGGCATTTTGAAGCAATATGAAGGCGTGCTAAAAGTTGAGTTTATTAGTATTAGTATTATTATTATTATATTAAAGTGTGAGTGGATTAGTCCCACATCTTGAGTCGGTCTTTAAGAGTTCCTTGTAATGCTTTAAATATACCATTGTAATGCTTTAAATATACACCTATGTGGATGAATAAAGTGATCTCTCGCATTATGTATTTCCTTCATATTCCTTTCAACTTGGTATCAGGGGCGGAATTGACTCCTCGCTGAAATTTGGTTGCCCTAATTATGGGCAACGTACATTTCACCGTGGCTTCCTCTCTCGATTCCTCCTAATTTCTCCTCTCCCGTGTGCGTGTTAGCCCCCACTTCCGCGTCCGCCTCACATTCTCCATTTCATCGACAGGGCCAGCCGGTTGTTATTGCGTTCTGCTCCTGCTCCCGTCGATCGGATCGGCTCCTAGGTCTGTCGCTGGGAGCGGCTCCTGTGTCCGTCGACGATACTCAATCCCGTGGTTGCTTCCCGCTGCTTGCTTGCGACGATATCGATCACGTCGAGCCCGTCGATCGCCCTCCTTCGTCGATCCCGCTAATTGCTGCCTCATGTCGACCATCCAGCGTCTTTATCAACTCTTCCCGCCGGAAGCTCTCCTCTAGCTGCTGCTCGGCTGCTCCAGTCCTCCTGTCGACGTTCGTTGCTCGTCTTTGTGTTCCCCTTTCTTCTTCGATGAGGTCGTGCCACTACTCTTTTCCGTCTGATCGTACAGCCCCTTTCTTTCTTTCGTCAAATCCCGTTGTCGACAGCTTCTTTTGCGCACGCCGTGTATTCTTCCTGCTTGGGAGGACTCTTCCCGCGGCTGCCTCTGATGATCCAGCCTGATCTCAATACCTTCGACATCGACATTGTTGGCTCTTAACGCTGATGGCTCTCCTTCCAGACCTGGTGGTTCTGTGGCCGGTTGCTCTTGTTTTCGGCTATTTCTTGCTTGTTCCTGCTGTCGATGATCTCCACTGCTATTCCTGCCCTGGCTATGGTTCTGATGCTCGCTTCTCTTGTTGATGAAGGTGATAATGTCGTATTTAGTTGTTTTCTTTAAGTTTTTTCAATTGTGTTATTGTTGTTGTCTTAGTTATGCCTTCATGCATGTGTGTTCCACGTGAGAGGGAAAGCTTGGGACGAACGCGACTCGGATGATCTTTCCCGACCTTTCGTCTTCGTTCCACACTGCCTCTAGGCTTATGTTGTGTGTTGTTTCTGTGTCCCCAAGTTTTTCCTTGATGATTGGTAGGTGCTATGGTCTTCGGTGGTTGTCTTTCTCCATTTCTCCCTTATCCCCGCGGTCTCGTGGAATCGTGAGTGTGGTGTTATCCCCGCGGTATCGTAGATTCGTGAGTGTGGTTTTCTATCTCCCTTATCCATGCGGTCTCGTAGATCTGTGTGTGTTATACCCGCGGTCTCGTAAATTTGTGTGTGTGGTGTTATCCCCGCGGTCCCGTAGATCTGTGTGTGTGGTGTTATCCATGCAGTCTCGTGGATTCGTGTGTATGGTTTTTCTCTATCAAGCGTGTTACGCATGCGCGTATTATTATTATTGTATTTCATATTTTAAATTGTTTTAGGGTTTTGACATGTGAGCCCCCCCCCCCCCCTCTCCCTATATAAGGAGGTGAATTGGGAGTTAGGTTGATCTTTTGGAGGATTAGGTTTGAGATCTCTCATTTGGAGAGGAGCTTCTAGGAGGAACCAGCCTCCTAAAGTTGGGCACGAGCATACCTCGTGATTGTATCCAGTTATTTCGTATTAGTGCAAGTGTTTTCCCCTTCGTAACATTTGGTCCGACCTGCCCTTCCCGCCTGCATCGTGCCGCCGGGTCTTGTCTGTGACCTCCTTTGCGTCGGCATCAATGCTCGATTCATCCTCCGTCTTCGTCGTGGTATCCGCACAGCCGGGTCTTGTCTTCGTCGCTGTATCCGCACAACCGTGTCTTCGTCGTCGCCGTATCTGCACCGCCGGGTCTTGTCTGTGACCTCCTCCCGTTCGCTCTGTTGTGCCCTAGGCGATCCCGTCGTCCACCGATTCCATCGACAGCACAGCGGTCTGTCGATCCTGTCAACAGCAGCGCCCAGTCCTCCAGCTTCCGTCGTCTGCCAGACCTAGCCCTGCCAACTCCCGACTCCCTTCTCTCAATCAACCACAGCACCAGCTCCATTCCACCCCCAGCCCAACTCCATTCTGCCGCAAGACCAGATCCGGTCCTTCCGCAGCGATCGTCAGACCACTAGCGCACCTCCGCCGGCTCCGGCATTCTCCTGCGAACCTCCAGCTATTGTGCACTCTTCCTCATATGCCAAAGAACCGGATGGAATCCCACGTGGAAGCCCTCGAGCACGCCCTCACCACAATCAACTCTCGTCTCAAGGCCCAAGCCGAGTAGTTCACGTCGATTATGGCCATGCTCCACAACTTGCAACTCGTCCAGAACTCTGGGCCAACTGCTGCCTCTGCCTTGGGATCCCCCAGCACACTGGCCCCCGAAGATCCCACATTGACAGGATTGCCTCCGCAGCTCCCACACCTCGACATCCCCACATTCAACGGGACTGACCCCCTTGGGTGGATTACCCGAGCCGAACAGTTTTTTGACATTCACCAGACTCCCCAGACGCAGCAGGTCTCCACAGCAATTATCGGTATGGAAGGGTCCGCCCTCCATTGGGCCCGCTGGCTCCGCCAATCCTCTCCCGGCCTCACCTGGACAGCTCTCACAGAGGCCCTCATTCAGCGGTATGATCACCGCTACTCCGGCTCCATGATGGAGCGCCTTTGCGGACTCCGTCAGACCGGCCCCATTGATTCGAACGTTGATGCATTCATAGAGTTGGTCACCCATGTTCCTGGTCTTCCACAGTTCCACCCGACCATTACTTAGTCTACTTCATGCACGGCTTACAACCCCACATCCGAGCCCGCCTCTGCACCCTGCAACCGTTAACTGTCAACCAAGCCATGGACCTCTCCCCACTAGTGGAAGCCGAATTCATGGCGACGTCCGGGGACCCTCCTTTGTCGTCGCCTCCTTCCAATCCTCCCTACCAACCATATTTTCCTCCCCCGTCTAAACCTCCACCACTGTCACCTCATCCTCCTCGGCCAACCATTATGGGCCCACGCAACAACCGTCATATCCCACTCACCGTCTTTCCAACCAAGAGTACAATGACTTGCGGAGCAAGGGTCTGTGCTACCGCTGCAAGCAACCCTACTCGCCTGATCATAATTGTCCTATCAAGGAGTTACGGGCCCTCATCGGGGATGATTTGGACGAGATCGGCACGGCTGACTTGGACGCCCTTATGCACACGGATGTACCGCCGAACGGAGCTCCGGGCACCTCTGCGGCGGCCCACCAGCGGGCACATTACTACTAGATGGCAGGCGGCACTTCGACCTTGGGGTCAAGGTCGATTTTCTGGCGGGATGGATTGTTACGCATGAGCGTATTATTATTATGGTATTTCATATTTTAAATTGTTTTAGGGTTTTGACATGTGAGACCCCCCCCCCCCCCTCCCTATATAAGGAGGTGGATTAGGAGTTAGGTTGATCTTTTGAAGGATTAGGTTTGAGATCTCTCATTTGGAGAGGAGCTTCTAGGAGGAATCAGCCTCCTGAAGTTGGGCACAAGCATACCTCGTGATTGTATCCAGTTATTCAGTATTAGTGCAAGTGTTTTCCCCTTCGTAACAAGCGGGTTATACTGTGTGTGGGAGTATCCCCGGTCACCGTTTGTTGAGTTCTTCTTTGCTAGCTTCCCTTCTTTGCTAGCTTCCCTTCTTTGTTAGCTTCCATCGTTTGTTGTCTTGTCCGACTTTGACTACCATTTTTACCATTTCTTTTATGATGTTTTCAAGCTGGGGGTTTCCCCTCCAGCTTGAGGGGGCGAGTTGAGTTTATTAGTATTAGTATTATTATTATATTAATATTTATGTGTGAGTGGGTTTAGTCCCACATCTTGAGTCGGTCTTTAAGGGTTCGTTTGGTTGGGCTGTTGCTGATGAAAAGCTGCTGATCAGAAATGGAGTTTTGAAAAAGAGCTGTTTCTGAGAAATTGAGTTTTGTTAAAAAACTGTTTGGGTGAAATGGAGTTTTCAGTGCTTATTGAAATGAAGTTTTATAAATTTTGTTTGGGTTAAATGGAGTTTTTGAAAAAAAAAATTGTGTTCCATCAAATACACAATCTTGATAATACTTACTATAATAGATAAAGATACCAATAATTCATCTCACCATCTAAGATCTAGAAGTGTACAACTGTTGCGCTATATTTTCACGCAACGTGATCATCTCATCTACCCCGCCTGCTGTATCAGGACAAACTACTTGATGCCCTTGTGTGCTTCCCCCCTCATCACCACCTCCCTGTTCGACGTCATTGAAATCAATATCCCTCCGCGACGGGTGCCGCCGAATAAAATTATGCAGTGCCATAGTCGCCATCACAATATCGGTTTGTTTGGTGAAGTTGTAGCTCGGCATATCACGCAATATGGCCCACTTCTTCTTCCAAATGCCGAACGATCTTTCAATGACACTTCTAAGGGATGAGTGCGCGTGATTGAATATCTCGCGGCGTCCTTCCGGTGCACGACCGCCACGAGCAAAGTCCGGGAGATGATAACGTGTCTCTGGATATGGTTTCAAGTATCGCCTTTGTAGCGGATACCCAGAGTCTACCAAGTAATATTTTCCTGAAAACCAGGAGCAAAGTTGTTATGCTTCAAAGGTGAGAAGTATAAAAAATGGAATAGAAATCTTATTACCTGGGGGTGGATGCGGAAATTTGTAGCGGGGATCCCGAAGCGCATAATTGAAAATGCGGCTATCATGCGCAGAGTCTTCCCAACCTGGCATAACGAACGTGAAACACATGTTGAAATCACAAGCAGCCATCACATTTTGTGTTGGCATGCCATGTCTCCCAATGTACGGTACTTGATCACGAACAGGTACGCATGCATGAACATGTGTTCCATCAATTGCACCGACACAATCTTTAAAGAATGGCATGTAACGTGTGTCGTACAGAATCTCTGGCGGTGTGCTACTGAAAGATCTATCTAATGGCTGAATCACTTCATCCGCCAGTAGTATCAACACGCGAATGCCTTCTCCAAAAAACCTGCTAGCAGTCTCCGTCGAGTGCTGAAAACGCTCACATGTCTTTCTCATGACCTCATTATGAGACAGTATGTCCAAGGTCAGTGCCAAAATCTCTCTAGATGCAGTCCGTCTAGTCCCGTGAAATCCGTACTTCTCCTCCAAGACATGCAATAGATCCATAAAAATTTCTTGGGACATCCGAAAAGAGTTATGAAATCTGACTGTCGAGGATTGAAGCATTTCTCCAACCCATTTATCACCTGTCTGCTTCGATGTCATGCATGGTACAGGTTGGTTGAAAAGAGAACTACTTTCAGCCAAAATACTAACTGCTGCTACCACATTTTGATGATGTGCGATTGCATAATTTTGAATAGCCTCAAAGCTATCTTCTGAATCATCAGAGTCAGTGGTAGACATTTTCTGATACACAAAAGAAAGGACATCAATAAGAAAGGACATCAATAAGAATAATGTCTAACCACAACCACAACAACAATAATAACATTAAAAACATGAACAGTCTAGCAGAAATACTAATAATAAAATCCAACAGAAATAAGAATAACAGTCTATCAGTACATGACCATAAATATCAGTCTAACAGAAATAACAATATAAGTCTATCAGTACATGACCATAAATATAATAAGTCTGTCTGCTCCCCACCATTGTAGCGGTTATAAATCCACTTTATGTTCATACCCTCGGGTAGGAACATAAATGCCTCTCTATGACCTTTGTCCAACAAAAATGTGATGGCAAAGTCATAGAATTTTTCGTCCGCTACAACGTCGGGGTACCCACTTAACCGCTCTAATGCCTGAGTAATAGTATAAGGATTGCTCTTTCGATGTCCCTGAATGCATCGACTGATGGTCTTTGAAGATTCTGTCAGATCTTCTAAGACGGAGCTGGTGGCACTTTTCTTTCCTTTCTTCCTCTTCCTCGCCGATGTGACCTCGGGGGGAGGTGGTGCAATATTATCCTCCTGGATGTCATGCTCCCCACCGGACAACTCTCTCTCGTCGGTAGACTCAGGTGGATTACTCTTTATGCTAGGAATGGTAGCATGACGTCCACAGGCAACTACTGAATCAAACATCCTCCTCAATCGTTCCTCTAACTCGGGGGGGATGCCAGCATATCTGAACTTTTTGGCCGCTGGGACAACCTACAATATTATAACAAAAATTAGGAAGGACAAATAGTTGAACATAAAGTTAAATGATCATTTTTTAATAAATGAATACCTTCAATCTCTCGGTCCACCACTCGTCCGAAGCATCTATAGTCTTTGTAGTCGGATTCCAACCCAAACCAGTGGAGTCACATTTTAGCTCACTTCAAATTTTCCACTCCTTCTTCAAGTGATCCCATTTGTTCTTCATTTGAACCTTGTCATACTTTTTTCCAGTTTGTAGGTGGAATTTGGTGGTCACATTAACCCAGCCCTCTTTGCTAAAATGGGTTGTCGGTCGGTTACCAGCCTCTATTTCATGAATGCAGATGTCGCAAAAAACCAGGATATCATTTGAATCCCATATAGCGGAGACACCACCGTCTCTCGGCTTACCCATCTTAAAAATGTAAACATATAAACACATAAAAAAAACATACACATAAACATATATACATATAAACATAAACACACACATACACATATATATAAACACACACATATAAACATAAACACACACACATATATACACATGCATAAACACACAAATAAACACACTCATATAACATACAACACACACTCATATAACATACAACACACGCACACACACATATAACACACACACATATACACACACTCATATAACATATAACACACACACACATATACACACACTCATATAACATACAACACACACACACACATATACACATATATAAGACACACACATATAACATACAACACACACACATACACATACACATATAACATACAACCACATACACAAATATATAAACATATAAAATATAAACACACATACACATATAAACACACATACAACACACACATATACACACACATACAACACACACACATACAACAAACACACATATAACACACACACACATATACACACACTGATATAACATATAACACACACACACACATATACACACACTCATATAACATACAACACACACACACACATATATATACACATATATAAGACACACACATATAACATACAACACACACATACACATACACATACACATATAAAATACAACCACATACACAAATATATAAACATATAAAATATAAACACACATACACATATAAACACACATACAACACACATATACACACACATACAACACACACACACATATACACACACACACATACAACACACACATACACACACACATATAATATACAACACACACACATATAAAATACACACACACACATATAAAATACACACACACACACACACACACTCATACACACACACACACTCATACAACACACACAAAAACAACACACACATACAACACACACACATACACACACATACAACACACACATACAACACACACACACACACTCATACATATAAACACACACACATAAACACACACTCATACATATATATATAAACATAAACATATAAACACACACACACACACACACACTCATACACACATAAACATAAACACACACACACTCACACACACATATAACATACAACACACACATACACACACACAAAAACAACACACACATACAACACACACACATACACACACATACAACACACACAGACAACACACACACACACACACACACACACACACTCATACATATAAACACACACACACACATAAACACACACTCATACATATATATATAAACATAAACATATAAACACACACACACACTCATACACACATAAACATAAACACACACACACATATAACATACAACACACACATACACATACACACACACATACAACACACACACAACACACACACACATATACATATATATAACACGCACATATAAAATCCACACACACAAACACATATAATACACACACACACATATATAACACAAACACAAAAATTAATCACACACACAAACAAACACACATTCACCACCATCATCACACCACACACACAAACAAATACACACACACATAAATATACACACACAAATCTACATACACACACATTATTACACACACACACACACACAAATATATATACACACTCACACATACATACACACACAAATATACATACACAAATAAACATACACACACACAAGTGAATACATACACACACTCCCACTTACAAATATACATACACTCACATATACACAACACAAACACATTCACACACTTCCAAAACCACAAACTCACACACATCCAAATTAAAATTTCGGCTATTCATGCCCAAGTAATCAAAATTGCAAGTTGTAATGAGGAGGAAATCAAGTTATAATACCAGAAATAGCAGAAGATGCCCTAGCTGGAGGAGGAAGATGCCCTATGGAAGCCCTAGCTGGAACCCGTTCGGCTTGAGGAAGATGCCCTAGCTGGAGGAGGAAGGAAGATCTGAAATCGCAAGCGAATGGAGGAGGAGTCGCGCGTGGAGCTGTGGAGAGGAGGAGGAGTCGCTTGGCGGCGAGATTTCCGGCGACAATCGAAAACCTGGAGGAGGAGTCGCGTCGGGAGCGGGGGAGAGGCGGACCGCAGCGAATGGAGGAGGACGATCGCGTCTGGACTGGCCCTAGGAGTCACGGTTGGGCTTAAAGAAGAAACGACGTTTATTAAGAAACGACGTTTATTAAGAAACGCCGTTCGGAAGCAGACGGCGCGCCAAACACTGCTTATAAGTGAAATGGAGTTTCTCTCCAGACGCACCGGAGCAAATAAGCCCAACCAAACGGACCCTAAGAGTCTCTTGTAATGCTTTAAATATACCTCTATGTGGATGAATAAAGTGATCTCTCGCATTATGCATTTCCTTCATAATCCTTTCAACTCTAAAGCCCTCTCCTCCATCAATTATTTTCCTACGCTTTCATAGCTAAAGTGAGTTCTTCTTTGACTTAATTGGATGTCTTTTAGATATATTTAATAGAAAGAAAAAATCACATAAATATTAACTAACCCTAGCGAGGAAATTTTTCAGATCTCACAAGGAATGAGGAAAATATGTTAGAGAAGGTTTTATAACAAAAACATTTTCATTTTAAGATCAAAGGAACATCATGCCACTGTGACATGTTTATTCAAGGAGAGACACCGATGTAAGAATCTTTATTCTTTTAAGACCCAAAATCAGTTATCTTTTATATAAATATGATTCATGTTAAAAATATGTTCTTGTTCAATTAGAAAGGAATTATAAGGCATTTAGAAATTCAGTTGTTTCAAAATGTATATTTGTTCTGATTAATAAAATATATACTAGATATTAAAAGTTATATTATAAAGCAGTTGTGAGGCATACTTGAGTGTATGTTGATCGATCATAGAGACAATAAAATATAAAAAAGGTCGTGGGTCAACTAACTCCGAAGTTGAAGGAAGCACGCTATCATACCCACACAAAATATAAAACCAGGTGGGGTCCCAATAAGGAACTTCAGTTCTTTCAAAACACAACTGTGATACAGAAAACTAATCAGTTATCATTCTCAGTTCATGTGCTCAAAAATCAATAGAAAAATAAAATAAAAATCATTGCATGTAGGAAGCATAGCTCAGTACCTCTTATATATATATATGGGGTTTGCTATTGTGCGGGCGGACGGGCGGACGGGCAAGGATCAAAACGTCTCCCAATCAAAAAGTGGTCAACATGAAAGTTGTAGATCTCGTCGAGACGAACAACTTTCATGTTGATCACTTTTTAATTGAAAGTCGTTTTGACCCTCGATTTGGGGCTCGAAATGTGGGGCGGCGAGACTGCTACAGTAGACTTACGAAAAAAACCGATTTCGGGCTCGGATTTGGGGGTCAAGATGGCTCCAAATTGAAAAGTGGTCAATATGAAAGTTGTAGATCTCGTTAGTAGATTGATGAATTAATTAAAACATTCTTAGAAGAATAATTTTTCATACTCGTTAGTAGATTGATACGACTTCAAAAAAATTCTTTCAGGAGGTAGGGAGCAGAAATTCATGTTAGGTTAAATATTATAATAGCACTAAGAGACATTGTACATAATGAATGTTACTTGTTCGCATATAGAACACTCATAAGCAATGTGATATGTGAAACTACTTTTAGATGGCTCTATGATTAACTTCAGGTATGTTGAAGCACTTTTAAATACTACTTTGCTTACGATGTTATATTTTCAGTTGGATAATTAATTAATTTTGGCATGTTTTAGTATTACACTTGTACCATTTAAATGCATTTCTACTTTACGACATATCCGGGACTTCAGTCAGGCCTTTGATATGATGTTAAACTAAAAGGGTATTACATTTGGTAATAAAACATAGGTTTAGGATCCATTGCAGCTAAGAGTCACGGAGCCATATAGCGTATAAAATTTGTTGGGTAAATAGTTATACGTCATACGTATTGACTATTGAGAAGAACGCACCTTTATGTTTTGTCTCTTCTTAATTTACTCCCCAGCTTCACCTCTTTCCTTATTAGAAATTGTAGCCACTTCTTGTGATGTGGTCACCCCGGCATACATAAGATAGCTTGCCTTTTAAACACCCCTCAAGCTAGCACAATAAACATCCACCATTTCTAGCCTGACACGGTACAAGTGAAGATTTTTACCAAAAATATTTTTAGTAAACATATCAGCCAATTGAGACCAAGTAGGGACAAATACGGTAAAGATGGTTTGATTCTGAATTTTCTCCCGTACAAAGTGATAATCAATCTCTTTATGTTTAGTCCTCTCGTGAAAGACAAGGTTATAAGTGTTGAAATAGAAGAAAAGAAATAACGGTGCAATTTATTCATCCCTCAAGAGGATATTTAAACTACAAATGACTCCTCCGGTGAGCGAGCGAAGACCTCCCCCCATCCACCTATGTCGGCATGGAAGCGGTCAAACTACATTGCTCTCGATGACATCAACGGTCTTCAAGATGTCGAACCCGATGGCCAACCGGTGGCAATGAATGATGTGTTGCTGGGAAGACTATGGAGATTTTCAATACTGCGGTTGTTGGGAAGCTGCTAGGCAGCAAAATTCCCTTCCACTTTCTTGATGGCGAGCTTCGTAGACGTTGGGGGTCATTCAGTGATTTCTGACTGCTAACGGTAAGCACGAATAGCTTTATTTGTATATTTCCTGATATGGCCGCTCGTGATGCTGTGCTTAGAGGTGGGCCATGGTTTATCAATGGTTTTATCATTAGGTTGGATGTCTGGGCGCCGGAATTCGATCTGTTATCGTTGAAGGAGTTTACCTCACCTATTTGGCTTCGCTTATCCAACCTCCCCTTGATTTTCTGGGATAAAGCAAGCATTGCTCGCATCGCCGCGAAAGTTGGGAAGCTGATGCGATAATTTCGGCAAGTGCACCGGTCGCGCAAGTAATAAAGTTTGGGAATATGATCCCCGAGTGTCGGTCTCTTGAGGAATGCAGGTTGGGTGAACGAATCGCGTTGTGTGACTATTGTTACACAAGCGTGAACAAACACACAAAAAAAGGGGTTTTGGTTGGGTTTTTCTACTCTTAACAACAATGAAGGAAATGCGGGTCGAAAGCACCGCTTCGCAAGGCGAGATGGATGCAACGGCCGCGATGTCGTGCTTCGTGAGGCGGATGGAGCGTGCTCTAGTGCGGGAAGGTGAGGGTCGCAAACACCTCTTCACAAACGCCGTTAGCTCTTGCTAACGCGTATCGATCACCTTGAGTGCGTGAGTGAGTGAGTGGATGAGTGGAGGCGAAGCGATTCACAAGCAAGTAATGATGAGAAGAGGAGAAACATTCATTTCATTTAAACCAAATATCATGAGATTCAAGTTTAAAAGATTCAAAGATTACAACAAAGGAGAGAGGAAAGAGATAACCAATGGATGAAGACTAGCGGCCGTTCACGGCCGGAATGGTAGTTTGTCAAGCTACCTCCGAACTCGGGCGGACTGTGCTTCCGGTGTAGAGAAACTGTCACGATCTCTCTACGTGGTTCCGTCGTCTTCTACCTCAGGATTCCTCTTCTTCTCACCGGACTGGAGTGGAGAACAGCTGCTTGAGGGCTTGCGGATGGTGGAGAATGCTCCCGGACAATGGAGAAATGCTTGGAATGGTTCGAGAGGACTTCCCTTTGCGTAGGAGATGAAGTGGAGGCGTCCAGGAATGGAAATCGGCGGCGTACGGACTGAAAAACCCGCTCTCGGAAGCCCGATCCCGCCCTAATTCGCGAACAGGATATATATAGGCGCTGAAACGACTACTGCGCACGGTCATTCGCGCACGACCAGTGGTCGTGCGCACTGGAGTTCTGCGATCGTGCGCGCTGCCTGGGCGGAGCCTGAAATGAAAGATTTTTATAAAATACATGTTCGCACGACCAGTGGTGCACGACCGGTGGTCGTGCGCACTATCGTCAATGGTCGTGCGATAAGCCAAACAGTACTCATAAAATGGGCGTTAAGTGCGCACGATCAATGGCGCACGACCAGTGGTCGTGCGCGATAGAGCCAGTGATCGTGCGCAGTGTTCCTGTACAGAATTGTACCGGGAACACCTGCACGACTCCTGTTTCAGCATACAACACCAGTCTAGCCACTGAAGGTGGCACTTAACACTGCATGAAAACTAGTAACGAAGATGAATAAGAAATAACATCAAAACGGGCCTAGAAGTGCACTTAGCATGGAGTATTAAATAGGAATGAAAACATGTCTAAAGTGAAGTGCAAAGACTAGAAAATCGGCCCAGATGAGTCCAAAAATGTGTATATAATTGGGACTCATCAGAAGCCATTGTGGATTGATTCAGTCATTTGTGACTGAGGAGGGATGGCCTATGCTCGGGTATGTGTTTGTGTAGATCTTTCTAAGCCTTGGCCCGCCGGGGTTCGTGTTACAAGCAAATTTCAAAACTTCTATCAGGCGGTGGAATACGAGGGCCTTTCGGCCCTCTGCTTCAGGTGCAGCTGTGTGGGGCATTCGGACAAGTCATGCCCTATCCCGGTGACTGACTCAGCTGTAACACCCCTTACCTAGTTTAACATCAATTCGTAAGTCTGGCCGAAACTTATGATGTGAAGCAAACTAAGCAACAGTATATAAAATTAGTATCATAGCAGAAATAACTAAAGCTTACAACGGAAGTAAGGGACTGGAAATAAAATTTTGCAAAAATACCTTACAGATAAAACACAGAGCCAACTAAGGAACATATTTGAACAAACTAACATGTATTCCCTGTAAAGAAAATTCCGAAAACGGATTAACCAACTGGCGAGCAAGAAAGACATTTCCCCTCAATGACACTAAAAATATCTTGAAACAAATTATAAGAGCTTGCATTTAAAGTAACATTTTATACTAATAAATGTAAACAATGTGTTATGCATGCTTTTCTATCAAAAATATTTTTAAACATAAATGTCAGTTCTAGTGTGATCATGATATGCATTTCCATTCAAGTTTTGAAATCGTTAAACTATAAGAATTTCTAGATTTCAGCATACCCTTGAATTCTGTGTTTTACAACTATTCTTCTTCTTGTTCTAGAATAAGTGTCTTCTTATGTGCATTCTAACGATCTGAGTCTCTACTAACGAACACAGGTGTTCTAGTGTCTCGCGGACACGGGCTCGCATCTACTAATCTTCTAAATGGGTGTTGTCTCCCCAAACTTGAGGCTCATACTGTAACGACCCCTTTATAAAAAAAAGAGGAGAAAGATTTAAATCAAATTAAAAAATTATAATGGCAATTTTGTAATTAGAGGGAGGTTTCCCTCTCATACCTAGTCGCACCCCACCCACCCACACCCGATTATACCTCACTCATTTCAACGCTAGGTTTTTCCCGCAAGCCGCATCCCGCTCTCGTTTCCGTCTCCCCGATCGCGCCGACTATCGCTCGCCACCGCCTCCACTGCGCTATGGCCGTCGATCCTTCCCCCTCCCCAAGCCGGCAGCAGCAACATCTCCCCTCCAACAGTCGGCAGCTTCTTCCCCGCAACCAACTACAGTTTCTCTTCTCCAAGGAGCGCGGGGGGGGGGGGGGGGGGGGGGGGGGGGGGGGGGGGGGGGGGGGGGGCAATTGCCTCTTCCACTCCTTCGCCTTGGTCGGTGTTTGCAAGAGGAACTTCTAGGGTTTCATTCTCCCTCGAGGCCGGATTGCCTCGAGGAGGGGGGGCAGCCCAATTGCCTCTTCCTCTCCTTCGCCTTGGCCGGTGTTTGCAAGAGGAACTTCTGGGGTTTCATTCCCTCTCCTCCTCGAGGCCGGATTTGGCTTCCTTGGGTAATAATCTCCTCATTCCTCCCTTTGTTTCTGATTTTCTCGAAATGTTGTGCAAATTTTGTGCTCCGGTTTGCGTGTATTTAGAGATTCAAAATTTTCTTTTCTTTTGCCCCTCCTATAATCGTCTAACCTCTGCGTAATTGTGCTCTCCGGCACCGTTCGTCGCATCAATTGACGGGATCGCTCAAAGTTCCTTCCGATCTAAGGTTTCCCTAACCTAAGCGCCGCCAAATCTTCGATTCCGCGTGGTAGTCTCCTCTCCCCTCACTTCTGAGGGAGGTAAATTGCTAACCCTCATTTATCTAGGTTATTTGATGCTAGATTGCTTGTGTTAGCTTAGGGTGTTTGTATGTCAAATACCGTTTATGTTATTTTGAAGCAGGTCTAAAATAGGTCTCTAAATCTTGTTTGCGCCGTTTAGCCGCCACTGTCGGACTCAGCCCTACTTAAGGCAAGTAGAGAAATCTCTCTCGCTTGCAATCATTTAGCATAGCTTGATTTCGTCCTTATGTTTTGTGAATTTACATTTGAATACTTGTATCGTCAAATTGCTAGTTTAGGTCTTGATACGCTAAGAATGACTTGTTCTATATGAGTACCTGTTACCTCGAAAATGATGCGTAGTAATTTCTCCCTGTTCAAGTTAGTTCGTTCCAAATTGAATCATTTCATTCATTTGATATCATAAGCAACATTAAAAGAATATGTTTAATTGATGCAACTCTTCGACTTGGGTTCCCTCTTGAATCCCTAACAGGAACAAAGGACCGGTCATGACAAGCATGAAATCTCTGGCTCTAGGGTGAGGGTTCGCAAGATCCGTCCCTTAGAGATTAAAGGCATAAATTCTGAATCCCTGTCAAGTCCTGAATCTGATTTTGAATCCGTCTGAATCAATATTTTGCGCATCAAATAGAAAAATACATACATCTTTCATTTGTTACAGCTTATGTTATTACATGAATGAATTTACACTTCACCCTAGAGTAGGCTAATAATTTTGGCTGTTTTTGTTTGACTCATTTACTTGTCTGTTTTGTTAGCTTCATTTCTTGAAAATTCGTGCACGTACATTTCTGACCCTTGCTTGTGTAATTTTACTTTACTTGCATTTACCAATGTTCTGAGGCTTTTTTCTTGTTTGTTTGGAATTTGCATTAGCGTTCGTGACTGCGCCGCCCGCCACCTGAGCCCGATCCCAACGAGTTCCTATCCTTGGAGGTTTATCTTTTGTTGCTGTGTCGGGTTCTATGTTATATTTTCTTTACTGTCGGTTTCGGCTTATTATGTAATAGTTATCATCAGTCATTTTCCCTTGTATCATGGACAACTGCTAGACTAAATAAATTATGTATTGGAATTTGATATTAGTGCATGTTCATTTCCTTTGGGATTTTTATTGCATGAATTTGGTAGCAGAAACTGTGTATCATGACTTTTAATTCAAATGCATGAGTATTTTGCTTTTCACTGTCTTATTTTAAAGCTTCGGCATAATGTTAATGTATTTTCTTCAAATTATTTACTTTAAATCTAAAAATGTCAATTCAGCTCCAGCCTAAACAGACATGGAGTTTCTTTCCCCCATGTCTGTGGCATCACGACCTGTCCGAAGCGCACTCTGATTTTTGCTTTTAAACGGGTCGTGACAGTTGGTATCAGAGTCAGGTTGAGCTTCTTAAATTAAAATATTATAATTTTCACATATTTTGGAATTTCATCGTATAAGTATATATACGGATACATCATTTCTTCACTCACCTTGTCATTATCGGTTGTTATCGGCTAAAACACTCGCACTACACTCAAAATCAAGAGTAGTATGCACACAGATGTTAAGGGGTTATGGCCAACCTTAACATTTTATGTGCATATGAACTTCCACTAGGATATACATCGCTTGCGAATTTTAAATGGTTATGGATAATTTAACATTTTCAAGTGTGATGGCATTAGTAACATAATATGCATGACATGTTATGCGATATGGGCACTTAACGTGGTATGTGTATTCATTCATGAACACTCTTAGGAATTCATTTTAGGCAAAATTGCATTGGATGCACAGCATAACTCATTGCACAAGTGTTAAGCAAATAACAACAGATGATGATCGTACACACATGGATTTACTAATCATTTACTATTGCACCGTAATTCTATTGGTGTACTTGCATGATCATTACCTAGAGTTGTCCAATGAAAATGTTGTAATTATTACATGATTTACGTATCCGACAGTGCAAAAGTGTTAGAACCTCTAGTCTCAATTCTTTCTGTTCCGCTTGATTATCAATCTTACCTGACTCTCTTGTGCCTCTTTCTAGATGGCTCCTAAGCGGCCAAGTCGCAAGCAGGCTACATCTTCTGCGGGGAAAGCATCTGGAGATGCAACTGCCCAGCTTCTAAGACAAATTCTGGATCGTCTCACTCGCCTGGAGGAGGATCGCCAGTCTTCTGATCCCGCCTCTGGTTCCGGCAGCACAGGGACAGCTGGAGTATCTACCACTCCTGGAGTCACCCCTCATGCATCTGATCCCGGAACCAACTCGCTTGTCGTCAACCTGGTGACCCCGCTTGCGTCAAATCCGGCTGCTCCTCCTGTGGCGATGGCAGATACCCTGGCGTTCAAAAGGCTAAAGTCGTCATCTTACAATGGCGACTGTGACTACTTCGTCATATCATAGTGGCTCTCCCAGATGGAGAAACACTTTGAGTATGCTGGAATTCCGGAGGCTCAAAAGGTTCTTCTTACGGCCTACCAGCTGACCGAGTATGCTTACACCTGGTGGCTTCAGCGCTGCAATCTCCCCAATTATGCCACCTTGACCTGGGATCAATTCAAGGGAGCTATTATGGAGAAGTTCCTTTCTTCTGTGGAGCGCGACAGGCTAGCTGAGAAATTCTTATCCCTCCAGCAGCCCGGCAAGTCAGTGACCGAATATGAGAAGGAGTTCTCTGGCATATCCCTCCTTGCTGTGGAGTTGGTGTCAGACGACGCCAAGAAGATCAGTCACTTTATGAAGAGACTTTGCTATGATTTCCGCCAGCACGTGGTAGCTCATGGCGCCGCTACCTACACTGAGACTGTGGAAGCTGCCCTGCAGGTGGAGGCTATTGAACTGGAGTGTACTGCTAAGAAGGTCTAGCATGGTACAAGCAATGCCGCCACATCTAACTGCAAGCGAAAGGGTGCTCCATCTCAGGAGCAAGGCCTGAAGACTAAAGAGGTGTGTCTTTTGCCACAAGGTGGGCCATGTCGCGCAAGTCTGTCGCACTCTCTTGAAGAAGCAAAAGATGGTTGTTCCTGCACAGCAACCTCAGTTGACGCTTGCCGCTACCTCCACCGTCTGTGCTTACTGCAAAAAGTCAGGTCACATGCTGAAGGACTGCCGATGTAAGTAGAATGTCTGATACAGATGTGGACAAGTGGGGCATCATATCCAAGACTGCCCAATTCCCGCTCAGTCTCTGCAGTCTGTTTCAGAAGCTCAGGAGAAGGGTAGAGCTGTGTTGAACGTCATCACCCAGGGCGAGGCGCTTGCATCTACCGACGCCATCTCTGGTATGTAATGTTTTGTTTTTAATTTACTGCATCGTAAATTATTTGCCTTAGTATCGAACAATCATGATTCGCGTCTGTGATTTCCATTTCTAGGGAGATTTAGGGTCAAGAATAAGTGGATGCAAATTCTTTTGATTCTGATGCATCTCGCTCCTTCATTGCGCGTCATATTATGGACCTTCATCGCTGTCCTACTTCGCCACTTGAGGTTCCTTATGAGATCTCTGTGTTTGGTCATCTGCACCTTTCAAATAGGGGTATCCTCAACTGTCCGATCATGTTTGGTGAATTGTGAGTCTCAGTTGAACTCATAGTTCTGGATATGACAGAGTTCGATGTGATCTTAGGCATGAATTGGTTGGTTGCGTATAGCGCAAAACTGGATTGTGTGGCAAAGAGGGTCAATCTCAGCATCGATGGCAAGGACTACAGCGTTCATGTTCAGACCCGCAATCACATGAAGGTAATTTCTGCTGTGCGCGCCACTTGTCTTCTTAAACAAGGATGTTCTGATTGTTTTGTATATGCTTCTCTTTCGAATTCTGCCTCTCCTCAACTTGAATCCCTTCCAATTGTTTCTGAGTTTCCTGATGTCTTTTCTGTTGAATTGCCTGGGATGCCTCCTGATCGAGATGTGGAGTTCTCCATCGACTTAGAGCCTGGGACGCACCCCATATCTAAAACTCCGTGCCATATGGCCCCGCGTGAACTAGAGGAGCTTAGATCGCAATTGGATGAACTGCTTGAGCGTGGATACATTCGTCCTAGCTCTTCACCTTGGGGAGCCCCTGTCCTCTTCATGAAAAAGGGCAGTTCCATGAGGCTTTGTATTGATTATCGAGACTTAAACAAGGTGACGATCAAAAATAAGTATCCCCTTTCGCGTGTGAATGATCTCTTTGATCAGCTCAAGGGTAGTACAGTCTCTTCCAAGATAGATCTCAGATCGGGTTACCATCAGCTGAAGATCAAGGAATCTTGCGTTCCCAAGACTGCCTTCCGGACTCGGTGTGGTCATTTTTAAAGTACCTAGATAAGTTCATCATCGTTTTTGTTGATGATATTCTGGTCTATTCCAAGACTCGTGAGGAGCATGCAACACATGTTAGACTCACTCTCTCCACACTTCGTCAACATCAACTATATGTCAAGCTGGCGAAATGTGAGCTCTGGCAAGATCGTGTTGCTTTCTTGGGGCATGTTATTTCAGGAGATGGACTCGGCGTTGATCCTGCCAAGATTTCTACAGTATGGATGGGAAGCGGCCTTCTACCCCTACTGAAATTCGCAGTTTCCTTGGTTTGGTTGGCTACTACTGACGTTTCGTCAAGGGTTTTTCCTCTCTTGCTGCTCCTCTGACAAAGCTAACCCAAAAGCATGCTAGGTTCAAGTGGTCAGATCAGTGTGAGCAGGCCTTCTTGGAATTGAAACAACGGCTGTGTTCTGCGCTAGTGTTATCTCTTCCTTCAGAGGGGACAGATTTTTCAGTTTACACTAACGCTTCCGGAGTAGGCTTGGGTTGTGTCGTGATGCAGGATGATCGTGTTATCGCTTATGGGTCGAGGCAGTTGAAAGTTCATGAGCGCAACTACCTCACTCATGATCTGGAATTCGCTGTGGTGGTATTTGTGTTGAAGCTTTGGCGACATTATCTCTATGGCGTGAAGTGTCACTTCTACACTGACCATCAGAGCTTGAAGTATATTTTTGTTCAGAGAGATCTCGATCTTCGTCAGAGGCGATGGATCGAATTCTTAGCAGATTATGACTTGCAGCTCACGTATGTTCCCGGTAAAGCCAATTTGGTAGCAGATGCGTTGAGTCGTCAGGCTTTTGTTTCCTCTTATGCACCCATGTAAGCTACTCTTGCAGCCTTGATTGGTGACCTCGAACGGATGGATATATCCATCTAACCCGAGGGTCAAGAAGAGGTTTTTTGTCCGTTATGGGTGGAGCAGGTAAAATATTTGCAACCATCTGATCCGGTACTCCAGCGCATTCGCCGAAAGGTTGAACTTGGGATTCTTCCGGATTTCTCTATCTCTGACGATGTTTTGCATTTCCGAGGTCGTCTTTGCATCTCTGATGTTCCTGAATTGCTTGATCGTATATGTCGTGAAGCTCATGAATCCCGCACATCTGCTCATCCGGGCAATAATAAGATGTATCATGACATAAAGCAGATTGTGTGGTGGCCTGGTATGAAGAATTGCATAGCTTACTTCATTTATCGATGTTTGACGTGCCAGAAGGTGAAAGCTCAGCTTCAGCGTCCTGGTGGTCTTTTGCAGCCTCTGCCTATCCCAGAATGGAAGTGGGAAGACATCTCTATGGACTTCATCACAGGTTTGCCCCGTACTCCGAGAGGGCATGACGTGATTCGGGTCATAGTAGATCGCGACTCGAGATTTGTATCGCATTTTTGGAAGGGTTTCCAACAAGCTTTGGGCACCGAACTCAACCTGAGCACTGCTTATCATCCGACTACCGATGATCAGACCGAAAGAGTTAATCAGATACTTGAGGACATGCTTCGATGTTACATTCTGGATTACAAGGGAGCTTGGGATGAGCACCTACCTTTGGTCGAATTCGCCTACGACAATAGCTATCAAGAGAGCCTCAAAATGGCCCCATTCGAAACATTGTATGGGCGTCGTTGTAGGACCCCTCTCTATTGGTCGGAAGTTGGTGAAAAGGTTGTTTTGGGGCCCGAGTTACTTCAGGAAATGGAAAAAGCCACAAGGAAGATCGACTTCAGCTCAGTCGTGTTGTCGAGAGGCAGAGGAAGTATGCAAACCAGCGCCGCCGTCCGTTAGAATTTGTTGTGGGTGATCAAGTGTTCTTGAAGGTTTCCCCTACTCCCGGGGTGAAACGGTTTGGTCGACATTATAAGCTTAACCCGAGGTTTGTGGGATCGTATACTATTTCAGAGCGTGTCGAAGGATCTGCATATCGTCTTGAGCTACCTGCTTCTTTTGTCGGTGTTCACAATGTCTTCCATGTTAGCCAACTTCGGAAGTACATTTGTGACCCTAACCGCGTCATTGAAGAAATTCATGTGATTCCTGAAGCCAACTTCGGAAGTACATTCGTGAACCTAACTGTGTCATTGAAGAAATTCATGTGATTCCTGAAGCCAATCTTTCGTATCTGATTGAACCCGCTAAGATTGTGGAGCATCAAGTACGCAAACTTCGAAAGAGATCCATTCCTATGGTCAAAGTGTTTTGGATGCATGGCAAGTCTGAGGAGTACACTTGGGAACTTGAATCTGATATGCGTAGCAAGTATCCGCAACTTTCCTCTTGATCTTGGTAAGTCTCCGAACTTTTTCTCCTGTCCATTTCATTATATTCATAGTTAGCTTTCTATACCTTGGTTTGCAAATCTTGTTGGATTGATTGGCATCTGAAACTTCGTCATAAGAGGCCCATTTAGGAAATCCTCGAAAGTTTCGGGACGAAACTTCCTAAGTGGGGGAGAATGTAACGACCCCTTTAAAAAAAAGAGGAGAAAAATTTAAATCAAGTTAAAAATTTATAATGGCAATTTTGTATTTAGAGGGAGTTTTCCCTCTTATACCTAGCCACACCCTACCCACCCCCACCCCCACCCCCCACCCCGATTGTCCCTCACTCAACTCAGCGCTAGGTTTTTCCCGCAAGACGCATCTCGCTCTCGTTTTCGTCTCCCCGATCGCGCCGACTCCCGCTCGCCACGGCCTCCTGCCTCCTCTGCGCTCGTGGCCGGCAGCCGCACTGCCTCCTCCTGCTCTGGCTGTCGATCCTTCCGCCTCCCCAAGCCAGCAGCAACAGCTTCTCCCCTCCAACAACCAGCAACAGCAGCTTCTCCCCCCCCCCCAACAGCCGACAGCTGCAGTTTCTCTTCTACAAGGGGGCGGCAGGCCGGCAGCCCTATTGCCTCTTCCTCTCCTTCGCCTTGGTCGGTGTTTGCAAGAGGAACTTCTAGGGTTTCATTCCCTCTCCTCCTTGAGGCCGGATTTGGCTTCCTTGGGCAATGATCTCCTCTTTCCCCCCTTTGCTTCTGATTTTCTTGAAATGTTGTGCAAATTTTGTGCTCCGGTTTGCGTGTATATAGTGATTCAAGATTTTCTTTTCTTTTGCCCCTCCTAGAATCGTCTAACCTCTACGTAACGGTGCTCCCCGACGCCGTTCATCCCATTAATTGACGGGATCGCTCAAAGTCCCTTCCGATCTAAGGTTTCCCTAACCTAAGCGCCGCCAAATCTTCGATTCCGCATGGTAGTCTCCTAGCCCCTCACTTCTGAGGGAGGTAAATTGCTAACCCTCGTTTACGTAGGTTATTTGATGCTAGATTGTTTGTGTTAGCTTAGGGTGTTTGTATGTCAAATACCGTTTATGTTATTTTGAAGCAGGTCTAAAATAGGTCTATAAATCTTGCTTGCGCCGTTTAGCCACCACCGTCGGACTTAGCCCTACTTAAGGCAAGTAGAGAAATCTCTCTCGCTTGCAATCATTTAGCATAGCTTGATTTCGTCCTTATGTTTTGTGAATTTACATTTGAATACATGTATCGTCAAATTGCTAGTTTAGGTCTTGATACGCTTAGAATGACTTGTTCTATATGAGTACCTATTATCTCGAAGATGATGCGTAGTAATGTCTCCCCGTTCAAGTTAGTTCGTTCCAAATTGAATCATTTCATTTATTTGATATCATAAGCAACATTAAAAGAATATGTTTAATTGATGCAACTCTTCGACTTGGGTTCCCTCTTAAATCTCTAACGGGAACAAAAGATCAGTCATGACAAGCATGAAATCCATGGCTCTAGTGTGAGGGTTCGCAAGAGCCATCCCTTAGAGATCACAGGCAAAAATTATGAATCTCTGTCAAGTCCTGAATCTGATTTTGAATCCGTCTGAATCAACATGTTGCGCATCAAATAGAAATACATAGATCTTTCATTTGTTACAGCTTATGTCATTATATGAATGAATTTACACTTCACCCTAGAGTAGGCTAATAATTTCGGCTGTTTTTGCTTGACTCATTTACTTGTTTGCTTTGTTAGCTTCATTTCCTGAAAATTCGTACATGTACATTTCTGACCTTTGCTTGTTGTGTAATTTTACTTGACTTACTTTTACTAATGTTCTGAGACTTTTTCCTTGTTTGTTTGAAATTTGCCTTAGCGTTCATGACTGCGTCGTCCGCCACCTGAGCCCGATCCCGACGAGTTCCTATCTTTGGAGGTTTATCTTTTGTTGTTGTGTCAGGTTCTATGTTGTATTTCCTTTACTGTCGATTTCGGCTTATTATGTAATAGTTATGATCAGTCATTTTCCCTTGTATCATGGACAACTGCTAGGCTAAATAAATTAGGTATTGGAATTTGATATTAGTGCATGTTCATTTCCTTTGAGATTTTTATTGCATGAATTTGGTATCAGAAACTTTGTATCATGACTTTTAATTCAAATGCATGAGTATTTTACTTTTCACCGCCTTATTTTAAAGCTTCCGCATAATGATAATGTATTTTCTTCAAATTATTCACTTTAAATCTAAAAATGCTAATTCAGCTCTCGCCTAAACAGACATGGAGTTTCTTTCCCCCATGGTTGTGGCATCACGACCCGCCTGAAGCGCACTTTGATTTTTGCTTTTAGACGGGTCGTGACACATACGGTCTGATGCGCCCTATGAGTAAGTAGTGCGTCTCTAACTATCACGAGAGAAAGTCTTGATCGTGCCTCCTAATTATTTTCCATTAGTTGTTGGATTGCATAAAATTGCTCGAAATAGATACCAAAGATGGAGAGCGTGATATATATATAATTGCTCGAGCTAGAGAGAGGAAGACAAGAAATTTAAGTCATGTTAAATGCATACAAGATGAAACAGATACGGTTTTGACGGATGATGTGGCTATTAAGGAGAGATGGAAAAGATACTTTTATTAACTATACAATGAAGGAAAAGACAATGAACTGAGCTTGGAGTTAAATAAATCGGAGGAGTATAGAAACATAACTTTTTTATCATAAAATTCAAGCATCGGAGATAGATGACGCTCTGAAGATGATGAAAAATGGAAATGCGGTTGGACCAGACGATATACCCATTGAAGTATGAAAATGCTTAGAGAGGGAAGGAATTTATGGCTTACAAGTTTCTTCAATAAGATACTGAAGACAAAGAGGATGTCAGACCAATGGAGAAAGTATTTTGGTACATTTGCATAAGAACAAAGAAGATATACAAAATTGTGTCAATTACAGGAGAATTAAATTAATGAGTCATACTATGAAACTATGGGAATGAGTAATAGAGAGAAGAGTTAGACGAGAGACTAGCATCTCAGAGAATTAATTTGGATTCATGCCAGGAGGTCAACCATGGAAGCTATACATCTCTTGAGGAGACTCATTGACAACTATCGGGAAAGGCAAAAAGATTTGCAAATGTTGTTTATCAATCTGGAGAAGGCTTATACTAGGGTTCCAAGAGAGGTCTTGTGGAGAGTTTTAGAAAAGAAAGGTGTAAATGTATCATACATTCACGTAATCAAAGATATGTATACAAATTCAGTGACCAGGGTGAGGACATCTGGAGCAATAACACAGGAATTCCCTATCGATGTTGGCTTACATCAAGGGTCAGCTTTAAGCCCTTATCTCTTTACCCTTATCTTAGATGAGCTCACCGAACATATCCAACAAGCAATATCTTGGTGTTTATTATTTGCAGATGATATTGTTTTGGTCGATGAGACGTGTGAGGGTGTAAACGCGAAACTGGAATCTTGGCGAGACACTTTAAAAAAGAAGGGTTTTAGGTTGAGCAGGACAAAGACGGAGTATATAGAGCTTAAATTTAGTAGTGCAAAAAGGACGGATGACTCCGTCATTAAATTGGGTGACCAAGATATTTCCCGCAGTGAGTGCTTTAAATCTTGTGTAGATAAAGATGTAATACATAGAATCCAAGCAGGTTGGTTGAAGTGGAGAGGTGCGTCTGGGATCTTATGTGATCGTAAAGTACCATTAAAACTTAAAAGACAAGTTTTATCGTAATGCAATTAGACCAGCAATGCTCTACGGTTCTGAGTGTTGGGCAGTGAATGGTGTACATGAGCAAAAAATGGGAGTTGCGGAGATGAGAATGCTTAGGTGGATGTGTGGTCACACGAGACTAGATAAAATTAGGAATGAATGTATCAGGGATAATACAGGAGTGGCGCCAATTGTAGAGAAGATGCGAGAAGCTCATTTAAGATGGTTCAGACATGTACATAGGAGACCATTATAGGCACCTGTTAGGCGTTGTCGGAGTTTAGCCTAGGCATGTTAAACGAGGGAGGGGTAGACCAAAAAAAACATGGAATGAAACTATAAGGAAACACGTGATGTACTTAGGCATTAGTGAGACTATGATTAAAGATATAGCGCAAATGGCGACAGAGGATCCATATAGTCGACCCCACTATGGTGGGATAAAGGCTTGAGTGTTGTTGTTATTGTTGTAGTTGTTGGATTGCATACTTATTCATCTGATTGCCTTAGGTCGTGCCTCTTACTAGTTAATCACCTTCTATACATATTCATATGATTTAGTATTTCCTCGCATTCTGATGAATTCTGTGATTACGTGATCTGTATGTTTTCACAAACTTCATGGGGATCTAACAGAAATGAAAATACATTATTTATGATCTACTTGCATTAACTGGACGCTTGATGAGTTTATAATTTCTTATCATCACTATTATTGCATATCGATACGTGTAGGTTTCTAAGTATTCTCTTAACTATAAGAGAACATTTTATGCAATATTATCTAGTATGTCTAACCAAAAAGAATAGAGTTTCTTACAGCTTAATCCACATTATTCATATTTTTGTTAACTCTAACCGAATTAAAAAAAGTGAAGCGGACGGATATAGGGATCGTCCTCTTCCTTTTAGGGCTTCACTAGAACACCAGGACATTCCAAGTGCTAGCATGGGCGAAAAGAATGAAACAAAGGGCAAAGGGGCTCTAACCTCTTTCCAAGGTTCTCTGATCTACCTCCAAGGGTTCAAATGTTAAATGTTAAATTGATCGGAAAGCCAAGAATAAATTTATATACTAAGGAGACAAATTTACGATCACCTCAACCTCCTATGTGTACAACCCGTATTCGGCAAGTAGGATCGTAGGCCTCAGCGAGTAGATCGGCACCCTCCAGCGAGTAGACCAGAGACGGCCTTACTCGCCCAGGGAAAGGAAGCGAATACACCCTTCCCTGCCGCGTCTTGCATGTCAAGCTCCCCTTCATCCAGGGCAAGGCGAGTAGGTCTCCTCTAAGACGAGGCCGCCTCAGGAGAGCCCGCCCTTGACGAATAGGTCTGGACCTAGTTGTCTCGGCCGCAATCTCCGGGAGGGAGGGGCGAGTACGGGCCACTCCGGCTCATCAACCCCCTCCCTCACTATCCGCAGACCAGTAGGTGGTGCGCTTAGTGTATGTGAAAAGGCGCGAAGTGGTTGTTCGCAGACCACTTTGGTCTGCATATAGTAATTTGATTAAGGCGGAGGACGTTATCCGCATGCCTTTAGGACCATTTTACCCCTGGGAAGTCTTTTCCTATAAATAGGACCCATTATGTCTCAGATCAGCACAGATCCACCACCTCCCCCCCCCCCCACCCTTTGAGAGCCTGTGCTTTCTTCCTTGTGCTGTCTGAGACAGGCTCAGCTTCTGGATTTTTGGATGGGAAATTGAGTGAGATTTCCGGGTTAGTGGCGGGACCTCCTCGCTGCAGCCAGTGGGTCATACTTAGGGAGCTACCTACCGACCGGTGAGGGTCAATTCTTAGCTCGGAATACTTAGATCTAGGGGTCCGAAGAAGAGAGAAGTAACTCGAGCTACTCCCCAAGTCTCGAACAGGTTGGACTGGTATCCGGGTTCCAACATTTTTGGTGCGGTGAGCGTGGACTGTAGCAAGAGAAGAAAATCTCATCTAAAGATCCCATGACTGAACGTGACGAGCTAGGAACCGGCCAGGGGAACTCGCCGCCTTTGGGCGAGTTCGTGACCAAGAGTGTCTTCGAGCAGGGGATGAAGGCGATGGAGGATACCATCCGGAGGCTACTCACACCCGCGCCGAGGCGGGAGTAACTTCCCCTGTCGCAGCCGCCTCGCCCGCTGAGGCGGGACCGAGTCAGCGCCTCGGCAAGGAGGCGCTCCTCGAAGATGAAGACCAGCCGCTCCACGCACGAGTGCTCTTTGCAAGCCCGACGGAGACTCGCCAGTCGGAGGGCGAGTACGACCGAGTTCGTCCCCTTCGCCAGCTCGCCCCGCTTAGTCCGTTCTGCGAGTTGGTGCTGTCCGCCCCCATTCTTGTAGGGTTCACAGAGCCCGCCATGAGTTTCTACTCCGGAAAAGAGGATCCCGTCAAGCACCTGCAATGGTTTGAAGATATGGTCTCCATCAAGCCGATGACGGACGCCTTCAAATGTCGGTTGTTCGCCATAACCTTCCAGGAAAAAGCCCGAGACTGGTTCCACCAGTTACCCGCGGGAAGCGTCTACGGGTTCGATGACCTGCGTCGGAGTTATCTGCTTCGCTTCTCCACCTCCAAGAAGAGGAGGAAGGGTTCGGAAGACCTCTTCCTTGTCAAGCAAAGACCCCAGGAGATGCTCGGGTCATATCTGGATCGCTTTCAGGAAGAGATCCTCCTAGTCCAGGAGGGTCCCTGGACACACCCTGATCTTGGCATTTAAGCTGGGGCTGCAGCCAGGGTTTTTCAAGATGGAGATCACACGCAATCCCCCCCTATCGTTCGAGGAGTTGGTCGATCGGGCCGCAAGGCAGATCGAAGGGGAGGCAACCAGCCTGGAGTTCGTGGGCAAGTTAGCTAGGTTGGAGGGAGGAGAGAAGGAAGGAGATGGAAGCGGCCGGCGTGAGTCCAAGAAGAGGGATGAGCCGAGAAGGCGAGAAGAGGGAGGATCCCGGGAGAACAGGGACCAGCGAGATCAAGAGAGGAGGTTTCAGGCCCCGCCTCGCCGTCCGGCCTGGAGACCTGCTGGAGGAGGCTACCAAGGGAGACCAGGAGGGAGGTACTCCACGGAGCGGCGAGACCGTTGTCGCTCTCCCGAGCGGAGGCAGGGGCAGTGGAGGCAAAACCAAGCGCCGCCCAGAGAGGCTAATGTGATCAGGAGAGGACGAGGACGAGGAAGAGGAGGAAGGCCGCGACAGCCACGAGGTGAAGAGGAGCGTCGGGCAATGCCCTACTGCGACTTCCATCAGGTGGAGGGTCATGCGACGGCCACGTGCCCTGAGTTCTTGGAGTTGAGGAGGGGGGGAGCTGGAGGAGCCCAGGAAGGGCATCAGGAGCGAGAGGGAGAAATGTTGAGAATCGAAGGGGGAGGAGCCCCGGCCCCAAGGAGGTGTGAGGATAGGGGAGATCTAGGAGCCCATGGGGGGATAGGGGTCATCCACGGAGGAGCAGGGTTGGAGGCAACCCGGAAGGGGAGCCTCAACGCCGTGTACCGGAAGGGCGTGGCCTCTGCCTCCCAGACTCCACCACCGTTAGGAGAGATCACTTTCTCGGAGGAAGACATGCTGGGGAACGAAAACCCTTTCCACGACGTTATAGTGATCAAAGCCGCGGTAGAGAACTATACGGTCTCTCGCATCCTGGTGGATAACGGGAGCTCCGTCAATGTCGTGTTCAAGAAAGCGTTTGATGCCATGAAGGTGGAAGAGAAGAGGGTTATCTCGACGGAAGGGCCGCTCTTTGGGTTTGCGGGAGTAGAGGGAGGTGTGGAGTTGGTGGTGACGTTGGGAGGGACCACCAAGTGTTGTAGGTTTGTCATTGTAGACGCCCCTAGCTGTTACAATGCCATCTTCGGCAGGCCACTCATCAGTGCCTACAAGTGTGTGCCCTCCTCCTACCACCAATGCCTGAAGTACAACCAGGGAGGTGTGCAGATCCGAATCCGGAGCGATCCCAAGGTGGCGAGGCAGTGTTATCTTAATGCTGTCAACGTGATCAGCTGGAAGGAGGAGGCAGAGGCGGTAGACCTGGTGATGGAAGAAGTGGCGAGGCAGGAGGCAGCCGAAGAAGTGGAGGAGACGGCAAGGATGGAGGCAGCCGAGGAAGTGGAGGAGAAGGAGATCCAATCTGAAGGCGGAAGGCCAGGAAGGGTAAAGATCAGCGGAGAGCTGGAAGAGGAGGACAAGGAGAAGATTATGTCCTGCATCCAGAGGAATGCCGACATCTTCGCGTGGAGCGCAGCCGATATGCCAGGCATCGACGCGGACGTCACCTGCCATCATCTCAACTTGGATAAAGGAGTCCACCCCATCCAACAGAAGAAGAGGGCAACCGCCACCACCCTGGCCGGGCCTATCAGGGATGAGGTCAGGAAGCTGCTGGAGGCAGGGTTTGTGTCGAAGATCCAGTACCCAGGCTGGGTCTCCAATGTTGTAATGGTGAAGAAGGGGGAGGGAAAATGGCGCATGTGTATCGACTTTTCTATCCTTAATAAAGCTTGCCCCAAGGATTGTTACCCTTTGCCTAGAATCGACGAGCTAGTAGATTCGGCCGTCGGATTCCCTGTCATGAGTTTTTTAGATGCTTTTTCTGGTTACCATCAAATCCGCATGCATCCACCCGACGTGAAGCACGTATCCTTCATTACCAACGACGGATGCTATTGTTATAAAATGATGTCATTCGGACTTAAGAACGTAGGAGCGACCTACCAGCACATGATGGACAGGGTGTTCAAAGAGCAGAAGGGGCGAAACTTGGAAGTCTACGTCGACGATCTTATGGTGAAAAGCAAGAGCGTCGAAGAGCACCTCCGTGACTTGGAGGAGACCTTCGCCACACTGCGAAAGTATAAGATGAGGTTGAATCCGGCCAACTGCGTGTTCGGGGCTGGAAAGGGGAAGTTCTTGGGACACCTCTTGACTCCGGCCGGAGTAGAACCGAACCCGGACAAGGTGAAGGCGATCATGGAGATGGAAGCACCCAGGAACGTCAAGGAAGTTCAGCGCCTGACAGGCCGCCTAGCAGGGCTGAGTAGGTTCCTCTCTAGGGCAGGAGAGAAGTGCTCACCTTTCTTCAAAACCCTCCGAGACAATAAGAAGTTCGAATGGTCGGCAGAGTGTCAGGGAGCCTTCGAAAGCCTGAAACTCCAGTTGGCCCAGGTACCCCTGTTGCAAGGGCCTAGAGAGGGGGAAGACCTCTTCCTATACGTAAGGGTGGAGTCGAAAGCGGTAAGCTCGGTCTTGGTCCGCGAGAAGGGGAAGCGCCAACTCCCCATTTACTACGTAAGTCGGGTCCTGCGGAAGGCAGAACTGCAGTACCCCATCCTGGAAAAATTGGCGTTTGCCTTGATTGTATCGGCGCGGAGACTCCGACCTTACTTTCAGGCCCACCCGATCAAGGTAGTGACCGACCACCCTCTCCACAGTGTCCTAGAAGGAGTAGAGCATTCTGGAAAGTTGGCGAAATGGTCGGTAGAACTTAGCGAATTCGACGTCACCTACATGCCCTGACTAGCCATGAAGGCCCAAGCGGTGGCAGACTTCCTAGCCGATTACACCGCGGAAGTAGGCGAGGAGGAGACTGCAACATCCCGACTTTGAAAAGGGGTCTAGCCGGTTCAGTTGAACCCTTGGAGGAACCTAGACCAGGTCATCAGGCAATCACGACCCGACCTTCACCACATAGAGGTGATCATTTAGAGAAATGACTATTTTGAGTGTCGTTAGCGCGTCACGACGCCGCAGTTTTAGAACAGTGAGCATACGTGCTCCGAATCGACTTCCGTCAGTCGCGTTAGACTCGTATAGGTGATACGAGTGCAACAGAATTCGTTTCGTTTCGATCCGAGGTCGTATAAAGAATATGACTATTTTGAGTATCGTAGCGCGTCACGACGACGCAGTTTTAGAATAGTGAGCATGCGTGCTCCGAATTGACTTCCGTCAGTTGCGTTAGACTCGTATAGTTGATACGAGTGCAACGGAACTCGTTTCGTTTCGATCCGAGGTCATATGTAGAATATGACTATTTTGAGTATCGTAGCGCGCCACGACGCGATTTTTGAATATGGAGCATACGTGCTCTGAATTGAATTTCGTCAATTGTATTAGACTCGTATGGTGGGTACGAGTACAACCAAACTCGTTTCATTCCAATCCGAGGCCATTTTGGTGAAAGTGACCATTTTGAGTATAGTAGCGCGTCACGACTACGCTATTTTAGTATAATGAGCATACATGCTCCGAATTGACTTCTGTCAGTTGCGTTAGACTCGTATGGCCGATACGAGTACAACGGAACTCGTTTCGTTTCAATCCGAGGTCATTTAGAGAAATAGCTATTTTGGGTAGCATTGTGTTTCGCCACAACACCAAAATAGTATATTAAGCATATGTGCTCCAAATCAACCGTGGTCAGGTAAGTTGAACTAACATAATAAACACGATGTAATTCATTTCGCTCAATTTCAAGAAGAGTGTAGAAAATTTGGACGAAATAAGTCGTTTCGAATTTCATGTCGACGCGAGCAAATGCTACGAGTAAATTTACTCGGAATCAACATTGGTTGATTCCATTAGATTCGTATTGTTGACACGAACAAAATGGCATCCTCTGCCATTTTTCCCATGCTCATTTTGGGAGTTATGAATGGGTGTACATATTTATATGTATACAGTTATGCGTTTATATATATATAGATATAGATATATACATAAGATTATATATTCATATATATAATACCTATATATATAACAAAACCTAGGGACGGAAGAGGGGGGCGGCAAATCAGAGGGCGAACTCCGGTGGCATGATCGCGAGCCAAGCAGCGGTTGCGAACCCAGGCTCGATCTTCCTTCCTGGACGAGTACCCATGGGACGAAGGCCACCTGTGCTTTTGGATTCGGAAAAAGGAGCTTCGTTGGGAGCTTCCGATTGGCCAATGCCGGCTATAAATGGGCGGCTTCACCTTCGTTTCAGGCAGGCTTGACGGCAAGATCTTCTTCCTACCCCATCTCCCCCTCTTCCTTTCCTCATCTTATGAATGCTCTGTTGAAGTAAGGACAACAACTTCAACTTCTAACCATTTTGGGGAAAAATTCCTAACTTAGTTCTTGAGTTATGATGATGTTCTGCTATGGGAGAAGGATTTGGCAAGTTATGCCCTACACCCTCTCCCACCTCTTCATCATCCTCTACCTCTCTTCCTCCTATACGTCTTAATTTTTTTATGATGTTCTGAATTTAGGGGCACTGATGAATTTTCGAGCTCATCACCTGTAACTACATTCACATTTCTTCAAATTTAAAAATCACCATTGGAGGGTCTTGAACAAATTCTGATACCACATGAAGTTTTGTGGCATGACCCGAATAATGGAATAGTAATGACAGGAACTTCTTTAACCAAGTTCTGGAGGCCATAATGCTGTAGTTTCTGTTTAAATCATGTTACAGGACTCCTTGGTTTTGAACCTCTTACTATAATTATTTCGATGTGAGTTCAGGGTTTGAGTATTTGGTTTCATGTTTCCCATTTGCTATGTGTTCATACTTTATTTGCGAGATTTGGTTGGACTTTAGTTTGTTGGGTTTCATTTGGAGTTTTCTTGGTTGTGAGGAGTTTTACATTTCATCGTGCCTTGCTTTAATGTCTGAATAATTAAGTGACATCAACCAAAGAGGCCGTGAAGCTTTTAAAGCCAAGCCTAAGATCAGGCTAAACAAATTTACATCATTTGGGGCTTGATTTATATATTGAATTTACAATCTCCTCCTCTTGGAAGCTATGTCAAAATGGAGACATCGCTCACTTCAGTTCTAGGTATCTATGATTTTCAGTCTTTACTAATATTATGTTATAAGATTCACATGAAAAATATGATTCTGATGAGGAAAACAAAATGAATCTTATTATAACTACTCAAGATAAAATCCTGATAAGCCAAGGCCGTTTAACCTTATAGCATAAGCCCCATCCTCCCCCTTCGAGTACTGGGAATCACATGTTATTTTTGGTTGGACATTTAAGCGACTTTAACTATGTATTGTGGACATAAAAGAGTTAAGAGTTTGAATTTCAAGTGGTATAAGAATTTAGGGTATGCTCCTTAGCTGAGCCATTTCATGGTTCCTCTTCTCACCTCCCCTCCTCTTCCACCTCCCATAAAAGTGGGCTGGCTCTTTCATATAAATAAGATGAATATATATATATATATATATAATAACATCTATTGGTGGAGGATGGTTTGGGATCAAGTTGAGCAGGATAATACTCTGGCTCTGTCACTTTTGATACCCCATTTAGTCTTCTTTGTGCATTGAGGATGACTTATGTCTGAACTTGAAGTGGTAGTGGTGTTGCACATCAGGAATGGCTCAGATAATTTGGGCAATATGTGCGAATCTCTCTCTACCTCTTACTCTTTCTCTTCTTCTCTCTTCACAGGAAAGTGAGAGGAAATGAAAGGGAGGAGAGCAAACCCAAGGCTAAGAGTTTCTCAACGGGCCCCTTTAGAAATTCTATAACTCATCTCCTCTCCTCCCTACTCTTCCTCCTCCCTGGATTCCTGAAACACTAACCACAACTCTCTAATTAATGGTTTGCTTTAACCACATCTCCCTCCCTCACTCTCTTTCTCTATCTGTGCAAGATTTAATATATATATTTTTTTTCATGTGTTCTTACACATGCATGCACATAAGAGACACTATCATGGGGCTTCACTTGAGAAGTTGGTGTGCTTAATAAGTGATGTTTTCTGTAAGGGTGATATCAAGCGTTACCTATTGGAATTTTTGCTCTCCTCTGATGTTGATTTGGGGCTGTTCCTTTCCTTGTTGAAATGGGGGTGCTGCCTCTTTTGTTGTTGGTTTGGGGGCTGCTCCTTGTTGAGTTGGACTGCAGGCTTGTTGTTTTGGGGCTGCTCCTTTCCTTGTTGTTTTGGGGCTGCTCCTTGTTGAGTTGGACTGCAGGTATAATATTTGGGGCTGCTCCTTTCCTTGTTGTTTTGGGGCTGCTCCTTGTTGAGTTGGACTGCAGGTATGATGATTTGGGGCTACTCCTTTCCTTGTTGTTTTGGGGCTGCTCCTTGTTGAGTTGGACTGCAGGCTTGTTGTTTTGGGCTGCTCCTTTCCTTGTTGTTTTGGGGCTGCTCCTTGTTGAGTTGGACTGCAGGTATAATATTTGGGGATGCTCCTTTCCTTGTTGTTTTGGGGCTGCTCCTTGTTGAGTTGGACTGCAGGTATGATGATTTGGGGCTACTCCTTTCCTTGTTGTTTTGGGGCTGCTCCTTGTTGAGTTGGACTGCAGGCTTGTTGTTTTGGGGCTGCTCCTTTCCTTGTTGTTTTGGGGCTGCTCCTTGTTGAGTTGGACTGCAGGTATAATATTTGGGGCTGCTCCTTTCCTTGTTGTTTTGGGGCTGCTCCTTGTTGAGTTGGACTGCAGGTATGATGATTTGGGGCTACTCCTTTCCTTGTTGTTTTGGGGCTGCTCCTTGTTGAGTTGGACTGCAGGTATGATGATTTGGGGCTGCTCCTTTCCTTGTTGAAATGGGGGTGCTGCCTCTTTTGTTGTTGGTTTGGGGGCTGCTCCTTGTTGAGTTGGACTGCAGGCTTGTTGTTTTGGGGCTGCTCCTTTCCTTATTGTTTTGGGGCTGCTCCTTGTTGAGTTGGACTGCAGCTATAATATTTGGGGCTGCTCCTTTCCTTGTTGTTTTGGGGCTGCTCCTTGTTGAGTTGGACTGCAGGTTTGTTGTTTTGGGGCTGCTCCTTTCCTTGTGGATTTGGGGCTGCTCCTTTCCTTGTTGAAAAGGAGGATGGTTGTTGGTTTACTCTTCCAGGAGCTTCACTATTAGAGGTTGAGTCGCTTATACATAAAAGTGGCGTTTTGTATGAGGTAACGAATTCGTGAGAGAATGGAATGACTATGGGAGTTGACCACCCATGGTCTACAATGATATACACCTCGTCTATCTTCATCTTATTCATGCTTTCTCTCTTACTCTTCGATGCTACTTCAGGTACCAAGGAAGGAAATAAAAGTTCACGAGTATTTTGGGCTTGATCGCCAAACACCCAAGTGATTGGCGAAAGTCTACATGAATCCAGTTGTGCCTTATGTGGGCAGCTTGGGTTTGATTGCCAACCGGATTAAAATAGTGGTATCTTCTCGGATGAAGATATGGTAAGCTTATAAAGAGTTTATCTTCTCCCCTTCTACTGAGTTCTCGGTGGATATGTTGCTGATTTTAAAGAGTGTCTCTTTTCTTCTCTTATGAAATGTTGCCTTCGAGAAATAATTCCTACGGGAATGAAATGTTGCCTTCGAGAAATAATTCCTACGGGAATGAAATGTTGCCTTCGAGATATAATTCCTACGGGAATGAAATGTTGCCTTCGAGAAATAATTCCTACGGGAATGAAATGTTGCCTTCGAGATATAATTCCTACGGGAATGAAATGTTGCCTTCGAGAAATAATTCCTACGGGAATGAAATGTTGCCTTCGAGAAATAATTCCTACGGGAATGAAATGTTGCCTTCGAGAAATAATTCCTACGGGAATGAAATGTTGCCTTCGAGAAATAATTCCTACGGGAATGAAATGTTGCCTTCGAGGAATGTGACAAGGGATAAAATCGGATGGCCTATGAGTTTTACTCTAAGGCAACCAGCACGACGGACGGTCTAGGAGGGCAACCCGTGCGAAACTAATAGAACTACGTGGGTCTGAGGCCGTATGCAGGATGATACGGAGTACGTAGGCGGTGGTCGCGGGAAGACCGCCTCGGCCCAATAAAAATTCCAGATATCCCCTCCCTTATAAATGTTATATTATGGTTGTTTGTTAATAAGGGTAGGATTCCCTTCGTGGTTCTAATAACTTGTCTTTAGCACAAGTGACAGGTGCAGATGAGGGACAACATTCATGGGTGGAGGAGGCTACAGAGCAGGCTACTTCAGGTATACATTATTAAGTCGCATCTCCCTTTTTGTTGTGCCCTATCTCAGGGTATATATATATATATAATGGCAATGAAGCCTTGATGGATAGGATTTATTGCGGCGGCGAAATCGATATTACTCATACAGGTTTTGAAATTGTGGTTTCTGTGATATTTATTCTTCCGCTATAAACCATGTCTTCCGCTAAGGGTAACAAAGCGCACTCTTTAATGATGTCTTCCGCTAAAATACTGTTTTCCTTACTCTGTTGGTGTGTAGTGACTTTCGCTTAACACCACCCCTAGGCGTGACGACGGAGTGTTCAAGGAAGGGGTTGGAGAAGCTAGTTCCTCCACCCTTCGGGATCGCTTCGGCGTCATGCCGAAAGGGTGGTGTGCGATAAGATCCCCCGGTCGGACCGACGATTTGGGAGGGGGTCTTACAAATGGATCAGAGCGCAACCGATCTTGTCGACCTATTCGTGATCACAGAAACACCTATTGCTCCGCTAATCGCTGTAGCGTGGTTCGGGACGAACCACTGCAGCGGAAGCGGTGGTGGACCTAAAAGGTAAAAGTTGGCAACAAACTTGGCATATATATGAACATTTTCACTCGAACTTATCAAATTCAGTTTTAGTCATGCAAAATGTTTTTTTTTTATGACTCAGATCGACACTTAAATTTCTTTTACTACATCTGATCTCGAATAATCATCTATCTTATTCCCATAAAACACTCTCTGTAAACCCTACAAATGATCATTTCAAATTTTGAACTCTGGGTTTAAGCCTCTTTGTTTTATTGGGAGTAGATGCTCGTTTTGAAAATTCCATTCGAGGTGAACTAATCAAATGGAATTTTCTGTACAATGTAAGAACTTCATTACTAATTTCTAATCCCAGGTTTAAGCCTCTTTGTTTTATTGGGATTAAAATTCTCGCTTTCAAAATTTCATTTAAGATAAGCTAACTAAATGAAATTTTGCGTGTATATGGAAAATTGCTCTAACGATTGCAAATATGAAGTATGTTTTGACTTGATCGATTTGACGATATGTTGAAAATAAAGTAGTGCAATCATAAAAGAACTATGATAAAATGTTAGTCTTTTCAATAACGTTAACATTTCAGGAAATGATTACTGAGGCGACGTGCTGGATTGAAGTAAATTTGTGGCAAATTTATAAAAGCTTGTATACAAACCATCTTAAAAGTACATTGTTAGCATTCGCGGGACTTGCGATGTTTGCATACTCAGCCAGCCGGGAAGCCTCGTTAAAAAGAGTAAGCCACTGAGGACCCGAAGGTGATGGTTACCTATTTTATTGCTTGCTTGCATTGGGAAAAGTGGCGGGTCAGTCATGCCCGTAGACCGTACGTACCGGTGCGGGAAGGTTGACGACTCTAGGCGACAGGGAGGTGTGCACCCTGGGAGCTCGGTTGTATCTTATATGCCCCGCTGGGTCCCTCCGCTGGTTGGCCAAATTCAGTTATTGTCGGATGTCTCCTACGTCCGAGGTGTGCACGGGGTTGTACGTTGGGGCCTGGGTAGTGCGGTACATCCACACCCAGAAGTGGCAGGACCGGCCACTGTCACCGACGGCCACATCGGTGAGGCCCGCGGGGTTCGCTACCCTGCTGGAAGAAAAACGGTCAAAATATGGCAACATCAGGTGCAAACTGGTAAAATAATTATATGTGATTACAGTGGCGGGTCGGTCATGCCCGTAGACCGTACGCATCGGTGCGGGAGGGTTGACGACTCTAGGCGACAGGGAGATGTGTACCCCGGGAGCTCGGTTGTATCTTATATGCCCCGCTGGGTCCCTCCGCTGGTTGGCCAAGTTCAGTTATTGCCAGACGTCTCCTACGTCTGAGAGTACACGGAGTTGTACGTTGGGGCATGGGTAGTGTGGTACGTCCACACCCAGAAGTGGCAGGACCGGCCACTGTCACCGACGGCCACATCGGTGAGGCCCGCGGGGGTCGCTACCCTGCTGGAAGAAAAGCGGTCAGACGGTATCATCATATGGAGTTGTGACGAGTCATGAGAACTCGTTGTGCATGGCTTGCATACGCATCATTTGCATCATAACATACATATTCACATGTACCATTAACATATAACCTTCGTATGAGAGTTGGTTATATGTTCATGGATTTACACTGCTTACTTACATTTCTGTTTATCTGTTCCACTAACATATAACCTTCGTATGAGAGTTGGTTATATGTTCATGGGTTTACACTGCTTACTTGAATTTCTTTTCCACTAACACATAACCTCCGTAAGGGAGTTAGTTATAGCTAATGAGCTTTTACTATGTGTCTTTAGAACACGAATCATACATGTTGTGTTTCAAATATGTAAACCTTGGAGGTATTCGATATTGCTAGAAGTACTTACTCGGTATAATTATCTAAGTTGGTAATTCATTTAGCGCACAACCTGCCCGCGCGAAATATTCTCACGAACAATATATATCGGAGTTGCGGCAGAACAAACATGGATACGGTAAAGCTATCCCCTAGTTCGCTTAAGCCACTTATATATTACACGGCAGAAGCAATCAAGGAAGATAAGGCCAAATCTACAGACTCTTAAAAATTTTGGGATCATTCGACCCTTTAGTTGCCTACAACACGGTCCATTTGAAATCCTCATGACCCACTCGTATTTTCAGGGACGAAAATTTTCTTTGTTTTATTGGATTGTAACATCCCGACTTTGAAAAGGGGTCTAGCCGGTTCAGTTGAACCCTTGGAGGAACCTAGACCGGGTCATCAGGCAATCACGACCCGACCTTCACCACATAGAGGTGATCATTTAGAGAAATGACTATTTTGAGTGTCGTTTAGCGCGTCACGACGCCGCAGTTTTTAGAACAGTGAGCATACGTGCTCCGAATCGACTTCCGTCAGTCGCGTTAGACTCGTATAGGTGATACGAGTGCAACAGAATTCGTTTCGTTTCGATCCGAGGTCGTATAAAGAATATGACTATTTTGAGTATCGTAGCGCGTCACGACGACGCAGTTTTAGAATAGTGAGCATGCGTGCTCCGAATTGACTTCCGTCAGTTGCGTTAGACTCGTATAGTTGATACGAGTGCAACGGAACTCGTTTCGTTTCGATCCGAGGTCATATGTAGAATATGACTATTTTGAGTATCGTAGCGCGCCACGACGACGCGATTTTTGAATATGGAGCATGCGTGCTCTGAATTGAATTTCGTCAATTGTATTAGACTCGTATGGTGGGTACGAGTACAACCAAACTCGTTTCATTCCAATCCGAGGCCCATTTTGGTGAAAGTGACCATTTTGAGTATAGTAGCGCGTCACGACTACGCTATTTTAGTATAATGAGCATACATGCTCCGAATTGACTTCTGTCAGTTGCGTTAGACTCGTATGGCCTATACGAGTACAACGGAACTCGTTTCGTTTCAATCCGAGATCATTTAGAGAAATAGCTATTTTGGGTAGCATTGTGCTTCGCCACAACACCAAAATAGTATATTAAGCATATGTGCTCCAAATCAACCGTGGTCAGGTAAGTTGAACTAACATAATAAACACGATGTAATTCATTTCGCTCAATTTCAAGAAGAGTGTAGAAAATTTGGACGAAATAAGTCGTTTCGAATTTCATGTCGACGCGAGCAAATGCTACGAGTAAATTTACTCGGAATCAACATTGGTTGATTCCATTAGATTCGTATTGTTAACACGAACAAAATGGCATCCTCTGCCATTTTTCCCATGCTCATTTTGGGAGTTATGAATGGGTGTACATATTTATATGTATACAGTTATGCGTTTATATATATATATATAGATATATATATATACATAAGATTATATATATTCATATATATAATACCTATATATATAACAAAACCTAGGGACGGAAGAGGGGGGCGGCAAATCAGAGGGCGAACTCCGGTGGCATGATCGCGAGCCAAGCAGCGGTTGCGAACCCAGGCTCGATCTTCCTTCCTGGACGAGTACCCATGGGACGAAGGCCACCTGTGCTTTTGGATTCGGAAAAAGGAGCTTCGCTGGGAGCTTCCGATTGGCCAATGCCGGCTATAAATGGGCGGCTTCACCTTCGTTTCAGGCAGGCTTGACGGCAAGATCTTCTTCCTTCCCCATCTCCCCCTCTTCCTTTCCTCATCTTATGAATGCTCTATTGAAGTAAGGACAACAACTTCAACTTCTTACCCTTTTGGGGGAAAAATTCCTAACTTAGTTCTTGAGTTATGATGATGTTCTGCTATGGGAGAAGGATTTGGCAAGTTATGCCCTACACCCTCTCCCACCTCTTCATCAACCTCTACCTCTCTTCCTCCTATACGTCTTAATTTTTTTATGATGTTCTGAATTTAGGGGCACTGATGAATTTTCGAGCTCATCACCTGTAACTACATTCACATTTCTTCAAATTTAAAAATCACCATTGGAGGGTCTTGAACAAATTCTGATACCACATGAAGTTTTGTGGCATGACCCGAATAATGGAATAGTAATGATAGGAACTTCTTTAACCAAGTTCTGGAGGCCATAATGTTGTAGATTCTGTTTAAATTATGTTACAGGACTCCTTGGTTTTGAACCTCTTACTATAATTATTTCGATGTGAGTTCAGGGTTTGAGTATTTGGTTTCATGTTTCCCATTTGCTATGTGTTCATACTTTATTTGCGAGATTTGGTTGGACTTTAGTTTGTTGGGTTTCATTTGGAGTTTTCTTGGTTGTGAGGAGTTTTACATTTCATCGTGCCTTGCTTAATGTCTGAATAATTAAGTGACATCAACCAAAGAGGCCGTGAAGCTTTTAAAGCCAAGCCTAAGATCAGGCTAAACAAATTTACATCATTTGGGGCTTTTGATTTATATATTGAATTTACAATCTCCTCCTCTTGGAAGCTATGTCAAAATGGAGACATCGCTCACTTCAGTTCTAGGTATCTATGATTTTCAGTCTTTACTAATATTATGTTATAAGATTCACATGAAAATATGATTCCGATGAGGAAAACAAAATGAATCTTATTATAACTACTCAAGATAAAATCCTGATAAGCCAAGGCCGTTTAACCTTATAGCATAAGCCCCATCCTCCCCCTTCGAGTACTGGGAATCACATGTTATTTTTGGTTGGACATTTAAGCGACTTTAACTATGTATTGTGGACATAAAGAGTTAAGAGTTTGAATTTCAAGTGGTATAAGAATTTAGGGTATGCTCCTTAGCTGAGCCATTTCATGGTTCCTCTTCTCACCTCCCCTCCTCTTCCACCTCCCATAAAAGTGGGCTGGCTCTTTCATATAAATAAGATGAATATATATATAATAACATCTATTGGTGGAGGATGGTTTGGGATCAAGTTGAGCAGGATAATACTCTGGCTCTGTCACTTTTGATACCCCATTTAGTCTTCTTTGTGCATTGAGGATGACTTATGTCTGAACTTGAAGTGGTAGTGGTGTTGCACATCAGGAATGGCTCAGATAATTTGGGCAATATGTGCGAATCTCTCTCTACCTCTTACTCTTTCTCTTCTTCTCTTCTTCACAGGAAAGTGAGAGGAAATGAAAGGGAGGAGAGCAAACCCAAGGCTAAGAGTTTCTCAACGGGCCCCTTTAGAAATTCTATAACTCATCTCCTCTCCTCCCTACTCTTCCTCCTCCCTGGATTCCTGAAACACTAACCACAACTCTCTAATTAATGGTTTGCTTTAACCCCATCTCCCTCCCTCACTCTCTTTCTCTATCTGTGCAAGATTTAATATATATATATATATTTTCATGTGTTCTTACACATGTATGCACATAAGAGACACTATCATGGGGCTTCACTTGAGAAAGTTGGTGTGCTTAATAAGTGATGTTTTCTGTAAGGGTGATATCAAGCGTTACCTATTGGAATTTTTGCTCTCCTCTGATGTTGATTTGGGGCTGCTCCTTTCCTTGTTGAAATGGGGGTGCTGCCTCTTTTGTTGTTGGTTTGGGGGCTGCTCCTTGTTGAGTTGGACTGCAGGCTTGTTGTTTTTGGGCTGCTCCTTTCCTTGTTGTTTTGGGGCTGCTCCTTGTTGAGTTGGACTGCAGGTATAATATTTGGGGCTGCTCCTTTCCTTGTTGTTTTGGGGCTGCTCCTTGTTGAGTTGGACTGCAGGTATGATGATTTGGGGCTACTCCTTTCCTTGTTGTTTTGGGGCTGCTCCTTGTTGAGTTGGACTGCAGGCTTGTTGTTTTGGGGCTGCTCCTTTCCTTGTTGTTTTGGGGCTGCTCCTTGTTGAGTTGGACTGCAGGTATAATATTTGGGGCTGCTCCTTTCCTTGTTGTTTTGGGGCTGCTCCTTGTTGAGTTGGACTGCAGGTATGATGATTTGGGGCTACTCCTTTCCTTGTTGTTTTGGGGCTGCTCCTTGTTGAGTGGACTGCAGGCTTGTTGTTTTGGGGCTGCTCCTTTCCTTGTTGTTTTGGGGCTGCTCCTTGTTGAGTTGGACTGCAGGTATAATATTTGGGGCTGCTCCTTTCCTTGTTGTTTTGGGGCTGCTCCTTGTTGAGTTGGACTGCAGGTATGATGATTTGGGGCTACTCCTTTCCTTGTTGTTTTGGGGCTGCTCCTTGTTGAGTTGGACTGCAGGTATGATGATTTGGGGCTGCTCCTTTCCTTGTTGAAATGGGGGTGTTGCCTCTTTTGTTGTTGGTTTGGGGGCTGCTCCTTGTTGAGTTGGACTGCAGGCTTGTTGTTTTGGGGCTGCTCCTTTCCTTGTTGTTTTGGGGCTGCTCCTTGTTGAGTTGGACTGCAGGTATAATATTTGGGGCTGCTCCTTTCCTTGTTGTTTTGGGGCTGCTCCTTGTTGAGTTGGACTGCAGGTTTGTTGTTTTGGGGCTGCTCCTTTCCTTGTGGATTTGGGGCTGCTCCTTTCCTTGTTGAAAAGGAGGATGGTTGTTGGTTTACTCTTCCAGGAGCTTCACTATTAGAGGTTGAGTCGCTTATACATAAAAGTGGCGTTTTGTATGAGGTAACGACTTCGTGAGAGAATGGAATGACTATGGGAGTTGACCACCCATGATCTACTATGATATACACCTCGTCTATCTTCATCTTATTCATGCTCTCTCTTACTCTTCGATGCTACTTCAGGTACCAAGGAAGGAAATAAAAGTTCACGAGTATTTTGGGCTTGATCGCCAAACACCCAAGTGATTGGCGAAAGTCTACATGAATCCAGTTGTGCCTTATGTGGGCAGCTTGGGTTTGATTGCCAACCGGATTAAAATAGTGGTATCTTCTCGGATGAAGATATGGTAAGCTTATAAAGAGTTTATCTTCTCCCCTTCTACTGAGTTCTCGGGTGTATATGTTGCTGATTTTAAAGAGTGTCTCTTTTCTTCTCTTATGAAATGTTGCCTTCGAGAAATAATTCCTACGGGAATGAAATGTTGCCTTCGAGAAATAATTCTTACGGGAATGAAATGTTGCCTTCGAGATATAATTCCTACGGGAATGAAATGTTGCCTTCGAGAAATAATTCCTACGGGAATGAAATGTTGCCTTCGAGATATAATTCCTACGGGAATGAAATGTTGCCTTCGAGAAATAATTCCTACGGGAATGAAATGTTGCCTTCGAGAAATAATTCCTACGGGAATGAAATGTTGCCTTCGAGAAATAATTCCTACGGGAATGAAATGTTGCCTTCGAGAAATAATTCCTACGGGAATGAAATGTTGCCTTCGAGGAATGTGACAAGGGATAAAATCGGATGGCCTATGAGTTTTACTCTAAGGCAACCCGCACGACGGACGGTCTGGGAGGGCAACCCGTGCGAAACTAATAGAACTACGTGGGTCTGAGGCCGTATGCAGGATGATACGGAGTACGTAGGCGGTGGTCGCGGGAAGACCGCCTCGGCCCAATAAGAATTCCAGATATCCCCTCCCTTATAAATGTTATATTATGGTTGTTTGTTAATAAGGGTAGGATTCCCTTCGTGGTTCTAATAACTTGTCTTTAGCACAAGTGACAGGTGCAGATGAGGGACAACACTCATGGGTGGAGGAGGCTACAGAGCAGGCTACTTCAGGTATACGTTATTAAGTCGCATCTCCCTTTTTTGTTGTGCCCTATCTCAGGGTATATATATATAATGACAATGAAGCCTTGATGGATAGGATTTATTGCGGCGGCGAAATCGATATTACTCATACAGGTTTTGAAATTGTGGTTTGTGTGATATTTATTCTTCCGCTATAAACCATGTCTTCCGCTAAGGGTAACAAAGCGCACTCTTTAATGATGTCTTCCGCTAAAATACTGCTTCCTTACTCTGTTGGTGTGTAGTGACTTTCGCTTAACACCACCCCTAGGCGTGACGACGGAGTGTTCAAGGAAGGGGGTTGGAGAAGCTAGTTCCTCCACCCTTCGGGATAGCTTCGGCGTCATGCCGAAAGGGTGGTGTGCGATAAGATCCCCCGGTCGGACCGACGATTTGGGAGGGGGGGTCTTACAGAGACACCCCAGCAGGTGGCTTGGGAAGTGTTCGTGGATGGAGCGTCGGGGAAGAATTCATGTGGAGGAGGCATCATCCTGATCAGCCCTCAGGGCACCAGAATTGAGCAGGCCGTCAGTATTCACTTCCCCGTTACCAACAATCAGGCAGAATATGAGGCCGTAATTGCGGGACTATGCCTAGCCCAGGAGTTGGGAATCCATGACATCAGAGTCCACTCCGACTCATTGGTGGTCACCTCCCAGATCCGAGGAGAGTTTGAAGCAAGAAAGCCGGTACTGCAACGCTACCTGGTAAAAGTCAAATACTTGGTGGGCGCCTTCAAGTCTTTCTCCATACAACACGTGCCAAGGGAGGAGAACGCCCAAGCAGACTGACTGGCCAAATATGGCCCCCTGGTCGGGGGAACAATCACCGAGTTGTTTCGGCCTTCGATCGAGGAGGGAGAGGTGATGGACATCGACCAACCCGCTTCGTGGATGGATCCCCTGGTCACCTTCTTGACCACAGGGCGCTTGCCTGCGGAGGTTCAGGACAAGAGGCGGTTCAGGTACAAGTCCGCTTATTATTTACTAACTGACGGGGTGCTCTACAGGAAGACTCTATCCGGTCCCCTGGCCAGGTGCCTGTCCGAGGAGGATGCCTCCCGGGTCTTGTAGGAGATTCACACAGGCGAGTGCGGCAGTCATTCGGGAAGCCGAACCCTGGGTACTCCGAGCGGGGGACTTTTGGCCCCACCATCAGGAAAGACGCGGAGGAGTTCGCGAAGAGATGCTCAAAGTGCCAACTCTACGCCCCGCTCCAGTTACAGCCAGCCCAACGTCTCCGGTCAATCACCACCCCCTGGTCCTTCGCCATTTGGGGGATGGATCTGGTAGAACCATTCCCCCCGGCAAGTGGGCAAAGGAGATATCTCCTGGTGATGATCAATATTTCTCCAAGTGGATGGAGGTGAAGGCCCTGGCAAAAACGACCTCCCTAGTGATGAAGAACTTCATTTGGGGGGAGATCATGTGTAGACATGGTCTACCCCTCGCCATTATCACCGACAACGGTCCGCAATTCGCAAGCCTTGAACTCACCGACTTCTGTAGTCAACTTGGCATCGATCTCCGCTTCGCCTCAGTCCATCATCCAAGGAGCAACGGTCAGGTGGAGGCGGCCAACAAAATCATCGTCAACCTGCTTAAGAAGAAGGTGGAGAACCTGAAAGGGAACTGGGTGGAACAGCTCCCCTCAGTCCTCTGGGCCCTGAGGAGTACCCCCACCACAGCAACCGGCGAAACACCGTTCAAGCTATCACATGGCTCAGAGGCCCTCATCCCAATAGAATTCGAGGTCCGAAGCCCTAGGGTGGTGGCAGCGAAAGAAGGAGACGAGGGGTGGAGACTTGAGAACGAAGATGCGCAACGACTCGCCTTGAATTTTGTGGAAGAGCTTCGCGACCAGGCCACGATCCGCCAGGAAGAAATCAAGCGAAGGAAGGCAAGACACTTCGACAAGCATGTCCGAGTCAAGCAATTTGACAAAGGAGACTTGGTCCTCAAAAAAGTGGACGCTGCAGGGAGATCCGCTGTAACATCTGGAGAGTCTCTCTCCCTCTTATTTTATTAGATCAAAATAAATTATTCATTATCCGATTCTTGCTTTAATAAAAGAAAATTAGTACGCAATTAATCCATACCCCATGAACACAAAGAGCCACTAAACAACTTTTATTCATACACAATACTTTGTACACATATAAGTTTACATTACTTTATTAAAACATTATTATAACATACAACTTACAACTTGGCCCGTAGGCCACAAAAGAAACTTTTAGACTAATACATACTTCTGCTTGGGACCTTGGAAGATCTATATCATCACCAGCTTCAGGGGCACTTCCTAAGCCCTGAAAAATATGTAAAATGAAAGGGTGAGTATAACACATACCCAGTGAGAAAGTCTTCTTAGTCTAATTTCTATAATATTTTAGAATTACGGTTTCATATTTATTAAACTCGTCTTTTCCCTTTCGGTGGCATTACTATTGGCAACTAATGATTTAAACCTTATTTAAAATACTTCTCATAACCTTATCATTAGTGAAATACCTTAGAAGTAAATCCACAATTTAACCCTTGCGGTTAAATAAGAGCTCTAGGATCTTTTAGCATAACTGCGAAACTATGGTAAGGTAACCCTTACCTCTTTTGCTGGGCAATAACTATGGTGGGTAAAAGCCTCACCGCCCGAGGGTTTAACCCCTCTGAAATAGTCATAACATGCTATAAACTATGGTGGAACTCCACCCACTTTGACATGGTAAAACCATGTCCTTATGGACTTACTTCTAAGTGCCTTCACTGGTAAGCTTACCTTGTACTTAAACACTCTTATGTTGTAAATAATTAATCTATTTATGAGGCTATTTGCTGATTGCTTATTAGAGTGTAAGCAAAAGAGCTTTTGGAGGCTTTTTAATAGTTTATACAACATGTATATTGCTGGTTGACCTTTTTATCTTATGTAATTATCTAAAAAAAATGAGATTAAGGCATTTTTGGGGCTTGTAATCCTTCCAAACAGCAATAAAGGTTGCTGGTTGGGTTTTAATTGCATGAGTACTTCACAATACATTGTTACTGTTGCTGGTTGGCTTATAAAATATACATTTAAAACCTCCATATTAAGTATAATTGTTATTTAAGACTAAGGAAACTTCCAAACAGCAATAGGGTTGCTAATTGGCCTTCTTAATGTGGAAAATCACATTTAGCAACCAATTTCAAGCTTAGGAAATTGCCAAACAGCAATAGTCTTTACTGATTTGAGTTGCAATTAGCATTTTTTTTTTATCATTTGATATATCTTTTTAGGCACATTTTAATTATTGGGAGAGTTGCTAATTAACAAGGCTCAATACTTATTATAATAACACAATTGTTCCAAATAATTTTATAAGATTTATCATCATAAGAAAACTCATTGAGTGTATTAAATCATGAAGCCTTAGAAACATAAACATGTCATGAAACACGAACAATATATAACTTGAATGTGTTTGTAACTTCGGAAAGCAGAGTTTACATGAGAGTCTTAATACATCATTTGTGTTAACCTTTAGAACAAAATCTCATCTTTGCATAAACTCTAACACATTAATTTTTGACTAAGATAAATACATGGTGATTGAAATGTTCATAGTGGTATACATAAGTACCAACGTTTTTTTTTTTGCATAGGGGATAAATCTCATTCTTTTACCAAGGGTTTTGCATAAGGGATAAAACCCTAAGATGAACAATATTCAAATTTCTCCAAGAATAGATACTTGCATAAATGAAGAATGCATGATGAATCAGTTCAGAAGCATCACATTTCGGTTTCATATAAAATTCCTAAAACATCAAGAAAATTAGGGCAAGAAGAAATCTCACATCATTATCCATGGTGGTCTTCCCTCTCCTTGAATAAGCCCTAGAATCCATGTAGAGGTCTTTTGGATGCAAGAGAGAGCAAGGAGATTTCGGAAATCTGATTAGGGCAAAGAGGAGTTCACGGTTTGAGTTAGAAACTAACCTAGAGGGAGGGAGAGGACCTAAAATACCTTGAGGAAGCTTAGAGAAGCTCGGCTGCCGCTCGACTGGAGGTCTCCAGGCGTCGACGATCAGGAACGAACGCACAGGAAGCCTCCCACGCAAGCTACGGGCGCAGGAGAGGTGTCGTCGCCTGCTTCTCTCGCGTGGAGGCTTCTGGAACTGAACCGACGGAAATAAGGGGTTTGGACCGGCTGGGGGGTTAATATGGGAGTACTTAAATTATTTTATGTTATTGTTTTATATGAAGCCTTTTATTTTGTAACTATCCTAAGTATTTAGCCTAAAATGTTAAGCCAACATATTTCTTTCTATATATATAATTATAAGTTGTACCTATATGTAAAATAATTAAATTACGTGACGAATCTACCTATATGTAAAATAATTAAATTACGTGACGAATCTCTTATTTCTTACATTAATACATATAGGGCTTACCTAGCATGACGATATTTTCCAGGATGTCACAAATCTCCCCTCCTTACTGAAATTTTCGTCCTCGAAAATTAAGTTTCAAAGTCTTCAAAAAGGAAAGGATAATCTCTTCTCATGACATCTTCTTTTTCCCAAGTTGCTTCCTGCTGTGATTTGTCATTCCACCAAACTTTAACATAATTTACTATTCTGTTTCGCAACTGTTTACTGCGTTGATCAATAATCTTAAATGGTTGAGTTGGACTGGATAGATCTGCCTCCACCTGTACTTCTGAGATTGGTATAATTTTAACTAGATCTGCTATAAATTTTCTGAGTGTAGAGACATGAAATACATTATGCAATCCACTCAATTCTTCAGGCAATGTGAGTTTATATGTTACTGGCCCAATTCTTTCCAAACCTTTAAACGGACCTACAAAGCGGGGGCTCAATTTACCCAGGCTTTTTATTCTTGTTGCACAGCGACAAGGTTTGATCTTTAAGCAGACTTCATCTCCTACTGAAAACTCCACTTTTCTATGCTTGGCATCATAATATTTTCTTTGTCTGTCTTGTGCTGTTTTTAGCCTTTCTTGAATAATTTTCAAATTTTTACTGATGTCATCTGCAAAAGATCTGTCCATCAAAATTGTATCTTCCCTTTCTCCCCAACGCAAAGGTGTTCTACATCTTCTTCCGTAAAGTGCTTCAAAAGGAGCCATTTTAATACTTGATTGAAAACTATTGTTATAAGAAAATTCTATCAAAGGGAGATGATCTTCCCATGACCCTCCAAAGTCGAAGACACACATTCTCAAAAGATCTTCTAGGATTTGGATAGTTCTCTCGGATTGGCCATCTGTCTGTGGATGAAAGGTTGTACTATAATTTAATTTCGTCCCCAAGAGTTTATGGATTAATCTCCATTCTTTTGCAGTAAATCTTCCATCTCTGTCTGATACAATTGTTTTCGGAATTCCATGGAGTCTAACAATTTCTCGTATGTACTGCGGTGCTAGAACTTCTCCTGAATCAGTGCATCTGTTTGGCAAAAAGTGTGCTGATTTTGTGAGTCTGTCAACAATCACCCAAATAGAATCATGTCCTTTATAATTTCTTGGTAAACCATGCACAAAATCCATTGTTATGTCCTCCCATTTCCACTCAGGGATGGGTAATGATTACGATAATCCACCGGGCCTTTTGTGTTCTCAAAAATTGCACTGCCAATGACTATATTTTCCAGGATGTCACAAATCTCCCCTCCTTACTGAAATTTTCGTCCTTGAAAATTAAGTTTCAAAGTCTTCAAAAAGGAAAGGATAATCCCTTCTCATGACATCTTCTTTTTCCCAAGTTGCTTCCTGCTGTGATCTGCCATTCACCAAACTTTAACATAATTTACTATTCTGTTTCGCAACGGTTTACTGCGTTGATCAATAATCTTAAATGGTTGAGTTGGACTGGATAGATCTGCCTCCACCTGTACTTCTGAGATTGGTATAATTTTATCTGGATCTGCTATAAATTTTCTGAGTGTAGAGACATGAAATACATTATGCAATCCACTCAAATCTTCAGGCAATGCGAGTTTATATGCTACTGGCCCAATTCTTTCCAAATCTTTAAACAGACTACAAAGCGGGGGCTCAATTTACCCAGGCTTTTTATTCTTGTTGCACCGCGACAAGGTTTGATCTTTAAGCAGGCTTCATCTCCTACTGAAAACTCCACTTTTCTATGATTGGCATCGTAATATTTTCTTTGTCTGTCTTGTGCTGTTTTTAGCCTTTCTTGAATAATTTTCAAATTTTTACTGATGTCATCTGCAAAAGATCTGTCCATCAAAATTGTATTTTCCCTTTCTCCCCAACGCAAAGGTGTTCTACATCTTCTTCCGTAAAGTGCTTCAAAAGGAGCCATTTTAATACTTGATTGAAAACTATTGTTATAAGAAAATTCTATCAAAGGGAGATGATCTTCCCATGACCCTCCAAAGTCGAAGACACGCATTCTCAAAAGATCTTCTAGGATTTGGATAGTTCTCTCGGATTGGCCATCTGTCTGTGGATGAAAGGCTGTACTATAATTTAATTTCGTCCCCAAGAGTTATGGATTAATCTCCATTCTTTTGCAGTAAATCTTCCATCTCTGTCTGATACAATTGTTTTCGGAATTCCATGGAGTCTAACAATTTCTCGTATGTACTGCGGTGCTAGAACTTCTCCTGAATCAGTGCGTCTGTTTGGCAAAAAGTGTGTTGATTTTGTGAGTCTGTCAACAATCACCCAAATAGAATCATGTCCTTTATAATTTCTTGGTAAACCATGCACAAAATCCATTGCTATGTCCTCCCATTTCCACTCAGGGATGGGTAATGATTGCAATAATCCACCGGGTCTTTTGTGTTCGCCTTTAACAACTTGGCATGTATGGCACTTGGCAATGAATTGAATGATATCATTTTTCATATGAGGCCACCAAAAACGTTGTTTCAAATCTTGATACATTTTCGTGCTGCCGGGATGAATTGAATATCCTGACTGATGTGATTCTTGCAAAATTTTCTCTCGAATTTCCCACATCTCTGGAACACAAACTCGTCCTTTAAAGATGACAAGTCCATCTTCAAAGAGAAATCTTTTGATTTTCCTTCATTAACAAGTTTGAACATTTTTTATAAGAATGCATCGGTACTGGTTGCGGTTTTAATTTGATCTTTAATAGTATATTGTATTTCCATATAGCACCATATAGCTTTATCTACTTCTTCTGTTGAGCGAACTACCTCTATTTCAAGTTTCTCAAGTTCAAGTAACAATTCCTTCTGCTGGGTAATTATCCAGGAACCTGTGGTCATATTCTTTCTGTTTAAAGCATCTGCCACCACATTACCTTTACCAGGATGATACTGAATATCTAAATCATAATCTTTTATCAATTCTAACCAACGGAGCTGCCTTAGGTTCAATTCCTTCTGATTAAAATTCTTGCAAAATTACGTGACGAATCTCTTATTTCTTACATTAATACATATAGGGCTTACCTAGCATGACGATATTTTCCAGGATGTCACATCCGCAGCAATAGGTAAACTCCACCCCAATTGGGAAGACCCCTACATTGTCTTCGAGGTATTAAAAACAGGCGGGTACCGTCTACAAAATGTCGAGGGAGAATTCCTAGGAAACACTTGGAGTGGAGACGACTTGAAGCGTTTCTACTCCTAACATTAATGTAATACTCAGTTTATTTTTGTTATGTTTAAAAACAATAACGCTTTCCATGGCAAACTCGTAACGCTTCACCACCTAGGCGACAGACACCGAGCAGTGAGTTAAAGTCCTCGAGATGTGTTGTTGTCGTAGACCAGGCCGTAGCACTGGGCTCCTCCCCTGCAGCCTGGCTACTTGCCCCCTCGAGTGAGTTCTAAGTCCTCGAGATGTGTTGTTGTCGTAGACCAGGCCGTAGCACTGGGCTCCTCCCCTGCAGGCTGGCTACTTGCCCCCTCGAGTGAGTTCTAAGTCCTCGAGATGTGTTGTTGCCGTAGACCAGGCCGTAGCACTGGGCTCCTCCCCTGCAGGCTGGCTACTTGCCCCCTCGAGTGAGTTCTAAGTCCTCGAGCTGTGTTGTTGTCGTAGACCAGGCCGTAGCACTGGGCTCCTCCCCTGCAGGCTGGCTACTTGCCCCCTCGAGTGAGTTCTAAGTCCTCGAGATGTGTTGTTGTCGTAGACCAGGCCGTAGCACTGGGCTCCTCCCCTGCAGGCTGGTTACTTGCCCCCTCGAGTGAGTTCTAAGTCCTCGAGATGTGTTGTTGTCGTAGACCAGGCCGTAGCACTGGGCTCCTCCCCTGCAGGCTGGCTACTTGCCCCCTCGAGTGAGTTCCAAGTCCTCGAGATATGTTGTTGTCGTAGACCGGGCCGTAGCACTTGGCTCCTCCCCTGCAGGCTGGCTACTTGCCCCCCTCGAGTGAGTTCCAAGTCCTCGAGATGTGTTGTTGTCGTAGACCAGGCCGTAGCACTGGGCTCCTCCCCTGCAGGCTGGCTACTTGCCCCCTCGAGTGAGTTCTAAGTCCTCGAGATGTGTTGTTGTCGTAGACCAGGCCGTAGCACTGGGCTCCTCCCCTGCAGGCTGACTACTTGCCCCCTCGAGTGAGTTCTAAGTCCTCGAGATGTGTTGTTGTCGTAGACCAGGTCGTAGCACTGGGCTCCTCCCCTGCAGGCTGGCTACTTGCCCCCTCGAGTGAGTTCTAAGTCCTCGAGATGTGTTGTTGCCGTAGACCAGGTCGTAGCATTGGGCTCCTCCCCTGCAGGCTGGCTACTTGCCCCCCTCGAGTGAGTTCTAAGTCCTCGAGATGTGTTGTTGTCGTAGACCAGGCCGTAGCACTGGGCTCCTCCCCTGCAGGCTGGCTAATTGCCCCCTCGAGTGAGTTATAAGTCCTCGAGATGTGTTGTTGACGTAGACCAGGCCGTAGCACTGGGCTCCTCCCCTGCAGGCTGGCTACTTGCCCCCTCGGGTGAGCCCCAGACCCTAATGAGTGCCAACTCCAAAAAGCAATCTCATAAGGGAAGGGGATGCGAGGCGAGTATCCTAAAAACCTCTCAGACTCGTGAATAGCGAAATTACTCATATATTCGTCAACCATCTCGCGAAAAGCCCAACAGGGACGAGAAGCACACTCCAACCGCCTCACACTCCGCGAAGGCATAAGTAAACGGGCACCTGACTAAGGCGAGGAGAGCTCTCGCGCGAGCCCTCGCCACGAGCGAGTACCCCCCAGGTGCGAGTACGCTACATAGGCAAACGAGTCGCAAAAAATATAAGGAAAGTAATAAACAATAATAACGAGCACGTCAGACGAGATTTACGACAAAGGAAGAGGAAAGATCGAGCGGATTAAAATATGGCAAGCACGCCCGTCCAGTCAAACAGAAAGGGCGATTACGCCGAAAATATTCCCAAGAGAAAATATTATTACAGGGCTTACAAAATATAAAAACGAGCTATTCGCCCTGGTCATCCTCTTCCGATTCGCCAGATGAGCCGTCACTTGGAGTTCTCGTCGGGATGGGGCTCACCGCCTCGCGATACAGTTCCGGGAGAAGGTCCGCGAGATCAACTTTGGCCCCCTCCGCAGTAAGAAGAAAATCGCCGCCGGAGTCGCTCCCGTGTAAACACCGCCGTCTTGATGGCCAGCTGTCTGCGCGTCTCGGCGACCTGAGCCGGGGTGAAGTGAAGGAGCTGCGGAGCTGTGGACGACTCCCCTCTGCTGGGATGCCGGAGCTCAGCTATCTCCAATTCCGCCTCGGCGAGGCGAGTCCCTGGGTAGTTGGCTTCTCGCTGCGAGGCGACCAGCTGCGCCTCCAGCTCAGAGACCCGCGTCACCAGCGCGACGGTGGACTCCTGCATTAGCAAAGGTCAGACAATAGCGTCGGCCAGCGAGTAAGAAGTAAACGAACAAGGACACTCACCTCGGGGGGAACGACCTCCTTAGCCTTGGACGCGGCAAGTTCCTCCTCCACTGCCGCCAGCTTCTTCTCCAGCTCTTTATAGGCGGCGCCCAGTTCGCGAAGTCGCCTATTCGATTGAAGCCCCCGCCGCGCAGTCTGGTGAGCCAGCTCGACGGTGCGGAGAGCGGAGCGGCTGGTGAGGTTGGCTAGCTCGCGAATGGGAGCCTCCGCGAGAACTTCGGCGTCTTCTCGACCATATAACCCGTAGAGCAGGTTATACGCCTGCTCGCCTACCTCCTCGAAATCCTCCCAGGAGGGGAGGAGCGAACTCACCAGGACCCTGTTCGCGTCGTGGTCCCATATCAGCAGCGGGTTACCTTTTAGAGTCCTCGCTCCTCATCCCCAACCCAAAATTTGTGTGGGACGAGGGTTCAGGAGGCGGGCTCGCCGGAGGACGAAAAGATCTCCCCGTCATCTGCTTCTTTCGCCTTGGCTCGCTAGCCGGGGCGCCTCGGGGTCAACCCGACCTTTCCCCTTGTCCGTCGGCGGGGGCGTCCCGCTGTCCACCGAGACCACCGCCGCTCCAAGGGCCCCCTCGAGGTGAGGCTCGCTTGACTGACGTCGCGAGGCGTCGCAAGGAGGACGGGTGGGGACGGCGCGCTCACCTGCAAGAGGGTGAATATTAATTCAGACCCCTACCAAGAGCAGAGGATCAGGGGAGGGGGGGCGCGGCGAGTATTGCCCAGGACTTACCCGCTCCAGGATTCACGAAGGCAAGCTGATCCACGTCTCGCCGCAGGAAGACCACATCCATAACCTTATCCTTCATGTAAGTATAGAGGTTCAGAGCATCCCCTTTCAAGCGAGGCGGTCTGTACTCCGTCTCTGCCTTCTGAATGGGGGCGAAGGGAATGTTCCCAAAGTCGCCTCGCACCAGGACGAATTTATCGGTCTAATGATGGACCTTGTTGAGCGTCTCAGCAACCTTAACGCACACGCCGGTGAAAAACAGGGTGCCGTCGCCAGTCGCCTTCAGGGTCAGGACCTTGCGGAAAGCGGAAAGGTCGAATTCGATCTTCTCCTCGCGCAAGTAGCAGGCATAGGCGACCAAAACGCTGATCGCGTTAGGATTGACCTGCGCGAGGATCATCCCGAAGTATCTAAAGACCTGGCGCACCTCAGGCCATAGGGGCAGCCTCAACCCCACCTGGAAATGGGCCAAGGGGATGGCGAGTTCCCCGTCGTAGAGGGAGTTGAGGAACTCACCAGGAGTTGGCCGCCTCGCTGAATAGCCCGGTGGCAGGTAACGGTTCTCGACGTCCGTCAGCTCCTCGCCCAGGGTCTGCGAGCTGGGGAAGTTGTGCGCTCGAAAATTGCGGACACAGAAGGCACGCCCGTCTTCGGATGGCTCTTTCCCCATGGCGGGTGGCGAGTAGAGGGGAAGGTCTAACAGGCAAGGCTCGGAGAAAAGCGCTTGGGGGAGAGGAGGGTGTGGGAGCGTACCCACCCACTCTAGAGGGCCCTCTATTTATAGACTCCACCCCATCCGGCTTGGTCGCACGCGAACTGGACAACCGCCTATGCGAGTATGCCTAAACGAGTAGCTAGTTCAACGGCGCGCGGGTCAGAGGCAGCGACCCTAACACAAAGATAATACAGCGCGGGTGCGAAAAGCCTTTAACAGAAACTCTCTAAGCGCGTAGCGCCAATACACAAAAGACACAAAAAATATCGCCTACACATCACAGGGGCCCAGGAGGCCGCGAGTGCCCTTACATGTCAAGCGTCAAAAAATGGCAAAAAACATCAAAAGAAAGAGCACAGCCTAATGAGCTCCGCCGCGGCGTCGCGGACCGCGACCTAGGCGGCGCGCGCGCTGAGGATGGCGAGCTCTCCAAGCAATGCCGCGAGCTGCTCGCAGGTCTTCGCGGGCCTGCCCCAGACTCTCCTCACTTTGTCGGATGTGATCCTCGCCTCGGCGGATATGTTCTTGCAGTAAGGAGGCCTCGCCCACGGTGCCAGCCACCTGCGAGAAGTGATGAAGATCATCTTCGGTAGCTTGTTGTCGAACCTCCACCTCATACAACCTCGTCTCCAGGTCAGTCACCCTGTCAAAGAGACCGTCTTTGCCCTGCACCTGCTGTTGAAACTCCTCCACTTCAGAGAGGCGGTCCCCGAGGTCAACCAGTCGGGCGTTCACCTCGGCGGGCGGCGCAGCCATCAGGAAAGAATCGTGGGCTCGAAGGGCAGCAACCAAGCGAGCCCACAACCCCTCGTTAAAGCCCGGCGGGTCCGCGAGTAGCTCCCTCAAAGGAGTAGACACCACAGGCGGTGACGACCCCGGCAGTGAGTTCGTCGATGGCGGACGACTGCAAGAGGAAGGCCCCCGACTATCTGAAAGGAGATAAACGACAAGGGTAAGCGACAGAAAAGAAGAAGGCGACAAGGTAAGCAAGGCAAATACCCCCGCGAGTATTGTTCCCTTCCTGGTGGTGAGGCGGATCTGCCCGCAACCTCCCGGTAGTTGGGCGGGTCGGCTGGCCTACCCCAGACTGCTGAGGAGGCGACTGCAAGGGAGGAGGAAGGAGGGTCAAAATCTGCCCTGGGGCCGAGGAGGACGCGGTCCCAAGACCCATCGACAACGTCGCGCCGAATTGGCCAGGCTGAACCGGGCGGCCAGGAAGCACTGCAGATGACAAAAGGTCAGTACAAATTCAGCCTAGTGGGGCGAGAAGATAGTGCCCTTACCAGGTGTCATGGTTGGACGAACTGGAGGAAACAGCAGGGCGCCCTGATCCGCTGGAGGCAATCTCGCCTCCTCGAGCCCACCTGTTATGATTCCGACCTCGCCCTCACCTTGCTGATGAGATGAGTCAGCGACGAGCTCTTCATGAATGGGCGAGGTCGTCACTTTCTCAAGCAAGGGTCCGCACCTAGCCGTGGATTCCGGATCTGTGGAAGACCTCTCGCGTGGCTCCAGGTCGACTCTCTTCCGCTTGGACTTCTTCTTCCTCACGGAACCAGGAGGGCGAGACGTCAAAAACTCTCCAATGATGTCAAGGACGGCTGCAGCCTCAGGCTCGTCATCAACGAGCCCCCGGTCGGCGGCTGCAGAAGACCCCCCCTTCGAAGACATTTCAGCACATGGGATGAAAGGCATACCCCCACTCTATTTATAGAGGAAAAGTCGGCCAGCGCGCAACCTCGCCGAATAAGGGGTTGGACTATTCTTTCCGATCTCTAGCGAGCTCGCAAAGAGCGGGGATTGTGTACAACCCGTATTCGGCAAGTAGGATCGTAGGCCTCAGCGAGTAGATCGGCACCCTTCAGCAAGTAGACCAGAGACGGCCTTACTCGCCCAGGGAAAGGAAGCGAATACACCCTTCCCTGCCGCGTCTTGCATGTCAAGCTCCCCTTCATCCAGGGCAAGGCGAGTAGGTCTCCTCTAAGATGAGACCGCCTCAGGAGAGCCCGCCCTTGGCGAATAGGTCTGGACCTAGTTGTCTCGGCCGCAATCTCCGGGAGGGAGGGGCGAGTACAGGCCACTCCGGCTCATCAACCCTCCCTCACTACCCGCAGACCAGTAGGGGGTGCGCTTAGTGTATGTGAAAAGGCGCGAGGGGGTTGTTCGCAGACCACTTTGGTCTGCATATAGTAATTTGATTAAGGCGGAGGACGTTATCCGCAGGCCTTTAGGACCATTTACCCCTGGGAAGTCTTTTCCTATAAATAGGACCCATTATGTCTCAGATCAGCACAGATCCACCCCCCCCCCCTTTGAGAGCCTGTGCTTTCTTCCTTGTGCTGTTTGAGACAGGCTCAGCTTCTGGTTTTTGGGAGGGGAAATCGAGTGAGATTTCCGGGTTAGTGGCGGGACCTCCTCGCTGCAGCCAGTGGGTCATACTTAGGGAGCTACCTACCGACCGGTGAGGGTCAATTCTTAGCTCGGAATACTTAGATCTAGGGGTCCGAAGAAGAGAGAAGTAACTCGAGCTACTCCCCAAGTCTCGAACAGGTTGGACCGGTATCCGGGTTCCAACACTAGGGTTTGTTGCAATCCATCCACAAACATTCCCACTGAAAAAAGGAATGTCGGTTTCGGATTTGCAACTACTAAGAAACTCCTGGAAAAAAATATGGAAAGGAGACAGATCGACTGATACCTGCTAACAAAAGGATCGAGTGGTTCCAGATCCTACACCCGACGGCTAGGGTTTAGACGACTCTTCTGCGACCACCTGAAAGTAGAAGAAGGCCCAACAAGACTGCTACTATCGAAGGCAGGCTTCGTCGACCTGAAGGAACGGAGGCGGCGCTTGCGAGAGAAGGGAGGCGGTTCCGATTTCGAGCGCACGGCTGAGAGAAAAGTTAAGAGTTGTGATTCTGTCGTGGGGGGAGAAAACCCAAAACTAATGAGCGGTCCGGTTATAGGAATCGTAGCTCACGGCGTTAAGAGTGGGAACGGGGTTTCGGCTAATGAAATAAATAAAAAATTAAGACTTTCCTTATTTACAAACCCTGTCATTGGATTTCTAAAATTAACACTTAAGAGAAAAAATTTCTTGCGCACTGCAAGTTATCGCGTCGCGCAAGTACTATTGAACCTTTTTTTTAATTAACTGGAATTAAGAACTATGACAAATTGTGCGTAAAATTTAACGCAGACGAGAATGACTACCTCGATTTGCCGCTAACACCGTTCATCAACACTCGCGAACAGATCCTGAAATTAAAAGGACGTTGAGTGAATTTTCAGATTTACATCAGCACCGGCTAACTCTGTCACGGCTGAACCTGTGCAAGATAGGAGTTGTCCTAATGATGTTGTTGGAGCAGTGAAATAAGGGCCTCCTGCCCCCCCCCCCCCCTGTTTCAGCGCGAAAAACTACCTCAGCTCATGTGGGCGATGTGTTAGTGCATCCCTAGTCTAACTTTTGTGACCGAGGCTATAGACCTTAGACCTTGGTCCAACGGGTTCGTAAAAAGGCCAGTGGCAAGCTAAAGCCGGCTAGGCATCTAACAGGTAACCGGGGTGCACATCCTGCTGCCGATTAGGGGGCTCGGCCACCGATTCGGCTGGACAAAAAGGGGAAGCAGAAAGTTGGGGAGGTTGGTCAGGATCCTGTTCGTGCAGGGTCTAGCTTGGCTCTATGTTATTAAAGGCGCAAGGCGCACCGAGGCGCAAAGGGGCCCTGGAGGCTAGGCGCTTCAGGCACGTGAGGCCCAAAAATAGGGGAAAAATAAATTCAGTGAATTGGACACCCAATTCATGGAAATTCAGCGAATTGGGCGCCCAATTCATGGAAATTCAGCGAATTGGGCGCCCAATTCATGGAAATTCAGCGAATTGGGCGCCCAATTCATGGAAATTCAGCGAATTGGGCGCCCAATTCGCTGAAATTCAGCAATTGGGCACCTAGGTGCGCCCAAAGCCTTGGGTGCGCCTTGGCGTGCCTTGGCGCGCCTCAGGCACATCGCCCTCCTAAGCCTTGCTGGGGCGCAACGGAGTGCGCCTTGATAACTTAGGCTTGGCTTTGGTGCCAGTCTATTTTTTCGGCCTTCCGATAGCGTGCAACAGGACCACAGCGTGGGGAGAGCTTCTACATTGGTTGATGGAGAGGTTGTGGGCCTTCTTTAGGTTGAGGCCATGCAGGCAATGCCTGCCTCCAGGACAACCAAGAGTTTGGCGGAGCGAGAATTGGCAAATCTAGGTCTTGTTGCTATTTTTCAAAAAAATATGATTGACTTCATCAACTGGATTGGTTACGACGAGCGGCGGGGACGCGTCCCCCACGGGTAATTAGATGTCGGCCATCCTGATGTGGAATTGTCGGGGGGAGAGGAAGAAAGAGATGGGCAACTACTTGCGTGACATGATCTTGCAGCACAAGCTCTGTATCATTGGGTTATTTGAAACTAAGGTGGAACTTCTCACACGGCGGGATGTTGACTGGTTCGTTGACCGACAATGGGATTTTTTCCACCATCATGCAGTTGGAAAATAAGGTGGGATCATTGTTCTTTGGCGTAGTGGAATTGTTAATTTCTCACTCGTGGAAGCCTAGACTCAGTGTGTGCTCGGAAATGTATCATTCCCCAACCACTGTGATTGCTTGGTGGAGTTTGTCTATGCTAATAAGGATATGCATGTTCGAAGATCACTTTGGGATCTTCTCTCGACTAGGCTGGCCCCGGACTGCGCCTCGATAGTTAGCGGGGATTTTAACTATATCTTACGCAGTGATGATAAAAAGGGCGGCGGACCTTTTTCTTACACGGCGGGGTCGCGTGAGATGGATGAGGTTATCATCTCCAATCAGCTCCATGAACTTCGTTTTATCGGCCCTGCTTTCACTTGGTGTAATAACGGACCATGGGTGGTGCGCGTCTGGAGTCGATTGAACCGCTTGTTTGTGAATTTGGTTGGGCTTAACTCACTTCCGCTCGCCGCGGTTCGTCATCTAACCCGTCTGGACTCAGACCATTGTCCCCTTTTACTGCAGCTTGTCGAGATGCAGCGAAATCCGTCGTCTCGTTGGCTCAAATTTGAAGATGTTTGGTTGTCATACCCGTTGGTTTGGAAGATTGTACACAATAATTGGACCAAACGGAATTTCGGGGACAGTTCGGCAGTGCTCCAACGCAAATGTAATCGCACCCTCTGTGCGGTTTTTTCTGAAGTAAGAATAAGCTTAAAGAGCTCGGCGTCACCAAGGTGCGATTGGAGGAGGAGATCTCCTCGCTCCAAATGCTTGAATGTTCGGAAGCCGACATTTCGGAGGCCCAAACTTATACCCTTATCAGTAAGGTCAAAGATTTATCTTCAACGCTTGCTCGCCTGGCCTCGTGGTGGAAGCGACATGCGAAAGCTTGCTAGATTAATGAGGGTGACGCTAATACACAATATTTCCACTCCATCGCTTCGTCTAGGCGGCGCACCAATCGGATCAACCACCTTCTCACTGACGAGCAGGAGGTTATTGAAAACCCGAGACTTATTGAAGACTCATTTCTTGCATTCTTTGCCAGCAAATGGAAGTGTGATGTTGCATCTCTTGATAACTGGCCACCGCTACCTGCTGCCCAATTGGTCACTAAGATGATGGCAGTGGACCTCTCGCACGATATCTCCGATGATGAAATTTGGGATGTTGTCCGCTCCCTGAAGGCTAATCGATCATCGGGGCTTGATGGTATCACAACCTCTTTCTTCACAATTTTTGGCTAATAATTAAATTGAATGTTTGTAGTGTGTTACATGAGTTTTTCTCTTCCGGCGTCATGCCGCCGAGTTGGAAGGAGACGTTGGTGGTGCTCATCCCGAAAGTTCCTAATGCTTCTCGTCCGAACAAATTTTGGCCAATTAGTTTATGCCAGACCATTTACAAAGTGGCGGCCAAGGTGCTGGTTGGGCGTCTTCAGGGGCTTCTACCCTCGCTTATCTCCTCAGAGCAAGGTGCTTTTGTCCTCGGGCGTTCTGTTGTTTTGTGTTGCCTCTACCCCGGCTATTCGATTGCTAGGCAAGCTTTTTCGCAGCTACTGTCACTGGATGGGGCAGTGTATTAATTCGGGCAAGTCTATGGTCCTTTTCAGCAAATCCACCCCGGCTTGGAAGGCCAATCGATTCTCTCGGCGTCTGGGCTACTCTCGGGTGCTTGAGTTTGTGTATTTGGGTAATAAATTGGGCCTGCGCAAGCTCCGCGCGGTTGACTTTGTTGAATTACTCCTTAAGTCTTGATCTAAGGTCCGTGCTTGGAGCAACCGCCACCTCTCGCTCGTCGGACGCGCAACACTCATTGGCTCATCACTCCTTCCAACGGCCATGTTTCATCTTACTCATTCGGATATCCCCCGCTCGGTCCAACTGAACTTGGAGAAAATTGTCGGGTTGTACCTTTGGCAGATTAATGTTGCGGGCCGTGGCATGCATTATATCAATTGGGCAACTGTGTGCTCCCCCACCTCATTGGGCGACCTTGGGTTTCAATGTGCCTCACAATGGATTGGTCCTCTACGGGCAAGGTTCCTGGGAGCTTCTTAATCCTTCTAGCTCACTGTTCAGCGTTGTTATGCAAGCTCGTTATCGTGGTCAATCATGGAAGGATGGTATTAAGAGGGGGGACTCGCAGGTGTGGCGGATCTTCCCACGGGGGGGTGAATCTCTGAACAATATTAATTGTTGATGGCGAGCGTATTAATGTCGTCCATCATGCTTTGGATCTTGGAATTTGCTCTCTTGAAATGGCTAACATATGTTAATAGTGAGACGATTGATACGCTGTCAATTGCGAACCTCCTGGATGACGGCGGTGCTTGGAACAAGGTCGCCCTGAAGCTTCATTTTGGTCCTGACTTGGTTGATCTAATATTAGACACACGTATTGACAGGAATTTGGAGCAAGATAGGCCTGAGCTTTCCGCCATTTTCAGTGGGTGCACAATAAATACACTGGCCTTCTCCTCCCAATTCGGCCAGCATTCTGACCGCTTCTCCTGACTCCGAAAGCTGAAGCTCCACCCTCGTGAAAGATTTTTCTGGTGGCGTCTTGCGTCAAACGAAATCGCTTCTCGGTCTTGGCTTGCTCATCGCGGATTGTGCGACGAACCTTCTTGCCCGTGGGGTTGTAATGCTGCTGAAAACAGCGCCCACCTCCTCAGCAATTGCTCCAATCTGCTGGCGGTGGGGCGTGCGCTGCTCTGGTGGGGGGTTCGGCTCCCCGGTGTTCATTCTATGAATGCATTATGGATTTGATTCAGCACTTTACTCCTAAGTACATCGGCCCCCTGCGTGTTTTTTGCTATGTTGTTTATCAAGGATGGCGTACCACGAATGCTAAAACTCACAATCAGGAGTATGCTTCCCCTCTTATCATGGCCTCTACTATTATGACCTCCATCAATCGTGTGAACAATCATCCACTGCAGGATCACCGGAGCATCAATTAGCCGTCCAGGCTGTCTCAACCCTCAACTTGGCCCCTGGGTGGATTAAATTCAATATTGATGGCGCTCTTTCTTCGAACCGTCAGGGCGGTATTGGTCCTGTTGCTCGAGATGAGTTGGGCACCATCATCCAGGCCGCCGGTGTGGCCACGATACATTGGGACCCGAGTGGGGTTGAGTGGAGGGCTCTTTTGGCTCTTAAAGAGTTCATACGGCCACCCATGCTGGAGGCCAAGGGTGCCATCATCGAGGGAGACTGCAAGAACCTAATTGATTTTTGTCGAGCTAGTCTTGGGCGGGGTCGGTGGGATAGTGACATGGTTTCTACCGAGGACCTGGATTTTCTTTCGGACTTTACCCAAGTGATGTTCCATTATGCTCCGCGAGAGGCGAACCGTGTGGTGGACTTTTGTGCTAGATTTACATTGATATCTCCTTTTTGTTGGTGTGTTGGCGAATGTAATAATCCGAAATTTCTTGAGCGAGTGAAGAATGACATGGACGATATCTTCCCTTCTCTGTAGGTTGTACCTATTTTACCTTTTAATGTGAATGCAAGTTTCAAAAAAAAGGACTCATAAAGTAGAAACTACAATGTGGGACTAAACTCATACATACTTAAAGACTCTTACATGGACTAAAAATAATAATAGAAATATGCAAACTCCAACATTCCCCCTCCAGCTTGAAAACATCATAAAAAGAAGGTAGGGGTGGTAGGTTAAGTGGGACAAATCACCAGACAAGCCGCCAGGGATAATCCGTCGGGGATAATCCGCATAAAGGGCGGTCCCACACGACACGGTCCCACACAATACAACTCGCTAGATAAAAATCAACAGGCTGGTGACCGGGGATACTCTCACACGATACAACCCACTGGAATAAGGTTAACCAACAAAGACCATACAACCTACCCAACAACGAAGAAAATTGGGGAGACACAAACAACACAAGAAATAAGTCTGGAGGGAAATATGAGACTAAGGCGAAAGTCGAGAAATACTATCCGAGTCGCCCATAGCTTCTATGACTATATGTAGGGTTTTTTTCTATATATCATGTAAATGTTTAATGCAATGAAATGACCTATTTTATCCTGCACGTTTTTTTTGTACATTGTCATGAAATGAATATTTATATGTACGCTAAATATTCTTACCTTGTGCCTCTGATGATACATGAAATGAAATAAAAATATAAAATTGTGGTGGTTGCCGAAAAGGGAGCCGTTACAATTAAGTGGTATCAGAGCGAAGTTATGAACATTTGGGTGACATGAGTACTGAAAGGAAAATGAACTATGTCGAATAGAACAAAATCATGACATTGTGAAAGTATCCTTCCGACCTCTGAAGTAAGTTTTGCTTATTGCAAGAACCCTCCTGGATCTATATAAGTAGAAGACAATGGGGAGAACTTCAAGGAGAACAAGTTAGTACGACAAGGGAAGGTGGAAGTGAAGAAAGATTGAGTGTGCCAATAGCTAATATGGCTCGTGCAATGGCGGAAGCCATTTCTTCTTTAACTCCTGCAGTCATGCTTCATATCTTCCCGTCGGGTCCTCGGGATATGGGTCGAAGACCTTCACGCTCTATCCAACGCTCTAGACCAACCCAATAATCATTAGCTTGATCCTAGATCTTCGTCTTAGCAAATCTAACGGGATGTCTTCAGATATCTCATAACAATCAAAATAAAAATCAAATTCTAATATCCAATCCATAAACCTCTTTGGGTACCAGTAACCCAATTGATTCAAAAAAACTCTGGACATTTTGGTGCTCGGTCATGGATGGAGGTGCAAGATACAGACGTGCTACACTAGATAATTAAAAACTTGAAGTTATCAACATAGAATATTGGAGAGTGAATAAAGAAAAAACAATGTCAAGTATATTTAAGAGTGGTAAACACAATTGTAATTCTGCAGTTACCTAGTCCGTCAGAAAGACTGCATAGTAATCACCATAGTTCTGCAGTGCAGAAAACACATAAATCAGCAAACGCTAATCATCTAAACTGCATGCTAATGGACGTTAGCAGCTATAATAAAGCAACCATCCAAGAGAATCAATGAGCGAAAATCTCTTCTCGCACTGCAAGAAGAGCATCAAAAGGTAAGCCCTGCAGCCCGCTAATCAAAGCGATACTCGCGTCCATTCGCAGAAAAGACAAAAACCCTAACTACAGAACAGAAATGAAAGACCATTTACCTTTTCGAAGGGAAAGGAGGGACAAAGGATGGAACGCAGCATCGAGCGCGCATTTACAATTTTGGCATAAGAGCTCAAAGAAGATGCTCGGTTCCGTCTCCCCCGATCAAATCACAGTGGAAACTATGGCAATAAGGGAACAAAAATAGATCACCGACATCCTCCACTGCCGCTGAGTAAAGGTAATCGGCGGTCCAACCGTTGCTTTTCCGCCCCCCGCTCTGGGTTTCAATTACCCGGCTAGTCGGCTACGCATTCAAACGTGCTGTGTGAGACTGTGAGCAGTGCAGAAGCGAAACAGGTGAAAAATGACAGCGAAATTGGACTTTTGGCACTAATCATCCTTGAAAAAGCAAAGTTTAGCACATTGCACTCTAATACTTTCATTTTGGCACAATGCACCTCCCAAAGGTCTTTAATTTAGCATGTTGCACCCTTCTGCTATCTATTTGAATTTCTTCCAGATTTAATGAAAAAAATGGAAGGGCAATTTGGTCCATAGATTTTTTGTATATATTAGGGCGTGAGTGACTTCCGTTCTTTTCAGCATCCCGCCTCTCCCCTTTACTTCGATATCACATTTGGATGCATCTCTTCCTTTACACGCTGCTATTCCGGAGGTCGGCTATCCCCTTACATGTTGCTATTCCGGAGGTCGGCAATGCCCCATTTGGCTGCATCTCTTCCTCTCGTAGCCCTAAAGCCGGTCTTGAGGTTGATACGTCATACTTAGCTGCTATTTCGGAGATCGCCGATCCCCCATTTGGCTGCATCTCTTCCTCTGGTAGCCCTAATGTTGTCGACTGGAGACAGCTTGAGGTTGTGAAGCTTACCGGTCACGAAGCATTTCGCATGTGCTTTTTTCCCTACTGTAATGTTACTTTTTGGTCTCCCACTTGAGTTTTAGTTAGGGTATCCATGCTTTGCTAATGGATAGTGGTATGTAATCCATTTCATGTATCTTTGATTTTACTCGAAATCATTCTTGACGAAGAAAACGAAAAAAAATTTATTTCCTTTTTTGTCTCAAATTAATGCTATAATACAGAAAAAATAAGTGTTGCGGAACGCTTAGGGCTCTTGGTAGACCGGTCCACTTGAACCACCTTAGCTCGTGAGCGAACTAAGCGCGCAAACAGTCAATTAGAGATTTGCTGAGTACACAGGGAGTTTTTAACGTGGAAAACCCGGAAAGGGTAAAAAACCACGCGGCCGGAGCTGTGCCGACCAAACTTCACTATCTTCTGGGGGTTACAACTTGGAAACTAGAACTTGAGCGCGACAGCCGCTGCTCGTTACAATATTTGGAGAGAGAGAGAGAACGAGCTCCGAGGGTGACAGGCCACCTCTCGGAAAAACTAAGTCTTTTTCTCTTCTGAGAATGCTAGTCGCCTTTCGGAAGTGAGACGGCTAGTCGCCTTTTCCTTCTGAGAATGTTGGTCGCCTATCGGAAGTGAGAAGGCTAGTCGCCTTTTCCTTCTGAGAATGCTTGTCGCCTTTCGGAAGTGAGAAGGTTAGTCGCCTTTCAGAAGTGAGACGGCTAGTCGCCTTTTCCTTCTGAGAATGTTGGTCGCCTATCGGAAGTGAGAAGGCTAGTCGTCTTTTCCTTCTGAGAATGCTTGTCGCCTTTCGGAAGTGAGAAGGCTAGTCGCCTTTTCCTTCTGAGAATGCTTGCCGCCTTTTGGAAGTGAGAAGGCTAGTCGCCTTTCGGAAGTGAGAGGGCTAGTCGCTTTTTCCTTCTGAGAATGTTGGTCGCCTATCAGAAGTGAGAAGGCTAGTCGCCTTTTCCTTCTGAGAATGCTTGCCGCCTTTCGGAAGTGAGAAGGCTAGTCGCCTTTTCCTTCTGAGAATGCTTGCCGCCTTTCGGAAGTGAGAAGGCTAGTCGCCTTTCGGGATGATGAAGATCTTCAAGTCCACGAAGGAGATCTTCAAGCGCCGAAGGAGAATTCCGCAAAAGTCTGCAAGGAGCTCTCCCGGGTCCAGAAGTCAAGGTCCTTTCAAATGAAGCCTTGGGGCTCCTTTTATAGCTTTGGCCGGGGGCGACCCGGTAATTTTGTCGTTGGTAGTTTCCATAAATGCCCAGTGGACGAATCATATTTTCCGATTTGGGGCACACAGATTGCCATTTTTCGTAAATGACCACCTTGCCCTTCGGGCAGTTTGGGCGGCTCGGGCAGTTCGGGCAGTTCCGTTGGAGGTGAAAAAGGCGACTGGCCGTTCCTGAAAAGTGAGACGCCTGAAAGACAAAAAGTGAGACGCCTGAAAGACAAAAAGTGAGAAGCCTGAAAGACAAAAAGTGAGACGCCTGAAAGACAAAAAGTGAGAAGCCTGAAAGACAAAAAGTGAGAATGCTCTGAACGCGCTCAGAAGCGTTCTGAGCGCGCAACGAACAGGGAAGTGCTTTGAACGCGCTTGGAGGCGTTCTGAGCGCGCGTGAGCGCGGAGGCGTTCTGAGCGCGGAGGCGCCCTGGGCAGTCGGCGGAGCGGGGAGTCGTCCCCCAAGGAGGAATTGGGATCCGACGCACCTGGCGAGGGGGCGCGAATTTGGCGGGGCCCCTTGCGAGCTCCCCTGCAGAAAAAGGCGAGGGGAGGGGGTCGGGCCGCACACTACGGGCGGCGTGGCTGAGTCGCACCCGGGGGGGGCGGCGTGGCCGCACCCCTAGAGGGGTGCGGGTGGGCCGCACCCCTTGAGGGGTGCGGCAGGGCCGCACCCCCAAGGGGGGTGCGGCTTGGCCGCACCCTCCAAGGAGTGCGGCTGGGCCGCACCCCCAAGGGGGGTGCGGCTTTGCCGCACCCCTTGAGGGGTGCGGCTTGGCCGCACCCCTTGAGGGGTGCGGCTCCGCGCGAGCCGCACCCCCAAGGGGGGTGCGGCTTGGCCGCACCCTCCAAGGAGTGCGGCTGGGCCGCACCCCCAAGGGGGGTGCGGCTTTGCCGCACCCCTTGAGGGGTGCGGCTTGGCCGCACCCCTTGAGGGGTGCGGCTCCGCGCGAGCCGCACCCTTAGGGGGGTGCGGGGCCATTCTCCCGCGACGGGGGGGCGCTGCCCGCGTGCTGCCGCGCGTGCGTGCGGTAGCGCACGCGATTGTGGTCTGCTCTCCGCGCGCTCTGTTTCTGGCGATTGGCGGCGGAAATGGCGGGTTCGGTTTCTTTGATTCGAGCGATTGCGTGTTGACCGCTGACCTAATCTCTCTTCAGCGGAGCTTCCTTTAGACGCACCCCAAGGCCTTTACGGGTGGTATAACATAAGCCCCCCAAACCTTCGGAGTCCGAGTTTCGGTGTGAGGAGTTCGGAGGTTTTAATTTTTCTGTGGTGGCTTTGATCATTGCTCTCTTTGTGGGGCCTTGGGTAGGAGTTGTCGTCGTAGGTAGAGCCCCTGATAGCGGACGAGTATGAGGTCTCCTTTCAGAGAGGCATTCAGAAGACCCTCCGCTTGATGGGGAGGAAGTTCGGATGCGACACCGCCGGCCTTGGAGCCGGAGATCTTTCTGGAGATGGCTACTCGGATGTAGCCGAGGACTGATGTTGTCTATCTTTCTCCTTCCTGCTTTTAGTTTTGTTGCTTGTTTGCGTGTTTGTCGGATGTGGCTGTATCTCTTTTATTGTATACATCATACTTGTTCATCTGCACGATCTTGTCGATCTGGTTGTTAGCACCTGTATAGTTTGATTATTTTCAAAATTACAGATGAGTATGCGCGGATCTGAGCCCGCGGCTTGTATACTAGTTGAAAAATTAGTATGCACGAGTCTGGCCCGCGGATTTTACATAATAAAATAGGTGCACGAGTCTGGCCCGCGGCTTTTACATAATAAAATAGGTGCACGAGTCTGGCCCGCGGCTTTTTTGCACGAGTCTGGCTCGCGGCTTTTTTGCGCGAGTCTGGCTCGCGGCTTGGCCGGTGAATAGAGTTTGTATTCAAACCGTGGGTGAACGCAAGGGGGCAGACCCCTACGTCACCGGAACTCGACGGCGGAGGAGAAGGGCGAACCTTCAATCGACGGCGGTGCAAAGTCCCCGGGGCAGGGCCCCGTTAGCTAGCGCACTACCTGGAGGCAGGTGCTATTCATTAGCGCACTGCCTTGAGGCAGGTGCTGTTCATTAGCGCACTGCCTTGAGGCAGGTGCTGTTCATTAGCGCACTGCCTTGAGGCAGGTGCTGTTCATTAGCGCACTGCCTTGAGGCAGGTGCTGTTCATTAGCGCACTGCCTGGAGGCAGGTGCTGTTCATTAGAGCACTTCCTTGAGGCAGGTGTTGTTCGTTAGCGCACTGCCTTGAGGCAGGTGCTGTTCGTTAGCGCACTGCCTTGAGGCAGGTGTTGTTCGTTAGCGCACTGCCTTGAGGCAGGTGCTGTTCGTTAGCGCACTGCCTTGAGGCAGGTGCTGTTCGTTAGCGCACTGCCTTGAGGCAGGTGCTGTTCGTTAGCGCACTGCCTTGAGGCAGGTGCTGTTCGTTAGCGCACTGCCTTGAGGCAGGTGCTGTTCGTTAGCGCACTGCCTTGAGGCAGGTGCTGTTCGTTAGCGCACTGCCTTGAGGCATGTGTTGTTCATTAGCGAGTGGACGTCTTTACGTAGTTTCGATGGCGCAAGATATGACATGCGTGAAATAGAACTTTAAAAACCCTTAGTCGTAGTGATAATTTACGCAATTTCTTCAGAAACAAAGTTGATAAAAACAAAGTTGACAGAATATTTCAGCGGCGCTGATAGAGCCCCGCTGATGGGTATGAAGCTTTCTCCTGGGATGACTGCCTTAAGGGTTGCTCCTGGTCCTTCCTGACAAGCCGCTAGCTGATCTCCTGCTAGCCGAATAGTCGCCTAGTCTCGTAGGAATTTCCCCAGTAGGCCTTGTTTGACGAGTTGCTCGATTTCATCCTTAAGCTTGGAGCAATTTTCCGTGTCATGTCCTTGTCCACGATGGAACTCACAATATTTTGTCTGGTCCCCTGAGTTTTAAGCGAGGGGTCTGGGCTTGCGGAGCGTCTGGTTGTCTTTGATTGCGTACAGTACGTTAGTCCTGGTAGTGTTCAGGGGAGTGTAGTCCTGATGTTGGCGAGATCCTCGGTCTCGGCTGGAGTTGTCGTAATGCTTGCTTTTCTTATTGGGAGTTGTCTGCGGCAGCGACTCCTCTTTCTTCCTCTTCGAGCTCCCCTAGAACTGCTGGCGGTGCGCTTCAATTGCCTCATCTGCTGCTATCTGGGCCTCGACTCGCTGAACGAGGTCAGGGTAGCTTGGTACGGTCTCTCTCATTAGAGCTGAGTAAAAGCCACTTGGGCGGAGTCCTCCAAGGAAGACTCCCCGTAAGAGCTCGGGATCGACTCCTGGGATCTGTCGAGCCTCCGTAGAGAAGCGTCGGAAGAAATCTTTGAGTGTTTCTCCGTCGTTTTGGCGGATCCCTGAGAGATGGGAGGGATCTCGGACATTTCTGCGGTTGGCGATGAATTGGTCCACGAACTGCTGCGTCATTTCTGCGAAGTTGTTGATAGCCCCATTCGGACGGTTCCGCTGACCGGGCTCTCACTAGCCGGCAGGGCAGGTTGACCCCTGAAAAGGCTATGTTATTTTCCCCTCGGACGGTTCCGCTGACCGAGCTCTCACTAGCCGGCAGGGCAGGTTGACCGCCCGGGAAGGCTATGTTCTTTTCCCCTCGGACGGTTCCGCTGACCGGGATCTCACTAGCCGGCAGGGCATGTTGACCTCCCAGGGAGGCTATGTTCCTTTCCCCTCGGACGGTTCCGCTGACCAGGCTATCACTAGCCGGCAGGGCAGGTTGACCTCCCGGGAAGGCTATGCTCTTTTCCCCTCGAACGGTTCCCCTGACCGGGCTCTCACTAGCCGGCAGGGCAGGTTGACCTCCCAGGGAGGCAATGTTCTTTTCCCCTCAGACGGTTCCACTGACTGGGCTCTCACTAGCCGGCAGGGCAGGTTGACCTCCCAGGGAGGCTATGTTCTTTTCCCCTCGGACGGTTCCACTGACCGGGCTCTCACTAGCCGGCAGGGCAGGTTGACCTCCCAGGGAGGCTATCTTCTTTTCCCCTCGGATGGTTCCGCTGACCGGGCTCTCACTAGCCGCCAGGGCAGGTTGACCTCCCAGGGAGGCAATGTTCTTTTCCCCTCGGATGGTTCTGCTGATCGGGCTCTCACTAGCCGGCAGGGCAGGTTGACCTCCTAGGGAGGCAATGTTCTTTTCCTCTCGGACGGTTCCGATGACCGGGCTCTCACTAGCCGGCAGGGCAGGTTGACCTCCCAGGGAGGCTAAGTTCTTTTCCCCTCAGACGGTTCTGCTGACCGGGCTCTCACTAGCCGGCAGGGCAGGTTGACCTCAAAGGGAGGCTATGTTCTTTTCCCCTCGGACAGTTCCGCTGATCGGGCTCTCACTAGCCGGCAGGGTAGGTTGACCTCCCAGGGAGGCTATGCTCTTTTACCCTCGGACGGTTCCGCTGACCGGGCTCTCACTAGCCGGCAGGGCAGGTTAACCTCCCAGGGAGGCCATGTTCTTTTCCCCTCGGACGGTTTCGCTGACCGGGCTCTCACTAGCCGGCAAGGCAGGTTGACCTCCCAGGGAGGCTATATTCTTTTCCCCTCGGACGGTTCCGCTGACCAGGCTCTCACTAGCCGGCAGGGCTGGTTGACCTCCCGAGAAGGCTATGTTCTTTTCCCCTCAGACGGTTCCGCTGACCGGGCTCTCACTAGCCGGCAGGGCAGGTTGACCTCCCAGGGAGGCTATGTTCTTTTCCCCTCAGACGGTTCCGCTGACCGGGCTCTCACCAGCCGGCAGGGCAGGTTGACCCCCGGAAAGGCTATGTTCTTTTCCCCTCGGACGGTTCTGCTCACTGGGCTCTCACTAGCCGGCAGGGCAGGTTGACCCCCGAAAAGGCTATGTTATTTTCCCCTCGGACGGTTCCGCTGACCGAGCTCTCACTAGCCGGCAGGGCAGGTTGACTGCCCGAGAAGGCTATGTTCTTTTCCCCTCGGACGGTTCCGCTGACCGGGATCTCACTAGCCGGCAGGGCAGGTTGACCTCCCAGGGAGGCTATGTTCCTTTCCCCTCGGACGGTTCCGCTGACCGGGCTATCACTAGCCGGCAGGGCAGGTTGACCTCCCGGGAAGGCTATGTTCTTTTCCCCTCGAACGGTTCCGCTGACCGGACTCTCACTAGCCGGCAAGGCAGGTTGACCTCCCGGGAAGGCTATGTTCTTTTCCCCTCGGACGGTTCCGCTGACCGGACTCTCACTAGCCCGCAGGGCAGGTTGACCTCCTAGGGAGGTTAAGTGTTTTTCCCCAACATGGCCCCGCTAGCCGGGCTATCACCAGTCGGCAGGGTGGCCCTCCCAGGAAAGCCTTAGTAAATTCTCACCATGACGAAGGGGAGTCTTCTCAATTTCTTTCGGCGCCACTCGTCGAATGTGCAGGGTTGGACTTTTCTTTCCAAGCGTGTACCTCGCTCAAAAAGAGCGGGGATTGTATACAACCCTGTATTCGCCGAGTGAGCCTCCAGATCCCATGAGATATTTTTGACATTATTTTTTAGTATGTGCCAAGGCAGGGAGAGAGGAGGGTGAGCGGTGGAGGTAGAGACCTCCCACTCACCCAACTCGTGCAGGAGGCGAGCAAGAGGGGGGGGGGGGGGTGGGGGGGGGGAGGGGGGCGAGCTCTTCTCTCCCCCGCTCCCAAGGAGGGGGCGAGTTCCTCTCGCCCCGCTCCCAACAAGGGGAGCGAGCTCCTCTCGCCCCCGCTCCCAAGGAAGGGGCGAGCTCCTATCGCCCCGCTCCCAGCAAGGGGGGCGAGCTCCTCTCTCCCCAACTCCCAAAGAGGGGGCGAGCTCCTCTCGCCCCCGCTCCTAAGGAGGGGGCGAGCTCCTCTCGCCCCGCTCCCACCAAGGGGGGCGAGATCCTCTCGCCCCCGCTCCCAACGAGGGGGCGAACTCCTCTCGCCCCGCTCCCAGCAAGGGGGGAGAGCTCCTCTTGCCCCCGCTCCCAAGGAGGGGGCGAGCTCCTCTCACCCCCGCTCCCAAGGAGGGGGCGAGCTCCTCTCACCCCCGCTCCCAAGGAGGGGGCGAGCTCTTCTCGCCCCGCTCCCAACAAGGGGGCGAGCTCCTCTCGCCCCCGCTCCCAAGGAGGGGGCGAGCTCCTCTCGCCCCCGCTCCCAAGGAGGGGGCGAGCTCCTCTCGCCCCGCTCCCAGCAAGGGGGGCGAGCTCCTCTCACCCCCGCTCCCAAGGATGGGGCGAGCTCCTCTCCCCCCGCCCCCATCAAGGGGAGGCGAGATCCCAGCAGGGGGCGAGCTCAGGAGGGAGGCACCCTTCCAGCTCGCCACGCCCCAACCTCGAAGAGAGGGGGTCGTCTGCGTTTAGCGCCTTGGAATGACGGGATTTGGCTATGGGCAGACCAATCTTGAGGCCATTTTGGTAATCTCGTAGGCCAGATTGTGGTTATTGACAGACCAAGTTCAAAATCCTATAAATAGGACCAAAGGGGCACCATTTGGAGGGACTTTTCTCTCGACTTCTCTTTTGACCTTCTCTCTCCCTTCGTTCCTTTGTTGGGCGGAGAGAGCCTCCAATGGCGCCCAAGCTTAGCATTGGCTTGGGAGGGGAAGCGCTCTAAGATCTTCCGGGTGTGTGGTGGGACCTCCTCGCTAAGCCCTTCGTCTTGTTCCTAGTTCCTTAGCCCCTTAGCCTAGAGCTCTCCCTTGGGAGGAGTAAGTGTTGGTCACCCCTCAACTTGTTGAGGGCCCGAACTCCACAGAGACTAAGTCTTGTTCTCAAGTCTTGGTTTCAACACTACCACTGATGTTTTATCATTTGATTTTGTTGAGCATTTTTGCCTTCATCAGACTCACGGAAACCAACCCATTTAACATCTTCGTCAGTGTTATCATCAAACTGTATGTCGTCATACTCAAATTCATTGTCCGCAAAATCATCACTAAAATTTGAATCATCTTCATCACTATCCTCTTCATCAAGATCCAGTATTTCCATATCCATAGGATAAGGATTTTCTTCCATATCATGGTCGATCATGCTAATGTCATCAGTTTCAACTACATCAACATATACATCGACTACTCACTCAAAACTACAGTGATTTAACAAATTTATTGCGTCTTCGTCAGTAACAATGAGAATCAAATGATAGCAATCTTTGAGGTCAGTTATATTACAGTAAAATCCTACACACCCTTGTTCACCCAATTGCATACTCATATCATGCAAATCTTTCAACAAAAACTCACAAGCATTGCAAAAATCAAAGTACGTAATATGATCAGGCATATACACAGTTCCATTAGATGTTATGAATGATCCAGAATGATGCATCCTGATAGTAAAGAACATATTTTCATTTTCTGTATCTACACAAACAAGTCATTACATAAATCAACGGTCGGGTGCACGAAACAAACACGGTAGATAGCATGAAAACATCATTACCATAAATCGAAGCTTGCAACGTAAAATCAGAACCATCCGTCACTCTCTGAATCCACACCATTGCAGATGATTTAAAATCTATAATAAATTAAAAAAAAAAGTTACCAAACATTCTTATTGTTATACCACCCGTAAAGGCCTTGGGGTGCGTCTAAAGGAAGCTCCGCTGAAGAGAGATGAGGTCAGCGGTCAACACGCAATCGCTCGAATCAAAGAAACCGAGCCCACCATTTCCGCCGCCAATCGCCAGAAACAGAGCGCGCGGAGAGCAGACCGCAATCGCGTGTGCTACCGCACGCACGCGCGGCAGCACGCGGGCAGCGCCCCCCCGTCGCGGGAGAACGGCCCCGCCGCACCCCCCTCAGGGTGCGGCTCGCGTGAAACCGCACCCCTCAAGGGGTGCGGCCAAGCCAAGCCGCACCCCTCAAGGGGTGCGGCTTGGCCGCACCCCTGGAGTTTTTAGCGAGGGGTCTGGGCTTGCGGAGCGTCTGGTTGTCTTTGATTGCGTACAGTACGTTAGTCCTGGTAGTGTTCAGGGGAGTGTAGTCCTGATGTTGGCGAGATCCTCGGTCTCGGCTGGAGTTGTCGTAATGCTTGCTTTTCTTATTGGGAGTTGTCTGCGGCAGCGACTCCTCTTTCTTCCTCTTCGAGCTCCCCTCGAACTGCTGGCGGTGCGCTTCAATTGCCTCATCTGCTGCTATCTGGGCCTCGACTCGCTGAACGAGGTCAGGGTAGCTTGGTACGGTCTCTCTCATTAGAGCTGAGTAAAAGCCACTTGGGCGGAGTCCTCCAAGGAAGACTCCCCGTAAGTGCTCGGGAGCGACTCCTGGGATCTGTCGAGCCTCCGTAGTGAAGCGTCGGAAGAAATATTTGAGTGTTTCTCCGTCGTTTTGGCGGATCCCTGAGAGATGGGAGGGATCTCGGACAATTCCGCGGTTGGCGATGAATTGGTCCACGAACTGCTGCGTCATTTCTGCGAAGTTGTTGATAGCCCCATTCGGCAGGGAGTGGAACCAAGTGCGCGCTTGCCCCTTCAAGGTTGCCGGGAACACCTGACAGAGGAGCTGATCAGGGGCGCTGTAAATCCTCATGATGGTGGTGAAGTGATTGACATATTCCAATGGGTCGTCCGTCCCGTCGAACGTCTCGATGTTGGGAAGCTTGAAGCCATTAGGAATTGGATGGGCTAAGACTTGAGGTGATAGCGGGGAGTCATGATGCGCGGGACGGCGGACGAGAGCGGCGTGTCGTCCTGCTCGGACATACTCTTCCTCTATCATGTTGCGTATCCCTTCCCGTGTAGCTCTTTCCACTGCTTGCTCAGGGGCAGCTCTTCCGTGGTGGTGGCGGCGGTGATCAGCTTCTGGGCCTCCAGCTGGTGGGCCAAGGTGAGCGGTACTTGCCGCATTGGAGAATCCTTCTGAAGCTTCGTCTTCTTGGACAGCCTCCCCATTCGGGGCATGATTCAGAGCCGGGGGCGGCGGTGCGTTCAAAGCTGGCGGTTGGTTCGGAACTTGAGGAGCCCCAAGATTCCTCACGAGGGCCAACATCTCAGCTTGATGTTCTTCGATCTGCTGCATGCGCACCTCCAAACCTGCTGCAGGTGCAGGCAGCGCCTCCTCTGCGGGAGGTGCATTGATAAGTGAGTGGGAGGGAGCTGGGTCGACGCGTCCTTCCGGCATCGATCCTTCAGTAGTGCGAGCACTCTTTCTTGCCATCGCAGTTGGCCTTCAAAGAGTTTTGGGAATGTTCCCACAGACGGCGCCAAACTGTTGCGGAACGCTTAGGGCTCTTGGTAGACCGGTCCACTTGAACCACCTTAGCTCGTGAGCGAACTAAGCGCGCAAACAGTCAATTAGAGATTTGCTGAGTACACAGGGAGTTTTTAACGTGGAAAACCCGGAAAGGGTAAAAAACCACGCGGCCGGAGCTGTGCCGACCAAACTTCACTATCTTCTGGGGGTTACAACTTGGAAACTAGAACTTGAGCGCGACAGGCCGCTGCTCGTTACAATATTTAGAGAGAGAGAGAGAACGAGCTCCGAGGGTGACAGGCCACCTCTCGGAAAAACTAAGTCTTTTTCTCTTCTGAGAATGCTAGTCGCCTTTCGGAAGTGAGACGGCTAGTCGCCTTTTCCTTCTGAGAATGTTGGTCGCCTATCAAAAGTGAGAAGGCTAGTCGCCTTTTCCTTCTGAGAATGCTTGTTGCCTTTCGGAAGTGAGAAGGCTAGTCGCCTTTCGGAAGTGAGACGGCTAGTCGCCTTTTCCTTCTGAGAATGTTGGTCGCCTATCGGAAGTGAGAAGGTTAGTCGCCTTTTCCTTCTGAGAATGCTTGTCGCCTTTCGGAAGTGAGAAGGCTAGTCGCCTTTTCCTTCTGAGAATGCTTGCCGCCTTTCGGAAGTGAGAAGGCTAGTCGCCTTTCAGAAGTGAGACGGCTAGTCGCCTTTTCCTTCTGAGAATGTTGGTCGCCTATCGGAAGTGAGAAGGCTAGTCGCCTTTTCCTTCTGAGAATGCTTGTCGCCTTTCGGAAGTGAGAAGGCTAGTCGCCTTTTCCTTCTGAGAATGCTTGCCGCCTTTCAGAAGTGAGAAGGCTAGTCGCCTTTCGGGATGATGAAGATTTTCAAGTCCACGAAGGAGATCTTCAAGCGCCGAAGGAGAATTCCGCAAAAGTCTGCAAGGAGCTCTCCCGGGTCCAGAAGTCAAGGTCCTTCCAAATGAAGCCTTGGGGCTCCTTTTATAGCTTTGGCCGGGGGCGACCCGGTAATTTTGTCGTTGGTAGTTTCCATAAATGCCTAGTGGACGAATCATATTTTCCGATTTGGGGCACACGGATTGCCATTTTTCGTAAATGACCACCTTGCCCTTCGGGCAGTTTGGGCGGCTCGGGCAGTTCGGGCAGTTCCGTTGGAGGTGAAAAAGGCGACTGGCCATTTCTGAAAAGTGAGACGCCTGAAAGACAAAAAGTGAGACGCCTGAAAGACAAAAAGTGAGAAGCCTGAAAGACAAAAAGTGAGACGCCTGAAAGACAAAAAGTGAGAAGCCTGAAAGACAAAAAGTGAGAATGCTCTGAACGCGCTCAGAAGCGTTCTGAGCGCGCAACGAACAGGGAAGTGCTTTGAACGCGCTTGGAGGCGTTCTGAGCGCGCGTGAGCGCGGAGGCGTTCTGAGCGCGGAGGCGCCCTGGGCAGTCGGCGGAGCGGGGAGTCATCCCCCAAGGAGGAATTGGGATCCGACGCACCTGGCGAGGGGGCGCGAATACGGCGGGGCCCCTTGCGAGCTCCCCTGCAGAAAAAGGCGAGGGGAGGGGGCCGAGCCGCACACTACGGGCGGCGCGGCTGAGTCGCACCCGAGGGGGGGGGGGGTGCGGGTGGGCCGCACCCCTTGAGGGGTGCGGTAGGGCTGCACCCCTTGAGGGGTGCGGCTGGGCCGCACCCCCAAGGGGGGTGCGGCTTGGCCGCACCCTCCAGGGGTGCGGCTGGGCCGCACCCCCTAGGGGGGTGCGGCTTGGCCGCACCCCCAAGGGGGGTGCGGCGTGGCCGCACCCCTTGAGGGGTGCAGCTTGGCTTGGCCGCACCCCTTGAGGGGTGCGGCTCCGTGCGAGCTGCACCCTGAGGGGGGTGCGGCGGGGCCGTTCTCCCGCGACGGGGGGCGCTGCCCGCGTGCTGCCGCGCGTGCGTGCGGTAGCACACGCGATTGCGGTCTGCTCTCCGCGCGCTCTATTTCTGGCGATTGGCGGCGGAAATGGTGGGCTCGGTTTCTTTGATTCGAGCGATTGCGTGTTGACCGCTGACCTCATCTCTTTTCAGCGGAGCTTCCTTTAGACGCACCCCAAGGCCTTTACGGGTGGTATAACAATAAGAATGTTTGGTAACTTTTTTTTTTAATTTATTATAGATTTTAAATCATCTGCAATGGTGTGGATTCAGAGAGTGACGGATGTTTCTGATTTTACGTTGCAAGCTTCGATTTATGGTAATGATGTTTTCATGCTATCTACCGTGTTTGTTTCGTGCACCCGACCGTTGATTTATGTAATGACTTGTTTGTGTAGATACAGAAAATGAAAATATGTTCTTCACTATCAGGATGCATCATTCTGGATCATTCATAACATCTAATGGAACTGTGTATATGCCTGATCATATTACGTACTTTGATTTTTGCAATGCTTGTGAGTTTTTGTTGAAAGATTTGCATGATATGAGTATGCAATTGGGTGAACAAGGGTGTGTAGGATTTTACTGTAATATAACTGACCTCAAAGATTGCTATCATTTGATTCTCATTGTTACTGACGAAGACGCAATAAATTTGTTAAATCACTGTAGTTTTGAGTGAGTAGTCGATGTATATGTTGATGTAGTTGAAACTGATGACATTAGCATGATCGACCATGATATGGAAGAAAATCCTTATCCTATGGATATGGAAATACTGGATCTTGATGAAGAGGATAGTGATGAAGATGATTCAAATTTTAGTGATGATTTTGCGGACAATGAATTTGAGTATGACGACATACAGTTTGATGATAACACTGACGAAGATGTTAAATGGGTTGGTTTCTGTGAGTCTGATGAAGGCAAAAATGCTCAACAAAATCAAATGATAAAACATCAGTGGTAGTGTTGAAACCAAGACTTGAGAACAAGACTTAGTCTCTGTGGAGTTCGGGCCCTCAACAAGTTGAGGGGTGACCAACACTTACTCCTCCCAAGGGAGAGCTCTAGGCTAAGGGGCTAAGGAACTAGGAACAAGACGAAGGGCTTAGCGAGGAGGTCCCACCACACACCCGGAAGATCTTAGAGCGCTTCCCCTCCCAAGCCAATGCTAAGCTTGGGCGCCATTGGAGGCTCTCTCCGCCCAACAAAGGAACGAAGGGAGAGAGAAGGTCAAAAGAGAAGTCCAGAGAAAAGTCCCTCCAAATGGTGCCCCTTTGGTCCTATTTATAGGATTTTGAACTTGGTCTGTCAATAAACACAATCTGGCCTACGAGATTACCAAAATGGCCTCAAGATTGGTCTGCCCATAGCCAAATCTCGTCATTCCAAGGCGCTAAATGCAGACCACCCCCTCTCTTCGGGGTTGGGGCGTGGCGAGCTGGAAGGGTGCCTCCCTCCTGAGCTCGCCCCCTGCTGGGATCTCGCCTCCCCTTGATGGGGGCGGGGGGGGGGGGGGGAGAGGAGCTCGCCCCATCCTTGGGAGCGGGGGCGAGAGGAGCTCGCCCCCCTTGTTGGGAGCGGGGCGAGAGGAGCTCGCCCCCTCCTTGGGAGCGGGGGCGAGAGGAGCTCGCCCCATCCTTGGGAGCGGGGCGAGAGGAGCTCGCCCCCTCCTTGGGAGCGGGGGCGAGAGGAGCTCGCCCCCTCCTTGGGAGCGGGGGCGAGAGGAGCTCGCCCCCTTGCTGGGAGCGGGGCGAGAAGAGCTCGCCCCCTCCTTGGGAGCGGGGGTGAGAGGAGCTCGCCCCCTCCTTGGGAGCGGGGGCGAGAGGAGCTCGCCCCCCTTGCTGGGAGCGGGGCGAGAGGAGTTCACCCCCTCGTTGGGAGCGGGGGCGAGAGGATCTCGCCCCCCTTAGTGGGAGCGGGGCGAGAGGAGCTCGCCCCCTCCTTAGGAGCGGGGGGCGAGAGGAGCTCGCCCCCTCTTTGGGAGTTGGGGAGAGAGGAGCTCGCCCCCCTTGCTGGGAGCGGGGCGATAGGAGCTCGCCCCTTCCTTGGGAGCGGGGGCGAGAGGAGCTCGCTCCCCTTGTTGGGAGCGGGGCGAGAGGAACTCGCCCCCTCCTTGGGAGCGGGGGAGAGAAGAGCTCGCCCCCCTCCCCCCCCCCCCCCCCCACCCCCCCCCTCTTGCTCGCCTCCTGCACGAGTTGGGTGAGTGGGAGGTCTCTACCTCCACCGCTCACCCTCCTCTCTCCCTGCCTTGGCACATACTAAAAAATAATGTCAAAAATATCTCATGGGATCTGGAGGCTCACTCGGCGAATACAGGGTTGTATACAATCCCCGCTCTTTTTGAGCGAGGTACACGCTTGGAAAGAAAAGTCCAACCCTTCACATTCGACGAGTGGCGCCGAAAGAAATTGAGAAGACTCCCCTTCGTCATGGTGAGAATTTACTAAGGCTTTCCTGGGAGGGCCACCCTGCCGACTGGTGATAGCCCGGCTAGCGGGGCCATGTTGGGGGAAAACACTTAACCTCCCTAGGAGGTCAACCTGCCCTGCGGGCTAGTGAGAGTCCGGTCAGCGGAACCGTCCGAGGGGAAAATAACATAGCCTTTTCGGGGGTCAACCTGCCCTGCCGGCTAGTGAGAGCCCGGTCAGCGGAACCGTCCGAGGGGAAAAGAACATAGCCTTTCCGGGGGTCAACCTGCCCTGCCGGCTAGTGAGAGCCCGGTCAGCGGAACCGTCTGAGGGGAAAAGAACATAGCCTCCCTGGGAGGTCAACCTGCCCTGCCGGCTAGTGAGAGCCCGGTCAGCGGAACCGTCCGAGGGGAAAAGAACATAGCCTTCTCGGGAGGTCAACCAGCCCTGCCGGCTAGTGAGAGTCTGGTCAGCGGAACCGTCCGAGGGGAAAAGAACATAGCCTCCCTGGGAGGTCAACCTGCCTTGCCGGCTAGTGAGAGCCCGGTCAGCGAAACCGTCCGAGGGGAAAAGAACATGGCCTCCCTGGGAGGTCAACCTGCCCTGCCGGCTAGTGAGAGCCCGGTCAGCAGAACCGTCCGAGGGTAAAAGAGCATAGCCTCCCTGGGAGGTCAACCTACCCTGCCGGCTAGTGAGAGCCCGATCAGCGGAACTGTCCGAGGGGAAAAGAACATAGCCTCCCTTTGAGGTCAACCTGCCCTGCCGGCTAGTGAGAGCCCGGTCAGCAGAACCGTCTGAGGGGAAAAGAACTTAGCCTCCCTGGGAGGTCAACCTGCCCTGTCGGCTAGTGAGAGCCCGGTCAGCGGAACCGTCCGAGAGGAAAAGAACATTGCCTCCCTAGGAGGTCAACCTGCCCTGCCGGCTAGTGAGAGCCCGATCAGCAGAACCATCCAAGGGGAAAAGAACATTGCCTCCCTGGGAGGTCAACCTGCCCTGGCGGCTAGTGAGAGCCCGGTCAGCGGAACCGTCCGAGGGGAAAAGAAGATAGCCTCCCTGGGAGGTCAACCTGCCCTGCCGGCTAGTGAGAGCCCGGTCAGTGGAACCGTCCGAGGGGAAAAGAACATAGCCTCCCTGGGAGGTCAACCTGCCCTGCCGGCTAGTGAGAGCCTAGTCAGCGGAACCGTCTGAGGGGAAAAGAACATTGCCTCCCTGGGAGGTCAACCTGCCCTGCCGGCTAGTGAGAGCCCGGTCAGCGGAATCGTCCGAGGGGAAGAGAACTTTGCCTCCCTAGGAGGTCAACCTGCCCTGCCGGCTAGTGAGAGCCCGGTCAGCGGAACCGTCCGAGGGGAAGAGTACTTTGTCTCCCTGGGAGGTCAACCTGCACTGTCGGCTAGTGAGAGCCCGGTCAGCGGAACCGTCTGAGGGGAAAAGAACATAGCCTCCCTGGGAGGTCAACCTTCCCCGCCGGCTAGTGAGAGCCCGGTCAGCGGAACCGTCTGAGGGGAAAAGAACATTGCCTCCTTGGGAGGTCAACCTGCCCTGCCGGCTATTGAGAGCCCGGTCAGCGGAACCATCCGAGGGAAAAAGAACATAGCCTTCCTGGGAGGTCAACCTGCCCTGCCGGCTAGTGAGAGCCCGGTCGGCGGAACCGTCCGAGGGAAAAAACACTTAGAAAAACTTTTATTACATTAGTCATCCGGTTACATGCAAGAAAAACTATGGAAATAAACCATCATACTACATGGATTTAAAGAAACTGCTAAGCACGGAGACCGGAACTTCGACTTCTACTCCCAGGCATGGTCCTCCTCGACCTCCTCTGGTTGCTGACGTTGCGACTTCGGACGCCTTGCCTCCCTCATTTCCAAGAACTCGGGGCAGGTGGATGTCGCGTGACCCTCCCCATCGTGGAAGTCACAATAGGGTAGCTCCACCCGGACGCCCCCTCTTCCTCCCATACGATTTCTTCTTCTTTTGTGGCTGATCGCCATGGTTTGCTGGGGTGGTGAAGAGGGTGCCTTCGGTCTCTGCCTCCACCCTGGGAGGTCGGGCCCCTCTCCCTGGAAGTTTTCCTCCTCTTGGTCGAACTTCCTCTTGGGAGCCCCTACCCTCCCCCCTGCTATCTTGCCTCTGGCTCACTTAGCTTGGCCAACCTTCTCGCGAACTCCGGGTTGGCCTCTTCACTCTCAACTTCTTCCGCCACCCTTTCCATCAACTCCTCAAAAGACAAAGGAGCTCTCCTCTTGAGGTCCCTCTTGAAGAATCCCCCCAGCAGCCCCACGATGAAAGCGAGCTAGAGGGTATAGCCTGGCACCTCTTGGGTGTGGAGAACCTCCTCCTAGAACCTGTCAACATAGTGAGCCAGTGACTCCTCTGGCTCTTGCTTGATCTTGAAAAGTGCTTCGGCATCTTTCTTCCTCTTCCTTGATGTCGAGAAGCGTAGGAGGAAAACTCGATGCAAGTCTTCGAAGGCATAGATGGATCCCGCAGGGAGCTGGTGGAACCAATCTCTAGCCTTCTCCTTCAGAGTTGTCGCGAAGAGTCGACACTTGAAAGCGTCCGTCATGGGCCTGATGGAGACCATGTCCTCAAACCACTGCAGGTGCAGGACGGGGTCATCCTTGTCGGAGTAGTGAGACATCTCCGGCCCCTTGAACCCCTCTGGAACTGGGGCTGAAAGGATCAACTCACAAAAGGGATTTCTCTCGCTCGCCCCCCTCTAGGGCTGGGCGAGTGGGGGAATGACACTTCCCCACTCGCCCCATTGGGGCTGGGCGAGTGGTGGCGCATCCCCACTCGCCCCCTTGGGGCTGGGCGAGTGGGGGCCTGGCGCCTCCCCACTCGCCCCCTTGGGGCTGGGCGAGTGGGGGTCTGGGACCTCCCCACTCGCCCCCTTGGGGCTGGGCGAGTGGGGGTCTGGGACCTCCCCACTCGCCCCCTTGGGGCTGGGCGAGTGGGGGCCTGGTGTGAGGCCCCCAATTGGACCCCACATACATCTGTATCTAAGCTATGTTTATAACATGTGTCCCAGGTTGAAGTGCGGCTAGTGAATACAAAATAAAAACACATTATAATAAATTTACTTTCATACCTTGCATTATTCGCTGAATCTTTCCTGTCCTACCATAATTGGTTCTTTTGGCTTTTCGTATCCAAAGTCATGTCTGTTACCTATAAAATTTGACGACGGTCTTAGTCATAAAAATATGACTAAGTGAGGATATACCTCTTTCATTGTTATATACAATTAGAAAAACTTATGCATTTCTAAACATATTTTTCATACTAACCGGTGTTCTGTCTCAATAGTAAACTTATGAAGCATATAACTATATGAACATGTTAGTACCAGTATAACAGTATGAGCAGTATAAGATCATAACCATATCATGTACCAATGTAACATTAAAGCAGTGTATCCGTATAAGTAATAAATCCATGTATCAATATATCAGTGTATACAATAATTCCATGTATCAGTATGTCTACATCAGTGTATCAGTATATCAGTTTCTCTGTATATCAGTATATCGGTATTTCTATGTATTAGTATCTGTGAAATAACATAATAACTCTAGAAACATGTCGGTAATCATAAACAGTATAAGCAATTATGAAACATTAGCATTCATATAAGTTATGGAACATGTAAGCAGTGTCAGTACGTAACATCATATCAGTTTTCATGTTTATAAGCATTTATCAATGTACCCGTGTAACCCTTTAAATCAGTATTTCTATGAATGTTTCGTTCCTTAGGTAATATTAAGGGCGATTTGAATCCTTTTTCCTCTTTCCTTTACATGACTCATCATGTTTCATTCATTGGTGCCCACCCCGAAGGGTCGTCATGTTCCAAAACCAGTACAGTCAACCCGCGTTTATGCCTTTCGGCTCGACTGGTTTGGTAATTCATCATATTCATATCATTCATGTGCATGCAGTTCAAGTCGCCCATAATATAACCTCGTGTCGACACGTTTACATAACTTGTGAGTTATTCATTTTATATCCCCTCAAAAATAATTCGCTTGTTTGCCTTTGTCAGGGCCATACATTATAGCGACATTAAGTATCAGTGATATGCATTTAACATTCAGTATAATAAGAATGCATACGTAAAAAGAAAGTAAATCAATAAAGCTTAAATGAAACAGGTAGCTCTCACCATCAGTAATTCAAGTCATTGCCATGTCTATATGGAGGTGTCATCCTTCGCGGTATCTGTATAGGAATCGTATGATTTAGGGTCATTTATATCGAGGTTGCACCTTGCTATAGCGACAATATTGGTTATTATGTTGACATCATTTGGTAGCATTTAACCAGCCCTTAACCATAAAAGAGACAAGTTCAAATCAATGATAACCTCATTCAACCCACTGTTTTAACCAATTAACACCCAATATAGACTCACAGTAACCGGCCTAAGATCAAAGCAAAGCTCAAAATAGTAGAAAAAAATATAGAATTGCTTGGCCCAAATGATAATGATAACTGTCCAGCCAAGAGAAAACCATATAGCAGCTTCCCCATATAAACTTCATGAACTGATTTGTAACATATTTCATGCTAACCTCTTACCACTTAATTTCCCATTTGTGCTCCTACATCAGCACTCTCATTGGTCAAGCCAACCCAATTAAAACCCCTAAAAAGAAAAGCATATGCAGTGAACCAATTGGTTCAGTCATCCAAAACTCACTCCCCTAATATATATAATATAAGAGGGCAGCAGATATAATATCTCCACTTTAACTATTAGGTTACCAACCGGCCAATTTGAACAAGAGAGCCAGCATAATGGAATATCCCCATTAGGATTTTCTAACTTGGCCGGCCAATTTGGCCATTAAATCCAGAAAACCCCCGGTAAACCCAACCAAAGCATGCACAGGTAAGCCAAATCAGTTCAAAACCCTCTTTTTAAACCAATGTAAAGCAGCAACTGGATAGAGGGAATTGAAGAAATAACAACAATGAATCCCCCCAACTAAACCATATAGCTTTTCTATCGAACCTTGGCAATCTAAATCAATAGCAGGAGAGGGCCCAAAACCCTCAATTAACCAAATCAAAGCAAAACCCTATCAAAACATCATGCCAATAATAGGGAACCAACATAGCTGTCAGCCAGGAGGAAACAACTAGGAAACCCCTCAAAATCCCTAGAGGAGTCAATAATCAAAACTAGGAAACCCTAACTCTTATCTTTTTTTTTATATCAGTTGCTAGCAAGAACATAAAAGGGCATCTATTAAGAAAGAGGGAGGAGAGCTCACCGTAAGAAGTATCAGTACAAACAGCCGGCCACTCTATTTCCAGCCAACCGAGAGCAGCAGGAGCAACAACAATAGTACACGAGAGCAGCACTAAATCTCCCAGAAGAGCCGCTTTAAGGAGCAGCAAGGAGAGGGACAGCCGAACCCTAATTAATCTCAGCTCGACAAGTCTCCAGGAGGAGGAAGATGCAGTATCGGGATAGATCCAGTAAACAATTACAATATAAGAGCTGAAATCCACCGCCTAAGCCACCGCCTAACCCTCCAGCATTTTTATTTCTTCCTATTGGCACACCAAAATGTCTATTAGCACACCAATGTGCATAACTTTCAAGAACTGGTATATTTATAAGTCTCCCAGCAACATAAATGTTACCCAACCACATAGTCTAAACATGTAAGCTATATTTTCATATTTTTATACAATGTCAATAACTTGAAAGCACAATTCATTGCGATGGACAAGATTCACACTGATTTTATATTTTCATAATAGGGGACGAACTTTTTATTTCATTTATTATTCATTTTGGGTCACTTCACATTTGGGTCGTTACAAATTCTTCCCCTCTTATAGGAATTTTTCGTCCTCGAAAATAGAACACATTATCAATTTATATTATTTATTTTTCCTTGCATTCAAACCTTTGCTCGCTTTCCCGTGTTCCGAACTCCTAGAATTAAAGCGATTGACAAACCGCCACAATGAACAAGAAACGAATTTTTTCCATGAAACATGTACATTTGTCAATAAAACATTGTCGTGAAACACTATCATATTTCTTTCTTCGTTCACTGTTTGGACATTTCTCTTTAGCCGTATCTCAAATGATATCTTACTTTTTACGTTCACAGAATATTGACGGTTTACCTTATCATTTGCAACTACTCGTAAACCCTAACATGATATGCACGTTGTGATCTCTCATGTTACCAGTTTACCTGCGCCCATGTCATCACTCATTATTATTCTCGTTCCTTGCAGAAAATTTAAATTTTCAAGTTTTCTATAATATTACATAGTGTATCTGTATAATCAATTGGCTTTTTATCTTGTCTTCTTTACATACTTTGTTTATCATATTTTCATGCTCATTCACAATTCATTTACTTGTTATGTCAATTCCTTCCTATATCAATCAATGCATATGTCAATTACTTCTTATGTCATTTCCTTCCTATGCACCTGTCAGATGTTCATTAGTCATAATCATATACCACACTTTTCAACTTCTTAAACTTTTTGTGGATTAAGAGTTAAATTTTTACCATGTTGTAATTCTTTATCTTGTTTCTTTTCCTTCATCTTTTTAACATTATCTTTGTAACACCCCTTTCAAATCCATATAACATATCAATGATTCGGCTGAAATCCAAGATATATTATATAGAGTGAAAGTGAAATTACAATTCATTATAGTCTTTACTTTGCTTATTCATTTCCTTCAATGTTACATACCCATCATAACATTCTCCTTTTTGTCTTAGCAATAAGTATTTCATGATCTTTATTTATAATTCATATGGTCTTCATAGCTTTTACATCGAATGTCGTTATTTAAACTTACTACGGATATTTAAGCGGACTTATATTGAAAACAATCGTGTCTTTTATCTGTGCATTCTTCATTCACTCGTTCACTTTCATATATTATTTTTCCTTTACTATGATGCAACATAAATATAAGACCTTTTTCATTTTAATCAAAGAATTTGCAACGGTTGGTCATCTTATTTTAAAATAGAGAGGTTTTTCATCTCTGCTACTCTTCATATACCTGTACCATCAAGGTTATATGTTTATCTAGGTGAAAATATATTTTCTACTCATTTGAAGTTTTAAGTTAAACATCATAGATATCATCTTTTTATTGCAAACATTATATTAGTAGCTCCATATTATGGGTCGGATCATTTTTCTCTAGCATATTTTACGTCCTAAATGATACCACTGGAACAGGAACCATTAGTAGCTTTTCCTTCAACGACATTTCCATTTAGTTCTTCAATATATGTTGATATTTGTCATTCCATCGAAACATAATATCTTTTCGATCTGAAATTAAATTAACCCAACAATTTCTTGTTTCATTTACCATCATACATTTTTGAACTTAACGACACCCTTCTCTCTTCACACATCAATGTTTTCTTTTCATCCTCCGTTTTAGTTATCATATTCATTTCATGCTTGTCATTATCCTTACTTGTTATAGTCGAATGATTTCATTTTTGAAAGGAACCTATTTTAACACTAATTTTAGCTTTAGGGAATCCTTCCTTTTGGGTATTGTTGTTAGATAGATTTAAGTTAAAGCTTCTAACACAACTGACATGCACATTAATGTTTCAGTCTTAACATGTCGCATTCTTATAAATTTGCTTTGCGAAGATACTACTTGTTTAAACATATGTAAGAAATATTTCTTGGAAAACATATTTTTCGCCAATATTGCTAATGGTCTAAATGATGCAACCGGTCATGTCGGACTTTTAGTTCAACTTTAATTTGGAGCTAAATCCTTTTTGCCTATATGGGCACCATAATTATAGGCACAATACTCCTCGATATTGTTTCATATTTCATCGCATCAAAATTTCTTACTATAACACCATAAACTGAAATTCATAGGTTTACCGAATCCATATCCACTACTTTGAGTCATGAAAATACATTTGATATATACATTCATTTTGTCGTTATGATAGTCGAAATTTTATAACATTCACTTCATCTTTGCTGGAATACAATTCCATATATAAAGAATCTGTTTCTTACTTAGAATTACTCTAAGGGTACAATCAAAGGCACCATCATATATCTATTATCCTTTTCATCAAACATAATCAGTTTATGGTTCAACTTAAGTAGACAACTTAGCACGTTCTTCACATTTTTTATGTTGACATAAAGCTAGGGTTCTTATTGGTTAAGACATCATTTACTTTTAATAGAAACAAGTCGTTACTATGTTGTCTTGTCTGCTTTACACACCTTAATTATCATATTTCCTTGTCATATCGCTATTTCATACTTCCCATGTCGTTTACTCGAAGCACAACTAGGACTAGTATTATTCATATATCCTGCGTCGAATGTTTCAATCTTTGATTATCCTATCATGCTCTCTTTGTAACCCTTCTTTCAGAACGACCTATAACATATTTCATTTTCCTTTAGCCTCGTATTTTTATATTCACATTGTGATCGTTTTCTCTATATATGTTTGAGTAACACATTTCAAAACTATGTATGTCATATAAGCTAAAGGTACACTTCCTTTGCCACTGTTTAGTCTTGCCATTGCAAAAATCTCAAAACTTTCATAGTAAAAAGCGTTATTTTACTTTTCTACGGATGTTTAGCAATGTCGCCATGGAAAAGAAACAGTTGTCTCTTGTTAGAAAATTAGAGCCCATCATTTGTACACCCTTCGTTACGTATTCATCTATTTTACATATCTCATTTATGCTTAGCATAATCGTTTACCTATCGCAAACAATACTAAGACATCTTTTTGGAAACATTTTGGATTGACTCGTGCAATCATAACAATATCAATATCTACTTGAATTCATTTCGCTTTATGTGATTTCTATCCTTTCATGAACTCCTTCTAAAACCCTTTAACATAATTTGATTTAGACAGATTCTGAATAACTAGATTCAATAAGCGATTTTCTCACCACCATATCATGTGTACTTATTCAGTACTCACTATAACCAAACCTCTTCGAAACCTGGCTCTGATACCAAATTGTGAGGCCCCCAATTGGACCCCACATACATCTGTATCTAAGCTATGTTTATAAGATGTGTCCCAGGTTGAAGTGCGGCTAGTGAATACAAAATAAAAACACATAATAATAAATTTACTTTCATACCTTGCATTATTCGCTGAATCTTTCCTGTCCTACCATAATTTATTCTTTTGGTTTTTCATATCCAAAGTCATGTCCGTTACCTACAAAATTTGACGACGGGCTTAGTCATAAAAATATGACTAAGTGAGGATATACCTCTTTCATTGATATATACAATTAGAAAAACTTATGCATTTCTAAACATATTTTTCATACTAACCGGTGTTCTGTCTCAGTAGTAAACTTATGAAGCATATAACTATATGAACATGTTAGTACCAGTATAACAGTATGAGCAGTATAAGATCATAACCATATCATGTACCAATGTAACATTAAAGCAGTGTATCCGTATAAGCAATAAATCCATGTATCAGTATATCAGTGTATACAATAATTCCATGTATCAGTATGTCTACATCAGTGTATCAGTATATCAGTGTCTCTGTATATCAGTATATCGGTATTTCTATGTATTAGTAACTGTGAAAGAACATAATAACTGTAGGAACATGTCGGTAATCATAAACAATATAAGCAGTTATGAAACATTAACATTCATATAAGTTATGGAACATGCAAGCAGTGTCAGTACGTCGCATCATATCAGTTTTCATGTTTATAAGCATTTATCAATGTACCCGTGTAACCCTTTAAATCAGTATTTCTATGAATGTTTCATTCCTTAGGTAATATTAAGGGCAATTTGAATCATTTTTCCTCTTTTCTTTACATGACTCATCATGTTTCATTCATTGGGGCCCACCCCGAAGGGTCATCATGTTCCAAAACCAGTACGGTCAACCCGCGTTTATGCCTTTCGGCTCGACTGGTTTGGCAATTCATCATATTCATATCATTCATGTGCATGCAGTTCAAGTCGCCCATAATATAACCTCGTGTCGACACGTTTACATAACTTGTGAGTTATTCATTTTATATCCCCTCAGAAATAATTCGCTTGTTTGCCTTTATCAGGGCCATACATTATAGCGACATTAAGTATCAGTGATATTCATTTAACATTCAGTATAATAAGAATGCATACGTAAAAAGAAAGTAAAACAATAAAGCTTAAATGAAACAGGTAGCTCTCACCATCAGTAATTCAAGTCATTGTCATGTCTATATGGAGGTGTCATCCTTCGCGGTATCTGTATAGGAATCGTATGATTTAAGGTCATTTATATCGAGGTTGCACCTTGCTATAGCGACAATATTGGTTATTATGTTGACATCATTTGGTAGCATTTAACCAACCTTTAACCATAAAAGAGACAAGTTCAAATCAATGATAACCTCATTCAACCCACTGTTTTAACCAATTAACACCCAATATAGACTCACAGTAACCGGCCTAAGATCAAAGCAAAGCTCAAAATAGTAGAAAAAATATAGAATTGCTTGGCCCAAATGATAATGATAACTGTCCAGCCAAAAGAAAACCATATAGTAGCTTCCCCATATAAACTTCATGAACTGATTTGTAACATATTTCATGCCAACCTCTTACCACTTAATTTCCCATTTGTGCTCATACATCAGCACTCTCATTGGTCAAGCCAACCCAATTAAAACCCCTAAAAAGAAAAGCATATGCACTGAACCAATTGGTTCAGTCATCCAAAACTCACTCCCCTAATATATATAATATAAGAGGGGCAGCAGATATAATATCTCCACTTTAACTATTAGGTTACCAATCGGCCAATTTGAACAAGAGAGCCAGCATAATGGAATATCCCCATTAGGATTTTCTAACTTGGCCGGCCAATTTGGCCATTAAATCCAGAAAACTCCCGGTAAACCCAACCAAAGCATGCACAGGTAAGCCAAATCAGTTCAAAACCCTCTTTTTAAACCAATGTAAAGCAGCAACTGGATATAGGGAATTGAAGAAATAACAACAATGAATCCCCCCAACTAAACCATATAGCTTTTCTATCCAACCTTGGCAATCTAAATCAATAGCAGGAAAGGGCCCAAAACCCTCAATTAACCAAATAAAAGCAAAACCCTATCAAAACATCATGCCAATAATAGGGAACCAACATAGCTGCCAGCCAGGAGGAAACAACTAGGAAACCCCTCAAAATCACTAGAGGAGTCAATAATCAAAACTAGGAAACTCTAACTCTTATCTTTTTTTATATCAGTTGCTAGCAAGAACATAAAAGGGCATCTATTAAGAAAGAGGGAGGAGAGCTCACCGTAAGAAGTATCAGTACAAACAGCCGACCACTCTATTTCCAGCCAACCGAGAGCAGCAGGAGCAACAACAATAGTACACGAGAGCAACACTAAATCTCCCAGAAGAGCCGCTTTAAGGAGCAGCAAGGAGAGGGACAGTCGAACCCTAGTTATTCTCAGCTCGACAAGTCTCCAGGAGGCGGAAGATGCAGTATCGGGATAGATCCAGTAAACAATTACAATATAAGAGCTGAAATCCACCGCCTAAGCCACCGCCTAGCCCTCCAACATTTTTATTTCTTTCTATTGGCACACCAAAATGGCTATTAGCACACCAATGTGCATAACTTTCAAGAACTGGTATATTTATAAGTCTCCCAGCAACATAAATGTTACCCAACCACATAGCCTAAACATGTAAGCTATATTTTCATATTTTTATACAATGTCAATAACTTGAAAGCACAATTCATTGCGATGGACAAGATTCACACTGATTTTATATTTTCATCATAGGGGACGAACTTTTTATTTCATTTATTATTCATTTTGGGTCACTTCACATTTGGGTCGTTACACCTGGCACCTCCCCACTCGCCCCCTCCTAGGGGACTGGGTGAGTGGGGGCCGAAAGCCTCCCCACTCCCCCCCACTGGCACATCCTTCCTGGATTGTTGGCCGAGAGGGCTCTCGCCCACTTGCTGAGGCGAGACCTCCGGACCACTTCCTCTCCTGCTTTCGCCTATCGTGGCGAAAGTTAGCTGCAAGGTCTGCAGGACCTCCTGCCCGAAACTTTCAAACATATCTAACGTCACTCCACCCACCGGGGGCTGCGAGTGGCCTGGGTCAGATCCTCCACCTTTAGTCATGGAGCTCATCTTGAGAGTTTCTTGAGTTGGTCACTCTCCACGCTCACCGCACCACAAATGTTGAAACCAAGACTTGAGAACAAGACTTAGTCTCTGTGGAGTTCGGGCCCTCAACAAGTTGAGGGGTGACCGGCACTTACTCCTCCCAAGGGATAACTCTAGGCTAAGGGGCTAAGGAACTAGGAACAAGGCCAAGAGCTTAGCGAGGAGGTCCCACCACACACCCGGAAGATCTTAGAGCGCTTCCCCTCCCAAGCCAATGCTAAGCTTGGGCACCATTGGAGGCTCTCTCCACCCAACAAAGGAACTAAGGGAGAGAGAAGGCCAAAAGAGAAGTCCAGAGAGAAGTCCCTCCAAATGGTGCCCATTGGTCCTATTTATAGGATTTTGAACTTGGTATGCCAATAACCATAATCTGGCCTACGAGATTACCAAAATGCCCTCAAGATTGGCCCGCTCATAGCCAAATCCCGCCATTCCAAGGCGCTAAACGCAGACCACCCCCTCTCTTCGGGGTTGGGGCGAGGCGAGCTTAAAGGGTGCCTCCCTCCTGAGCTCGCCCCTGCTGGGATCTCGCCTCCCCTTGATGGGGGCAGGGGGGCGAGAGGAGCTCGCCCCATCCTTGGGAGCGGGGGCGAGAGGAGCTCGCCCCCCTTGCTGGGAGCGGGGCGAGAGGAGCTCGCCCCCTCCTTGGGAGCGGGGGCGAGAGGAGCTCACCCCCTCCTTGGGAGCGGGGGCGAGAGGAGCTCGCCCCCCTTGCTGGGAGCGGGGCGAGAGGAGCTCGCCCCCTCGTTGGGAGCGGGGGCGAGAGGAGCTCGCCCCCCTTGCTGGGAGCGGGGTGAGAGGAGCTCGCCCCCTCCTTGGGAGCGGGGGCGAGAGGAGCTCGCCCCCCTCTTTGGGAGCGGGGGCGAGAGGAGCTCGCCCCCCTCTTTGGGAGCGGGGGCGAGAGGAGCTCGCCCCCCTTGCTGGGAGCTGGGCGAGAAGAGCTCGCCCCCTCATTGGGAGCAGGGGCGAGAGGAGCTCGCCCCCCTTGCTGAGAGCGGGGCGAGAGGAGCTCGCCCCCTCTGTCACGACCCGTCTCGACAAGAGTCAGAGTGCGCTTCAGGGCGGGCCGTGATGCCACAGGCATGGGCGGAAGGAAAATCCATGTCTACTAAGGCGGATGCAGAGAAGCTGATAATAAGTTTTTAAAAGAGTTACTTTTGAGTAAAAACAGGTTGTTTTGTTGCGGAAGCTTTAAAACATGATAATTTGAAACAGGTGCACATGCATTTTAGTAAAAGCTCAAGATACAAGTTCTGGAACAGAAATTTATGCAGTGAACATCGCAAATGAATGAACATGCAAAACATATCAAATTCTAGTACATATAATATTTAGCATAGCAGTTGTCCATGAAACAAGAGAAAATGACTGATCGTAATTACTACATAATATAAATGTCTGACAGTAAAAGAAATGAAACATAAACACAAAACCTGAAGCTTGACGCAGATCGACTCAGGAAGCAGGCGGCGCAGGCACGAACACTAAGGCAAATTTCAAAACAAGAAGGAAAAGCCTCAGAACATTGAAATACACAAGAGCAAGCAAAATAAAATACGAGCAGGAGAAACAGAATATTTGTGTACCGCTTTTCAGGAAGCAGAGCTAACAAGACAGGCAAGCAAGTGAGACAAGCAGAAATATCTAGAATTATTAGACTACTCCGAAGTATAGCCTAAACATATATTTTGCAACGACATAAGCTGTAATCGATGAAATGCGTAGGTGTTTATAGGGGGTGCGCATGGTTCACACTCAAGTTCAAGTGTAAGTCTTACTAGAATAAGAGTATTTCCTGCTTACCGTGACCATGCAAACAAGCCGATGCACCACCTAAACCCTAGTTTCCAAGATTTGCTTATGACACTCAGGACTTAAGTGATTCAGAAATTTAAGCTTGATATGACCGGTCCTTTGTTCCCATTAGGGATTCAAGAGGGAACCCAAGTCAAGGAGTTTCATCAATTAAACCCTAGCTTTCAATGTTAACTTACATCATCAACGACTTAGCGCAGGATTTCGTGGATTCTAGCATATCAAGACATGTAACCAAGATTCTGATTTAGATATACAAGAGTATATTTTTACAAACGTGAAACGGGAGGAATCAAGTTATAGAAAATTATTTACTCAAATCTTAGAACCAGACAGGCATTAGAAACAAGATTCGATAACTCAGAGAACTCGATAGAGAGTTTTGAAACTTGCGGGTTCAAGTATTCACGAGTAATAAGATTATTATTCATCAATTTCTAAGATACCAAGTGAAAGTGCACAGTTAACCTCACTAGAATTCTCTAGAGAGGGGGTGAATGGAGATTTAAATATTTTGTGCAAAGTAAATATATATATATATATATATGTGTATGATCACAGATTAGAGCTTCCCACACACCAACAAGAATTAAACAAGTAAAGAAAGTAAATGCAAGAAAAGAAATCACAGCACAACACAAGAAAATATAGTGCTTCCCCAAACTTTGGGTAGTCCACTCTTCTACCCCCTTGGTAAGAATTCACTATCTTGCACTGAGTCTTTTGATAAGGAGACTCTTAGAACCACCCTGAGTCTTTTGATAAGGAGACTCTTAGAACCAACTGAGTCTTTTGATAAGGAGTCTCTTAGAACCAGTACAACTGAATTTTTTGAAGAGTGATTCTAAAAACTCTTTTACAATATGTGAGAATGAAAATAAGAAAAAGGAAAAGAAGTATTTAAAACAAGAATGAATCTTCTTCCTAGCAAGAAGATTGGAAGCACAAGAAGTAGTGAATTAAATCTTTCTTCTATAGAGAGAAGAAGATTTGTAGTTTTTCTCTCTTATGTGAGAGCTATCAGAATTTGCAGCAGAGTGGCTTCAGAAGAAGAAGGAGAAGATGAAGGTTTTGTCTCTGCAGCACACTATCACTTTTCTCAGCTTATCTCTCTATTCTTTTGGAAGCTTTTCCTCTATTTCAAATGTATTTGGTAGATCACTCATTCCTCTTTTTCTGCTGACCTCCTTGGTTATTTATAGCTCTGTTCATTAAAATAACACTATAGGAGAGTAATCAATTAGCAGGCAGAGTATTAGAAAGAAAGAAATATTTCCATAATGACATTTTCTGTAGAAGGAAAGAATGAGTCCTGATTTCAAATAATATCCAAAGTAGAGTTAATCAGATTAGCCAAGAATCAAATAGAAGGAAAGAATGATTCAGAACGGCTATAAAATATTAACATTATTCCATACAAATCAGATCTACTGAAAGAAGGAAAGAGATCTGACGCATATTTAAATCTGTCACATAAATCGATGTGCGTCGATTACCATTCGACGTAAGCGTCGAATTCATCCTGGCTGGACGTCGAGAGGAGAATAAGGAAGGTGCGTCGACAACGGTGCGTCGACTATATTAGATGCGTTGACTAGAAATCAGAGTAACGTCGACAACACATACGTCGAAATCTTCCTAGAGTTACTTCGACTCAATCTGAAGGAAACGTCGACTACATTTCGACGTTGCGTCGAATACTATTCGACGCATATTTACTTAGCCTTATTTTTCATTCATAAAATTCTTCTTTAACTCATTTCTAGGGATTAAGAGAAATCATTTTCCCAACACCAAGTATTCATTTAGTTTGAACCATTCCAACAAACGATTATCCTCCAAGTAAACATGTGTACAAACCGAATATTTTATGTCAAACACAATTCATCTAGTTACTAGCAGAAATCTTAACATTTATCATTACAACAATTAATGTTCCTGCTCAAAAAGTTCTATTAGTCTTACATTTATCCATCCCATGAGACGCAATTCATTTAAATGGAAATCCAATTAAAAATAACTTTCATTCATTAACTCGTCTTCCAATAAATGAGACACAATTCATCCAAGTGAATATCCAAGTAACCATCATTCTCATTCACAATTCATGTTATTCGGACGCGTGAACCTCAAACTAATAACAAGTCTATTTAGGGATTCAAAGTCTAAATTTATTTGACGCAACGAGCATCCAAGAGTGAATTCATATAAAGAACAAACAAGACAATTAAATCCAATGCTTGCAAGAGAGAGGGATCTCTACTTGCCTTAAATGAGGCTGAATCTGACGGCGATGGCGGCGCAAGCAAAATTCAGAAATCATATTTCGAACCTGTTTAAGAATGATGAAAAGGACACTGCACAACTCACTACGCAAACACAAGCATTTTTACGACGCGGAAATTAAACAACGAGAGTTTAGGAAATTACCTCCCTCGAAAGTGAGGGGAGAAGAGATACCACGAAAGATCAGGAACTTGGCGGCGCTTGGGTGATGGAAACCCTAAGTCGGAGAGGGGATTTGTGAGGTGCCACCAATGGAAACGAGGAGTGGCGCCGAAAATCACAAATAATCCACAGTTAGACGATTATAAAAGGGAAAAAACCTGAAATCACAAATTGCACGCAGATCGGAGCACTAATAAATCATTAGGGGTTATGAAAATCTGAATATGAGGGTTTGGGTGGAGAATCTTACCCATAGGAACCAAATCCGAGCCCGAGGAGGAGAGGGAAGAACACCCTAGGCGCACTTCTTGCAAAGCCGACCCAATCAGAAGGGAAGAGTGATGTGGGAGGGAGGAAAGTTGTTGTCCACGAGAAGGAGGAGAGGTTGCCAGCCCAAGACTGCTGGAGGGAGGAGATGCTGCCCTAACTGAGGAAGAGGAGGGGGAGGACTGCTTGAGGGTTGCTGTCGAAGATCTGAGGAAGAGGTGGGGGCGATGACATCCATGGCAAGAGGGGGAGGGTGCTGCCGACTGCAGGAGATCGGCAAGAGGAAGAGCAGCCGTCGGCCACGAGCAGGAGGAGGCGCAGGAGGAAGGCTGCTAACAGGAAGGAGGCGCAAGAGGCGGCGGTCACGACTGGAGGAGGAGACGACGGCAAGCAGGGAGACGGAAGGTGCACGCGGGAGCATCGAACGGGAGACGGGGGCGGGCGCGAGACAGGGCTGCGGGAGCCCTAGCCGAACGGATACGAGATTAAATTGGGGAGAGGCTTGCGGGATTTAACATGGGAGGGGCTTGGGCTGCGGATAGCCTTTTCTATAAATTATTTTATTTTTAGGGTTGTTACAATCTCCCCTACTTAGGAAGTTTCATCCCGAAACTTTCTGAGAATTCTCTGAATATGGGCTCTTATGGCAAAGATTCAGATGCCATTTAATCCAAACAAGATTTGCAGATCAAGACATGGAAGCTAACTATGAATATACTGAAACTGAAAGGAAAACAAGCGCGGAGACTTACCAAGACCAAGAGAAAATTAGCAGATACTTGCATCGCATAACAGATTCAAGTTCTCGAGAGAATTATTCAGACTTTTCATGCATTCAAAACATAGTTATCAAAAAGATGATTTTTTTTTCGAAACTTGCGTACTTAATACACTACGATCTTAGCAGGTATGGCAAGATACGAAGGATTAGATTCAGGGAACACAGTAATTGCTTTACTCAGCTCAGAATTGAGGGATAAGACTCAAAAATTCGAGAGCGAACAATCTTTGCATGAAGGGGGTAACTTACTTGCAATGTTGACGCTTAAGAGCTAGCTAGAAGGAGATACTGGAGAATCAGACGAGATCGAGAGACAAGCATAACAAGAAGCACTGATTATGAATACCGGTGATTTGAAACTAGAGATTCTAACACATTTCCTACTGTCAGGTACATAAATTATGTAATAATTACAGCATTTTCATTGGACAAGTCTAGGTAATGATCATGCAAGTGCAACCATGAGATCGTGTGCGATGTCAAGCAAATAATAAATTCATGTGTGTGCAATCATTATTGTTGTTCTTGGCTTCACACTTGTGCAATGATTTATGATATGAATGCAATGAATGGATACACATGCCATATTAAGCGCCCATATCACTTAACATGTCATGCATATTAAGACTATAATGTCAACGCACTTGAAAATATTAAACTGCTCATAACCATTTAATATTCGCAAGCGGTGTATATCCTAGTGGAATTCATATGCACAAAAATGTTAAGTTTGCACATACTCCCTTAACATTCGTGTGCATACTACTCATGCTTATGAGTGAGTGCGTGTTTCAGCCGCGAACAACACGTAATGACAAGGTGCATGAAGAAATGATGCATGCATAAATATTTATAAAATAAGATTCAAAATATTTGATAATTGTAAAATACTTTATCTTTAGAAACAAACCTCCCTCTGATACCAACTATCGCGACCCGTCTCGAAAAGAGTCAGAGTGCGCTTCGGGGCGGGCCGTGATGCCACAGGCATGGGCAGAAGGAAAATCCATGCCTGGTAAGGCGGATGCAGAGAAGCTGATAATAAGTTTTTAAAAGAGTTACTTTTGAGTAAAAACAGGTTATTTTGTTGCGGAAGCTTTAAAACATGATAATTTGAAATAGGTGCACATGCATTTTAGTAAAACCTCAAGATACAAGTTCTGGAACAGAAATTTATGCAATGAACATCGCAAATTAATGAACATGCAAAACATATCAAATTCTAGTACATATAATATTTAGCCTAGCAGTTGTCCATGAAACAAGAGAAAATGGCTGATCGTAATTACTACATAACATAAATGTCCGACAGTAAAAGAAATGGAAAATAAACACAAAACCTGAAGCTTGATGCAGATCGTCTCAGGAAGCAGGCGGCGCAGGCACGAACACTAAGGCAAATTCCAAAACAAGAAGGAAAAGCCTCAGAACATTGAAATACACAAGAGCAAGCAAAATAAAATACGAGCAGGAGAAACAGAATATTTGTGTACCGCTTTTCAAGAAGCATAGCTAACAAGACAGGGAAGCAAGTGAGACAAGCAGAAATATCTAGAATTATTAGACTACTCCAAAGTATAGCCTAAACATTTATTTTGCAACGACATAAGCTGTAATCGATGAAATGCGTAGGTGTTTATAGGGGGTGCGCATGGTTCACACTCAAGTCCAAGTGTAAGTCTTACTAGAATAAGAGTATTTCATGCTTACCGTGACCATGCAAACAAGACGATGCACCACCTAAACCCTAGTTTCTAAGATTTGCTTATGACACTCAGGACTTAAGTGATTCCGAAATTTAAGCTTGCTATGACCGGTCCTTTGTTCCCATTAGGGATTCAAGAGGGAACCCAAGTCAAGGAGATTCATCAATTAAACCCTAGCTTTCAATGTTAACTTACATCATCAATGACTTAGCGCAGGATTTCGTGGATTCTAGCATATCAAGACATATAACCAAGATTCTGATTTAGATATATAAGAGTATATTTTTACAAACGTGAAACCGGAGGAATCAAGTTATAGAAAATTATTTACTCAAGTCTTAGAAAGAGACAGACATAAGAAACAAGATTCGATGACTCAGAGAACTCGATAGAGAGTTTTGAAACTTGCGGGTTCAAGTATTCACGAGTAATAAAATTATTATTCATCAATTTCTAGGATACCAAGTATTCATTTAGTTTGAACCATTCCAACAAACGATTATCCTACAAGTAAATATGTGTACAAACCGAATATTTTATGTCAAACACAATTCATCTAGTTGCTAGCAAAAATCTTAACATTTATCATTACAACAATTAATGTTCCTGCTCGAAAAGTTCTATTAGTCTTAAATTTATCCATCCCATGAGACGCAATTCATTTAAATGGAAATCCAATTAAAAATAACTTTCATTCATTAACTCGTCTCCCAACAAATGAGACACAATTCATCCAAGTGAATATCCAAGTAACCATCATTCTCATTCACAATTCATATTATTCGGACGCGTGAACCTCAAACTAATAACAAGTCTATTTAGGGATTCGAGGTCTAAATTTATTTGACGAAACGAGCATCCAAGAGTGAATTCATATAAATATAAGAAGAAACAAGACAATTAAATCCAATGCGTGCAAGAGAGAGGCATCTCTACTTGCCTTAAATGAGGCTGAATCTGACGGCGATGGCGGCGCAAGCAAAATTCAGAAATCATATTTCGAACCTGTTTAAGAATGATGAAATTGACACTGCACAACTCACTACGCAAACACAAGCATTTCTACGACGCGAAAATTAAACAACGAGAGTTTAGGAAATTACCTCCCTCGAAAGTGAGGGGAGAAGAGATACCACGAAAGATCGGGAACTTGGCGGCGCTTGGGTGATGGAAACCCTAAGTCGGAGAGGGGATTTGTGAGGTGCCACCAATGCAAACGAGGAGTGGCGCCGAAAATCACAAATAATCCATGGTTAGACGATTATAAAAGGGAAAAAACCTGAAATCACAAATTGCACGCAGACCGAAGCACTAATAAATCATTAGGGGTTATGAAAATCTGAATATGAGGGTTTGGGTGGAGAATCTTACCCATAGGAACCAAATCCGAGCCCGAGGAGGAGAGGGAAGAAAACCCTAGGCGCACTTCTTGCAAAGCCGACCCAATCGGAAGGGAAGAGTGATGTCGGAGGGAGGAAAGTTGTTGTCCACGAGAAGGAGGAGAGGTTGCCAGCCCAAGACTGTTGGAGGGAGGAGATGCTGCCCTAGCTGAGGAAGAGGAGGGGGAGGACTGCTTGAGGGTTGCTGTCGAAGATCTGAGGAAGAGGAGGGGGCGATGACAGCCATGGCAAGAGGGGGAGGGTGCTGCCGACTACAGGAGATCGGCCAGAGGAAGAGCAGCCGTCGGCCACAAGCAGGAGGAGGCGCAGGAGGAAGGTTGCTAACAGGAAGGAGGCGCAAGAGGCGACGGTCACGGCTGGAGGAGGAGACGGCGGCGAGCAGGGAGACGGAAGGTGCACGCGGGAGCATCGAACGGGAGACGGGGGCGCGCGCTAGACAGGGCTGCGGGAGCCCTAGCCGAACGGATACGGGATTAAATCGGAGAGAGGCTTGCGGGATTTAACAGGGGAGGGGCTTGGGCTGCGGATAGCCTTTTCTATAAATTATTTTATTTTTAGGGTTGTTACAATCTCCCCTAGTTAGGAAGTTTCGTCCCGAAACTTTCTGAGAATTCTCTGAATGGGGGCTCTTATGGCGAAGATTCAGATGCCATTTAATCCAAATAATATTTGCAGATTAAGACATGGAAGCTAACTATGAATATGCTGAAATTGAAAGGAAAACAAGCGCGGAGACTTACCAAGACCAAGAGAAAATTAGCAGATACTTGCTTCGCATAACAAATTCAAGTTCTCGAGAGAATTATTCAGACTTTTCATGCATTCAAAACATAGTTATCAAAAAGATGATTTTTTTTTCGAAGCTTGCGTACTTGATACACTACGATCTTAGCAGGTATGGCCAGATACGAAGGATTAGATTCAGGGAACACAGGAATTGCTTCACTCAGCTCGGAATTGAGGGATAAGACTCAAAAATTCGAGAGCGAACAATCTTTGCACGAAGGGGGTAACTTACTTGCAATGTTGACGCTTAAGAGCTAGCTAGAAGGAGATACTGGAGAATCAGACGAGATCGATAGACAAGCAGAACAAGAAGCACTGATTACGAATACCAGAGATTTGAAACTAGAGATTCTAACACATTTCCTACTGTCAGGTACATAAATTATGTAATAATTACAGCATTTTCATTGGACAACTCTAGGTAATGATCATGCAAGTGCAACCATGAGATCGTGTGCGATGTCAAGCAAATAGTAAATTCATGCGTGTGCAATCATTATTGTTGTTCTTGGCTTCACACTTGTGCAATGATTTATGATATGAATGCAATGAATGGATACACATGCCATATTAAGCGCTCATATCACTTAACATCTAATGCATATTAAGACTCTAATGCCAACGCACTTGAAAATATTAAACTGCCCATAACCATTTAATATTTGCAAGCGGTGTATAATCTAGTGGAACTCATATGCACAAAAATGTTAAGTTTGCTCATACTCCTTTAACATTCGTGTGCATACTACTCATGTTTATGAGTGAGTGTGTGCGTGTTTCAGCCGCGAACAACACATAATGACAAGGTGCGTGAAGAAATGATGCATGCATAAATATTTATAAAATAAGATTCAAAATATTTGATAATTGTAAAATACTTTATCTTTAGAAACAAACCTCCCTCTGATACCAACTGTCACGACCCGTCTCGACAAGAGTCAGAGTGCGCTTTGGGGCGGGCCGTGATGCCACAGGAATGGGCAGAAGGAAAATCCATGTCTGCTAAGGCGGATGCAGAGAAGCTGATAATAAGTTTTTAAAAGAGTTACTTTTGAGTAAAAACAGGTTGTTTTGTTGCAGAAGCTTTAAAACATGATAATTTGAAATAGGTGCACGTGCATTTTAGTAAAAGCTCAAGATACAAGTTCTGGAACAGAAATTTATGCAGTGAACATCGCAAATAAATGAACATGCAAAACATATCAAATTCTAGTACATATAATATTTAGCCTAGCAGTTGTCCATGAAACAAGAGAAAATGGCTGATCGTAATTACTACATAACAGAAATGTCCGACAGTAAAAGAAATGAAACATAAACACAAAACCTGAAGCTTGACGCAGATTGGCTCAGGAAGCAGGCGGCGCAGGCATGAACACTAAGGCAAATTCCAAAACAAGAAGGAAAAGCCTCAGAACATTGAAATACACAAGAGCAAGCAAAATAAAATACGAGCAGGAGAACAGAATATTTGTGTACCGCTTTTCAGGAAGCAGAGCTAACAAGACAGGCAAGCAAGTGAGACAAGCGGAAATATCTAGAATTATTAGGCTACTCTGAAGTATAGCCTATACATTTATTTTGCAACGACATAAGCTGTAATCGATGAAATACGTAGGTGTTTATAGGGGGTGCGCATGGTTCACACTCAAGTCCAAGTGTAAGTCTTACTAGAATAAGAGTATTTCCTGCTTACCGTGACCATGCAAACAAGATGATGCACCACCTAAACCCTAGTTTCCAAGATTTGCTTATGACACTCAGGACCTAAGTGATTCAGAAATTTAAGCTTGCTATGACCGGTCCTTTGTTCCCATTAGGGTTTCAAGAGGGAACCCAAGTCAAGGAGTTTCATCAATTAAACCCTAGCTTTCAATGTTAACTTACATCATCAACGACTTAGCGCAGGATTTCGTGGATTCTAGCATATCAAGACATGTAACCATGATTCTGATTTAGATATACAAGAGTATATTTTTACAAACGTGAAACGGGAGAAATCAAGTTATAGAAAATTATTTACTCAAGTCTTAGAACCAGACATGCATAAGAAACAAGATTCGATGACTCAGAGAACTCGATAGAGAGTTTTGAAACTTGCGGGTTCAAGTATTCACGAGTAATAAGATTATTATTCATCAATTTCTAGGATACCAAGTATTCATTTACTTTGAACCATTCCAACAAACGATTATCCTCCAAGTAAACATGTGTACAAACCGAACATTTTATGTCAAACACAATTCATCTAGTTACTAGCAGGAATCTTAACATTTATCATTACAACAATTAATGTTCCTGCTCGAAAAGTTCTATTAGTCTTACATTTATCCATCCCATGAGACGCAATTCATTTAAATGGAAATCCAATTAAAAACAACTTTCGTTCATTAACTCGTCTTCCAACAAATGAGACACAATTCATCCAAGTGAATATACAAGTAACCATCATTCTCATTCACAATTCATGTTATTCGGATGCGTGAACCTCAAACAAATAACGAGTCTATTTAGGGATTCGAGGTTTAAATTTATTTGACGAAACGAGCATCCAAGAGTGAATTCATATAAATATAAGAACAAACAAGACAATTAAATTCAATGCTTGCAAGAGAGAGGTATCTCTACTTGCCTTAAATGAGGCTGAATCTGACGGCGATGGCGGCGCAAGCAAAATTCATAAATCATATTTCGAACCTGTTTAAGAATGATGAAATTGACACTGCACAACTCACTACGCAAACACAAGCATTTCTACGACGCGGAAATTAAACAACGAGAGTTTAGGAAATTACCTCCCTCGAAAGTGAGGGGAGAAGAGATACCACAAAAGATCGGGAACTTGGCGGCGCTTGGGTGACGGAAACCCTAAGTCGGAGAGGGGATTTGTGAGGTGCCACCAATGGAAACGAGGAGCGGCGCCGAAAATCACAAATAATCCACGGTTAGACGATTATAAAAGGGAAAAACCTGAAATCACAAATTGCACGTAGATCGGAGCACTAATAAATCATTATAGGTTATGAAAATCTGAATATGAGGGTTTGGGTGGAGAATCTTACCCATAGGAACCAAATCCGAGCCCGAGAAGGAGAGGGAAGAAAACCCTAGGCGCACTTCTTGCAAAGCCGACCCAATCGGAAGGGACGAGTGATGTCGGAGGGAGGAAAGTTGCTGTCCACGAGAAGGAGGAGAGGTTGCCAGCCCAAGAATGCTGGAGGGAGATGTCGCCCTAGCTGAGGAAGAGGAGGGGGAGGACTGCTTGAGGGTTGTTGTCGATGATGTGAGGAAGAGGAGGGGGCGATGACAACCATGACAAGAGGGGGAGGGTGCTGCCAACTGCAGGAGATCGGCCAGAGGAAGAGCAGCCGTCGGCCATGAGCAGGAGGAGGCGCAGGAGGAAGGCTGCTAACAGGAAGGAGGGGCAAGAGGCGGCGACCACGACTAGAGGAGGAGATGCCGGCGAGCAGGGAGACGGAAGGTGCACGCGGGAGCATCGAACGGGAGACGGGCGCGCGCACGAGACAGGGCTGCGGGAGCCCTAGCCGAACGGATACGGGATTAAATAGGGGAGAGTCTTGCAGGATTTAATAGGGGAGGGGCTTGGGCTGCGGATAGCCTTTTCTATAAATTATTTTATTTTTAAGGTTGTTACACCCTCCTTGGGAGCGGGGGCGAGAGGAGCTCGCCGCCCTCTTTGGGAGCGGGGGCGAGAGGAACTCGCCCCCCTTGCTGGGAGCGGGGCGAGAGGAGCTCGCCCCCTCGTTGGGAGCGGGGGCAAGAGGAGCTCGCCCCCTTGCTGGGAGCGGGGCGAGAGGAGCTCGCCCCCTCCTTGGGAGCGGGGGCGAGAAGAGCTCGCCCCCATCTTGCTCGCCTCCTGCACGAGCTGGGTGAGCGGGAGGTCTCTACCTCCACCGCTCGCCCTCCTCTCTCCCTGCCTTGGCACATACTAAAAAATAATGTCAAAAATATCTCATGGTATCTGGGGGCCCACTCGGCGAATACAGGGTTGTACAGGTAGTGAGGAAAAATAAAAACAAGTCTTCTTTTTATCACATTTATAAGAGCACTGCAAACGAGTCGAATTTTGAATTTCAAGTTGAAATGTGTTTCAATACTGGGGGAGATTTTAGAGATGTTTTGCGTACATACTCTAACATTCAAGGTAGACCCTTGAAATTTACAAAAAATTACACTACAAAATTCAAGTGAATTGTGAATGCGGTTGAATTATGTATGTTTCTTTTATTTCAAATGATGACAAAACATTTCAAGTTAAGTCAATAAAAGGAGAACATACTTGTTATAGAGCAACAAGCTCTAAACATTGCACTTTCAACTTTATTGCTAAAAAATATCAACATCATCTGAGGAGTAATCCTGAATGGCCTTTAAATTCAATGCAGGAATTGATGCAGATGGAGAACAAAACCTCTCGATCCATATGGAAGATGTATGGAGCAAAGAAACATACAACCAAAATGAATCATTGGACTGAGTTAGAACAATATTCTAGGCTATGGGATTATTGTGAAGAAATCCACCGAACAAATCCTAACACAACGGTGAAAGTGCAATGTAAGAAAGTATCAAATTCTAATACATGCACTCTCAAGAAGTTATATATTTGTTGGGGTGCTTTGAAGAAAGGGTTCATTGCCGGTTGTAGGCCAATAATAGGTTTGGATGGTACTCACCTAAAGACCTCCAAGGGTGGAGTTCTATTGTGTATCATAGGCATAGATGTGAATAATGGTATGTTTCCAATTGCATATGCTGTTATTTTGAAAGAAAACAGAAAACATGGGATTGCATGGTTTGTGGAGCTTCTGATTCAACATTTGAATATTGTTAACAACTACACATGGACTATCATATCTGATAAGCATAAAGGTCTCCTTAGGGTAGTTGAAGATCTACTACCCAATGCCGAGCATAGGTTTTACTTATGGCGCATGTACAATAATTTCAAAATCAAACATAAAGGTATGCACTTAAAATCCATGTTATGGAAAGTTACTTCTGCATCTCGACTTGTTGATTTTAATCGTGAAATAAAGAAGATAAAGACCGCTGATACTTTAGCATATGATTGGATTTGGCAAAGATATCTGAAAAATTGGGCAAGATCACATTTTAGCACATGACCAAAGTGCGATATATTGCTAGAGAATCTATGTGAAAGTTTTAATAATGTTATTTTGAAGGCCAGAGGGAAACCTATAATAATGATGCTTGAGATTATTAGAGTTATTATGATGAAAAGAGTTCATACACAAAGGGACAAGTTGTTGCGTTATAACAGAGATATTTGTCCTGCAGTACAAAGGATTTTGGAGAATAACAAAACGGGGGTTCAAGATTATAGTTTGGCGTAGGATGGAAATGATAAATTTGAAGTAAGAGGATGGCTTGGTGACAAATGGATCGTTGATTTAGCTATCCAAAGTTGCAGTTGTAAAAAGTGGGACCTTAGTGTCATTCCTTGTGTGCATGTCATAGCTTGCATATTCTACAAACGAGAGTGCACAACCCTGTATTCACGGAGTAGGCTCCCGGGACCCAAGTAGTCTTTTCAGACATTGTTCTCCAGCAAGATCCATAACAGGAAGAGAGGGGGGCGAGCGGTGGAGGCGGGAGATTCCAGCTCGCCCCGCCCCAGCAAGGGGGCGAGCTCAGGAGGGAGGCATCCTCCCAGCTCGCCCCGCCCCAGTTAGGGGGCGAGAGGAGGTGTCGCATGCCCCTCTCGCCCAGCCCCAGGTAGGGGGCGAGGGGAGGAGCCGCATGCCCCTCTTACCCCGCCCCAGTAAGGGGGCGAGAGGAGGAGCCGCATGCCCCTATCGCCCCGCCCCAGTTAGGGGGCGAAGGGAGGAGCCGCGGGCCCCTCTCTCCCCGCCCCAGTTAGGCGACGAGAGGAGGAGCCGCAGGCCCCTCTCGCCCCGCCCCAGTTAGTGGGCGAGGGGAGGAGCCGCAGGCCCCCCTGGCCCCCCTGGCCCCGCCCCAGTTAGGGGGCGAGAGGAGGAGCCGCAGGCCCCTCTCGCCCCGCCCCAGGTAGGTGGCGAGGGGAGGAGCCGCAGGCCCCTCTCGCCCCGTCCCAGTTAGGGGCGAGAGGAGGAGTCGTAAGCCCCTCTCGCCCCACCCCAATTAGGGGGCGAGAGGAGGAGCCGTAGGCCCCTCTCGCCCCGCCCCAGTTAGGGGGGCGAGGGGAGGAGCCGCATGCCCCTCTCTCCCCCGCCCCAGTGAGGGGGGCGAGCAGGGGAGGAGGTTAGCCCCCTCTCGCCCGACCCCGGGAGGGTGTTCTGGACTGCGTTTAGCGCCTCCAAACAGCGGGATATGGCTGTTCGCAGACCAAATCTGAGGGCATTTTGGTAATCTCGTAGGCTAGATTGTGGTTATTTGCAGACCAAGTTCAAAATCCTATAAATAAGCTCAAGGGGGCACCATTTAGGGGACTTATCTTTTTTGGCCTCTCTCTCCCCAAGTCTCTTTAATGGGAGAGGAGAGCCTCCAAAGGTGCCCAAGCCCGGCATTGGCTTGGGAGGGGTAGCGCTCTAAGATCTTCCGGGTATGTGGTGGGACATCCTCGCCGAGCCCTTGGTCTTGTTCATAGTTCCTAAGCCTTCATACCTAGAGCTCTCCCTTGGGAGAAGTAAGTGTGAGGTCACCCCCAACTTGTTGAGGGCCCGAACTCCACGGAGACTAAGTCTTGTTCTCAAGTCTTGGTTTCAACATTATGGTGCGGTGAGCGTGGGGAGTGACCAACTCAAGAAACTCTCAAGATGAAATTCATGGCTAGAGGTGGAGGATCTGACCCAAGCCACTCGCAGACCCCGGTGGCTGGAGTAACATTGGAGATGTTTGAGAATTTCAAGCGGGAGGTCCTGTAGACCTTGCAGGTAGCCTTCGCTACGATAGGCGAAGGCAGGAGAGGAGGTGGTCCGGAGGTCCCACCTCAGCAGGTGGGCGAGGGCACTCTCGGCCAGCAATCCAGGAAGGAGGTACCAGTGGGGGGGGGGGGGGGAGTGGGGAGGCATTCGACCCCCACTCGCCCGGACCCCTAGGAGGGGGCGAGTGGGGAGGCGCCAGGCCCCCACTCGCCCAGCCCCAAGGGGGCGAGTGGGGAGGCGCGAGGCCCCCACTCGCCCAGCCCCAAGGGGGCGAGTGGGGAGGCGCCAGGCCCTCAGTCGCCCAGCCCCAAGGGGGCGAGTGGGGAGGCAGCCAGCACCCACTCGCCCAGCCCCAAAGGGGGCGAGCAAAGGAAGTCCTTTGTGTGAGCTAATCCTCTCGGCCCCGGTTCCAGAGGGGTTCGGAGGGCTGGAGATGTCTCACTACTCCGGCAAGGATGACCCTGTCCTGCACCTGCAGTGGTTTGAGGACATGGTCTCCATCAGGCCCATGTAGGACGCTTTCAAGTGCCGACTCTTCGCGACCACTTTGAAGGAGAAGGCAAGGGGTTGGTTCCACCAGCTCCAAGGAGGTGAGTGGGGAGGAGGCTTTCCCCCACTCGCCCGGCTCCAAGGAGGTGAGTGGGGAGGAGGCTTTCCCCCACTCGCCCGGCTCCAAGGAGGTGAGTGGGGAGGAGGCTTTCCCCCACTCGCCCGGCTCCAAGGGGGGAGTTGGGAGGCATCCGTCCCCCACTCACCCGGTCTCCAAGAAGTTGGGGGGTTTGTTTCCAAACTTAGTTTTTTCTTATATACAATATTATGACTAACAATGTGGAAAGTTCTTTGGTGCTGGAATGCCCCAGATCGATTCCGCTGTCGGGCTCTCATAGAGGGTGGGTCAGGTTGATCTCTGGAGAGGCTGGCAAGTGGCAAGTTCTTTGGTGCTGGAATGCCCAGATTGATTCCACTGTCGGGCTCTCATAGACGGTGGGTCAGGTTGATCTCTAGAGAGGCTGGCAAGTGGCAAGTTCTTTGGTGCTGGAATGCCCCGGATCGATTCCGCTGCCGGGCTCTCATAGATGGTGAGTCAGGTTGATCTCTGGAGAGGCTGGCAAGTGGCAAGTTCTTTGGTGCTGGAATGCCCCAGATCGATTCCGCTGCCGGGCTCTCATAGACGGTGGGTCAGGTTGATCTCTGGAGAGGCTGGCAAGTGGCAAGTTCTTTGGTGCTGGAATGCCCCAGATCGATTCCGCTGTCGGGCTCTCATAGACGGTGGGTCAGGTTGATCTCTGGAGAGGTTGGCAAGTGGAAAGTTCTTTGGTGCTGGAATGCCCCAGATCGATTCCGCTGTCGGGCTCTCATAGACGGTGGGTCAGGTTGATCTCTGGAGAGGCTGACAAGTGGCAAGTTCTTTGGTGCTGGAAAGCCCCAGATCGATTCCGCTGTCGGGCTCTCATAGACGGTGGGTCAGGTTGATCTCTGGAGAGGCTGGCAAGTGGCAAGTTCTATGGTGCTGGAATGCCCCAGATCGATTCCGCTGTCGGGCTCTCATAGACGGTGGGTCAGGTTGATCTCTGGAGAGGCTGGCAAGTGGCAAGTTCTTTGGTGCTGGAATGCCCCAGATCGATTCCGCTGTCGGGCTCTCATAGATGGTGGGTAAGGTTGATCTCTGGAGAGGCTGGCAAGTGGCAAGCTCTTTGGTGCTGGAATGCCCCAGATCAATTCCGCTGTCGGGCTCTGATAGACGGTGAGTCAGGTTGATCTCTGGAGAGACTGGCAAGTGGTAAGTGTAAGACCCCCCCCCCCCAGACCTGAACCGGGTTCAGGGAGGGGGGATCTTACGGCCCAAAGATGGCCACTAGTGCTTCCCGGATGGCAATGACCCACCCTCTCAAGCACTGAGTGGTCTCCTTGTCAGGCACGAGAATCACAACATCACTTCAGAACGCACAGCGGAAGCAATCGAAATAAAGAAAACCAAGCTCACATCTTGTATTTACATAACAAAAGGGGGCTGGAGCCTATTGTTTACAACCACTACCTCGAGGGCTACATAGACTATGACAAAGACCATAGGCTAGTCCTATACTATAGGACTCACGTCTCGGAAGATAGGGGGAGAGGCTGGAGTGTCCGATCGAGCCATCTCTAAGGCTGGTAACTCATCCTGCGGTGTGGGGGCTTCGCGCTGTCCCATCTCCTATGATTGGTTATAAGAATAACCGTTAATCACAAAGCTAAGTAGAAAACACATCCCCTCCCCGGATCTGTATCCAGGGGGCGGGCTAATGGACCGAAATAAATAGTCGAAGCAAGGTAGAGGGTTAGCAGCAGGTAAATATATATATCAATAGGGCCTCCAACCCTAATATCCGCGTGGTGACACGAACATACAACACTATCTTGCGCATACTTGCACCCAGGTATTCAAACCAACATACAACACTATCTTGTGCATACTCGCACCCAGGTATTCAAACCAACATACAACACTATCTTGCTCATACTTGCACCCAGGTATTCAAACCAACATACAACACTATCTTGCGCATACTCGCACCCAGGTATGCAAACCAACATACAACACTATCTTGCGCATACTCGCACCCAGGTATGCAAACTAACATACAACACTATCTTGCGCATACTCGAACCTAGGTATTCAAACCTGTACACACACAAAAACCCTGTGTCGTGGATTCGTTCTTTTTATTATCTCGGCATTACTGCATTGCGGCGTCGCTCCGCGATTTCGTCCCAATTTTCACGTCAATATTTTAAACCTAATTGATTTCTTAGATCGATACGCGTAATTTTATTATACCGCTAAAATACGCGTCGCGAGGATGCCGATTTATTCCAATTAATTTTGCTCCCCTTTCGGGCGTTTATTTTGCTTGTAAAAGCTTTTAAAGGACCAAAAGAAAAGCTTACCATCTCAACTTTTGATAGTATTTGCAAAATACCCTAAAGTAGAGACTATAATTTTTGGTGATTTTTCCCAACTCTTTTGGCCTTTAAATTTCTTAAAATAAACTTTTGGTAGGGTTTTAAAAATAGTAAATGACTTCCTAATAATCCCAAAAAATTTCTGGAGCTGCCCCCCCCCCCCCAGACTGGGGAATATTTTTCATTTAGGAAATTTTTGCCCAAAATGCCCCATTTTCCTCAGAAAAATGAGGAAGGGGGAGGGGAGAGTGGGGTGCGGTTAGAGGCAGGGAGAAGGCGCAGGGGTCTTGCACCATGCGCCCTCCCGCGGCCCCCACAGCGGATCTGCGGCAGATCCGCTGTGGGGGCACATATGCTGAGGCGGGGGCGGGAAACTAGGATACAGGAGCCGCCCGATCTCCTGGGGGAGATCGTGCGGCTCCCGTTTGTTAAACGGGAGACGGCCACTGCCGCCGCCGGGCAGCGGCCGGCTGGGGCCGGCGCCGCCCCCGGTCGGTGCGTCGGGGGCGGGTGACCACTCTGGTGGTGGTCCGGCGGGCTGGCGCCGCCGGCTACCTCCGGGAATTAGAACAGAGAGGGGCGGGAGGCGGTGGCGCGGCCTGCATGCGCCATGCAGGCTGGCTGTGCCGCCGCCTCTGCTGGGAGGGTGCCGGCGCCGCCCCCGGTTGGTGCGCCGGGGGCCGGCGACCACTCCGGTGGTGGTCCGGCGGCCTGGCGCCGCCGGCCGCCGCCGGGGGTGGGGTATTTCCCCGTACAGGAAACGGGAGGGAGGGGGAACCTGGGCCACGGGTGCCGCCGGGGCTGCGTCCTCGGGCGGCCCGGCCGCCTCCCTTCGCCGGCGCGATGGTCCCCGAGGGGGGACCTGCTCCCCTAGAGCCACCACCGTCACTGGGGGTTTTGGCTTCCACGGCCATGCCTCCACCCGAGCCTTGTAAGGCTCGGGGTGGTGCTGGCGGCGCTCCGGCGACGGGGAGGGGTCGGCCTGGCTCAGGGGAGTAAGAAGGAGGAGGGTAAGGCGTCTACCTGAGGTGGAGGGGCTTGGGAGGTTGAGGGGCGGTGGTGGATCTCCATGGAGAGGAAGGAGGGTGGCGGTTTGGTTGGGCAGGGCTCCGACAGGGGGCTGGCTGGGCTAGCCGGCAGGGGAGAAGGAGGAGGAGCTGGGAGGGGGGGTTGGCACTCAGGGAGAGGCTGAGCCCCTCCTTATATAGAGGAGAGGGAGGCCTCCCCTCTCCCTCCTTTTAGCCCACGTGGGATAAAAGGGAGGGATGGGTGGGGGGAGATATTTTCTCCCCCCCCCCCCCCCCCCCTTCTCTCTCCTGCCCCCTTGCCCCAATAGGGGGCTGCCTATCCATGGGCAGCCCCCTCCCTTGGGGGAGGGGCTTCTCTCTCCCCCCCCCCTTTCTTTTCTCAACAGATTTCAAGCTGGGGGGGGGGGGTTGACCGAGGTCAACTTATGGCGGGGTCCTTCATGGTCTCGGGGTCCATCAAGATTTGTCGGGGCTGATGCCGAGTTTGTGTGCTTCACATTTCGTGCGTTGCACTGAGGTGGTCTGCATAGTCCTAAAATGGCATACTCTCCATACGACCTCGGATCGAGGCGCAACAAATTCCGTTGCGCTTGTATTGTTCATACGAGTCTAATGGAACTGACAGAAGTCAATTCGGGGTTCGTATGGCCACTATTCATAATAAGGAGGTAGTGGCGCGCTACGCCGCTCAAAATGGCCGTTTTCTCCAAACGACCCCGGATCGAGGCGCAACGAATTCCGTTGTGTTTGTATCATTCATTCGGGTTTAATGGAACTGACAGAAGTCAATTCGGGGTTCGTATGGCCACTATTCATAATAAGGAGGTAGTGGCGCGCTACGACACTCAAAATGATCGTTTTCTCCAAACGACCCCGGATCGAGGCGCAACGAATTCCGTTGCGCTTGTATCGTTCATACAAATCTAATGGAACTGACAGAAGTCAATTTGGGGTTCGTGGCACATAACCCCTCATCGGGTTATGTCTACTAACTATACAGGCCTACTTTTATTGGGCTCACTAGGGCCTAGTGACCCAATAAAAGTCGGGATGTTACAATCTAATAAAAATAAAGGGATTTTCGTCCCCGAAAATTGCTTAAAGTAGGGGTTAGAAGGGCATACCTGGGGAAACAGTGTCGGGTATCTTTCTCGGACGAGAGCTTCTGGTTCCCAGGTGAATTCTTCGCGTCCCCCGTTTGACCATAATATCTTAACCATCGTGATGGTTTTGTTCCGTAATTCCTTGAGCTTGGAATCTACTATCTTCACTGGTTCATGTTGAACAGATCGGTCAGATTGCACTGACGCTGGCGGCACGGGAAGATGTTGCTCTGGTTGGCGAAGTACACGTCTTAGCGAGGAGACGTGAAACACGTCGTGGAGAATTCCCAACTTTGCTGGCAGAGCTAGCCTATAAGCCACCGGGCCAACTCTTTCTATGACTTGATATGGGCCCAGATAGCGGGGATCTAGCTTTTTCTGCTTCTTTATTCGGGATATCCCATGCACAGGCTTAATTTTTAAGAAAACCATGTCTCCTACTTTGAACTCTACTAGTCGATGACGCGCATCGTAATATTTGGCTTGTCGGCTCTGTGCCTCCAGCATATGTTCTGGAATTAACCTTATTGCGGCGGTGGTATCATCTATGTAGGTGACTCCTAAAGCTTCGGGGTCTTCATCTTGTGCCCATGATAGTGGCGTTCGACAGCGTCTACCGTAAAGGGCTTCGTAAGGTGCCATTTTGATGCTCGCCTGGAAGCTGTTATTGTACGAGAACTCCACCAAAGGAAGTAATTGCTCCCAAGGCTCATTGTGTTCCACTATGCATAATCGGAGGAGGTCTTCCATCGTCCGGTTCGTCCTTTCTGTTTGCCCGTCGGTCTGGGGGTGGAAGGCGGTGCTAAAAGCTAATCTGGTTCCCAGATAAGCTTGCACTCTCCTCCATTCTTTTGATGTAAAGCGCCTGTCGCGGTCAGAGACGATTGATTTGGGTACCCCATGAAATCGGACCACTTGTTCTATAAATAGTCGGGCTAATAGGTCGACATCGTCGCCTTGCCGGTTCGGGATAAAATAGGCTACCTTGGTGAGGCGATCTACTACGACCCATATGGAGTCATTCCCTGCACGATATCGGGGTAGGCCATAGACAAAGTCCATGGAAATATCCTCAAACTTCCATTCTGGTATGGGCAGGGGTTGTAGTAAACCTCCTGGGCTACGACACTCTGCCTTGACCACCTAGCAGGTCTGACAGTGCGCTACATAATTGGTAACGTCCTTCTTCATTCCTGGCCAGTATAATGTCCTTCGCAGGTCTGTATACATTTTTACTACCCCCGGGTGTATTGAATACCTCGTTTGGTGTGCCTCGCGGAGTATCTCTTCCAGGATTCCCTCTGCAGCGGGGATAAATATGCGATGTCTGTACTGCAGGATGCCATCATACAAATTGTAGTCTTCTTGTGCACCGTGTTGCAAGGCCTGAATGATCGGGGCTGCTTCTACGTCAATCTTCTGTGCCTCTCGTATTCTGTCCCTGATGTCGCACTGTATCTCCATCCAGTAAAGTTGGGCCTGGTATTCCATCGGGTTTCTTCTGGCGATGAGGATAACATCCAATTCTGCAAAGGATTTGACTAATTCCTACGGTATCATCTCTAGCCAACTCCCGGTCCTCGGAGGTTGCCGACTTAGGGCATCTGCAACCTTATTGGCTTTGCCGGGGTGGTACTGAAGGGCAAAGTCGTAATCGTACAGAAACTCCAACCATCGGCACTGTCGGAGATTTAGCTCTTTCTAGGTGAAGACGTATTTGAGGCTTTTATGATCGGAGAAGATCTCGCATCGCACTCCGTAGAGGTAGTGCCTCCAAACTTTTAATGCGAAAACTACCGCACCCATTTCTAGATCATGGGTGGCGTAGTTTAGTTCGTGAGGCTTTAGCTGACGTGAGGCGTAGGCGATTACCTTGCCGTGTTGCATTAGCACGGCTCCCAATCCCTTTAGTGAGGCATCGACGTAGATCTGGAAGCCCTCAGTACCTGAGGGGAGTGTCAGAATCGGGGCCGATATCAGTCGGTTCTTTAGCTCTATGAATGTTGCTTCGCATTCGGGAGACCACTGGGACGTCACGTCCTTTTTGATGAGGGAGGTAAGTGGTAACACAATCTTAGAGAATCCTTCTACAAACTTACGGTAGTAGCCGGCGAGGCCAAGGAAACTCCTGATGTCTGCTGCTGACTTAAGTGGCGGCCAGTCTCGTACTGCTTGTACCTTGGCTTGGTCCACCGCTACCCCGTTCTTGTTAACTGTGTGTCCAAGGAAGCCGACTTCTTCCATCCAGAACTCACATTTGCTAAACTTCTCGAAGAGCGAGTGCTCCCTTAGCTTGAGCAGAACCATTTGGAGATGCCTGGAATGATCAGTTTTGCTCTTCGAGTAGATGAATATATCGTCTATAAAATCTATCACGAAGTGATCTAGGAAGGGTTTAAACACCGTATTCATTAAAGCCATGAAGGCGGACGGGGCATTGGTCAATCCAAACGGCATTACCATGAATTCGTAAAGTCCATAGCGGGAGCTGAAAGCGGTCTTGGGAATGTCTTCTTCTCGTACTCTGAGCTGATAATAGCCGGATCTTAAATCCATCTTGGAAAAGACGGACGCGCCTTGTAATTGATCGAACAATTCATCTATTCGGGACAGGGGATAAGTATTCCGAACAGCGAGCTTATTCAGTTCCCTGTAGTCAATACAGAGACGCAGGGATCCATCTTTCTTTTTAACGAATAGCACTGGGGCTCCCCAGGGCGAGGTACTTGGGCGAACGAAACCTGCGTCAACTAGCTCTTGTAGTTGAATCTTGAGCTCGGCTAGTTCCCTCGGGGCCATTCGGTATGGTGCTCGGGATACGGGTCGGGCTCCATGAGTAAGTTCAATTTGGAAGTCCACTTCCCGTTGCGGGGGCAACCCGGGAAGGGATTCTGGAAAGATGTCTGGGAAGTCCCTAATTACGGGCCCTCTAGCGAGTACTTGCGTCTTGTCCTCCATCTCGAAGTAGATTAGGTAAACCTCGTCCTTTCGCCGGACTGCTTTGACTGTTTGCGCGGACGTTAAGATAATGCGGGTGACAGAGGGTATACCTGCTAGTGTGATAAATTGCCCATTCGGGTTCTGGAGGTGGATTTCTCGAGTCGAACAATTGATTTGGGCACTGTGCTCGGCCAACCAATCCATCCCTAAAATGATGTCGAATCCGGTTATCGCCAAAACGGTTGCGTTGACTTCGAATTCTATGCCTCCTAGCATTGCTTGGAAGGAACACTTTTTTGTGGACGTCATATCTGATCCATCCGGGAGTCGTATTCGTATTGACATCCCGGATGATCGTACAGTGTTTCCCTTGTCAGCGATGAAGTTCTGTGCGACGAAGGAATGCGTGGCACCGGTGTCGAACATCGTTTTAGCGGGATGACCTTCTACCAAAAGTAAACCTGATAATATGTATATACTATGATCATAAGCTTTTTACAGATATACAGGAGTAGAGACTATACATGCTATACAAAAGGTCACAACATATATATATGACTATAACATCCTCCTAGGATATCGTAACTACTGAAAGTAGATACCTATCACTACATCTGGTGCAGGACCGTGCTGGAGATCTAATGCGTATGCCTCGAGCGGTGCTGCTCTGCCCTGCCTAGCTGGCTCCCTCCTGCCTGCGGGACGTCCTCTGCGTCCACCTCGTCCTCGCCCTCTCTCCGCGGCTCCCTGTACTGCTCCTAAACCGGGTCTCCCTGTAGCCTGAGGGAAAAAAGCTCGTATGTGCCCGGGCTGCTGACAAAGGTAGCAGTTCCCTGCAAAGGGGGCATCTCGTCATGCGGCTGGGGCGGCCTGAGGTGTTGGGGCTGCAGGTGCTGGTCGGGGCTGGGCTGCCTGCCCATATGGCTGGTGGCGCTGACGCTGTCTCCTACCCCGGTCCTGTCTGCGAGGACCTACTCCTCTCTCTCGGCCCTGAGTCCGGGGAACACCCACGTGTCCCCTCTGCTGTTGGGCCACCATCCTCTGACCTAACTCTAAAGCTGCGGCGTGCGAGGCAATCGTGTGGAAGGATGCCTGAGAAATCATGATCAGAGCCTGACGGAGATTGTCTCGTAGTCCTCGATAAAATCTAGTCGCTATATCCCTGTCCGTAACTGCTAAAGTCCTGGCGAAGCAGGCCAAATGAATGAACTCTCGTTGGTACTCTGGTACCGCCCTCTCCCCTTGCCGGATCTGTAAGAAACGCTCCTGAAGTGCAATCCTGTCTGCGTCCGAGATGAAGTGCTCTAGGAAGGCCTCTGAGAATTCCCCCCAGAGGATTGTGCTGAGTGGTCGCCCTCTAAACGTGGAGCGGCTGGCTGCTCTCCACCAATCTCGAGTATAGCCCTCTAGCATGGTCACCACCAAGGACACGGCGGCTACGGCAGGGCACATCATCCCGACTAAGAGCTCCTCTACCCTCTCCACCCACTCTTCGGCCTGAATGGCTGTCTCAGTACCTCGAAAGGTGGGGGGCCTTAGCCCCCAGAATGTCGTCAGAAGATCGGTGGGTACGGTGGCCTGCTGGGGTGGCCGTCTGGAAAGCGGCTAACAAAGCTATCAGGGTCTGTCCTAGCTCTGTATCCCCAAACGGAACTGCGGTTGGGGTGGCCGGGGCTGGTGGTGGAGTGGTATGGTGGTACTGATCCCTAGAGGAGGACCTTCCGTTACTCGACTCCGTTATCTGGAGAAGTAACAAACGAACATCAATACTTGCAAAAATAAGGGAATTTTGCAGGACTGAAACGAAAAGAAAGCGGAAAGCGTGCGGGTGTACTACCGTGCAGTCTCGAATCCTTAACCTTAAACCTAAAGGGTCCACCAGGCTTCCGCTGTGTGGTTCGTCCCGAACCAAGAAATGGAACTGGGGAAGGGAGGATCGAAAGACTGCCCCATGTGGTCGGATCGTGGTAGCTCTGATACATTTGTAAGACCCCCCTCCCAGACCTGAACCGGGTTCAGGGAGGGGGGATCTTACGGCCCAAAGATGGCCACTAGTGCTTCCCGGATGGCAACGACTCACCCTCTCAAGCACTGAGTGGTCTCCTTGTCAAGCACGAGAATCACAACATCACATCAGAACGCACAGCGGAAGCAATCGAAATAAAGAAAACCAAGCTCACAGCTTATATTTACATAACAAAAGGGGGTCGAAGCCTATTGTTTATAACCACTGCCTCAAGGGCTACATAGACTATGAAAAAGACCCTAGGCTAGTCCTATACTCTAGGACTCACGTCTCGGAAGATAGGGGAGAGGCTGGAGTGTCCGATCGAGCCATCTCTAAGGCTGGTAACTCATCCTACGGTGCGGGGGCTTCGCGCTGTCCCATCTCCTGTGATTGGTTATAAGAATAACCGTTAGTCACAGAGCTAAGTAGAAAACACATCCCCTCCCCGGATCCGTATCCAGGGGCGGGCTAATGGACCGAAATAAATAGCCGAAGCAAGGTAGAGGGTTAGCAGCAGGTAAACATATATACATATATACATATATACATATATATATATATATATCAATAGGGCCTCCAACCCTAATATCCGCGTGGTGACACGAACATACAACACTATCTTGCGCATACTTGCACCCAGGTATTCAAACCAACATACAACACTATCTTGCGCATACTCGCACCCAGGTATTCAAACCAACATACAACACTATCTTGCGCATACTCGCACCCAGGTATGCTAACCAACATACAACACTATCTTGCGCATACTCGCACACAGGTATGCAAACCAACATACAACACTATCTTGCGCATACTCGCACCCAGGTATTCAAACCTGTACACACATAAAAACCCTGTGTCGTGGATTCGTTCTTTTTATTATCTCGGCATTACTGCATTGCGGCGTCGCTCCGCGATTTCGTCCCAATTTTCGCGTCGATATTTTAAACCTAATCGATTTCTTAGATCGATACGCATAATTTTATTATACCTCTAAAATACGCGTCGCGAGGACGTCGATTTATTCCAATTAATTTCGCTCCCCTTTCGGGCGTTTATTTTGCTTGTAAAAGCTTTTAAAGGACCAAAAGAAAAGCTTACCATCTCAACTTTTGATAGTATTTGCAAAATACCCTAAATTAGAGCCTATAATTTTTGGTGATTTTTCCCAACTCTTTTAGCCTTTAAATTTCTTAAAATAAACCTTTGGTAGGGTTTTAAAAATAGTAAATGACTTCCTAATAATCCCAAAAAATTTCTGGAGCTGCCCCTCAGAGTGGGGAATATTTTTCATTTAGGAAATTTTTGCCCAAAATGCCCCATTTTTCCTCAGAAAAATGAGGAAGGGGGAGGGGAGAGTGGGGTGCGGTTAGAGGCAGGGAGAAGGCACAGGGGTCTTGCACCCTGCGCCCTCCCGCGTCCCCCACAGTGGATCTGCGGCGGATCCGCTGTGGGGGCACATATGCTGAGGCGGGGGAGGGAAACTAGGATACAAGAGCCGCCCGATCTCCTGGGGGAGATCGTGCGGCTCCCGTTTGATAAACGGGAGGCGGCCGCTGCCACCGCCGGGCAGCGGCCGGCTGGGGCCGACGCCGCTCCCGGTCGGTGCGCCGGGGGCCGGCGACCACTCCGGTGGTGGTCCGGCGGGCTAGCGCCGCCGCTTACCACCGGGAATTAGAACAGAGAGGGGTGGGAGGAGGTGGCGTGGCCTGCATGCGCCATGCAGGCTGGCTGTGCTGCCGCCTCTGCTGGGAGGGTGCCAGCGCCGCCCCCCGGTCGGTGCGCCGGGGGCCGGCGACCACTCTGGTGGTGGTCCGGCGGCCTGGCGTCGCCGGCCGCCGCCGGGGGTGGGGTATTTCCCCGTACAGGAAACGGGAGGGAGGGGGAACCTGGGCCACGGGTGCCGTCGGGGCTGCGTCCTCCGGCGGCCCGGCCGCCTCCCTTCGTCGGCTCGATGGTCCCCGAGGGGAGACCTGCTCCCCCAGCGCCACCACCGGCGCTGGGAGGGGGGGTTGGCTTCCACGGCCATGCCTCCACCCGAGCCTTGCAAGGCTCGGAGTGGTGCTGGCGGCGCTCCGGTGACGGGGATGGGTCGTCCTGGCTCAGGGGAGTAGGAAGGAGGAGGGGAAGACGTCTACCTGAGGTGGAGGGGCTCGGGAGGTTGAGGGGCGGTGGTGGCTCGCCATGGAGAAGAAGAAGGGTGGCGGTTTGGTTGGGCAGGGCTCCGGCAGGGGGCTGGCTGGGCTAGCCGGCAGGGGAGAAGGAGGAGGAGCTGGGGGGTGGCACTCAGGGAGAGGCTGAGCCCCTCCTTATATAGAGGAGAGGGAGGCCTCCCCTCTCCCTCCTTTTAGCCCATGTGGGCTAAAAGGGAGGGATGGGTGGGGGGAGATATTTTCTCCCCCCCCCCCTTCTCTCTCCTGCCCCCATGCCCCAATAGGGGGCTGCCTATCCATGGGCAACCACCTCCCTTGGGGGAGGGGCTTCTCCCCCCCCCCCCTTTCTTTTCTTTTCTCAACAAATTTCAAGCTGGGGGGGGGGGGGGGGGTTGACCGAGGTCAACTTAGGGCGGGGTCCTTCATGGTCCCGGGGTCCATCAAGATTTGTCGGGGCCGATGCTGAGTTTGTGTGCTTCACATTTCGTGCTTTGCACTGAGGTGGTCTGCATAGTCCTAAAATGGCATACTCTCCATACGACCTCCGATCGAGGCGCAACAAATTCCGTTGCGCTTGTATTGTTCATACGAGTCTAATGGAACTAACAGAAGTCAATTCGGGGTTCGTATGACCATTATTCATAATAAGGAGGTAGTGGCGCGCTACGACACTCAAAATGGTCGTTTTCTCCAAACGACCCAGGATCGAGGCGCAACGAATTCTGTTGCGCTTGTATCATTTGTACGGGTCTAATGGAACTGACAGAAGTCAATTCGGGGTTCGTATGACCATTATTCATAATAAGGAGGTAGTGGCGCGCTACGACACTCAAAATGGTCGTTTTCTCCAAACGACCCCGGATCGAGGCGCAACGAATTCCGTTGCGCTTGTATCGTTCATACGAATCTAATGGAACTGACAGAAGTCAATTCGGGGTTCGTAGCACATAACCCCTCATCGGGTTATGTCTACTATACATGCCTACTTTTATTGGGCTCACTAGGGCCTAGTGACCCAATAAAAGTCGGGATGTTACACTAGGGCTCTCGCTAGCCGGCGAGGTCGGAAGGCCCCTCAGGGATGCTAAGTGTTTTTCCTCCGAGGTCGCTCCGCTAGCCGGGCTCTCGCTAGCCGGCGAGGTCGGAAGCCCCTCGGGGAGGCTAAGTGTTTTTCCCCCGAGGTCGCTCCGCTATCCGGGCTCTCGCTAGCCGGCGAGGTCGGAAGGCCCCTCGGGGAGGCTAAGTGTTTTTCCCCCGAGGTCGCTCCGCTAGCCGGGCTCTCGCTAGCCGGCGAGGTCGGAAGTCCCCTCGGGGAGGCTAAGTGTTTTTCCCCCGAGGACGCTCCGCTAGCCGGTCTCTCGCTAGCCGGCGAGGTCGGAAGGCCCCTCGGGGAGGCTAAGTGTTTTTCCCCCGAGGTCGCTCCGCTAGCCGGGCTCTCGCTAGCCGGCGAGGTCGGAAGGCCCCTCGGGGAGGCTAAGTGTTTTCCCCCGAGGTCGCTCCGCTAGTCGGGCTCTCGCTAGCCGGCGAGGTCGGAAGGCCCCCTCGGGGAGGCTAAGTGTTTTTCCCCCGAGGTCGCTCCGCTAGTCAGGCTCTCGCTAGCCAGCGAGGTCGGAAGGCCCCTCGGGGAGGCTAAGTGTTTTCCCCCGAGGTCGCTCCGCTAGCCGGGCTCTCGCTAGCCGGTGAGGTTGGAAGGCCCCTCGGGAAGGCTAAATGTTTTCCCCCTAGGTCGCTCCGCTAGCCGGGCTCTCGTTAGCCCCCGAGGTCGGAAGGCCCTTCGGGGAGGCTAAGTGTTTTTTCCCCGAGGTCGCTCCGCAAGCCGGCGAGGTCGGAAGGCCCCTGGGGGAGGCTAAGTGTTTTCCCCCGAGGTCGCTCAGCTAGCCGGGCTCTCGCTAGCCTGCGAGGTTGGAAGGCCCCTCGGGGAGGCTAAGTATTTTTCCCCCGAGGTGATATAGAGTTCTCAATTTCACGCAGTGCCACTCGCCGAATGAACAGGGCTGGACTTTTCTTTCCGAGCGTGTACCCCGCTCGAAAAGAGCGGGGATTGTGTACAACCCTGTATTTGAGGAGTAGGCTCCCGGGACCCAAGTAATCTTTTCAGACATTGTTCTCCAGCAAGATCCATGACAGGAAGAGAGGGGGGGGGGGGGGGGGGGGCGAGCGGTGGAGGCGGGAGCTTCCAGCTCGCCCGCCCCTGCAAGGGGGCGAGCTCAGGAGGGAGGCATCCTCCCAGCTCGCCCCGCCCCAGTTAGGGGGCGAGAGGAGGAGTCGCAGGCCCCTCTCTCCCCGCCCCAGGTAGGGGCGAGGGGAGGAGCCGCAGGACCCTCTCGTCCCGCCCCAGTTAGGGGGCGAGAGGAGGAGCCGCATGCCCCTCTCGCCTCGCCCCAGTTAGGGGGCGAGGGAAGGAGCCGCAGGCCCCTCTCGCCCCGCCCCAGTTAGGGGGCGAGGGGAAGAGCCGCAGGCCCCTCTCGCCCCGCCCCAGTTAGGGGACGAGAGGAGGAGCCTCAGGCCCCTCTCGCCCCGCCCCAGTTAGGGGACTAGGGGAGGAGTCGCAGGCCCCTCTCGCCCCGCCCCAGTTAGGGGGCGAGAGGAGGAGCCGCAGGCCCCTCTCGCCCCGCCCCAGGTAGGGGGTGAAGGGAGGAGCCGCAGACCTCTCTCGCCCCGCCCCAGTTAGGGGCGAGAGGAGGAGCCGCAGGCCCCTCTCGCCCCGCCCCAGTTAGGGGGAGAGTACGAGCCACAGGCCCCTCTCGCCCCCGCCCCAGTGAGGGGGGCGAGCAGGGGAGGAGGTCAGCCCCCTCTCGCCCGACCCCGGGAGGGTGTTCTGGACTGCGTTTAGCGCCTCCAAACAGCGGGATCTGGCTGTTCGCAGACCAAATCTGAGGGCATTTTGGTAATCTCGTAGGCCATATTGTGGTTATTTGCAGACCAAGTTCAAAATCCTATAAATAAACCCAAGGGGGCACCATTTAGGGGACTTCTCTTTTTTGGCCTCTCTCTCCCCAAGTCTCTTTAGTGGGAGAGGAGAGCCTCCAAAGGTGCCCAAACCCGACATTGTCTTGGGAGGGGAAGCGCTCTAAGATCTTCCGGGTATGTGGTGGGACCTCCTCGCCGAGCCCTTGGTCTTGTTCATAGTTCCTAAGCCTTCATACCTAGAGCTCTCCCTTGGGAGAAGTAAGTGTGAGGTCACCCCCCAACTTGTTGAGGGCCCGAACTCCACAGAGACTAAGTCTTGTTCTCAAGTCTTGGTTTCAATAGGGAAAATGTGGAAGAGTGCGTCGATTATTGGTACAAGAAGAGTACTTTTTTGAAGGCATATGAACTTATGTTAAACCCAACAAAAGGACAAAATGAGAGGCCAAATTCCAACCTACTATCGGTTATCCCAGGGTTTGAAAAGCAAAAGAAGGATGGAATACCGTTAGGACATGCAAGAAGAAAAGAAACAGATGAGGTAGACAATAAAAAATATAGGTTAAAACACAATGGAGTAAAGTATACATGCTCTAATTGTAACATCCATATTCCTTCTAAACCCCTTGGAATATGGTTAGGGTTGAAGTTGTGAGTAGAGGTCATTGAATGACTCTATGTCAACTTGGACTTAGAAAAATTGTTATAAGCACCCAAAAAGTGCAGAGATCAACCTTGGCCAAATTACTTCAAATTGGACTCACCAACTCAAATTGAGCTTACCAATAGGTCCCTAACCCTAAGAGAGGCCCAAGTGACTCAAAAGCCCCATCATAGTGTCACCACTTTTGGCCAATTTGACCAAATCAACTATAGGTCAAAATAGACTAACATAGGCCAATTCAACTCAAATTGATCAATTGACCCCACCACCGTATTAAAAACCATAATTATAGTGCAATGGACTCAACAGACCCATCAAGTGCTCACCAATTGGCCCAAATTGACCAAAATACCCTTTATGTCAACATAGGTCAATCCTTCACCAATAGGTCCAATTGACCCCCAAAATATGAAATTAACTTCACCCCTAGTCTTATAACATCACAGGGGACCCAATGGACCCAAAAGCTCCATCAAGTGGTCATTAATTGGTCCAATTTGACAAAAGTCAACTTTCCCCCAATTTTGGTCAAAATAACACATATTGGCTAAATTAGCCCAACTAGGGCATCACCATGACTCAATCAACATTAGGTGATGTCAAGGGACTCAAGACCAACACTTTAGACTAGTCAACCCATCATATTGACCAAGTCAACCCATCATCTTGACCAAGTCAACCATTATCAAAGTTGAGCACAAAGGAAGAAATCAAAAGCCCAAGCCTATTCCAATGGGCTAAGGCCTAATCCAAAGCCCATCTAGACAACCCATGAGCCAAATGACCCCATAATCCCCTCAGAATTTGAAAGGAGGAATTTCATGGAGGGCAAATTGGGAATTTCACCACTTTGGAGGATAAAAAAGAGGAATACATGGAATGTTGGCACCCAATCCCCCTTCCCTTGACATGCTCTCAGCGTCCCCATTAAGTTCCCAACAATTTTGGGTAAGGTGGCAGACGAGTAGAGGGATAAAAACCAATGGGGAATAGAGTTGGCCGGCCACATTAATTTCATTGCTCGGGGGAGCCAACAATTGGCCTCAATTCCCCTTCCCAGACCCTCTCTGATCTTAGGGATTAATTCCCTGCAGTTTTCTTGCCAGCAAGGAGCCCTGAGAGTGGATGGATTGAGAGGTGGAGTTTGGCCGAATGGAGCCTTAATGGCATGCCGGGTTTAAACCTTCCTCAGCCCATTTCAACCACACCATTAGCTTTAGAGAGCATCAATGAGTCGGTCTGGAGCTTTATAGAGGAGGAAACGATGAAGGATTGCGGGATCGAGCATGGTCGCCGGAGATAATCGCCACCATGGCCGGGCAGGGAAATAGCCGTCCTCAAGCCCTATGAAGGTCCGATCTCTCCTCCCCTCCCCTTGTGCTAGCTTCCCTTCTCTTTCTTATACCAAATCAATACAGCAATGGTGTTATACCATTTTGTTTTTCTTAATGTTCCGACACGAAAAATCGAAGGTGTTGGAGCCCTCAGGCCTCCAACTACCTCAGGTCAAATGGACACCACCAATCGACGACCAATTGTCGACAGGTGATGGTGGCGGGGGGGGGGGGGGGGGGGGGTATCGCCGGAAACCCCCTGGGTTCGCAGGAAATCGGGGCCAAAGATGGCCCTGGGAGAATGAATCGCAGACCTTGAATGTTTGGGGACGACGACGGGGAGCCATCAGATCTCATGAAATTAGATAATCGCATGCTAAGTATTATTTAATATGTAACAATACAATGTTTGTCTCACTTAAACAACACACTTAACCCCCATTTTTGACCACCAAGAAGACTGATTCAGAAAAAGTGTGAAATATAAAATATGTAGTTCTAGGTCATACCTTCACATGGGCACTGATTTCACCTGATTTGGTGCACCACAGCTCCTTAAGCACCTGTTTTGGTGCAAGGTGTGCTATCACTTGTAAGGGTATTTTGTGAATTTATTTAAAACTACTCCATGGATGGTCTTGAAATTTTAACCATAGCTGAGATAGGACCAGTCACTTGGTTTGTCCAAAAATGAGAATTTTTGGAGACCATTTCTCTAAAGTTTTTGTAGAAATTTAATAAATCATGCATGATGTATATTATGAGTTATTTTGACTCAAATCACTCCAAATCTCCTTTGGGAGGTTGGTTATGTGTATATTAGTCTCTGGTAAAAATTTTGACTCAATTGGATTCTTGCATATGAGTAGATTTATGTTTAAATGAACCATAAAAGAACTTTTATTTAGGTCACACTAAATGTTGTTTTTACCCTAGTGAAATAGACCTTTTGTACTCAAATTTTGAAGACCTTAGAGGCCATAAAATAAAAAGTAGACTGAGATAACTTTTGTAGGCATTTGAGTCTACTATCTGTAGAAAGTGAAAGCACACCATTTGGTGCCCTACAACTCTCTGTTGGGCAGATTTGGTAAGACTGGTCCTAGAGAAGGACAGAGCTTAAACAGTGAATAACTTTTATATGGTAGAATATATGAAGTTGAAAATTAGACCATATGTGTATGCACCTTAGATCTACTATGTGCCCAAAAATCAGAATTTTTGGGGCATATTTTTCTAAAGTTTTTGTAGAAATTTAATAAATCATGCATGATGAATATTATGGGTTATTTTGACTCAAATCACTCCAAATTTCCTTTGGGAGGTTGATTATGTGTATATTAGTGTCTGATAAATTTTTTGACTCAATTGGATCCTTGCTCATGAGTAGATCTATGTTTGAATGAACCATAAAAGAACCTTTATTTAGGTCACACTAAATGTTGTTTTTGCCCTAGTGAAATAGAACTTTTGTACTCAAATTTTTGAGGCCCTTAGAGGCCATACAAGAAAAGTAGGCTGAGATAACTTTTGTAGGCATTTAAGTCTACTATCTATATAAAGTAAAATCACACCATTTGGTGCCCTACAGCTCTCTATAGGGTAGATTTGGTGGGACTGGTCCTTGGGAAGAACCCAACTTTGATGATGAATAACTTTCATTTGGTAGCTTGTATGAGGCTGAAATTTAGACCATGTGGGCACGTCCCCTAGACCTACTATGTGCCCAAAAATCAGAATTTTTTGAGCACATTTTTCTAAGGTTTTAGAAAACATTTAAGGTCTGTTCGGATCGCAGGTTTTGGTTTTGAAGAATTGGAATTCAGTTAAAACCAAAACCTGCAGGTTTTGGTTTTGCCTGAATTCCAATTATGTTGTTCGACTGCAGAAAGGTTTTGAGCTATAGGAATTGGTTTTGGGCAATTCAGTTGTTCGGATGTAGGTTTTGATTTTGACCCAAGAATTGTGTAAAAAATAAAAATCCAAGCTTTTTAAACTTTTACACATTGGTAGAGCATTAACAAATTTAGATATTATTTTGTTCTATGCCAGATTACTCTTCCCAAATCCCAGAGATCGGCAAGAGAGGAAGAGGAAAATCGGCTAAGAGGAAAATCGGGAAGAGTATTCAGGAAAACTGGCCTAAGACTAAACCTGATCCAGTTTTGCCAGATTTAAACCTGAATCATGATAAATTTCAAAGAGATCGGCAACCAGGAAAATCCCCATCCGAGAAATCACATAAAACTTCAACCAGGAAAATCCCAAAACACAACCAAAAGCAACAGCCCCCTCCCCCTCATCGGCGGCAGCGGATAGCCATACAACTCCTTGTTCCTGGCGAAGGAACTCGCATTGAAGCCGTAATGTGGCCGTAGAGCTGGTTCGCGATGAGGTTGAGCACACCTCTAGCCACCTGCGATGCTTCCCTACCGCCGCCGGAACACGAAGATGGAGATGATGAGGAAGAAGGCATAAATACTAACCGTCGGCGTTGAAATCTCCGGCATAAGAGCTTGACGGCTAGGGAAAAGAGGATCTCGCGACTTCTACAGGAAGATCTTGTGTCATCCAAAACTGCGGAAAACCTGGGGGAAGAGTTGTTTTTTGGCGCTAGGCAAATATCAAAACCCTCTGTTTTCCAGCAAAACCAAAACGGGATGAATTCCTTCGAACCGAACGCCTGCTATGGAATTATTAAAGCGCAAAACCAAAACCAGGGTCCAATTCCCATGAACCGAACGAGCCCTTAATAAATCATCTATGTTGTATTTTACGGGTCAATTATACTCAAATAATGCCAAATCTCCTTTGGAGGGTTGGTGGGGTGAATAATAGTCTCTGGTTAAAATCTTGGGTCATTTAGACTTTGCATGTAAGTAAATCTAGGTCAAAACATGAAACTTAGTAGGACCATCTTTAAGATGTTCACTAAGAGGATAGATTATCCATGTTTTGAGAATTGAGGAAAATCCCCTTGGTCAACTCTCATGAAATTTAAAACATGCACTTAAGACCATATGATAATACTCTATAGAGAAAATCATCAACCTTTGAGTTGATTTCCCTAGGAAACTTGATTTCATATGATTTGGTACATAAACCCTTTGTGAGTATTCATAGGGTCAAAGCTTACTGAAATGTCTTAGAAAGTTGTATATAGACTATTTATATCAGTATGAAGCTATGAAAATTTTATTAAAACTAATCATTGAGCAAATTTCATAATTTCTTCACAAAGTAAAACTTGGAGTTATAACTTAAGAAATCTATATCTTGAATTATTATTGCTGGAATGTTATAGAAATTTGTATATAGACTTTTGATATATTAGTATGAAGCTCTAGAAATTTTATTAGAATTAATCATTGAGTAAACTTCATACTTCCTTCACAAAGTAGAATTTGGGCTTATAACTTGAGAAATTAACTCCTTGAATTAATGATGCTGGATGACTATCAAATTTTGTGTACAGACTTTTTATATCAGTATGATGCTCTAGAAAATTTGTTAAAATTAATCATTGAGTAAATGACATACTTTATTCACAAAGTAGAATTTGAGCTTATAACTTGAGAAATTAATACCATGAATTATTGTTGTTGGATTGTTATAGAATTTTGTATATATACTTTTTATATCAATAAGAAGCTCTGAGAATTTTGTTAGAATTAATCATTGAGTAAATAACATACCTCTTTCACAATGTAGAACCTTGGAATATAACTTAGGAAGTTGATATCTTGAATTATTGTTGCTGAAATGTTATAGAAATTTGTATATAGACTTTTGCTATCAATATGAACCTCTGGAAATTTTGTTAGATTTATTTATTGAGAGGTCATCATACTTCCTTCACAATGTAGAACTTGAAGTTATAACTTGAGAAATTTATATCTTGAATTATTGACACTGGAATGCTATAGAATTTTGTACATAAACTTTTGATAGCAATATGAACCTCGTGAAACTTTATTGGACTCTTTGGGCAATGATAATTGACACTTCATGTACAAATTGATGAATATCTTAAATATAAGGAATTAAATTATAGACCCAATATAATTTAATTAAAGGAAAATAATGAAAAATCTGAAGTTTATCATCTATACAACTTCTAGAATCTTGTTTTAGTACATATCAGATAGAGGATCATGTAGTCTCCCTTCTAAGTCATGTTATCACACTTGAGGACAATTGGGTCTGCGAATAGTAAAACTGAATATTTGACTTAGACCCCATATGATCATCACACGTAGAATTGTTAAACCCCCGATCATTATGAAGGCATAGATTGGTTAACGGATTAACCATTAATGACATATACTAGAAGAAAGGAGTTGGGGTGCGTTTAGTAAAACTATCAATTCGGGAATTTACAACGATATGATAAGAGATGTGAGGAATGACCTGTCAGCAAGTATAAGTGTGATTGATGTATGAATTGAGAACTTAAGTATGTATTGAGTGATGACATGCAAAAATAATTAGTTACTAGGAAAGGTAGGTGTACAACCCTGTATTCGCAGAGTGGGTCCCCGGGGCCCAAAATGTCTTTAGGCCTGACATTTTTTAGCACCGCCCCAGGCAAATGGGGGGGGGGGGGGGGCACGGAGGGTGGCCTGCCCCCTGTCTCGCCCCAGCTCCCTTGAGGGACGATCAAGGTGTAACACCCCAGGCTTCGCTCAGCCTACTCCTCGAGAAACACGAGAAACAGCTATTTCTCGAAAAAGGCAGGCTCAAGCCACTTCTCGAGAAAACAGCTATTTCTCGAGAAGTGAAGGCTCAAGCTACTTCTTGAGAAACATCCATTTCTCGAGAAGTGAAGGCAGTGAGTTCGTCGAGGCGCTAGAGTTCTTGGGAAGTGGAGGCGCTAGAGTTCGTCGAACGGGGTTCGACGAACCGCTGGCGCTGGAGTGCGCCGAAGCGAGTTCGTCGAACTGAGTTCGACGAACCGCTGGCGCTGGAGTTCGTCGAACCGAGCTCGACGAACCGTTGGCGCTGGAGTTCGCCGAAGCGAGTTCGTCGAACTGAGTTCGACGAACCGCTGGCACTAGAGTCCGTTCGACGAACAGGTCATACTGAGTTCGACGAAGCGTGGGCACGGGCTTAAGCAGCTTTCCAGGACATCCGTTATGATTGAATCTTGATCCTATGGTCTAGATAAGAGCGTCCTAAGCTTTTATTTAGGGCAAAGAAGTTCTTTTCTCGGGGCGTGAAATCCTTTGTGCTTCTGGAGGCGTAGAAGAGAGGAAGGGTTTGGAGGAAGACGAAGGCTAGATCTGCCATTGTTGGAGCACCGGAGCTCCGTTCGCCGATCCGAGACCAGATCCGTGGAGAGGACTAGAAGGCGCTTCTTTCTATCCGTACCTTTCAACCGATTCATGGCGAGGAAGAGAACTCTTAGGGTAACGACATCTCTCCTCCCGGTTTTAGGATGCGTGCATGACATCTATGCTTTTACTTTCCTTTTTCTGAAATTTATGGCACAAGATCTCTCAAATGAGAGGGGTTTGGGTCGCCTTGGTTCAAGAAGAACCATCAGGTTGATTGAGTCCGTCCCCGACATGATTTGCACTAGAGATCCGCTCCGTTAGTGGATTAGGCATTCTGTGTGAAGCCGAAATCGTGACCGGCGGTCTGATCCGGTGATGTTGCTTAACGTGCATTTTAGGGATTTTGCTAGAAATCCGACGACAGTGAAAACGTTGTATGTGATGCCCTTATGTTCGTGTGAGAATGAACGCTGGTTTGGAAAGGGTAACAGTGATGTGAATGTGAAGGCGTGGTTTGTCTTTGTGGTCGGCTGGCTAGCCCGTGAATGCTTGGATTCATGTGGGGAGAGTGTCCCGGCAAGACAAGTCCCCTTCTTGGTTGTGGCGAGAACAAAGTATGCTGGTGCGCCCGTTGGCAAGATGAGTCATGTAAGTGGTGAGGTCCCAATGGAGTTCTTGGCTTTTGGCTTTGTGATTGTGGCGAGAATAAGTATGCTGGTGCGCCCGTTGGCAAGATGATCCATGTAAGTGGTGAGGTCCCAGTGGAGTTCTTGGCCGTGGGCTTGTACTCCTGTGGGGGAATTGTTGAGTACCCTTTGTTTGTTATGGAATGTTGACGTGTGTTGTTATGTTAGAAGCATACACGCCATAGGGTGCCTTGGGTGAAACCCAGGTTTGCATACATGTTGCATTGCTAAATCCCCTTACTTTTATTGCTCAACATAGAAACATGGATGATGATTGTGACACCCATGCTTGTCATGTGTTTTGTTAATATTGTTTATTACACTTGCATACGAAGTGCTGACTTGCAGGGTGATGTAGTTCCCCGGGGTCCACTTGGACGACCGGGAGGAGGGGTGTTGTTACACCGTTGTTGGTCAGCCAAAGCTGACCCTCATTTACCGCTCTTTGTGATTTGGATGCAGGACAAGGATCGCAGGCCGAACCTAGCTCGCCGGCCAGAAAGGCCTAAGCTTCATGAAGTGCTCTTTTCATGCTTTCTAGTTTGATTTGATGTCTTTACCTGTTCCGACTTGCATGCCGAGGTAGCTTAAGATTGTGATGATTTGCTGGATATTTAATTGCCCCGTTTGACTTGAGTTGGAGTTTTGTAAGGCCTTAAGGCCGTAGTACTCTTATGTAGACGTGGACAACTTCTGTGGTTTGTTTTATTGTTTCCGCTGTGTTAGTTCTGAGTTTTGAGATGGTTAGATCTATATCACTTTTTAATACTAAAGCTATGACGATTATATGCTGTGGGGTCCCGGCCGGACCTATATTATATAGTCATTGCAGGGGAGGTGTTACAATTTGGTATCAGAGCTAGGTTAGCGTTTTTGTTGAGGTTTAGCGTGTTTAGATCGCGTTAAGAGGTTGTCCACATATGCGTACTTTGCGGGACCATGAGTGTCCTTGCGTTCGAGTCTTGCGAATAGAGTTTGATTTGTTTTTCCTTGCTTATGCTAGGATGGTGGCGACGATGCGGGGACGTCGAGGCGTCAAGAAGAGCCGTCAGCAAGTAGTGCAACGACCCCAGCCCTTGTGAATATGGGTATGTCCCTAGCACACTTTTGTCGTATGCTAGCTGCGGCAATGGTGGTGGCTCAAGCTGCGGCAATGCCACAGATTGCGATGCTTGTTGTGCAGGCTGCGACTCCTGTTACTCCGGTCACTGTGACGCCGAAAGTGGGAGTAAGGCAGGTAAATCTGTTAGCCGAGAGAGCGGTTGGGCAAGGAGATCGTCAGATGAAGTACTATCTGAGTTTCCATCCTCCGACGTTCAAAGGAGTTGGCACTCCGACAGACGTACACAGGGAGGGCATCCTGCCCCCTGTCTCGCCCCAGGTCCCTTGGGGGGCGAGCAGGGAGGGCGGTCTGCCCCCTGTCTCGCCCCAACTCCCTTGGGGGGCGAGCAGGGAGGGCGGCCTGCCCCCTGACTCGCCCCAGCTCACTTGGGGGGAGAGCAGGAAGGGCGGCCTGCCCCCTGTCTTACCTCAGCTCACTTGGGGGGCGAGCAGGGAGGGCAACCTGCCCCCTTTCTCGCCCCAGCTCACTTGGGGGGGGGGGGGGGGCGAGCAGGGAGGGTGGCCTGCCCCATGTCTCGCCCCAGTTCACTTGGGGGGCAAGCACGGAGGGTGGCCTGCCCCTATCTCTCCCCAGCTCCCTTCGGGGGCGAGCAGGGAGGGCGCCCAGCCCCCTGTCTCACCCCAGTTCCCTTGGGGGGCGATCAGAGAGGGCGGCCTGCCCCCTGTCTTGCCCAGCACCCTTGGGGGGGCGAGCAGGGAGGGCGGCCTGCCCCCTGTCTCGCCCCAGCTCCCTTGGGGGGCGAGCAGGGAGGGCGGCCTGCCCCCTGTCTCGCCCCAGCTCCCTTGGGGGGCAAGCAGGGAGGGCGGCCTGCCCCCTGTCTCGCCCCAGCTCCCTTGGGGGGCGAGCAGGGAGGGCGGCATGCCCCCTGTCTTGCCAGTTCCCTTGGGGGCGAGCAAGGAGTGCGACCTGCCCCCTGTCTCGGCCCAGCTCCCTTGGGGGGCGAGCAGGGTGGGCGGTCTGCCCCCTGTCTCACCCCAGGTCCCTTGGGGGGCGAGCAGGGAGGGCGGCCTGCCCCCTGTCTCGCCCCAGGTCCCTTGGGAGGCGAGCAGGGAGGGCGGCCTGCCCCTTGTCTCGCCCCAGCTCCCTTGGGGGGGGGGGGGCATGGAGGGCGGTCTGCCCCCTGTCTCGCCCCAGTTCTCTTAGGGGGCGAGCAGGGAGGGCGACCTGCCCCCTGACTCGCCCAGTTCCCTTGAGGGGCGAGAAGGGAGGGCGGCCTGCCCCCTGTCTCGCCCCAACCCCTTTGGGGGGCGAGCAAGGAGGGCAGCCTGCCCCCTGTCTCGCCCCAGCCCCTTTGGGGGGCGAGCAGGGAGGGCGGCCTGCCCCCTGTCTCGCCCCAGCCTTTTGGGGGGGGCGAGCAGGGAGGGCGTCCTGCCTCGTGTCTCGCCCCAGCCCCTTTGGGGGGCGAGCAGGGAGGGCGTCCTGCCTCGTGTCTCCCCCAGCTCCTTTGGGTGGCGAGCAGGGAGGGCGTCCTGCCCCCTGTCTCGCCCAACCCCAAAGGGGCGGTCTGCGTTTAACGCCTCAGAATGGCAGGATTTGGCTGTTGGCAGGTCAAACCCGGGGGTATTTTCGTAATCTCGTAGGCCATATTCTGGATATTGGCATACCAAGTTCAGAAATCTATAAATAGGACCAAGGGGGCACCTTTGAAGGTAGATCTCTCTCATTAGGCTACTCTCCCCCTAGACTTCTTTGATGTGGGAAGAGTGCCTCCAAAGATGCCCCAAGCTCAACATTGGCTTGGGTGGGGAAGCGCTCTAAGATCTTCCGGGTGTGTGGTGGGACATCCTCGCTGAGCCCTTGGTCTTGTCCCTAGTTTCCTAAGTCTTCGGCCTAGTGCTCTCCCTTGAGAGTAGTAGGTGTGAGGTCACCCCTTCTTTTGGGGACCCCGAACTCCACAGAGACCAAGTCTTGGTTTTGTTAAGGTATATTTAGCGTTGTATCGGGTATTTAACGGAACCCTAACGGGTCCGTTAACAGGTCGTCGGGGATTTAGGGTTACGCCTATAAATACCCCGCTGGGGGCAACGGGTAGTTCATTCCAAACTTGATGTTCACTCGGATGCTTCGAGCACTCGCTCTATCATTCTCGAAGCCACTAATGAACCCTAGCCCCCCTCTCCGGACGCTCTCTCTCGCACGCGTGAAGGAAATCGCGTACATCGCCATCGTTCCTCTCTTGCTCGCTCGACTGTAGGAGCCTCCGGCCTCCCCTCCTGCGCGTTCCCCTCCGACGAAGTAGATCTTCGCCGTTCTCTGCTTCGTGCGACTGAAGAAGTGCGCTCTCCCTCTTGCTTGTTGTTCGGTGGATTTGTAACCGTCGGGTGTTTGTTCGTTCGCCGTCGAGTTCACTGACGCAAGTGAGGGAAGTTCACCGTCGTCGATTGGAAGATCGTCGCCGCTGTCAAAGGAGATAGGGTTCATTCTGCTTTCGCAAGATCTCTTCGCCGAACCCTAGCCGTAACCGCTCCTGTGCGTGCGCCGCTAGACAAAGATCTGTCGCCGCCTGCCGTCGATCGACAGTAGAAGGAGGAGTTGTCGGTCTTCTCTGCGGTCTCTGTCGATTCAGTCACGCCATTTCAGTGCAGCGCCGCCCCGCCGCTGCTTTGCCCTCATCGACGAAGGAGAAAGAAGTTTTCCCGCCAGTTCGTCGATCGGAGGCCGCCCAGGGACATTTCGTCGAACGCCCCGCCTTTCGTCGAACGCTCATTCGTCGAGTGCTCGTTGGTTCGTCGATCGGAAGCCGCTTAGGGACAATTCGTCGACCGCCCCGCCTTTCGCCGAACGCTCATTCGTCGAGCACTCACTGGTTCGTCGATCGGAGGCCGCCCAGGTTCAGTTCGTCAAGCTCCCATTTTTTCGTCGAACACGGTTCGACGAACTCCAATTTTTCGTCGAACGGAAGCCGCCCCAGATCAGTTCGTCGAGATCCCAGCTCTCTTCGACCGCGGTTCGACGAACTCCAAGTTTTCGTCGAACGTAGTTTTCAACAGTGAAGCCGATCCTTATTGCTGCTTTAGTGCAGTGTGCAGTGCTTCTTCAGTACCAGTGCTCCTGTGCCCCAGATGGCCTCTTTTTCAAAGGGCAACAACCTCTCCTCCCCTGTGCCGATGATCAAAATGGAGAAGTTTTCCCATTCCGAATTCAGCACTTGGAAGCGAAACAAGCAGTTCGGTATGAAATATCTGAACATCTTTTATACATTGCAGACTGATTTTGCAGATTTCAAGGGAGGAGACGATGAGGATCAGTGAACCAACGATGAAGATTTCTGTCGTGATTATCTTCTCAACTATCTCTCCAATTCGCTAGCCGAGACGTTTGGGCAGCTGAAGACAGCGAAGGAGATCTGGAATGCACTGGAAGATCAGTTCACAGAGGAGGAGAATATGTCCAAGATGCATCTGGTGGACAAGTTCATGGGATTCACCTTCTCTGAGGACAGGGAAATCCTTCCCCAGATTGCCGACCTGGAAAATTTGGTGGCCAAGCTCAACAGTGAAAGTGTCCCTCTGCCAGATGGGTTCGTTGCTGGTGCCATCATCTACAATCTCCCCTCAGCGTGGTACTCTTTCAAGACGGAGATGTATCGCAAGAAGACTCAGGTCAGTCTAAAAGACCTCAAGCGGTTTATCTGCATTGAGGATGAGAATCGGACAAGGCATGTAAAGGAGGTGGTGAGCAAGCAGCAATCTGCTGCTAATATGATCACACACCCGAAAAGGAAGCCTCGATCTGATCGGACTCGACCTCCCTCCAGTGCACCCGCAGTAGTAGACACCCGCAAGAAGATCAAGAAGTTCAAAGACAAGTGCTACAACTGCAACAAGTGGGGTCACTGCGCTTCTGACTGCAGGCAACCCAAAAAGCCCGATGCTAACCCACCAAAGCCTGATAACAGAGCTCATATGCTCAATCAGACTGCGCCCTCCCACTTTGTTGCCAAGGTTGGGAACGTTCAGGCCAGTACTGACTGGTGGTTGGATTCGGGGGCGACCTGTCATGTCTGCAACAACTCCGCTCTGCTGAAGGATGCCACTCCAGCCTCTGAGACAGTTATAGTGGCAAATGGAGCCACTGCTGAGGTACTCCAGACCGGGACCGTGGATTTGCTACTCTCGTCAGGTACGCATTTACTTTTGAAAGATGTTAAACACATTCCTACATTAGCTGCTAATTTAATCTCGATTAGTCTGTTAAGCGATGCGGGTATGTCCTTTAACATTAGTGGTGGTAGGGTGACCTTAATGGTAAACTCACATTATTTTGGTTGTGCGTACGTAGTCAACGAAATGTATCAGTTGAGTCTAGCAAACGAAGTAGTCAATCAAGTTAGTTCTACTTTGATAGATCCTAAGACTTTCCACGCAAGACTAGGACATGTCAACTATAGAAAACTACTCCTGCTAGCTAGAACTCACAACATCCCCTTAGACACTAAAACCAAATTTGACAAATGGGAGATATGTGCTCAAACTAAGATAACTAGAACAACATTCAGTCAGGTGTCTAGGAGTACACATTTACTAGAGTTGATACACTCCGACATTGGTGACTACAAGAGTTTTGTCACACGTGGTGGTCGGAAGTACCTGATAACTTTTATCGACGACTTCTCTAGATATACTCACATTTATCTCTTAAAATCAAAAGATGAAGCTTTTGAAAAATTTCAAATTTTCAAAAATAGGGTTGAGAACCAATTGGATTTGAAAATTAAGCGACTTAGGAGTGATCGATGAGGCGAGTACGTCTCGGGTGAGTTTAGGGATTTTCTTGCCAGCAATGGCATAATACCTGAAACCACTGCCCCTTATTCGCCCCCGTCAAACGGTATTGCCGAGCGAAAAAATAGAACTTTAACAGAAATGTTGAATTCTATATTGTTAACTGTCGGTATGCCTGCCGCTTATTGGGGAGAAGCAGCCCTCACGTCGAATTACATCCTAAATACGGTTCCTCATGCTAAATTGAAGCAAACCCCGTATGAGCTTTGGTTTAAGAGACCGCCCAGATTTGATCACCTCAAAACCTGGGGTTGTATCGCCTATGTTAGGATACCTGGCATAAGGAGATCTAAGTTAGGACCTAAGACGAACACTTGTGTCTACTTAGGATGTGCGGTGGATAGTGCTGCAGACCGATTTCTAGACCTCTCTACCAACACGGTTATTGAGTCTAGAGATGTTGTGTTCTTTGAGGACAAGTTTCTTAGAGATAAGAACCTGACTCTTCCAGGTCTGCCAGACACCAGTTCTGATACCCTCGTTGGGACAGAACTACGACTCCCTGACACTGAGCCGGTTCACACTAGTGCCCTAGAGTCCACTAGGCTATCTAATAGGGAACGTGTTCCTAACAGCTTTGGTACAGATTTTGTAACTTACCACGTTGAAGCTGATCCATCCACCTATCAGGAAGCGATGCGATCCAGGGATTTCTTGTTATGGAAAGAAGTCATTGATGATGAGATGCACTCTCTCATGGAGAACCAAACTTGGACATTAGTTGACCTCCCCAAAGGAGCTAAAACCATTGGGAGCAAGTGAGTTCTTAAGAAGAAACTGAATCCAAATGGGAGTATTGCTAAGTACAAAGCACGTCTAGTTGCCAAAGGCTTCACTCAAGTGAGTGGAGTTGACTACTTTGATACATACTCACCTGTTTGTCACATTGCAATGATCAGGGTTCTTCTCGCTATCGCATCTATTGAACATTTCGTCGTTCATCCGATGGATATTAAGACTGCATTTTTAAATGGAGATCTAACTGAAGAGATCTACATGCGTCAACCTGAAGGGTTTGTCGTAAAAGGTCTCGACACCAAAGTCTGTAAGTTGATTAAGTCACTCTACGGATTGAAGCAAGCACCAAAGCTATGGCACGAGAAGTTTGACACTTGCGTAAAAGGCCTGAATTTTAAATCCAGCCTTTCAGATAAATGTCTGTACATACGGACAAGTCCTCACTCCGTCGCTATAATCTGCTTGTATGTTGATGACATGCTAATTCTGGGTACTGATCAGTCTGAGGTGGAAGACGTTAAGGCTACCTTGAAGTCAACATTTAGTATGACTGACTTAGGTGTGGTGAAGACCATCCTAGGCATGGAAGTGAACTTTACGGATAAGGGTATCACCCTCAGCCAGAGTCACTACATCAGAACTCTACTAGAGAAGTGGGGTTATGATAAGTGCAGGCACATTGAGACTCCATACGACTATAATAATAGACTGAAACCTCATGACGGTTCACCTATTAGACAGTTGGATTACTCCAAACTCATTGTCAGTCTCATGTATGCTACTACCTGCACTAGACCCGACATAGCCTTTACGGTCGGCATGTTGAGTAGATTCACTAGTAACCCTGGAAAGGACCACTGGGAGGCCTTGGAAAGGCTAATGCGATACTTAAAGTATACTGAGCAGTATACTTTATGTTACAGTGGACACCCTCCTGTGCTTGAAGGGTACTCTGACGCCTCCTGGTGCTCAGACGTTAGTGATAGTAGGTCCACTAGTGGTTATGTGTTTACCCTAGGAGGAGCCGCAGTAGCTTGGAAATCTAAGAGGCAAAAGTGTATAGCACTATCCTCTATGGAATCCGAACTCTATGCTCTTGCTTCAGCTGCCGAAGAAGCAGAGTGGGTCAGAGATTTGGTTATGGATATTCCAATGACGAGTCTGAAAATGAACTCTATCTCGATATTTTGTGACAATCAAGCCACAAAAACCATTGCAACCAATTCCCTATTCAATGGTAAGCGAAGACAACTACAGATGAAACATGCCTGGTTGACCTATCTCACCAGTCAAGGGATCATTTCCCTCTTGGACGTGAGATCAAAAGATAATGTAGCAGATATCCTTACCAAGGGCTTATGCAAAGTTCTTACATCTAAAACATCGGGGGATATGAGATTAAAGTCTATTTAGTGGGACTTAATACCTATGTTTGTTTAAGATTTTAGAACCGAGTCTGCCTACATTCACGCATCTAGACTGAGTACACTGAAGTATTCCAGATGTTACTTGATGAAAGCCTGAGATTGTTTAGTTGCTAGTCATTCCAAACTTGATGACTTACACAACTATTTTTTTCAAAGACTGAATTGAGTATCATTCCAAAAACGAATACTAAAGTTGCTGATATGCGTCATGATATTATGATCATTACTTATATCATTCCAAACTTGATGATATATTGGTCACAACTTGTTGTATCATTCCAAACTTGATGATATAATACAATTGTGAAACGTTTGGTAATAATCTTAATAATCGAAGGAACATAGCTTGGTTCTATGAAACCAAATTTCTAATTTTGTGTAAATTAGATAGAGATGCGGACATGTGAGTCTTTCTTCCTAGTTAGAGTATTATGTTCTAAATTGTAAGAACTAATCAATTTACTTTTGATATGCATATGTATGGATTCATTGAGTTTGTTCTCATGACATTCAAATGTTTAAATGCAGATCAATTGAAGTCTGGAGGAGAGAAAGTGGATTTCGACATGGATGCAGATGATCTACTGTCTGAGTAGACCGTTCTGTTATTAGTTTGAGTTTTGTTTTCAGATTACTGTTCTTGCTTCTGCTTTTGCTTTTGCACGTTTGGAACCTGTGTGAGTTTAGATGTTTGATCTAAAACTCTTGTTGTTTTTAATCTGAAACTCATTCTGTCGTTATTTAACTTATATGCTTTGATTAACCCGTTATGTGATACAATTGCTACAATATAGAAGGAGAATGTTAAGGTATATTTAGCGTTGTATCGGGTATTTAACGGAACCCTAACGGGTCCGTTAACGGGTCATCGGGGATTTAGGGTTACGCCTATAAATATCCCGCTGGGGGAAACGGGTAGTTCATTCCAAACTTGATGTTCACTCGGATGCTTCGAGCTCTCGCTCTATCAGGTTTCAACAGTAGGGTTCAATGTTCAATTGAACATCGACACCCGTCTGTCCGATCTATTTGTAATCCACCTTAGGATTTTAGAGTAACTAGAGATGAAACATGTATACAAGAAGGGGTAGCCACAATAAGAGTAAATATCCTGGAAATGAGGATTTGAGTTTCAACCACCATCGCATTCCCTAGCACCGCTGCGAGCCCTTCACCGGGTAGAACTCGGGAAGTCCAGGACTCACCATAAACCTTAAGTATAACTAAACGATAGACAAGAGTAGTAAGTAGGAGAACTTGATGCGTAAACCTCGTCCCAAATTTAAGATGGAATGGTAGAAGGACTAGATAGTCCTGTGAGCGGTAGACTCGGTATTATAAGAAAAGGACGAGATAAGTCATGCGAGCGGTAGACTCGGTATTATAAGGAAAGACGAGTTAAGTCCTAGACTCGGTATTATAAGAAAGGACGAGTTAAGTCCTCCGAGCGGTAGACTAGGTATTATAAGGAAGACGAGTTAAATCCTGCGAGCACAAATCCATAATCATTTAGTATACAAAATAGCAGGTATATTAACACTAATCGGGAGAATAACTATTTATTTCCATCTGAGCCGTCCGGTCTGTATCTAGTAGTTGGAAATTATAAAATAATTTAAATATCCCCTACTACAAACTACCCCTATCTTCATTCGATTTCAGCTCTTACTATTTAAAATGATTCGCATAACGACTCCCCTCTCGCCGTCAACTATTCCGTTCCGCGCACGGCGCACCGACTCCCGACTAGCTGCGCGATTTCCGCAATTAATAAAATAATTCGTAATTAATAATAATTAATAAAATAAATCGTAATTAATAATTATCCCATCATGGTTATTCCCGCTCTTCCCCTCTATAGTTTTTATTTTTTCAAGTTCCCTCATCGGCACTTAGCGCGGGGTCACTGCGTTTTAAACTGCACCGCCGGTCCCACGAACTGCCACGTCACCCACTCGCACTCGCATCCAAAAATCTTTCACCTTCTTCTTCTTTTTTACTTCAAAATTAAAATTTATGGTTGCCTACTTTCTGATCTTTTAAAATGGCATCTCCTCGTCCCCTCCGACCCCGTCACTCTTTCTCCCAGTGACCATTCCGCGGTGAAGTTCCCGAACGCATTTCGGAATCCGGCGATCCCTCGTTTGATCTCTCCACCGGCGATCCCTCGTTTGATCTCTCCACCGGCGATCGGCGCCTGCTCACCAACCAACATTGCTTGCTTATAGAAAGGGGAACCTCCGGTTCTGCCCTTTTCGTCCTTCTTTAAGACCCGAGCATGTGACGTCTGACCAATCTGTTTCTTCTATTACTCTCCTTATTTACTTGCATCCCCGTCTCTTTCCGCGTCGCTTTCTCTTATCAATGGCGGGGCCTTCATTCTCTACCTCCTCGTCGAGGGCGAGGAGCAGCTCGCCATTCAGCCACAGGAGGCCCCTCACAAGCTCCTATTCCTCTTCGTCTTCGTCTGCTTCGTCATTCATGAACGGGCGGCTCATCCCACGGTCCTCGCCATCCTCCGTATCCTCCCATTTCTACGGCTCCAATGGGGTCCCGAGATCCGTCACACCGAACAGCAGCCACTCCGATTCCTCCCGCAACCGCGCGCCGATCGGCTTCGCCTCCGCAGACGAGCTCGCTGTGGATACTGGCGATGCCGCAATCTCCGGGGAAAGCATCACCGTCACCGTCAGGTTCAGGCCGCTGAGGTAAAGGGGCGTTGGATCTGGTTCGGTCGCGGTAGATCTGCTGTTTCGTGGATTTTTACTGTTGCAGTTCTGGTAATATTTAATTTGCGTGCCTATTTTGCTTGCGGCTGCAGCGAGAGGGAGTTCCAGCGTGGAGATGAGATTGCGTGGTATGCGGATGGGGATAAAGTGGTTCGTTGCGAGTATAATCCGGCCACGGCTTATGCATATGGTAAATCTTAGTTAGATATTTAACTGTGAATTAAACTGTTGGAAAATTGGAAAACTGAAGAAGACAAGAGAAGTGTAAACTAGTTCTATTTTTTGCTGTCTATTATGCTCGCAGCATATACATCTATGACTTCTTGGTGTGAAGATTTCTGTTTTTTAGGGAAGTTTCTTTTCCTTTGTCGGAACTTCAAGCATTGTCCTATTGCTTTCATTCATGGAGAAATGCAGAACATATGCTTTCATGTAACTAATGTTCAGACAAAGTGGAGGTGTACCTACAGTGACATCTATACTTGCCCATGCAGAAAAAAAATGTCTTAATTGAAATAGGATAAACTGATAACTGAGAATGTTCTGTTTATTGGTAAAGCAATGCCTATAGTTTTAATTTAGTACTATGCTACACAGGCTATAGAACGCAAAGTTTCCTTTTTACTCCTAAAGATAGTTGAGTTCATGCGTGGCCTATGCTTGTTAGCCAAGAAGGAGATGCAAATACATTATAGCTTCTTTCAACTTTTTTCACAAATCGAAGTTGTCATTTTCTAGAGCTTTGAAAAGAAGGAACAGCCATAGAGCATTCCTAAATGAAGCCTTAGTTGTAATTAAACAAGTCTATTAACCCCAGTGTACCTACAGGAGGTTATACCGACTTGCTTTCACACCAAAAAAATCGAGTTTTCTCTACGTTGCCTATGCTTGTTAGCTATCAAGTAGACGCACATGAATGATTTCTTCTCACATTTTTTGGGTTTATAAGGATTGTGATATGATAAAGTTTTTGATAAATTTTTTGGGCTTATATGAAGTAGACTAGAGCATTTCTAAATGAAGCCATCGGCGTAATTAAATAGTTTATGATGCATGTGAATATCCAAAGAAAACATTACCATGAAAAATTCTTTATTAAGAAATAAGAATACAAGTTTTGATGGCTTGTAACAAAAGCTTCAATTGTCTCAAAGATGAAGAAGGAAATACAAATTTTTATACCCAAACCTAAAAAGGAACTTACAATGCAGATAATTAGGTCACTTTGAATTTTATTGGGACTTCGATTGGGAATCCGTGTCTCAATCACCATGCCATAACTCTTTGTATTTAATCGACTCCGACAGGCTATTGGGAGTCCGATGTATTCAAATGCTCCTGCATTGATTAACCTTGACTTATCCTCGAGCTCACATCATCATACAACCAAACATCACAAATCTTAAGTTGTCACCTTTGGAACTATTTGGCATTGAAAATGCCCGCCACAGATAATTTTATTTCGTCTTCTCTAATCCCAATAGTAGTCACATCATACGTTCTTTTAGATGATTTGATCACCGCACGATCTGTTGTCCTTACATTATTCATGGATGAATTATTCGCGACGCTCCATGATTTCTTCTAGGACCCCACTTTTCCATTCGTGGAGATCGCACCATCAATTTCTTGATCAAATTGCTATTTTTAATGGTTCAATTGCTGTGGAAAATTGCTCTCTTATAGATCGAGGGTTTGGTCATGAACTGTTGATGACTCCTCTATTGTGACCTGGGGGACCACATATACATTCTGTCTCTCTAGGAACCATCACAAAACCCTCTTGGATGGTGATCGCTGATTGTACCTTGAAATCTTCTTCGCCACATTGAGACCGTGTTTACCGCCACTGATTTGATGGAGAGCGGTTGGATTTGAACTTGAGGTTAATAGTCATGGTTGCTATAGTTGGAATCCATGTTGATCCTGCTCGGCAGAGTCTAGAGGTTAGTTCCATCTTCAACATGTTATCTCTGAGGAACTGCTCGGGATCTAGAATTTTGGCCAACTTGCATTACTCGCAAAACTCATCTGAGCATGTCGGTGCTACATCTCCTCTCGCATCATCAAGTTGCTCTTAACGGGGGTGTCTGGCATTGGAGTTGGAATTGTTACTTGCTATTGGAACAAGGGGAAACCTCACTCTGATACCAATTATTATAGCAAAAGAATCAAAGAAAACTTACAATGAAGAATCTTCACTAAGAACACACGTCTTGACAGCTAGAATTGCTAACAGAAGTTTCACTGGTTTTAAAGATGTAAGATAACTACAATAAGGGCATTTGTACCCAAACCCTAGAAAGAATTAAAACATAGTTAATTAGTCAGTTTGACTTGCATTCGGACTTTGATTGGGAATCGGGGTCCTGATATATTTTAATCCTCCAGGCGTGAGCTCTCTGTATTTAATTGTGACTTCGATAGACTATTGGCAGCCTTCTGTACACTAATGTTCCTACATCAGCCTAGAGCCCCAACGCTGCTAACAAGAGGTTATACAACTGAGGGCATCAATAACTTCTTATTGGTACTTGGATCTGTTCAACCAATTATCACAATTTTCCTATTTTTTTGAAGAGTTCATACCATAAGCCAGAGTGCATTTAAATTCAAAATATTTTATGTTTATGTCATCAAAATAATTTTTGATATTCCTTCAAACATGGTATCCCCCTGTTGCATTTAGCCCCAACACCGGGCATTGTTGAATTCCTTTGTTTCTGTAACTATCAAAACTAAAACTATCTAACACATTTAGCTTCAAGCTATTCTCCATAAATTTTCCAAAATCTTCCCAGCTAGTAATATTTTATTGACTCATTTTTAGCAGTAACACCACATCTTGTTAAAATTTTGTATTTCACATACTTTATTTTTTTTGTAGCATCAGTATACTTCCATGTAACTCCCATTCAAAACTTTTGGCTCCTGCGCCTTATTAATGGGTGATTGTAACAAGCAGAATTCTATGAGATAAAAATAAATAGGAATTATTTCGTGAAACTCTGTTCGATTCTTTGGCAATTTCTTTTCAATTTTTATAAATCGTTCCACTTGAAATTGATTTTATTAAAATTTTGTTATGTTTCAAGAAATAATTTGATATAATTTTAAATTGTGTGATGTTCATGATGTTTATGGAGCCATTCTTTTCTTTGCGTCTAATGTTTCTCGTAGTTATTTTATTTTAGCTTAACATGGTTAACTGTTCATGCTATTATAACTATGTGTTTAGATAGAGTTTTTGGCCCTTCAACGACATCTGAGGTGATTTATGATGTTGCTGCTCGGCCGGTTGTGAAAGCAGCAATGGAAGGCATTAATGGTGAGTATTATCCTGAATTTTGTAGTTTGAGACGGCTCATTTATAAAGCACCATTGTTTTCTGGTTTTTACATATTAATTTTTAATTTAAGAGAAATATTAACTGAACAGATCTAATTAGTGTCAATTTTCAACTTCACAATTGTTTTTTAAATCATTGAGCATATTTTGTCACATATATCAATGCCTCTTCTTGTACCTTTTACTGGTTCTCCATTTCTTTTTGAGCTGACCACCATCGTAATTCTTTGCTGTAGTGTTCCTTTATTTCATTGCTATATTTGCGGGTTCGATCATGCTCTTTTGTGATGCTTTTGATCATGCCCTTTTGTGATGCTTTTGATCATGACTTTCTATGATGCTTTTGATCACGACTGCCTATGATACTTTTGATTATGTTGTTTATTTAGCTTTTTTATCTTTTTGAGTCAAGGTTTTTCTTGCATTGTAAACACCAATACTTACTGATCTACTGAATTGTAGGGACTGTTTTTGCCTATGGTGTTACCAGCAGTGGAAAGACCCACACAATGCATGTAAGCTGATGTTTTTAGAATATTTTACAAGTGAATGTAATGCATGACTTTGTAAGGATTACATCTGATCAAAGATGCGGTACAATCAGATAACTTAGGCTTCGTTTGGGGGGACTTATTTTCACCGGTCAAGCGGTCACGACCGCATGAACCGGACCTTAATTAAGGTCTGGTTCATGCGGTCGTGACCGCTTGACCGGTGAAAATAAGTCCCCTCAAACGGAGCCTTAATTACTGTAATAATCTGTTGAAGATTTTAACTCATTCTGCTTTTGATTGATATTTTTTTCTAGAATTGAGAATGAAAATAGTCCTTGCATGATGAATTACGAAGCCAACTATTACACATACAACAAATGAGATATTTGGAGTGTCACTTTAAGATAGTTTAATTTCCCCTCAAGATTAGGATACCTTCTTGGATTATAGTTGTTACAATGGCTCAAAGATAGAATGTAGCTCAAAAATCGCTCAGATTTTTGCTCAATTGGAGCTCGGATGAAACCCAATGATTTGTCATAATATGCAAAACTCAGCTTGATGTTTTTATTGTGCAGATTTCAAACCGTGCACATTAAATTGCACGGCTCAAAATCGGGTCAAAATTATTTCGCATATATTTTTAAATATAAAGAAAATAAATATCATTGATTTTTAAGAAGTCATTTTGGTTAACCATTTAGTAATCACATATGTATTCCTTTTATTCGTGTTGGATTTACACAACTAATTTTAATTTATTTTTCATTTTTGGATTTAAATTGAACTGCCTAGGTCAATCTGACAAGTGACCGGGCATTGTGTTTTTAGTTGCCGTTTGATATAACTTGAATGACTTAAGTCAATGTAGAAAAAGATTAAGCATGAAAAAAAGCTAGGGATTCATCGTTATATAGCAACTGTAGATTTTTTTACAATAGTTGGCACAAAGTTATTGAAGTGCAACAACGACCAAGGAAGTGTCGGGGTCACTGGATGGAGATTGAGGGGGGGTGGGGGGGGGGGCATGAAAGAGAGTGTAGTTGGCACCTATAAAAGACGTAAGAGTCGACACCCATGCTAATATCATTCAAGCACAACTCCAACATCTGGTTCGTATAAATAGAGTGGGGGAGCAAGTTAAATGTATTTGGCTCCTCACTTGGATCGCATCATTTAACTTAAACATCAGTGTTACTTCAAACAATAAATAAAAATACAAAAATTATGAAAAATTGCTCGGTTCAGATGACGAATCTATTGTAGACAACAACAAAGATAATTCCTGATAGGCCCCTGACGCTCGTGCTACTGTCGATGCGACTGATCCCCACCAACTCTCCCTGCCTTATAAGTATTCACCTCCGATGAATGGAGATTGTTATACTCATGGGGCAAGCTAGGTGCGAGTCGATGAGTCTCCTCAGATGCCACCCAAGTGTCATCTGTGAGCAAGCATCCTTTCCAATGTATCAAATATCCATTGATGGCTTTTTATGGTCTAATATCTACAATCTCATGGTCTAATATCTCTGTGATGTCCTTTGAAAGTCGGAGTGCTACTCGTTATTTTGATTATCCTATCTACAATGTAAACCGTTGTTGTGGTAGAGGCAGATGGGGGCATTAGGATGAGGATCTAAGTGATTCAATGGCTCATAATATGCAGTAAAACCCTATACATTGAACACAAGGAGAATACCCAAATCTTTAGGAATATCCAACTCATATGCGGTTGGCCCTATTTTTTGTAGAACACTTTAAGGGCCTATTAGAAAAAGTTTCACTTTTGTATCCGTTCCCGATGGGATCCTCTTCGATCAAATCTGAATAATCATCTAATCACCTTCAATGAAATCCTGCTCTCTCCCGTGACTTTCCATGGAAGTTTTAAATGTTTCATTAGTTAATGTAATCTTAGGTCAAATAATGTCATGCATGTCGTGCAAATGATACAAATTTTGATCAGCTAACTTAACAGTCTCACCATGATGTGACTCTAAAGTGCAATGAAAGTCTCTCAAAAGGGGTAATTCATCAGGAGACTCATCTGACAGAGTGTAAGAAAACCAGGGTTGCAGATGTCGGTTGTCGGGGATACGTCAGTTTGGGTTTTCATGTCGTTTTTTATATATTGGAAGATATATCAAGGATATTTTGTATATCGGGGTTTAGTAATTAATTATACATATATAATTATGTTTAAATATTCTCATTTTTTAATCACTTCACTTGATCCAACAGAAGAAGTCATTCTACGGAAGAGCACATACCAAAAAAAGTAAATACCACGACAACTATTAACAAGCCAACATTCTATTAGATTGTTGGAAAAAGTAAGACAACTTCAGAAAAAGAACCCCCAATCTTCATTAGATCTTTTTATCTTCAGTCACAATTCATTCAAAATTTCCAACCAACATTCTATTTATCCAGCGACATTTCACATCATTAGTATTATACCAATTTACCATCATCAATTAATTTATCATTCAAAGTAAAGAATCCAAGACTCATATGAAATGAAATAAGCATTTTATTTATCCAAATAATGAACATTCGAACTATCAAACCGACATTTTATTTAGTGCAATGTTATAACCAGCCCTAAAATGTCTATTCGCACTCTGAAAAAAAAACTTAAAACCTCACATTTTATTCAATTTAATCGCAGTCAAAAAATCCATGCACAATGGCTCTGATTTCTTCCCGGGAGCAGGTTTTCACTCTCTCCCTCTATCTCTCGCCGGAGCTACAATAAACAAACTACCAAAATAGAAAAATCATAGAAGGGGCAATATATTCTGAAATCCCGAAGAACATTCTTCTTTTTTCTCAATCATGAGTCAATAGAATTTTTTGCTTAAGTAAAAAGCACAACAGTAACCTAAAAACAAGTCCAGTTGCCATTTAGAGCAGGCCATTAATGGCGCTTAGAGCCAAACAAAGCAAAAAAAAAACACGCAGAAGATTTTAGCGTGGCCGAACTGGGATTTGTTGGTTTGGGCCGGAGACGACGGGACTGAACATGGTGGTGGATATGTGCAGGGTAGTCAGAATCTCAACAAAATTAAGGATTCTGTCCTCGTCGGATTCCAGTTGGCGTCAAAGGAGGGGGACCTTAAGCCGAAGAGAACATGTGATAATATGACGTAGTGCTGTACGCCGATGATATTCACAGGGGGTTGCGGGCAGATCACCCTGACGACGAGGATATCACTTTTAATTTGGACTGCAAATAAACATGTTGGACTGTGAATAAATAGTTTGGACTACAAATATCAATGGACTACAAATAATCGTTATAAGACTGCTTATAATATTGCCCTTTATTTATCAGATGGAAAAAGGTACCGAGGATCATATGTTGTCGAGCAAAACAACTCAATATCATCATTCACCACGACTATACATCTTACATTGCAAAATGAAATTGGATAACTAGATTAATTGTGGGGTACTTAAATCATCATATGTTGTCGGACGGAACTTTACACAATTTATTGATAAACAACGTAATTTCGTGTCGTTTTTCACGATAATTCAATTTTAATTTTTAAAACCACAAGTGCATCATATATTATTGATCAGCATAATCAGGAACCTCAACCGAGAAACAACATCAGAAAAACAGTCAACTCACTCAGATACAATTTGAATGATAATAGGCTAGTAACACAACATTGCAGCCACAATCCGACAGGAACCAGTGAACCACAACAGAAAGGAGAGCATTAGAGATAAGATAACATCAGAAAGAAGAGAGGAGAGCAACATACAAACATCAGAGAGCATCAAGGATAAGATAAGATATCATGCAACCCTAAAAAAATTAAATAAATGCAGTGTGATTGCTAAATCGAGTGTTGGAGTTTATGAGTCGTATATTTTTATGTCGGTCTTTAATAGTTGTTGGGTTTAGTCCCACACCGCCTATCAGTGTTTTTTGTCGTGTTATAACTCCTATATAATGCCCTAAGTGGATGAATAATAGAATTAAGCATTTCTCTTTTACTTTCCAACATGGTATCAGAGAGGAATTGACTCCTCCCTGAAATTTGGTTGCCCTAATTTTGGGCAACGTACATTTCACGGTGGCATCCTCTCCTGATCCCTGGAATTGACCCGATCTCGTCTTTCTTCCCTTCCGAGATGCTTGGGCTTGTCGAGCACTTCTGTTCCCGCTCCCGTCGACGGAATCGTCGATTGATTCCAGAGACGGGAGTGGGCGTTCCTCCACTCGACGGGGACTCTGCTCCAGTCGGCGCTAGATCTCGATGCCAACATCCTGTCGACGCCCTACCCTCGTCGTCGATCCCGTCTCCGGATCCCGCTGTTGTTCATCGTCGAGCCCCCCGATCCTGCGATTCCGTCTACTCCCGCCGAATCGGTCTTCCTCGATGGTTCCTGCGTCAACAACAAGTGGAAGGGCGCCGCCTGCCTTCCTCGGCTATGCTCCCGCTGGAGTTCTCCCATCGAACCTCTCTGATGCGCCAGTGATCCTCTCTTCCGGTGGAGCCCTGCTGCTGCTCCGGCCGAGTCTCTTCTTCTTTCCGGTCGAGTTTTTGGATGCTCCCGATGCTCCCTTTCTGGTCGAGCTTCTATGCCGCTGCTGTTCTACTGCAGCTAGCCTTTTTCAGGCTCGGTGTCTCCGCTCGCCGGGGAAATGGATCCCGCTACCCGCGTCTCTCGTCGATGATGTTTTTTTTTCTGTTTTGTTAAGTCTTTTTTTTTGTGTTGTGTTGTTGTTATGGTCTTCGTTTATTGCATATTTGTTTGGCTATTGTTCTGCCTATATGCACACGTTATCCACATGAGGGGGAGTGTTGGGATGAAGATACCTCAGATGATCTTTCCCGACTTTTTTTTCCGCCTTCGTTCCACACGACCTCTAGGCTTATGTCATATGTGTCTCCCCATATTTTCTTTCGATTGGTCGTGTGTTGGGGACGCGATTAATGTTGGTGTTTTAATCTTACCGGGTTGTGTCGCGCGGGACTGTCGTGTAGGACCGCCCTTTGTGTGGATTATCCCCGACGGATTATCCCCGGTTGCCCGGTTGATGATGTGCTCCACATCTTTTGTTCTCTTTTGCATGTTGTGTGTAGGTGATGTTGGTTGACCGGTTTCCAGCAAGTCCACGTCGTGTGTGGGTCCTGCGTCATGTGTGGGTCAGCGTCGTGTGTGGCTATGTCCCCGGCTTGATTCCCCAGTTTGGAATTTTCCCCTGTGGCTCGTATGATGTTTTGTCTCACTTCGCCTACCTTTTTTGCCGTTATTTCATGTGTCCAAGCTGAACGGTCCCCCTTCAGCTTGAGGGGGAGTGTTGGAATTTATGAGTCGTATATTATTATGTCGGTCTTTAATAGTAGTTGGGTTTAGTCCCACACCGCCTATCGGTGTTTTGTGTCGTGCTGTAACTCCTATATAATGCCCATAAGTGGATAATAATAGAATTAAACATTTTTCTTTTACTTTTCAACATCGAGAACCACCCAGCATCAAAATTCATAAATCAGAGGAATCCATAGAAACCAGAGCTCAAATAGATGAGATATTGAGAGCTCAAAGAGAAGAGAGCATCATAGACCATAAGAAAGCATCTTAAAGAAGAGAGGAGAGCATCATACAAGCATCAATCATCATCAGAGAGAAGATATCATGCAACCGTAAATAAAATTTCAAACATTGCAGTGCAATTGCTATATTCGGAGAATCACCAAGCATAAAAAACCAGAAGAAGTCCTAAAAAATTTGCAGTGCAGTTGCTATAACCGGAAAACCATCAAACATTAGAGAGAAGAGAGAAAAGAGTTTAAAGAGAAGAGACGAACTATAGAATAACCACCTGAGTGCAGTTGCTAAAACTAGAAGAAGTACCAGAAACCAGGGAGAAGAACCAGACTTACAACACTTCTGCTGAAATCGGAGAGGTAGGGAGAAGAACCAAAGAAGCCGTAGAAACCAGGGAGAAGAATCAGAGAAGAGCCCCAGAGAGTTGAGCTACAGAGGGAAATACTAGGGCACGAGAATAATTGAGAAGGGCTCGAAGACTTATTTAAACTCCCGATATATCGAAAATGGGCCGATATATCTTCCGTTTTATTCAAAGCGTCATGCACACAAATTAAACTGGAAACATGTCGTTTTGGGTGCAAAACCTTTACGTCGGCCGATATTTACAACACTGAAGAAAACTCGTCGAGATTGCAATGAACATTCGAGTGAGTGCCCGAGTCATCGGTATTGTCCTCTGACGCATGTGAGGCAACCATGACATAGTGAACTCTTGACTCATGATCCTCACTCAGGGGATGAGTCATAACTATGGCGTGAGGAGACATTGGGTATTCTGCACCTGAAAATGAGTCCTTCAATTGAATTCTATCATTTCCCCTATCTCTTGGAGGGGTCAAAGATAAAAGTGATCTTGCGACCCTTATATAAAAATACGCATGTGTTTGATTGCCCGACACAGGTGACATCACGATCATACAATTAAGGAGTTAGTCTTATAACACGTGGGCAACGTTCATTGGAAAAATGCCACGCCATATACTATTCTCAAATGACGCTAAACTGTTGAGTAGAAGACATTGCTGAGTGGCTTGGAACATCATCTTGTCAACCCAAAATATGGAATAAGGATGAGGATAAGACTTGACCTTCAACATCACATGCTTTAAACCCTTCGAAACTACACAATGACACAATTCTACTATCAATGACAATCTTGTAGGCACCCCACACTAAGAAAGTAGTGTACAAATAGACGTTCATTTCCAGTCCTCACCTAGATGAGGGATTGGTAATAAATATCTAACAACCTTAACTTTAGAGCTCTATTAGTGTCACTCTCTCAACTATCCTCAACAATCATGAAAATACCCCTATTCGTTTGCACTATCAGATCCAGGTTAAACTCATTCTTACCATATAAGAGTATATTCCTCATAGGGCACTTGGTTTCTACGTGTCTTCAACCTTGAGATCAAATGCACTGAATCTTACTAGGACGAGATGATTGAGTGTTTAAGGCTTTGCCTTTTGTGCATGTGGGAACATGACTAGGAGCATCGGTAGTCCCAAATTGGGCAGGGTTCCTAATGATATCTAATCAAGCTGTAGACCAACTCTTCTTGGTCTCACGAATCTCAAATAATGATCTTGTTTGAGGGTGAGCTTAAATATCTGCTATACAGACAAAGAGTTATAGAGTCAACTCATGGCGATTTTTGGTATAAAGCCAAATCAAAATTTGAAAGCCGTCAAAATGAGCTTCTCCTGGATGTCGCGTCCTACCAATTAGTTGAATTGAGTAATATATTCAACAATGTACAAATCCCCTTATGGCATGACATATAGCTGATTGAGAAGTTGACTCTTATATGATACTGGAAGATACTTCTTTAACTTTTACTAAATGTTTGCCCATCGGGAGATGGGGTGAAGACCCTTGTGCTCTTTGATGCGCTTCAGGCTAGTCTAATAGATCCTAGTCAGGACAATATGCTTTGTCTTTGCAAACCTAACACAACGCTCATTAGACATTTCATACCAGTCGAAGTAATGATCCATATCTAGAATCCAATCATTGCATGCCTTCTGGTTCAGCTGGCCATCAAAGGATGGTACATTAATTCAAACTTTACCAGTGATGTTATCATCATGATGATGACCTCTACGATGCTCCTGATAGTCATCATAATAGTCGCTCCTACCATAATCAAATCGTGCTAGAAGGTAACATGACTCTACGGGCGAGTGATTGAAGACGAAGATGCTCTATGTAATGATACATATGTGTTTCTTGAGGGGATCTCAAGGGTTCAGTATAAGCATGCTCAAAATCATCTAATAGAGAAGGGCAACATGGGTGATCTGCATGGTGGTGCAAGGATCACTTCCGAGGAGCTCTCCATGGTCGAGCATAAACTAGATCGAAATCCTTCAATAATGGAGGAAGATTCTATCGAGATTCCTAAGAGGCCGGTCACCAAAGTCATCAAGACCATGAGTCTCTCTTAACTGCTCAGTATGGAGTCGAGTAATGTCCCATCGACGGGAGGTGGTGTGACCCAAACTCGTGGGGGCATTTAAACCATCACCTTTAATGGTCATTTCTTATAATTAAGAGCTAAGTCCATCAATGCGAACGTCCATATGATCTAAGCGAATGTTTATACGACCAATCCCATCAGATGGAGTTTTGAAAGTTCGCATTGTCATCTCCATATTCGAACTTGTCGCTTGAGATTATATATCCTGCAACGATGCTCCTATAAATTACCATTGCATAGTGTAAATTAAGTCATAAATTTGAGGCTCTGATACCAAATTTTACACAAGACAATAATATAGATACGTTTTGTCGGACAATTGACACACGTTCAGATGATTGGCCTCACTTCGCGAGAGTTCTCTTAGAGACTTGACTACTTTTATGAATAATATTGCATTCATAGTTATTTATGTGTTTTGTCTTTTAGTATGCTTTGTTTTGTAGCAGTGTCCCATCCTATATAAGGAGCCCCTTATTGGAGAATATCTTTCATCTTAAATATTAGTCTTTCATGACTCTCTAAGGAGAGTGAAACGCTTAGGGGGATCTTGCCCTTAAGAGTTGAGATAACGAGCCTGTCTTATTATTTTGTATTCATTGATCTTCTTTAATTTATCGTGTTTCGCTTCACGATAGCTCGTGGTTATCAATTGGTCCCGGGTCCGGCCTCCGACCTTTGTCTCCCATCAACAATTGGCCGCCGGAAATCAACTCCCTGCTGCCCTCTGCCATGACCATCATCGCAGAGTCCATGAACACACACTTCGGCAAACCGAGCCACCCTGACCAACATCCTCTCTATGGCGCATGGTTTTCAACAATCACTTCCGCCTTCCCTTCTGACGCATGCCACAACAGTTCCCACAACGATCTGCGTTGTCTCCACTTCATTGATGGGAAACAACGACTGACTACTTCAATCCAACTCCAATGTTAACCAACAACGAACCCCATCAAGATCGTCCAAGCTCATCAACGACTCCAACATTGATCGCATCCTCCCTCCCTAACTACCTGAGACGTTTTTGGTCCTCTTGCCGTCGCCGTCCCAATCCCTCCCCCAACAACTGTACCACATCGTCGACCGAGCACAAGTTTTGATCTTGTAGCGTGCTCCAACCCCCTCTACCGATCATCCATCTACCGCAGAAGCCTCGTCGACTCCCATACCAGGTTTCCATCCACATCACACACTCCGACCCCCACTTCTTACTTCTAAAATCTGCAATTTCCTAAATGCCCTTGTATCCATTTTTGTCCTTGAAGCCAATCCTGACCCAACCCCTTTTCTACACCACGAGCCCTCCCCTCTGACGATATCCTTACCCTTTTCAATAGATCCCCTTAACTCCTTCCAATGGGCCCATAGCAAATACCTCAATAAGATCATTTCCTCACAACTTTTTCCCTTGAACATCTCAATTTTCACACATGCAACCAATCACACACTTATCTTCCTCTTCTAGAACCGAAGGGACCCTATCACTTCCTTCTCACCACATATGATCCCACTTTAAGATCTTATTCTTTTCCACCTATTGTGATACCCCTAGAACGACCACGTCTCCTTGTCGATTTCATATACCTCCCTCCTTTCGCCAAGGGCGTCCTCTATGCATCCGTTATGACACCAATCATCGACCACCCATTACCTATTTTTTAGAAAATAATTTTCGTGCAAAAAATTGCAAAAGACCCCGACAAATGCGCTCTGTCCTTATTCCTCTCATCACACCTTTGACAGATGCCTTGATCCAACTGGCATGCTTCTACTGCTACAAAGACCCTCAAGTTTGCTTCCGCTTGCTCGACCTTGGGGCAAGGTTGATTTTCAGGTCAGGTGCATATATATATATATGCCTTTGCAAGTGGCACGTGCCCTAGGACAATTAGTCTTATTTCGTGAGAGTTCTCTCAGAGATGCGGGTACTCTTATGAGTAATATTGAATTCATAATTAATTATGCATTTTATCTTTTTGTAGGCTTTTTTTTTGTAGAGGGCTCTTCATCCTATACAAGGAGCTGCTAGTTGGAGAATATTTCATCATGAGTATTAGTCTTTTATGCCGTTATTTTTTATTCATCGTTCTTCTTTCATCCGGTGTGTTTCATTCTCCGATAGCCCTTATTTACCCCAAAGCTATTGGACTCGACACAAAACTAATACCGTATAACAAGTGTTGCGGATATCAGTCGACATAAATGTTTAGTAAACAAAACAACCCATTTTTGATATTTTTTAGCAAAATATCGTTGTGCGATATATCCCAACGATCTATCGATCGATATATCCCAACGATATATCGACCGACTATTATTTATTTTAATCAACACCTTAGCTGCTTAATAGACAACGAAACGAAGTTGTTTCATTGCCTTAGTTGTTTTATGCCCGAGCTTTTGATTCTCTTTGTACTTCCTCTGGATTTCTTCTTTGTGCCCGTCGACATTGTTTTTTGGACTGATGTTTCTTATTTTTCATCGTCGTCGATGACTTTCTAGCTTCCTACTTTCTCCGACTTTCTTCACTTTGCCCGTAAACATCAACTCTGCAGTTCTTCTTGGCTTGCTGATCGGGGGTTCCTTATTTACCACAATCGACTATTTTTCTAGACTTTTTGGTGCTCTCTAACTCTCACTTTTTAGTTTTGATTGTGGCCTGTGTATGCCAATTTTTTGCTCTCTGCTGGTTTATTGGTTTTCTTTCTCTTGACTGACTGTCTGGTTTGTTATTTCTGGTTCCCGTGTATGTTGGTTTAAAGCACTTTGCTCTATTCTCTCTGTGGTATGTTTAAAATTTGAGAAATGTAAATTTTAATGTTCTAGTTGCAAAATATTTATTAAAAAGCACCAGTGTATTTATAAATTATTAATTTTAAAATGTGTATGTTTACTTATGTTATATTTTTCTTATTTATGTAACATAAAATGTTTCACCCTTGGGTGGGACCCTTCCCCGGACCCTCGCTCTGCGGGGATGCCTTGTGCACCGGGCTGCCCTTTTTTGTGTAACATAAAACGTTTATAATAGTTTGATAGATTTAGAAGTTAGAAAAATAAATATTTTGTTACTATATCAATATATATAATACAAAATTTATACATTATTATGTATATAAATAATTAAATATTGAGATCCGTTATAAAAAATAGCCTCGATATATCCCTCGATATATTAAAATCGATATGAAAAATTCAAACCAATGTGCCCCCTACATCTGCCATCTGCAGCCTTGTATATGAGAGATGTAGCCACAAACTCTCAATAATTAAAAATATCACTTACTCTAATGTTGTGCAATTCAAATCAAATGCAACTAAATGAATCATCATGCAATGATATCCCACATTTGGTCACCTTATTAACGAACTTTAGGATTACATAAAATTAATAGTTAATCACATTGTGAGCGATGCTCATTCAATGAAATAAAGGACAAAACAAAATATCGAATATTAATATATGATATACGATTGTCTGGACAATGTAAGAGAAATGATAAAGAACTAAAAGAAACTCACCATACATTAGGGCGTAGTGGCATGAGGATCAAGCACGGTCCAAGGGTAAGGAGGCTGTCGGGTGATGTTTGCAATGGAGTGCGAGAAGGATGGCTGCTTGCTAGTGGGGAGAAGGGAAGTAGAGGGGTTGGTGAGGCTCAATATGTGGGATGAGACCTTCGCTGGAGTAGGGGATAAGAGTGGTGGCAACCTAGAGGGGGATTAAATGCTCGACAGGTTGGGTTACGAGGATAGTGGTTTTTTTTTGCAATGGTTGGTAGGGAATTAGTGAAGGGTGGTGGCAGTGGAGGAAGTGGCGGGTTTGTTAGTTGGAGACTGAAGAAGCGACATTGGCAACTCTGGAAGGTAGTGGAGTTGACACCTTTAGTGACGTAGGAGTCAACGCCCACGGTAAGCCCTACAATTTCTCTTATGAGGGGCCAGATCATCGATGCCCAAAACCTTAGTATCCAATGCTTATAAATAGAGGGGAAGTTTATGTTAAATGTATCTAACGACTCAGATTATTTAATCAAATCATTCACCATAAATCTAATAATTTCACTTAATAAATAAATAAAAATGCAAAAATATCATAAAAACTGTGTTGCATGCATTTTGTCTAGATGACAAACCTAATATTGACAATGAGAAAAATAGATCATGACAAGTCCTCGATGCTTTGCTCTACTCGACACGGTTGATCCTCATTTTATGCCACACCAAACCCCTTACTGTATACATCATTCTGAATCTAATGAGGGCGATTTGATGAGATTGTGGCGGTGAAGCTCGAACAATGACTAGCTCATGACAGACTTTTAGTTGAAAGAAAATGCATAACGAATTTAATCTCACATATGAAAGAGAAAAATTATTAGGTTCAAGTAATAATTTGGACCCCTAGATGTCAGAGCTGCTTTTTCAGAGCAAGTGGTTGAGTTGTGTTAGGAACTCCATAGTTAAACGTAATTTAGTGAAAGTAATTCTAAGATGGGTGACCTACTGAGAATTATACATAGACTACTTATGGAAAAGGATAATATCGTGCAGTTCAACTTAATATATAATGAGCTGAACCAAAACGGACAATATCTTAGATATAGTAGGTTGGATCGTTATCAATGGTATTAGAGCCCGAAATGTTGTGTGGTTCGTGGATCAACCTAGTAGAAGTTAGTGGGCCTATAACATCCTTAGCTGTTAATGGCTCAAAGTGCCTCAAAACGCAAAGGCCCCTAGAGCGTAGGTGCATGGCTCGTTGCAGACGCACACTCGAAGAGGGAAAGAAACAACTGCATGCCATTTCAAACGATGATCGTACATCAATTCATCTGCTTGTTCAAATTCGTCATCCATTCTATTCATCAACCGTTTATTACTATAATTTATGTATCTTAGGAAATAGGACCAACACGAACATCATATCGGAACCTATACGCTCAATTATGTTTCTGAAACTCTAAACCATTCAAAAATTGTTAAGCTATTACAAATTTTTTAAAAAAAAGGTTTATAACAAAAATCTCACCAAGATGCGCCTTTTATGCTCTAAAGGAGCAAACCATGCATGTGAATGCATAGTCCTTAAACCCGGTGAGCCTTGAGCCTTTGACAACATAGGTAATTTCACGAATTTGATGAGGATGGTCTGATGAGGGCGAGAAATAGCTTTGGGGCAGTGAAAGCCAGGATAAAGAGCAACTGATGACAAACTTCCAGGATGATAGACTTTTAGGGTGACACATTTTTAAGTTTTATGCTAAATGATGTCCATGAATAAGCTTAATTTAACATCAAAAATAAAGCAAAAGTTGTTGGACTTAATCATTTTAATCCTAAATATCAGAGACGCCTTTTCAGATCAAATGATGGAGTTGTTTTAGGAACTCTATAGTTAAGCGCGTTCTAGTGGGAGTAATTTTGGGGTGGGTGACTATAACATCCTAAATCCGATTAGGGTGGTCAGATGAGGGTGGAGTGTATATTTGGCGGCAGTGGAGCCCATACAAAGCAGCTCCTGACAGACTTTTACGATAAAAAGCTTCTAGATTAAAGGAGGTGCAAGAATGAACCGAATCTCACATCCAAATTAGAGAGGATTTACTGAGCTTAAGTAATAATTTGAACCTTCAAGTATTAGAGGCCCTTTTTCAGAGCAAGTGGTGCTATGCTGGAAATTCATAGTTAAGCGTGCTCTAGTTAGAGGAATCCTGTTATGGATGATCTTCTAGGAAGTGCTTGTAGGCCATTGTAAGACCAAACGCTTACCCAACTGGTCTATAAGCTCGACTTATAGAAATGGCGCAACCATTTCCTCTTAAACAAATGACATCGCAAAGCCCCATACTAAGCACCGAGTGGAGATGAGGTGCTACGCCGTAAGCGTTTGTAAGCTTGACGGTTAGTCCCACTCTAGTCAAGTGGTGGAGATGGACCTAACAATGCCCCCAACGCCACATAGGTTAATTGAAACCCACACAGGATCAAGATTGATTTATATGTTTTATACCACTAAATCCAGCCACAGGCGTTGCCGCCTGTCCTTGAACCCACGACCCCGCTTTGACAACACTTGTAGGATCAAGCGCTTACCCAACTGGTCCATAAAATCGAACTTATGAAAAAGGAGCAACCATTTCCCCTTAAACAAATGACATCGCAAAACCTCGTACTAAGTGTCGGGTGGACATAAGGTGCTGCGCGATAAGCACCATGGAATGGGCGGTTAGTCCCACTTGAGTCAAGTGGCGGCGATGGACCCAATAGCCACGTATGAAAAATGATAAAACCATGTAGTTCAGCTTAGTGCGGTCTGGGATGAATCAAATCAGACAAATACTTTTGATATTGTGGGGGGTTTGGTCGTTAAAAAATAGTATCCGAACCAGACTTCCTGTAGTAAAATGTGTGGTTCGGGAATGAATCATTCTGATGTGTGTGGACTTGTAACATCATGAATCCGATGAAATCCCGACAAAGCAGCTCCTGACAGACTTCTAGGATGATAGATTTCTACATGAAAGGAGTTGGAAGAATGAACCGAATCTTATATTGGAATTGGAGGAAAGTTACTTTGCTTAAGTAATAATTTGATCCCTAAAATATTAAAGACGACTTTTCGGAGCAAGTGATGAAGTTTTGTTGGAAATTCTATAGTTAAGCATACTTCGATGAGAGTAGTCCTAAGATGAGTGATCTCCTGACAAGTGCTCATAGGGCACATGTGGGAAAAGACAACCATGATGTTCATGTTAGTATGGGTCGAGATGAACCAAAAGGGACAATACTTCTGATATTATGGTGGTTCATTACAATGACCTCATGGAAGTGATCGTAACCACCCATGGAAAATTATGAAACCGTGCGGTTCAGCTTATTATAGGATGAGCTGAACCAAAGCGGACAATACCTTAAATATTGTGGGTTGGGTCGCCACACTGTATCCCTTAAATGCTATATGAACCTTCAGCGTTTCAATCAAACCATCATAACACCATTTAACTGAATAAACCCAACAACAACTAGCGGCATATTTCCTGGAAGGAAGATGAATCAAATCCCATTGATTCATCCAAGATGAGATAAAACATCCTATAATTTCTTAGCGGTTGGAATAAAATATAATGAAGTGATGAAATCATGATAACCCAATGCTACGTACACAGGAAACAAAGGATGATTTGAGATGATATGAAGTATAACCAGCTTACACAAGACTAGTGGTGGTTATGACCAATGGATGTGAATGTAGGTGTAACATCTTTAATTAAAGGGGGTTCGTCAATTAGTTGACACATGCATGGACTCTAAAGTAATGCCAGAAGTATGGAATAAGCATGCACTAAGTGAATGGGCAGGGGAAAGACTTGATCTTCCTGCAGCAATTGGGCAAATATGCAGGTTTATGACACTACTTCTGATGTTTTAAATGAAACTTGCCTTGCCAAAAAAATATATTTAAAAAAATGAAACTTTCCTTCTTACTTTTGATGAAAGACTACTTTGAAAAATATATTAAGGAGTATATTATATCCTTCAATCTTTGATTTTGTTTAATATTCATATTTTACAGGGCGATCAAATTTGCCCAGGTATCATACCATTGGCCATCAAGGACGTCTTCAGTATTATTCAAGATGTATGGTGGTAGTTCTTTTATGTTTAACTTCGTTATATCTTTTCAAACCTATCATTTCACTGTGGACATGTCTTAGTGCTTAACTTGTATATTTTTTGATTTTGCAATAAGAGGTAATTTGCATCCATTAAACCATATAAGTTTTCATTTGGCTTGACCATTTTGCCAAGTATTATTCTCTGCCAATGCAGCGAATGATTTTATCGGCTTTCTTAAACCAAAGAAAGTTAACATTTCATTACGTTTGAAACTATATCCAATGTTTATATACTCATTCCTAGATGAAAGGTATGCGAGAATTTAATTTTGCGTGTGTGGTGTAATGGGAGTTCCACAGATGTTCATTGTAATTTTTTGACCCTGCCTGGATTTCTTCATAAACTTTACCCCAAGTTTGTCATTGAATTTGGGATTTTTTAATTTAACTACTTTATAAATGTTAGCATAAATTTAATGCCTGACTTGTCCAAGTACAAGTCCTGGCCAACCACAATGATCATCCTGTAATCCTATTATGAATACTAAGCATTTCTATGTTGGATCGCAGACCACACCATCCAATCCTCGTTCAAACTCACCATCTTTCCCTTTATTTGATGAACTATATTTATGGGTTTACTTCTACTTGTTATTCCGGTTCTTTACTTCCACTTTGTACTTTGATATCTTGGATTTGCTTTGACATGCCAATAATATTGTGGCAGACTCCAGGAAGAGAGTTTTTGCTCCGTGTTTCATACCTTGAAATATATAATGAGGTAACTTTACTTTTTAACAAAGTACATCATCTTTCCTTCTGATAACTTTATCACGTTAGAATTTATTGTCCAATGTAAGCATCATTATTCATTATAAATGGGCACCTGTTGGAGTTTTGTATATTTGATGTTAACATGTGTTATGTGTACATAATGAAAGGAATATGCTCATCCATATTATTTTTTGTAACCCTCTATTTGACCACAATAATGAATTTTAAATGAGCTGTGAAGTTCTTTATTCTTCTACATTTGTGGCACTGTGATTCTATACAATATACTCTTATGTCCAGGTTATAAATGATTTGCTCGATCCTACTGGACAAAATTTACGTGTCAGAGAAGATGCCCAGGTTTGATTTCTTAGTGTTTAATAAGTTATTTCATATATAATATGTACTTTTCAAGCAACATTTTATTCTTGCTTTATTGGTACATATTTATTTTGCTGAGAAGTCACGTTTGAACATATTTAGATTGTTCATAATCTTGGTTTTGGGCCTTTTGGCGAAGGGTAAACCCAATGCAATATGAATACAAGTTGTTAAAGATGATTTGCATAGTCTAGGTTTAACGCCATAGACAACTCTCAAAAGAAACATATGGAAAATGATAATTCATAAAACAAACCCCAAAAAGTTGAGTTAAGGTTATTGATGACAGTAATGATGAAATGTCTTCGTTTAGCTTTTATTAGTACTCATTTTATACTACATATTAAAGCTAAATTAAATGTTGTTGGTGAGTATAAGGAGCATGGATTGGAGACTTTCATCGCAAACAACTATATGGCCGCCATCTAGACAATCAGAGTCTGCGAATGTATTTAGTGCACTTTGTTCTAATTTTTGCAATTGTCAAGTTGTTTTATTTTATTTTCATTGTAATATCAGGCCCTTCATTCCATTAGCCTATGTTTGGATTCCCCTAAATACATGTATGGGATCTAGTAGTATCGGAATCTAACGCAAGAGGCTTGGTCAACTTGCTGGTGCTGAACTCGTCACTTCTTACACTACCTCCGCTCCCTGGTGCCGAAGCGAAATCCTCTACTTCCATCCGCCTAAGGCCTTGTCGCCTCAATTCTCTTCACTCGCCGGACCTCCTTTGCAACTGTAATCTTCCTACAGTCCCTGGCGATGCTCCCTCCCCTTTCCGCAGCCCTAGCTGTGGCATTCCTCCAGTGCCCTAGCCGATGATGCTTCCTCCTTCTCCCACAACCACCTCCTCCATTTGCAACACTTCTAGCCACCACCTATTGCTACTCTAGCCCTAGTTGTAATCCCCTCATCCTTTAGTCCAAACTGACCTCTTCTCTGCCTTTCCCAAATACAGTCGATCCCTCCACCTTCTGCACCTCTAGCCTCCATCTCCTTCCCCTCACCAGCTAGTCAAACCCCTCAAACCCTAAATTCCATGTTTACCTCTTTCCTAGCTGCACATGCACGAACGCTTTGCTCCTACCACCCAAGCTCAATCTATTACATTCTTTTCCCCATTGGAGCTGTTTACTAGGCGAGTTATATATTTTTGGTTTCATATTTCCTACTGTGTGGATTTACTTGTATTTCTTGCGAACATCAATTCATTGCTTTGCTAATTTACATCATATTATTTGTAGGACTTGTTCTCTTTGTAATTAATTTTCTGGTACTTTTAATAGAATGCAATTATTACATATGAATTTTGTTTGACTGTTGCGCAAGTTTAAAATACAAAATTTTAATCAATTGCATGTCAAATACTATTATATGTTGATTCATATAGGCACACCTTGATGATTAATTTTTCTTTTGCTTGTTTGCGACTTTAGATTTTAGGCGCTTTCTCCAATTCTATATTCGATAAAGATAAGTGTACCTATCGAGTATAGTATAGGATAGTTAGAAATATAATGGTCGTATTTTCCGTGCGCGCTGAATATTTTTACTTCAAGGAATGAACTATTATCTTATCGCGGAAAGATGTTGGATTTGCTTGTAAATTAAAGACAGATTATGATTTCAAACTAAGCTTTGATTTATAGTAAAAAGGCCAGCACCCGATTTTGAATCACCATGATATGAAATTAACCAAAAGAAACAAAATTCTAATTTTTCTTTAATAAAATTGCTTGACCGTGGAGGTTCCCAAAATATAAACGCACCTCTCTCGAGAAATACGCCCAACTGAGTTTAGGTTGATCGACCGAACTCTCGTTCTTTAACCGAAACCCCTAAGCCTCGCTTTACGCGGCGAACCCCGCTATTGGATTTGACTCCAATCCGGGAGATTTACGTCATCCTCTCTCGAGGGCTAAGTTATTAAAGGCGCAAGGTGCAAAGAGGACCTGGAGCCTAGGCGCAAGGCGCAAGCGCGCGCCTGGGGCACGTGAGGCGCAAAAATTGGGAAATAATAAAATTAATTGGGCGCCAAATTCGTGGAAAATCAGGGAATGGGGCGCCCAATTAGCTGAAATTTGCTCGCCCAATTAGCTGAAATTCAGCGAATTGGGCCCCCAAATCGCTGAATCTCAGCGAATGGGGCTCCCAATTCGCTGAAATTCTGAGATTTGGGCCCCCAATTCGCTGAATTTCAGCGAATTGGGCGCTCAAATCGCTGAATTTTTGCGAATTGCCCAATTCGCTGAATTTCAGCGAATGGGGTGCCCAATTCGCTGAATTTCAGCGAATTGGGCGCTCAAATCGCTGAATTTCTGCGAATTGCACAATTCGCTGGATTTCAGCGAATTGGGCGCCCTATTCGCTGAATTTCAGCGAATTGGGCGCCCTATTCGCTGAATTTTTACGAATTAGGCACCCAATTCGCCGAATTACTGCGAATTGAGCGCCCAATTTGCTGAAATTCAGCATTTGGGCGCCTTGGGTGCGCCTCGGGTGCGCCTTGCCGCGCCTCAGGCACATTGCCCGCCTAAGCCTTGCTGGGGCGCAACGGGGTGCGCCCGGCGCCTCAGGCGCGCGCCTTGATAACGACGAGGGTTGCGTGCAACTCTCTTTACCCGCGAGTGATCGATTCGTACGCACGAGCCTTTCGACTAACTAGAGTATGAAAACGAAAATGAAAATCATATATCGATTTATATGATATCACTCAAAATAAGTCAAAGGTAAACCAAAAGCATTTTACTAAGGAGAAAAAAGAAACTATCGATTGAAGTTATGATTATTTCACCCCTTGGATCATCTCGATCGAGTGCTAAAAGGAAGTTAGCCACTCATTGGGATGGTGGAAGCGATAGAAATAAGGTAATGCATACTAATAAAAGAAATGAAGAACGATGTTATTGCTACAAAAAACAAAATTATAATTACAAAAAGTGAAATTGCAAGAAGTAAATAAAACAAGAAAAAAAACACAAACACACACTCTACAATAATAAGAAGTGCAAGTAGAAATAAGAACAAGAAAAAAAACACTAAACACACTCTACAATAATAAGAAGTGCAAGTAGAATTAAGAACAACAAACTATTTTATTGCTAATAAAGAAGACATTACAAGTAGACTAGAAGAGGAAATTACAATTACAAAAAGTAAAGTGCACTCTTAGACTAGAAAACAACAAAACCAATAATGAAAAATGCCTTAACAACTAGCCAAAAATGAACCCCTGGTATCAAGAGAAGCTGGCTATTTATAGGAAAAAAATCAGATTACACGCCCTAGGTCACCGGCGTGTTGTAGGGCGTGTACATTGGCGGTTATTTGAAAGGCAGACGACGTCAACAACTGGCATGGGCTGATGGAGACTGGGGGAGAAAATTACTGCACACGGGCGTGACTTAGAGAACACGGGTGTGAATGCCGTATTGAATGAGGCTCAGCTGGAGTTAGGCAGAGAGGACACGGGCGTGACTTGGAGAACACGAGCGTGACTAGATTTTTGGCTAGACATCAACTCGATCGACTAGAAGGCGCGCTCTGTCGGTTAGAAAAGAAGTACACGGGCGTGACTTGTAGGTACACGGGCGTGACATGCAGGTACACATGCGTTACTTGGAGGTACACGGGCGTGACATGCAGGTACACATGCAGGAATTTCCCGAGGAAGTCCGGGTGGCGTGGCGGCACCGGCCCCGGTCCGAGAGTACGTGGCTGATTCGAGACGATTTCCGCTGTCAATTTTCAGATTACTACCTTGAGGGCAAGACCAATTTCCCAGACGACGACATTGTTACCGACTTGCAGGAGGGAGAACCGCCATGGCGGGTGTACGCACGACGACCGCGCGGATCGGGCAACAAGGAAGCAGCGGGCACTACGGTGTCGTCCGACGTTATGGACGGCGACACCGTGGGCGACAGCGAGACCGGCGGCGTGGGTGAAGGCTTTGGGCATGCTTAGTGTTTATTGTTTTGGTAGGGGGTATTTTGGGTATTTGGTTTGGGACCTCATAGTATAAGAGGTTATGTTGAAACCTAAAATGTATCTTTTGGATCACTTACCAAAGTTGGGGCTGCTCCCCTTTCCCTCTCCCTAGCTCTCTCTCTCTCTCTCTCCCTCTCTAACCCCCTCTCCCCGTCTATCTCTCTCATTCTCGCCCTCGCTATCGCCCGTCTCGCTAACGCCACCGCCCGGCGATATCCCTAACGGGAGCTATCGCCCTTGCTACCGCCCCTCTCCTCGACGCCGATACCCTAAGCGGTATCACCATTCTAATCGAAACCCACATTTTTATATGCAGACCACAAAAGACTATTTATATGAAGCACCCCTTCAATTTTGTATCTTAGCGAGTGTATTATGGGAAAGTCTGCAAAACGAACAAATTCATTTATCAATTAAAACATAGCTCGCATGCCTGATTTGTAAAATTCTCACAGGTGCTGATCAAATTTGGATTTAGACACTCACACTGTGATCATTCTTTGTTTGTGAAAGCCTCCACGATTGTCATTGCCATTCTGATAGTGTGTGTTGACGATGTTGCACTTTCAGGGAGTGATCTGACATGTATACATGCCACAGAGTAACATCTCCAAAGTCACTTTGTGACCAAAGACTTAGACAAATTTTGTTACTTTTTGGGCAATGAAGTATCACAACAAAACTGGGGTCTCTCTAAGCTAGAGAAAGTATATCCTTGACCTTCTGAAGGAGACAAGACTATTATGGGCAAAACCCGCGGTATCTCCCATCAATCAAACAAGCAGTCTATGGGGAAATGAGTTCGAAGAACTTACAAGTAAAAATATCTATAAGAAGCCGGTGAGCAAGCTAATCTATTTAACTATCACTAGGCCTGATATCTCCTTTCCTATTGTAGTAGTCAATCTCTTTATGGAGGACAAACCCAGGAAATGTCATTGGGATGTTATTTATCAGATTCTTTGCTAACTGGAAGGATCTTCAAAGGATCTTTATGAAGAGGATTTCTATACAAAAAAAGGTCATATTGATATCTCTAGATACTTTGATGCTGAGTATGCTTGTTGCTTGCCTCGGTAGGAAGTCAACTTATGGCTACTGGATTGTTGTTGGAGGAAACTCCGTTGGTACAATAAAAAGAAAAGGTCGTTGCCAAGTCAAGTGCTGAGCCAAGACACTTGTGGACTACTCTAAGTCAAGCCTCTTTTGGAGGTATTTGAGCACCATGTTTTCATTGTCATTCCTCTATACCGTGACAATCGTGTCGCCACTTTCATTGCCGCTAATGAAACACATAGAGGTTGATTGTTACTTTGCCCGAGATATAGTTTTCTCCAACAAAATGTGCACTTTATTGTTAAATTCTGAAGATCAGGCTGCAGACATCTTCATCAAAACTCTCAATGGAAAACTGATTCGAAGCTTATGTTAGAAGCTGGGCGTGATTGACATCTATGTCCTAGCTTGAGGGGGAGTATTAGATAGCTTTTTCTACTAGTAGTATATACTCTGGAATATTTTAGTAATTCAAATATATTCTCTTTTTTAAATCAAGTTGGATTGCCATACTTTCCTATACATAAGGAGCCAACCCTCTCTGATTTGATAAGAAATACAAGGTAATTTCATAGTAGACATGCTATTGGAAGAACTTGTATTTGTTAAAATTTGAATGGTCCTTTGTATTTAAATATCTCGGAAATGAATGGACATTGATGCCAGTGATATGGAATGCTTGTATAATTTATACTTCTAAGATTATTTTTCACCTTTCTGCTTGCTTTTGTGGTTAAAAAAGTAGGCAGCAGGATGTTTAGGCATTTTGTATCCAAAATATATAGAAAACATTTCCCCCACTTTTCCTATGATTTACTTTAGAAAAGTTGTTGTACAGAAAGAAAAATAAAATAACCCCATGCAATGTACGGGAAAGCCAACAAATATTATTTCAGTAGTCTTATAAAATAAACAAAATATAATAATACAAGAAGTATTAGATATATTATAATATAAATAGCAAAGAGAATATTTTTAAATTAAGTATTTATATTAATAAGGAGACAACACGATAATTAGAAAATTCATAGTAGATAGTATATTAATCTGACTTGTCTTTCTATGTAGAAAATACTTATTTTCTTTCACCAAAGAATGAACAAATTGAAAATTATGTGAGAGCCCCTTTTAGATAATGCACACTCCTTGTTGTAGTTTTCAAATGAGAGTTATCTTTCTCATTTACTTTGATATATTAATTGAAGTCTCAAGCATTAAAACACTGCAGGGAACTTATGTTGAGGGTATAAAAGATGAAGTCGTTTTATCTCCAGGACACGCACTTTCTTTTATTACTGCTGGTGAAGGTATACATCATTGTGGATTTTTTTTCTTCAATTTTAGCTGTTATTATATAATCTACTAACTAACAAGCTAATTGATTTTGTCAGAGTTTGAAAGATGACAATTATTAGTTACTTTCTGCGATAAATGGGCTTTCTAATATACATTGGCTTTCTTTCTTTTGCTGATTGTTGATACTATTCTACGGCCTTTAACAACTTTATCAACTTTGAATTTTCTCCTGATAATTATTTATTATGTATTTAGCTATTATTTATGTTATTTTTCATATTTCAAAACGTCTATTGTTTAATAAATACAAATACTAAGAGAAGCATTTCTACCGCTTCAACAAACTCTTTTAAAACTTGATCTTAGAACCTCTATCATGCAAGAAAGTGGCAATCAAAATTGGTCAATTCATATGCATCGAAGTTCTTTGAATTTTAGTTATTTTTTGTATTTTATTTTGAACATGTTTTTATTACTATTATGATCGGAAGATCACAAACGTTCATAGCAGTTCAATGTTCTATAAATAGGGATATACAACTTCATTTACAGGGATCAAAAGCTTGAAAAAAGGTCATCCTTTTGGTCATGAGCTTTGGTGTGAAGCCTAGGCCCTACTCCTGTTTCCTTGGCCGACCACTCTTCTTCCTCCTCCCCACCTTAGCCGGCCACCCCACTCTCCAACCACAGCCCATTCAAGGACGGAGTCTTTTCACCGGAGATTCTTAGAATCCAAGATTCTTTTCTGCTGGAAGTTCAAGAATCTCAATGCTTGTGACAAGGCTGTGCCTTTTCCACAGGAGACTCTTAGAGAACCTCAAAAGCCTTTTGTATAGGAGACTCGAGAACCTTTTCTACAGGAGACTTGAGAACCTTTTCTACAGGAGACTCGAGAACCTTAAGGGTCTTTTGACAGAAGTCTCAATAACCCTTTACAGTGCCAGGTTCTTGAATTTCTACAATGAAGGAGGCTTCTCAGAAAAGTGAAGCTGCATTTTACAGTAATGGCTTTTGTGGACACTGGCTAGAAGATTATGAGCAATCTTCTTCTTCCTTTCTCTAAATAAGATCCTTCTTCTGTTTCTTAAATAGTTTTCTATGCGTCTCTCTCCTTTTTCATTTTCGCTGTATTAGCTGATTGATTGTCTTTTCTTGTATATATCATGTTCTCTTTCTTCTTCTCTTCTATGTCTCTGTCTTTTGTAGCCGCAAGAACAATCTCTTTTTGGAATGAATGGGAGTTCTCAGAAACTACATAATTCTTGGTCTCTATAATGAAATGATTTCCAATGCCATTAATCAGTTTGTCTTCATTTTGAATCTTCATTAAATCCTGACAGTTGTCTGCAACAGCTATATTCTTCATTCATCTTGCAATGACTCATATTGTATTAAATGCATCATTGATAGCTGACTGCACCTCAAGGATCTTTGATTGGAGAAGAATGGAGATTGCACCATCAAATCATCATAGATTTTTCTTATGATTTTTCTCAATAATGACCGATTCAGGATAGATAGGCAAGGACCATCAAGGCCAAGAAGAAGGGATTTGTCTACTTCTCAGCAAAGACCGTTGATGGAGATAAAAAAATTCATTAATTTGAAATTAGGAAGCACTATCCTATTTATAGTAAGGGTAGGAGAGTACAACAGTAAAATGCATAATAATATGAAATAAACTTCTAAAAATTCCCCTCAAGTTATGCATGAGTTGTCATTCATGCCCAACTTGTCAATAAGTTGTTCAAATACATTCTCACTTAATACCTTAGTGAAAGCATCCATAAGTTAATTTTTTGATGGAAAAAAGGGATACAAATTTTCTCCTTCTCAATCTTTTCCTTGATAAAGTTGTCAACTCCGATATGCTTGGTGCGATCATGTTGAACCAGGTTGTGAGCTATCCTGATAGCATAGTTGCTATGGCAATATAGCCTATTGGAACATTCTTCCAGGAGTTTGAGATCCTTCATGATGGTTGTGATCACAACCCCTCACAAACTTCGAGGGCCATGACCTTGATCTCAACTTCTAAATTTGATTTTACCACAATATGTTTTTTACTCCACGTCACAAAGTTACCTCCAATAAAAGAGCAATATTTTGAAGTGGAGCTCCTATCATCAATGGATCCTGCCCAATCATCAATGCTTCCAGGAACTTCAAAATTCTGTGTAGCATCTAAATTTTTGTGTTTGGGAGAATGTATGCATTGACTGATGACTTCCACGACATACGCAATATCAAGACGAGTATGTGATAATTAAATGAAGCTAAGTCTCTGAAAAGCTGTAACATCTTCAATGAATTCCCCATCATCTCTTCCTTGTGATTGACTTCTAAAGGCTACTACCACGGGGTATTCTAGGGATACCCAAAATCTCCCAAAATACCAAATCCCCTCATTCGTTACGATGTTTTATCGTGGAGTGTTCTTCGGTTATTTGGCATGCAAACTAGGATAGTCCTAAATGCAAATGTCATAACATCATCATCGATCTGGGCCTACAACCACGAATAGGCTTCACACATCATGTCTAATTCGAACTCGAACGTCTGATTCTCTAATGCAAGCATGCCGAGCAATCCTATGCCTCGGGGTTCTAACGAACCAAATGAGCTCATCTAATTAGTGAGAGGTGATTCTCCTAATGCAAAAAACATAAAAGCTTGAGCATACAATTGATCCTTAGGTCGGAGGAAGAGATCGTTACTCTTTAAGTGTTCCTCGGCGCCATGAAAACCTTGAATGGTTGGGTGGAGGATGATCAGAAGGAGAAGCTCTTTGTGTTCCCGACCTCAGTTCTCCAATCAGAGATGTAGATCTCCTCCAACGATGAAATATCCCTTCCAAGCGCTTGGTTCTCCCTTTCCTCCTCTCGTCTTCTCTCTCGGGCCAAGTCTCGCCGAAATGAGGGAATTCGACCCTCTATCGTGGTTTTAGGTTAGGTATAATAGATCTGGGCATTGGATTGAGATCCACGATTCAAATTAAACATTAAAAGTGTTAATTTACGCCGAACGCACGGTCGTGCGTCAGTAATTGCTAACGGCAACTTAAAACACGCACATGGCTTGCGCACGATCGTGCGTATAACGAACTGGCATTTCCAGGTCTTCCAGAATTTGGCCATTGCCATCTGTCTTCGTGCACGATAACTCGCACGGTCGTGCGTTTAGCGCACGATCATGTTAAGGCCTTTGTATCTTGTCTTCCTCAATCCTACATAAACGTAGTTTGATTGAGTTAAAGGACATGTGCATATTTTCAACACCAAATCAAATGAACACAAAGAAGTGGCCTTAATGCAGTTTGAAGTCCAAAAATCCTTTTCAAGTAAGGATAGATTGATGCACCTTCGGTTGTTGATATGAGTAGCACAAAGAGGAACTCCATTCTCTACTGAGACCCTCTTTGTGCACTAAGAAGCTAATTGAATACCCAAGCTTGAACCTTTACCTGCATCCCGTTTCATCTTTAATCACAAGAAACTTTGATCAGTATTCGAGTGCCTGGAAATGCTTCCGCCATTCAGCAATCAAAATAGCTTCTCCTGCAACTTTTCTTTCAGTCTCCGCAGCCCGTGGACTCATGGCAAGTGAACCTTGTGATCTAGCTAGAGAATCAATTGCGCTGGATGATTATAAGTATTTTTTTAATTTGTCATTTCTTAATCTGTGGGACCCATTATTTCCCTTTTTTTTATTTTTTATGTTTCTTTTTGTGTCTTGTAAGCCTCTAGGGCTTGCCATATTATGTATTTGAGCCGAAGCAAGACTTCCTGCCCTAGTCATAGCCCACCTTCGGGATACCGTGCTCCTATCTTGGTCTTCTGAGGGGTGGCGTCCGTCGTCTATATCTCCCTGTGGTGAATCATGTATCTTCTCCTTTTTTGTTCATATTTTGGTTCACTAATTTTGTAAGAAGTTTCCTACATGATTTGTTTCAGATTTTGTCTTTTACTCTTGTTTGAGGGTATTATGATGTAGTGATGTGTAGAAATGCTTTATTAAACTCTACTTTGATTGTGCTGAGTTTTTATGAAAGTTTCTACACTAAACCTTGCCGTATATTCATCATGTCTTTCAAAATGGAAATCATATATTCATGTTTTGGAATTTTGACAGCAATTTGCTATGCTTGGAACATATTCAAGACCAAAACCTTTTTAGGAAATCATTATCTGATGGTCAGTTAAGGGTAAAAATGAAGAACTAATTGTTATGGGCATATGCTAGTTATGCTATTATGCCATATCTTTATTATTGTTATGTCTTTATTATTGTCATTTATTATTATTGTCTTTTTTGGATTAAATGATGAGTCATTAAGGTGTAGTTAGTTGTTAAGAGTTAGTGGTTGTCATTAAGAGTCTTGTAAGCATATTTAAAGGCAAGTGTGTGCTGAATGAGCATCCAAGAATTAAGTCTATTCCTCTTGTCATTATTATGAGATTTTGGTCTCTCTCTCTCTCTCGCACACCCTGCTTGGGTAGCCGCAGTTCCGGCTCCATAGTATCCTCCTCCGTCATTCACGTCTCAGTTCGCTCCTCCGATGACTCTCCGACGTTCTATAGGCGAGCCCAAAATAACTTGATATCATAGCTTTCTCCTCCACATTCCGCTGCCACCTACAACCTCGTTTCTCCCCCCTTTGTTGTTTTCACGGGACGACCACCACTGGCAACAAGTACGGAAGGCTAGGGCGGAGCTCAGACGTGTCTATGAATAAAAGAATCCCTAATATTTGGATGGGTGCCGTCGACGCCCTCATTCCAGCGACTGTTCTAAAAAACAGGTCACAAGTGTGACATATTCTCCCTCTGGATCGCAAAAGCTAGTGAAGAGCATTGTCGTTTCCTCTTCGAGTGCTAGCTACGTCTCAGAATCACTTCCCCTGCACCTCCGCACTTCATTGTCTATTCGTCTTGTCATTATTATGAGATTTTGGTCTATTCCTCTTGTCATTATTATGAGATTTTGGTCTCTCTCTCTCTCTCTCTCTCTCGCACACCCCGCTTGGGGGGCCGCAGTTCCGGCTCCATAGTATCCTCCTCCGTCATTCACGACTCAGTTCGCTCCTCCGATGACTCTCCTACGTTCTATGGGCGAGCCCTAAATAACTTGATATCATAGATTTCTCCTCCACATTCCGCTGCCACCTACAACCTCGTTTCTTCCCCCTTTGTTGTTTTCACGGGACGACCACCACTGGCAACAAGTACGGAAGGCTAGGGCGGAGCTCAGACGCGTCTCTGTATTCAAGAATCCCTAATATTTGGATGGGTGCCGTCGACGCCCTCATTTCAGCGTCTGTTCTCAAAAACAGGTCACAAGTGTGACATATTCTCCCTTTGGATCGCAAAAGCTAGTGAAGAGCATTGTCGTTTCCTCTTCGAGTGCTAGCTACGTCTCAGAGTCACTTCCCATGCACCTCCGCACTTCATTGTCCATGGCATCCACCACTTCGAGCTTGCATCCATCATTCTTGAGCTGTGGTAGGACCCAACGCCTTAACATTGTCGCCTTTGGCCCTTGTTGCAAATGCACGCCTTGTTTCTTCCCTCCGACGACCCTCCCTCTACATAGCTTTTTGAAGTACGATCCAACCAACTACTTTCCCTCTGGGCGCACCAAAGGATCAATCAGTGATGCTCCTTCCCTCATCGTCTGCAGAGTTTTTCGAAGCACTCCCCTTCCGTCTCGAGCCCGCCCCGCAGCACGCCTTCTGCTTTCTTAATCCGAAGCCGCTCACTTTTCTTCGAGCCCACACCCATCTTATTTCATAACTAACTGGGACAAATTAATTGATTTGTTAATTATTTTGTAATTATTTGATTAATTATTTTTTTTCCAAAATTGGAGATTATGATAGATCAGAATAAAGCTTATGACAAACATGAAAGTCGCTCACAAGGCGACACTGGCAATTTACCCCACCCTCCTCGCCGAACTTGATGTTCTTATGGTTGCGCACAAAAGTAACCAATGACTCATCACACAACCGACGATCCTACCCGATCTGGTGCACACCGTTAAGATTACAACTAGACCATTAATCCCCCGTCAATCGTAACCTATTGTTGCTCTTATTCAGGAGGACACCATGCTGCCATACATCAACCGTGCGTAGATCATCAGTGACTCTCCTCTTGCACGAATTAAAATTGATATGGTGCTGAGCAGTCGTCGAGCCTCTGCGGATTCTTCGCCACTCTTCAACTTGTGCATCGACGATATTTTTTCAACAAGGTAATGCTACGCGCCATTGTTTTGGCTCGAATTTAAGGAACCGGATGACCAATCACAATTTCACGCCAAGTCCTTACCATGATTCCGAGCTTGAGGACAAACTCGAAGAAAATGAGGGATGGTATGTTATGGGTATAGGCTAGTCGCCCTATGTCATAAATTATGTTTTTTATTGTCATGTATTTATTATTGTTTTTTATTATTATTGTCCTTTATGGATTAAATGATGAGTCATTAAGATAGTTAGTTGTTAAGAGTTAGTGATTTTCATAAAGAGTCCCGTAAGGGTATTTAAGGCAACTTGTATGTTGAATCAGCTTCCAAGAATTAGTCTATTCCTCTTGTCATTGTTATGAGATTTTGACATCTCTCTCTCTTTAGAGCACATCCCACTTAGGCAGATGCGGTTTCAGCTACATAGTATGAGTATGCTCTTCCTTCGTCATCCCCCCTCTGGCCGCTCCTTCGACAGCGCTCCGACGTTCTACGGGTGAGCCCATAACTGATGGCGCGCAACGCCTGACACATGTCTATTCCCGCAGGAGGCGGTGATCCACTACCAGTTCGGACAATCCGAGTTCGTGGTTGCGTCCGAATGATCGTTCCAAGTCGATTTGATATATTACTTTATATCTCTTGAGTTGTATTTGACGCCCAATCGTCCCGGACAATATGAGCCATCCGATTCAGGTGCTCTAAGTTGTTTTAAGTTTAAATAGTGCAGGTTTCGGTGAAAGTGGGCATCGAAGGAATAGTTGCTGTTTGCAACCGTCGGTCATTTCATCCGGTGCGACGCCGGAAGAAGGATCTCGCCTCCCCTCCTTGGTGCGACTCCAAGGTAACCTCCTCCCCATCCTCCTCCCCACATCCAAGCCGCCGTGAACCCTCTTCTCCCTTTCCCCTCTCAGCGCACCGGTTATTACGCCCTCCAACCCGTTGGATCCACTCTCGAAACCCAGTCCTCGCCCCGTCCAACCACTATCACCGCCCAAAACACCTCCCCAAGCCCCAACCTCCACTCCCGTGTTCCCACCGGATTGTCCAGCCGTCTGCCTTGAGTTAACAACCACTAGAACCTGCCGCCCTCTACTCCAATAACCCATTTCCGAGCCAAACCAGCATACAATTCTCAAATCCAGCCTTCCACCTCACCTTCTAACCCAATTGTCACATCACTCCATCGCCTTCCATACCCGCATACACCTTCCCAGCCAATCGTCGTGGACTCCACCTCAAAACAGCCATACTGTCATTGTTCTGGATCTTTTCCCAACCCTACCCAAGCCCACCAACTCCAAATCTCTCTTCCGACGCCTCCAACATTTCAACGACCCTAGATGCCCACATTCAACCGTCAATTACCACCGCCTGCACGAGTAAGTTGTAGTTGTAGTTTTGTTTTCTATCGTTGTGTATTTGTCACTCTATCTATAGTGGATGTTTATTGTCATTTGCTTTAGTACTAGACTCCTTATGACTTGCAAAGCTTGTTCTGCACGTGCTTAAAAGTATTTGTGATTTGGTTGTTTGTTGAATGTCATTTGATTTACCTAATCAATATTTGTGAACACTTGTGTCTCTGCATCTTTCTTATACTACCACTTATTAAACGGACCTTCCCTTGCAATTACATCATATTACATTGCATATTGGATTGCACTTAGAGTGTACACCCCGAGTCAACCTACCACTGCATCAGTTACACTGACATGCCAATAGACCATTTGCATACATATAAATGATTAATGAATGGTGATTCATTTATAAAATTCAGTATCATTGTCTCCACTATAGAAATAAAGCCTTCCATTTATTTTTACTCCAAAGGATTTGGTTGTAATTGATCATTTTAACATATAAAAGTATTGTCTCCTAGAATCTAAAACGTTAATATGCTAGCTATTCTGAGAAAGGGATTCATCATTCATCTTTGCACTAATTCTCAATGTTTTACCTTTTTTGCAGAACATCGCCATGTTGGTTCCAACAATTTCAACTTATTTAGCAGTCGAAGTCATACTATATTTACATTGGTATGTTGTTACTCAATTCTGCAATTTAGGTTTTGACACTTAAGGTTGTAATTTTCACGTCTGTTCTGCTTTAAGTATTGATTTTCTACTTTAACCATATTTTGAATGTAACACCTTTAGTAGATTTTTTATATTATGCAAGGTTTCTTGGCATTAAGGTTCATATTTTCTAATTACGATACTAAAAAAAAATTAAAAATTCAAATAATTATATATATATATTCCTCCTTGGACTGGAGTGTTGGCAAAAAAATTGCCCATCAACACAAATCAAGATCTTACATGTGGGAGTCTCTAGCGTTTGTGCTTGTCTAGTCCAGCCATTCGTTGAACATCGTTAGGAACACATCTTTTTCATGAAAAAGAACTACTCGTGTCACCTTAATATTCAAGACTATTGTGACGCAAATTGAGCTTGGTCTACATATGATAGAAGTTGTGCTAATGGATATTGTATGTAAACAGAGATACAACATAATATCTTATTACTTCACGTAAGAAACATACAAGAACATGTACACATATTTATAGTTTTGAGAAGTGACACCACAACTCCTATTAACATTGTGGGACTGTTACCGGTGGTAGAAAATACTTGCACTAAAAGAAATAACTGGGATACAATCACGAGGTATGATCGTGCCAACTTCAGATGACTGGTTCCTCCTAGAAGCTCCTCTCCAAATGAGAGATCTCAAACCTAGAAGATGAAAAGATAAACCTAACTCCCAAGCCACCTCCTTATAGGGGGGGGGGGCTCACATGTCATTTCCCTAAAGCATATGCTTTAAAACTATGAAATACAATAATAATACGCGCACACGTAACAATACATCCCGCCAGAAAATTAACCTTGACCCCATGGTCGAGGTGCCGCCCGCCATCTAGTAGTGATGTGTCCGCGGGTCGGCTGTCGCAGAGGTGCCTGACGCTCCGTCCGGCGGAACATCCGTGATCATAAGGGCATCAAAGTCAGTCGTGCTGATGTCGTCCATGTCATCTTTGATGAGGAGCCGGAACTCCTTCACAAGACAATCATGAGTAGGCGAGTATGGTTGTTTGCAGCGGTAGCACAAACCCTTGCTCCGTAAGTCATTGTACTCGTGGTTAGAAAGGAGGTGAGTAGGGATATGACGGTTATTGCGTGGGCCCATAATGGTTGGTCGAGGTAGAGGAGGTGGCAGTGGTGGATGTTTAGACGTGGGAGGAAAATATGGTTGATAGGGAGGTTTGGAGGGAGGCGATGGGGAAGGAGGGTCCCCAAACGTCGCCAAGAATTTGGCCTCCACTAGTGGGGACAGGTCCATGGCTTGGTTGACAGTTAACAGTTGGAGGGTGAGCAGGCGGGCTCGGATATGGGGTCGTAAGCCGTGCATGAAGTAGCCCAAGTAATGGTCGGGCGGAAGACCTGGGACATGGGTGACCAATTCGATGAACCATCAACGTACGAGTCAATGGATCCGGTCTGACGGACCCCACAAAGACGCTCGATCATGATGCTGGAGTAGCGGTGATCATACCGCTGAATGAGGGCCTTTGTTAGAGTTGTCCAGGTTAGGCCGGGAGAGGACTGACGGAGCCAGCGGACCTAATGGAGGGTGGACCCTTCCACGCTGATAATTGCTGTGGAGACCTGTTGCGTCTGAGGGGTCTAGTGAATGCCAAAAAACTGTTCGGAGCGGGCAATCCACCTGAGGGGATCATTCCCGTTGAATGTGGGATTGTAGAGTCGCAGGAATTGCGGAGCAGACAATCCCACCATTGCGGGTTCTTTGGGGGAGAATGTGCTGGGGGAGCCCAAGGCAGAGCACAAGGCTGCAGGAGGGCTAGAATTGTTGTCGGGTTGCAAGTTCTGGAGCATGACCATAATTGAAGTGAACTGTTCGGCTTGGGTCTCGAGATGAGAGTTGATGGTGGTGAGGGCGTGTTCGAGGGCCTCCACGCGGGATTCTATCGATTGACGACCCTTTGACATAAGAAGAAGAGGGCACAAGAGCTGGAGGGTCGAGACAGAGCGCAGGAGCTGGTTGGATCGGGCGGAGAGGAGAGCCAGGAAGAATACAACTGGATCTGGCTGTGCGGTATCAGGATCGGAGAAGGCTTGCGGTATCGTAAACTGGCGGCATGCGGGATCAATATTGGAATTGGCAGCATGCGGTTGATGAAGAGAGACGAACAAGAAGATGGAAGCTGACGGCGACGGGATCAACTAGGGTACAACAACGAGAGTGGGATCTGGGCGGCGTTGTTGAAACGGTTGGTGCGAGCGCCGGATCACGCGGATACGTCGACGAAGACGGAGGTTGGATCGAGCGTTGATGCCGACGCAGAGGAGGTCGCGGACGAAACCCGGCGGCATGATGCAGGTGGGGAGGCGAGGTCAGACCAATGCTACCGGTGGGAGAAAATACTTCCACTAAAAGAAATAATTGGGATACAATCACGAGGTATGCTCGTGCAAATTTTAGGAGGCTGTTTCCTCCTAGAAGCTCCTCTACAAATGAGAGATCTCAAACCTAGACGATGAAAAGATAAACCTAACTCCCAAGTCACCTCCTTATATAGGGAGGGGGGGGGGGGCTCACATGTCCTTTCCCTAAAGCATACGATTTAAAAATATGAAATACAATAATAATACGCGCACGCATAACATGGACTAATCTATATAGGATAAACAAGACTTCTAATGAGCCATTGTAAGTGGGCTTTTGTATTGGGCTTCTATACATCTTTTTTCTCATATCGTAGATTCCAAGATTAGAAATAAACTGATGATAAAGTTGTCGATGTAATGCCTTTGTGAAGGTATCAGAGAGTTGATATGCAGCAGTAACATATCTGTAGAATAAAAGCAGGAGCTTGTATGAATTGTTGTTATTATTCAATACAAAGAGTGAGTACAAATATATAGGAGAGAGGAGGAGAGAAATATTCCTATACAAGATGTGGGACTAAAGAGGGAGAGAAATACATGGGCCCGAATACGGGCCCTCTAAATGGGCTATTCTAACATTCCCCCGCAAGCTGGAGCTTACAAGTCGTAGGATCCAAGCTTGGACAGACATTGATAGAAGAGAGTACTGGATAAGGCCTTTGTGAGGACATCTGCCACTTGTTCTGTACCTGGAACGTGTTTTAACTCTAGCTTCTTCATTTGAACTTTCTCCCGTATGAAATGACAATCTACTTCAATGTGTTTTGTTCTTTCGTGGAAGACTGGGTTCTTGGCAATGTGTATATCAGCTTGACTATCACACAAGAGGAGAGCTGGTGAAGGAAGTTTAATATCAAGGTCAGTCAGGAGGCTCTCAAGCCATGTGAGTTCAGAGACCACAGACGCCATTGCCCGGTATTCTGCTTCAGCTGAGGATCTCGCAACAACATCTTGCTTCTTACTTCGCCAGGTAATCAGGTGTCCTCCAAAGTACGTGCAGAAGCCACTTGTTGATCGTCGATCGTCCAGGGACCCCGCATAGTCAGCATCAGAGTATGCCACCAATCTTGGAGTTGACGATGATGTTTTATAAACCAGTCCCTGACCAGGAGCTGTTTTGAGATACCTAAGAATCCTTTCGACGGCCTGAAGGTGAGATCTTCGAGGGGTGTGCATGTATCTATTGACCATACCCACGGCGAAGGATATGTCAGGTCTTGTTACCGTTAGGTAGATTAATTTTCCAACAAGACGACGATAGTATTCTGGGTTCTGTAGTTGCAGGTCTGAGTCGGAAGCTTGAGCACACAATTTGTGATTGACATCCATTGGGGTGTTGGTTGGTTTGCAGCCTGAGTATCCTGCATCATGTAGGAGATCAAGACAGTACTTTCGCTGAGAGAGGACAAGACCATCTGGTCTTCTGGCGACCTCCAGACCCAGGAAGTAGTGAAGGTGACCCAGATCCTTTGTCTGAAATACAGAGCTAAGATGTTGTTTGACCATCTGTATTCCTTTGACATCATCTCCAGTAATGATGATGTCATCCACATACACCAGAAGAATCACTGTTCCCGTTGCCTGTTTACGAGTGAACAAGGAGAAGTCTGCCGAGCTCCTAGTAAAGCCAATCTCACGAAGAGCCTTGCTGAACTTGTCGAACCAGTTGCGAGGTGATTGTTTGAGACCATACAGAGACTGCAATAGACGACAGACCAGAGAGGACTCCCCCGTGGTCTCAAACCCGGGAGGTTGCTCCATGAAAACAGTTTCATGGAGATCGCCGTTAAGAAATGCATTCTTAATATCCAGCTGAAATAATGGCCACTGACGATGTACGGCTACGGAGATAAGCACACGAACAGTGTTGAGTTTAGCCACCGGAGAGAATGTCTCTTCATAGTCGATACCCTGTTGTTGAGTGTAGCCACGAGCAAGCAAGCGAGCTTTCAGTCGGTCAATGGTTCCATCAGGAGCATGTTTGATAACAAAAACCCATTTATACCCAACGAGTTTCTGTCCTGGAGGACGTGGTACCCGAGTCCAAGTCTTGTTAGCCCAAAGAGCAGTCATTTCTTCCTCCATGGCAGCGCGCCACCCAGGATGTTGTAGAGCCTCCTGCACAGAGTTAGGAATAACAATTGTGGACAAGGAGGCAGCCAATGTCTGGAGTTGGGGAGAGAGACGATGGAGGGAAACATAGTTCGCCATCAGATGAGCGGTTGATTCTGTTACCGGATCAGCCAGACGCTGAGTACCCGAGGTCGAGGCCGACTGCGTAGGGCAACGGGAGTGGGAGTACGGCGAGAGTAGACACGGATGAGAGGCAGATTGGAGGGGGTAGGAGCAGAACTCGGGGAAGGAAGAGCCGGTGTGTGAACGGGAATGATAGGTCAGATGATAGGCAGTGGGGTAGGTATTGGTGTTGGTGTGGGTACTGAAGCAGAGAAAAATGGCTGATCCTCCCGGAAGGTAACATCCGGCGACACAGCGACTTTGCGAGTAGTAGGAGAATAACAAACGTAGCCCTTCTGTGTACGGGAGTAGCCAACGAAAATTTGCTTGGCCGCCCGGGGGTCCAGCTTGTCCGTAGACGGTCCCAGGATATGAACGTAGCACGTACACCCGAAGATTCGAGGTGTGAGGGGAAAGGCCGGAGTAGAAGGAAAAAGGAGGCTGAAAAGAGTGACATTGTTGAGGACAGAAGATGGAAGACGGTTAATAAGAAAGCAGGCCGTGGAGACCGCAAATTTCCAATAGGCTTTGGGAACGTTCATGTGAAGCATGAGAGAGCGGGCAACATCAAGCAAGTGTCGGTTCTTCCGTTCAGCCACACCATTTTGCTGTGGGGTGTAGGGACATGAAGTCTGGTGGATAATTCCAAATTCAGAGCATAAATTTGCAAACTCGTTGTCTGTGTATTCCCGAGCATTATCGGTTCGTAGAGTTTTGAAGGTGGTGGAGAATTGTGTGCGAGTTTCAAGGATAAACGCCCGAAAGATACGAGGGAGCTCCGAGCGATCGCGAAGTAAGTATAACCAAGTAACCCGGGAGTAGTCATCAATAAACGTAAGAAAATATCGAAACCCAGAAATACTCGTAATTTTATAAGGTCCCCATATATCAGAATGTACTAGATCAAAAGGAGCAGAGCTCCGAGTACAATGCGCGGGAAAAGAAGAATGCGGCTGTTTGCCCAAAATACACGAATCACATTTAAAAACAGGAAAAGATACATCAGGAAGTGCCTTCTGGAGGACTGGGATGGGAGCATGTCCAAGACGCTGATGCCACTCAGCAGAGGAGACCGAGGAGAGGATATTGGGAGAGTCATCGAGAAGGTAGAGCCCGTTACGCAGTCGCCCCTTACCAATGGTAGTCCGCGTCCGCCGATCCTGTATCAGAAAAGAAGAGGATGTAAATGTTAGGGAGCAATCCAAGTCCGAAGTAAGACGGCTAACAGAAAGTAAATTGAACGGGGATCCCGGAACATGAAGAGCCGAACGGAGAGAGATGGAGGGGCTAAGAGAGAGGTCAGCCGAGACGGAGACCGGAACCGTCTCCCCATTGGCAACAGTGATACACTTCGGATGAGGAGCATTCAAATACTTTGATGGTTGTCGCGAGGTGATATGATGAGTAGCACCAGAGTCCACTATCCAGTGTGGACTCGTTGAGAGACAGGTTATACCTGAATTGGAGACGGAGGCAACGGAGGCAACGGAGGCAGGTGGGGACATCATCCCTTGAAGCTGTTGGAACTGTAGGCGGAGAGCGTCAAGATCGGCGCGGGAGACCGAGGGGCTGTCATCAACAACAGCGGCAGTCGGACGAGGAGGATTCCCAGGCTTTCGATAGCAGGTCGTCTCAAAGTGGCCATCTCGCCCACAGAATGAACATTTTGGTCGAGAACGACCACCACGTCCCCTTCCCCGAGAGGCAAAACGTCCACCACGAGCTGAAGGAGGCACAGAGAGTAAGGGAGCTGGAGTGTGCTGAAGAATGTCCGGTGAGGGAAGAGGAGGAGCCGCCATAGGTGCTGAGGTTTTGAGGAGCATGGATCACACATCTGAGAGGGAAGGAGTGATGGTTGAGGCCAGAACCTGATTTCGGATGCTTTGCAAGTGTGGTGGAACACGAGCCATGATCATCGCAATGATGACAACTTCCTTCTGAGCTTGTTGAGCAGTGTGATCATTGGTGGACGGTTGATGCTGGATCCATGCCTCGGCAAGAGTCTTGGTGCGAGCAACGAAGGAGATCATGTTAGTGCCCCAGCCGTATCTAAAGCCTAGAGATCTGTGATGATGTCGTATAGATGTTGAAGGCTGTCCTTGCCCGAGTATAGAGAGTGGAGCTCATCCCACATTGCTTTAGCAGTCTCGTGATACATCACCATCTGGTATGACTCTTCATCCATCGAGTTGAGGAGCCAAGTCTGAACTCGGCCGTCATTACGGAGCCAGGTATCCGTAGCAGGGACTGGAGGCCCTTGGGTGAGATGACCCAAAAGTCCCTTGGACCGAAGAACTCGGCGGACCGAGTGAACCCATTGTATGAAGTTTCCTTTTCCGGAGAGGGAGATTGTGGTGATTCGCAGCTCATCACGAAGTTCGGGAGGCTGACCCAGGTTGTCAGGCTGAGGCGGAGCAGGCACCGTGGTGGAGTCAACGGAGGATCCCATTAAAGATAGAAATGGGCCGAGCGTGCTGCTGGCCGAGCGTGCTGCTGTGAGGAGACCGGCAGGGAGAAACCGGGCAAGCTGCTGGAGACCGCTTCTGCTGGGAGGAGACCGGCGAACAGGGAGAAGCCGCTGCGATCAGGAGGAGAAGCCGCAGCGATCAGGAGGCCGGCAGGAAGCTCGGCAGGAAGAAGCCGCTGGGAGGAGACCGGCGAATAGGGAGAAGCCGCTGCGATCAGGAGGAGAAGCCGCAGCGATCGGGAGAAGCCTGGAGTATGGTACTGTGGTAGCCCGTAGCCGTCGAGGCGTCGTAGGCGTCGTCGTCGTCGACGATTTGTGAAAGCCTGTAGCCGTCGAGACGAGATTAGGGCAGAGCGAGTCGTAAGAATTGAAAAAATCTGCCCCCGTTTTTTTATATAGCCGCACATTCGGGGTCGGCAGAATCGCTGTAGGATCGCGATTCTGCGATCCTACGACTCAGGATCACGATCCTGCGCACGATCCCAATAAAAACGATCCGGTGACCGATCCGGATCAATTTTAGCATCCCGGATCGTAGGATTGTGCGATCCTACGATCCGGCTCTCGATCCTGACAAGCTTGTGTAAGATGGGTCTCCAGATATGCTAATCAAGGTGATTTTTCCACAACGATGAGAAACTTGGGACAAACAATGCCCGTGTACTCCAAGAGTTTCTGCGGAGTAATGTGATTTGTGTCCCTAGAATCCACTATCCGGGACGGGCTATGGGAAAGACACGATATACCTTCATTTAACGTAGTGGTAATCGACCTGGAAGTTCGAGTAACTAACCACCGAAGACTCTAGAATTTCAATTACGGACGTGCTGAGAGTGTCCATCGTAGAAGAAGCTTGGTGAGAAGGGTTTTGTTGTTGCTGTGGGAACACATGTTTTTTATAGCAAGTTGTCTCATTTTAAGACTCCGCTCTGGAAAGTGAGCAAATTTTTTTTACCAACCCGCGACATTGAGGTGAATAATAGTAGAGCAGAGGTATTGACGTCTCATCTCTCTCCTATCACTCCCTCCAATCATCACAAACCGATGACGATGTTAAGCAATTAGCCATCACATCACATTTCTATAACATAAGTAAATGATTAAATAACGAGAGACTGATCATCATAGTCCCACAACCTAGATTGTTCATCAACAAGACAAAAAGTAGTAAAAGTAGCAAAGTACGATGATCTATACAGTCCAGAGCATCACATAGTAGTATAAGTCCAAAGGTCCAAAGTCCGAGGTCACCAAATACCCACAGTAGAACAACATAACATAGTCTAATGGAATAAAATACAACTAATGATAATCAGGAAGCTTACGTCAGCTACAACTATGCACTCATGGGCAACTCCACGAACCAGAATGTCAACCATCTCCTCTTCAAGGTAGTGGGGCTGGCTCCGTCACCTCATTTTCTGAGGTGTGGTAATAATGAACGGGGTTAGTTATAAAAAAGATTAAGTGTCTCCCTTCTCCTTCCGAGCCCCTAAATACCCAAGGGAGAGGAAGTCATTGTGCTGTAGTAAGTGTAAGTACAAACAATATGTATATAATAAGCAGTACGATCATGAGTAGTAAATATGCAAGGTAATGCAGTAGAGAAAGTGTGATAAATAAATGTAGTATAATAAGTGCAGTAAATAAGCTATACTACTGTCAACTACCTAGTGGTGTCCGCCACTCACTCACAAGTGAAGTATACTATGCATGTATAGTTTTAAAGTATTATGATGACTCATCTGAATCATCCTATTAATGTAGGGAGTTGATATAGGCAGACCTGTTTTGGCTATTCATACCCATTAATAAAATTTAAAACCTCGTTTTTAATACCTCAAAAGATCTAACAGCACCCCTCATTTCACGACCGTGAGAATCATGCCTCTCACGATTTAGCCGATCCTCCTCGCCGCTTCTGCTGTCCGCCTGCTTGTTGTTGATTTTGCCAGTGAGATCCCACGCGAAGGCTTTTTCGTTCATTCTGTGTTGGTGGTGATTGAAGGTGAGGCACCCTTGCCGGTGATTGCATCCCGTCGGTACTCTGTCACCGTCTTTGATTCAAGTTTATGGTTTGCTCTTAGATTTCATTAAAGATGAGTTCGAGAACATCGACCATGGAAGGATGCCGCAAGCCTAAGGCCTCCAAGTCGATAGGATCGCTCGTTTACTCAAGGAAAAAAAGTATGCCGAATGCATCGGCGCCGTCGCTTCAATATACCTTTCCGCCATCCTCAAATACCTCGCAGCCGAGGTTTGTGTTACAAGTCTTGTCTATTTGGATTATGGTTACTGTTCTCTTCTTGATTTGAATCATTTTTTAGTCATTGTGGTTGTCGTTTAGGTGCTCGAGTTGCACGAAAATGCGGCTCGGGATAATAAGAAGAATCACATCGTTCCCGGGCATTCAAATTGCGGCGAGGAACGATGAAGAACTCACTAAACATAATCTAGGAATATGCAATCACAAAGAGTATATGACTTGGGTTTGGGTGATAGTTCATATACTCATGCTTGTCACACGAAAGCAAGTGGCGGAACATGCATGTAGTACCGATAGGTGCTGAGTTGTCGTTGGTGCACGAAGTCGGTACCTGATCTGACGTAGTGCTTGCGGAAACCTTCCGGTCTGGATCTCAACCTCATGGAAGAGGGGAAGACGGCGACGGTGGGAACCTTCCGGTTCGAAGCTTTTCACGCGGAAAAGGGGGAGGCGACGGGATAGGGTTTCACTCCAGATTTCATTAACTCAAAAACCCCTTACAAAAATAACAACGCTCCCTTTTATACTATGAGGGGCGGACACAACTAATTGCACACCAAAATAAAGATACTCCCTCATATACTATGAGGGGCAGCACAAAGCTAACAACACACCCAAATTAAGCAGTCCGAAAAAACAAAACATAAAAGGTGCAATAATTAAATGACCCGCGGGATCCATAGTGGGTCGTTCCGCTCCAACCAAGCGATCCCGTCTTCACCGTGGTCACTAACCGCGGGGTGTCCTCCATCAGTCGCCTCGCCTTGTAAAGCACTCGACCCCGAGTGCTCGGGATAAATCGGCACGTCCGGGTAGAAGGCAGACATGTCGCTCACATTGAATGTCTTGGAAATGTTGAGGTCCGGCGGGAGGTCGACCACATAAGCATTGTTAATTTCACTCACCACTGGGAACGAACCATACTCTTCTTCGACATTAATTTGTGATGGTTTCCCGCGGGAAGCCACTCTTTGCGGAGAAAGACCATCACCAAGTCTCCAACTTCGAATACCTTCTCGCGGCGATGTTTGTCGGCCAAGGACTAATACTTGGCGTTGGACCGGAGGATGTTTTGCCGAGTTTCGGCCTAGATATCGTGGACATCTTCCGCAAGCTGAGCCGCGAAGGGAGGAGCGTTGTGAATGCGAGCCAAATCCAGAGCATGCTTGGGGTCTTTGGAGTACACAATAGAGATGGGGGTGCGACCGGTTGAACCGTGAACGACATTATTGTAGGAAAATTCTGCCCGAGCGAAAGCATGATCCCATTGTTTCGGACGGTCCTGGCAAATGCATCGAATAAGGTTGCCCAAGGTCTTGTTCACGACCTCTGTTTGACCGTCCGTTTGGGGATGGGCTGTGCTACTGAATTTGAGGGACGTGTCAAACATTTTCCACAACATTTGCCAAAAGTGGCTGAGGAACTTGGGGTCGCGGTCGGACGTGATGGAGGTAAGGACACCGTGTAAGCGCACCACTTCACGGACGACCATTTCCACCGAGCGTCACTCAATTTCTCGCTGAAGAAGGCCACCGGCCGTTTTTCTTGCGAGAGGACAACACCAATACCAACACCGCTGGCATCACATTGGACCTCGAATAGTTTGTCAAAACTCGGTAAAGCCAGGACGGGAGCTGAGCTGAGTCGTTGCTTGATCATCTCGAATGAGCGAGTGGCTTCCTCGCCCCAAGAAAATTTCCCCTTCTTAAGGCAATCGGTCATCGGCGCCGTGATGGTGCTAAAGTTGCGGATGAAACGACGGTAGAAAGTTGCCAAACCGTGAAACGATCGCAACTCCGTGAGAGTCTTTGGAGTCGTCCATTCCCGAATTGCCTGGATCTTCTCATCATCAACACAGATGCCGTCCTCACCCACAATGAAACCCAAGAAGTTCAGCCGTGGTGCGAGGAACACACACATCTTGAGGTGCACAAATAGTTGTTTCTCTTCCAACACCTTCAACACTGCCCGCAAATGAGACAAATGATCCTCTCTAGTTTTGCTGAACACCAAGATGTCATCGAAGTAGACCAAAACAAGGTGTCCCAAGAATGGTCGTAATACTTGTGTCATTAGGCGCATAAAATTACTAGGTTCATTAGATAATCCAAAAGACATTACCTTCCACTCGAAGAGACCGTCCGTCGTTTTGAAAGCGGTCTTCCATTCGTCGCCCGACCTGATGCGGATTTGGTGGTTCCCGCTTCGGAGATCAATCTTGGAAAAAAGTTGAGACCCATCCAGCATGTCCAGCATATCATCGAGGCGGGGTATGGGGAAGCAATACTTGATAGTGATCCGGTTGATTGCGCGGTTGTGCACTCACATCCTCCAAGAGCCGTCCTTCTTCAGAAGCAGAAGTGCCGGGACTCCACAAGGGCTAAGGCTCTCGCTAATGAAGCCTTCCTCAAAAGCTCCTCAACCTTCTCGCGCATTATTTGGTGCTCCTTTGGACTCATGCTGAAGTGAGGAAGATTCGGGAGGCCCGCTCCAGGAATCAAATCAATTTGGTGTTGGATGTCCCGCAACGAAGGGGGTTGGTTGGGTAGGTCCTCCGTGGTGATGGTCTTGAACTTTTGCAATAAATTGCGCACGTCTGCCGGGGGCTCACTCGCGGTTTGCTCGCCAGTGACATAAAGTCCGTACGGGACGAGGGCCACAACTTCATGCGCTTCCGCCATGTCTCACTCGAACAAGGTCGGGTCCGAGTGAGTCACCAAAAGGCTATGCCCCTTGTCGGGGGCCGGGTTTGCTTCCTACCCGGGCTACGATTTGTATCTTCTTGGCGACCCAAGTGAAAGAATAAGTGTTCTCGCGGCCCTTGTACGTCACATCAGTGTCATACTGCCACGGTCCCCCCAAAAGGAGGTGGCTCGCGTCCATCTCCACAACATCGCACCAAACGTCGGCCTTGTAATGTTTCCCAATGGCGACATGGACGTGCGAGCGATGTGTCACACGAACCGAGGGCCCTCGCTGAATCCACCCGATGGAGTAAGGGTGAGGATGGGGTTCCGTAAGCAGTTGCAGGTAAGAGACCAACTGGGAGGCCACGAAGTTCTCGCAACTTCTGTTGTTTATCAACAGATCACAAGTCTTCCCCCTGATGGTGCAGTAACTCTTGAAGGCATTTCAGCGTTGGACATATTCATCCAAGCGCGGTGTGAGTAGTAGTCGGTGAACCACGCATGCGGCAAAGTCACCGTCCTCATTATAGCCGTCTACTACTTCATCTGCTCCCCCAAGGTCCTCTGCCTCCTCGTCGTCATGGTCGACGGTATGGACGGGTTGACGTAGTTGTGGACAGCGAGCGGCGATATGGCCCGGTTGTTGACATTTGAAACAGTTGAATGGTGGGATCGTATCGGGCAGCCGTCCTCTAGACACCGTGGTGGGGGCGGGGGTCCGGGGAGCGGAGTCCTTGCTAGTATCAGTCTGGGGGCCGGATGTCGAGGCGTCAACCCGTGGTCGGCGCCCTCCCGAACGGCTTGGAGTCTTTTCCAACTGTTCGGCCTTAAGAGCCATGTTGTATGTTTCCTCAACGGTGCGCAATGCGTGAAGGCCAATTTTCTCTTGGGGGGACGGACGCAACCCATGTAGGAATCGGGTGACACGCTGTCCATCCATCTCGGTCAACCCGTTGCGGTCCGCGAGGCGGCTTATCTCCGCTTGATATTCGGTTACCGTCCGATTGCCTTGGGATCAACTCTGGTAGTATTGGAACAGATGTTGGTCATAGTCGGGCGGGAGGAACCGATGCTGCAATAATTTCTTCATCTTGGGCCAAGTTCGCACCTGGGCCTTGCCCGCGATTTCAGTTAAGTTGCAGTTGGTCCCACCAAACGGCCGCGCGAGATTTGAGACAGTAAGCGACCATTTTCACCTGTCGGTGATCGTCCACTTAGACCATTTCGAAAAATCGCTCCACGTAGGAGAGCCAATCCAGGAAATCTTCAATGCCCAAGTTGCCATGAAAGTGTGGAATACCAGCCCGCAGGCGATATCCCTGTGGTTGATAGGGTTGTGGTTCACCCTATCGCGGAGGGTTGGCGTCGTCGGGAGGCTCCTCCTCCGAACTAGAATCTGACTAGAGGGGCCCGCGGTCGGGGCCGGACGGACGCGGGGGAGGTTGTTGCTGGTTTCGCCTGCGGTGTAGCTGTTGACCGAAAAAAACGCTCGGCTGGAGCAGCAACGTCGGGGGCGCGTGGCGGAGGACCGCGCGGTTGCTGGGCGCGGGTGGGTTGCAGCTCGCCGAGGGTGGTGGTGAGGGTAGCCAACTGAGCGGTGATGTCGTTGATGGCCGCCCAGAGGTCGGTGTTCTCCTGGGGGTTGTCCGCCATAGGCGCAAACGGAAATGGTGCGGGGCGACAGAAGATGTGCGGACGAGCGTAGGAGTCGAGTGCGCTCCTCTGATACCAACTGACATAGTGCTTGCGGAAACCTTCCGGTTTGGATCTCAACCTCGCGGAAGAGGGGAAGACGGCGGCGGTGGGAACCTTCCGGTTCGATGCTTTTCACGCGGAAAAGGGGGAGGCGGCGGGATAGGGTTTCACTCCAGATTTCATTAACTCAAAAACCCCTTACAAAAATAACAATGCTCCCTCTTATACTATTAGGGGCAGACACAGCTAATAGCACACCAAAATAAAGATACTCCCTCATATACTATGAGGGGCAGCACAAAGCTAACAACACACCCAAATTAAGCAGTCCGGAAAAACAAAACATAAAAGGTGCGATAATTAAACGATCCGCGGGATCCATAGTGGGTCGTTCCGCTCCAACCAAGCGATCCTGGCTTCGCCGTGGTCACTAACCACGGGGTGTCCTCCATCATGATCTATATTAGACTACCAGGTTCAGTTACATGAGTGTCAATACATTATTGCAATGATCGTAGTTCAAGGTTGTAGAAATCCCCAAAAGGATAAATGCAATTTCACGCAATGGATAAATTTTTTGAGATTTTTCATACTTACTCGAGCCTTCAATTGATGGACCAAATGACATCCAAAATTTGCCATATTTTGTGGAGACCTAGTCTACACCATTATCAACAACTTTCGTTTAGGGTCTGAGCCTCGACGAAGTTTCTGAGCCCACGCGATAATTACATTATCTAAAATTATTCACCCAACCTGCAGCTGACCCAACTCACCTCCGATTATTCTAAAATTTTAACTTTAACTTAATTAGTCCAAGACCTACTACTTTTTTTAGGACTCAAGTCAAGGTGGAGCCTCTTAGATCACCTAATAATTCAATTATCAAAACTAAATGAAAACAATATTGTGCCTCTTTGATCACCAAATCAGCGTCCAGTTGGGCTCCCAAAAGTATATAAAAATACGCAAAATTAATTTGGGATGTTTCTGACATTTTTTGTGTGTTGACAACCTTTCTGGGAAAAATCATTAAAGACTTCTTTTAAATGAAATGAAAATGCTGCTATTGTTTTCCAGATTTCTCTTTGGATTTAAAATGAAATATATACGCACGGATCATGACGTGATCCAACGACTGTTCATCCGTCACACGCACTTGAGAGATTGTCTTCACATTGAATCAGATCACGATCTGCTGTGGAAACAATCAATGATTATTAAGATCCAATGGTCATGATTAAATAGTAAGATCAGATGAACTAAATTTAAAATAGTTAAATATGGAATTTAATAATATTTATTCCTATTTATGCCCCACCTTTCACGATGCCTATACAAGAACCAAGGAATTCCCTCTTGGACGCCGGATGACGGCGGCTAGCAGACTCCCGACACCGGCGATGGTCGCCGGAGGTGCGTCCCGGCCGGTGGATGGTAGGTCGGGCTCCTTCCTCGTGAGAGTAGGATGCCAATCCCTGCTACAGGGAAACCAACCGGTGGTATTGCATTCATGTTGATCCCTGCTACAGGGAAACCAACCGGTGGTATTGCATTCATGTTGATCCCATGAGTGTTATACCACTAATCGAGATCAATTCAAAGTTCGTTTGCTCGCTAGTTCAAAACCGGTGTTTTCGGATCTACAATCTTGTCAGTGGGTGAACAGGGCCACCTTGATTCGGACCGAGCTTGTTAAGGTGGTCAATTGAACCACCAGGGTCCCTAAGTGGTTTAATTAACAGCGTCAAAAAGGTGGGATGTTACCTCGAGAGCCCATGTGAACTCTCCGGTGCTCAGTATTTGGGGGGGGGGGGGCTGCTGCAATAGAATGTTGGAGAAGGGCAAGAGATGGAGTTATGGGAAATCGGTGGGTGTAGTGACCTTCAGAGTCATTGAGCAAACCTTAGACAAGGATGTAATAGTTGGAAAAGATAAAATATTGACACGAACATTGTATAGATTTTGTGGTATTCTAGCCATCATCATAGCTATACCAACCGATTCCTTCTGAATCCTTTGGGTTGCCAAATTAAGAGTAGAAGATTGATGTTGAATTCAAGCATCGATGAGAGTCTAATATTGCGACACGAATGACGTCAGATCGCCATTCGTACTAGGTTCAACAGACCGGAGGTCCCAAAATAGATCGAACAAGTGTTAAATGCTAATTTTCCCAGAGTAAACGAACTTTAGTTCATCCCACATAGCTTTTGCAGTTTCGCTGGGCTTAGTCATTCGATGACATAATTTCCATAGAATTCATTGTTCTGGACTAAAGTCGACCATCATCCCAAAGTCTTTGCTTGAAGGGTCTCGAGTCAGATGAAGGAGATACTTTGTATAAAGTTCTCAACACACTGAGTGGACCTACTCAACACAAATACTTTTCCCAGTACTGGAAATAGTGGTGATCTTCTGCTCATCTCCAACTTCATATATGCGAGCAGAAGTGGGGGTGAGCAGAGTGGTGGATTAAGATGAAGTAGCATTTTTCCCATCATACAATAAACTGGCGGGGAGTTCTGTGAGCTTCTTGAGTTCAAGCGAGAACTGATGGATGATCCGACGAGAGCGGGAGTTCAATCAGCAAGAGTGGTGAGACCAAGAAGCAGTGCGAGACTGAGAGCTTTTGCGAGATCTAAAAAGGTGATCTTTTTTTGTTAGCTTTGTTAAACCCTGGGAAAGGAACTGCGAGACTGAGAGCAGAGTGGTCGACGAGCTTTGCAACCAGCGAGAGGATTGGTGAGCTCAAGCAACCCTGGAGGGTCGGTGAGCTTTGGAACTATGGAGGGTCTGTGAGCTTTGCAACCAGTGAGAAAATCAACGAGCACAAGCTATGACGAGTCCAAGAGTGAGTTGAGTTTGCGAGCGTACTAACCAAGGTAATTTACGACTAAACATTCGTATGACAAATGTGCGAAGCACTGGTTCCAGCGAGATTTGGTTGACTGTGGTCGGTGAGAACAAGAGAAGCGGTCCAACGAGTACTTCTTCCTCACAACAAGTTAAGACTTCCTTAGTTCCTCCTGTACACATGGCTAGCCTATTTCTGCGAGCTCAGGTAAGCAACAGGTTCTTATCTATTAGCGAGAACAGGGGAGATGTGAGCCTGGTTCTGCGAGCTCAGGTAAACAACAAGTTCTTACTTCAAGCGCGAGATCAACAAGAGTAAGCAGTCTGACGGTAGAGCAACACGGGATCAGTAGCTTAAGCAGTGAGAGCAGGAGCTCAAGCGCATGAGTGAGCAAGGCGAGAGGAGCTTTCAGGACTCGAGTCGCTCTTATGCCATGTAAGTGAACGACGAAATAACATAACAATTTTATTATTTCATGTAAGAAACATACAAGAGCATGTACATAAATTTATAGTTATGAGGAGTGACACCACAACTCGTATCACAATGTGGGACAAATTTGCATAAGATACAAGACACCTAATGGACCACTATAAGCTGGCTTTTGTATTGGATTTCTGTGCATCTCTTTTCCTCTCTCTCTCTATTTATATATATATATGTGTGTGTGTGTCACGACCCGTCTCGACAAGGGTCAGAGCGCGCTTCGGGCGGGCCGTGATGCCACAGGAATGGGCGGAAAGGAAAATCATGCCTGCTAAGGCGGAAACAGAAATACTACACTAGTTTTGAATTTGTTACTTTGAAAAGAATTTAGTACATTTTATAAGTATGCAGAAGCCACAATGAAAGGTTGATGCTCATGCATTTTTAATAAAATCTAATGTCACACACTATGCTGAAACGATGAACATGCAATAAGTCACAATAGTAAAATGTCATAGGTTAAAAGATCTGATACATCAAAACATCCTAGGAGTTGTCCACAATACACGAGAAAATGGCTGACAATAACTAATACATGAAAGTAAATCCAACAGTACTGAAACAAAGTACATAGAACCTGCTGATACACCAATAAAAATAAAACCTCCAAGCAAAGCTGCAGCTGAACGAAGAAAACTCAGGGAGCAGACGACGCGGTCACGAACCCTAAGGAAATTTCAAACAGAAGGAAAATGCCTCAGAACAAGAAAAAATAATATAAACAAGCTATAAATTTAAGTACGTGCAGAAGTAATTCTAAAGTACCAATTAAATCCTGAAGCAAACTAGTGAAACAGGCAGGTAGCTGAAACAAGCAGAACTATCTGAAATTATTAGCCTACTCCGGAGTATAGCATAAACATTCTTACAACGACATAAGCCGAAATCATTGAAATGCGTAGGGGTTTACAGTGGGTGCACATGGTTCACTTTCAAGTTCAATTGTAACTCTTACTAGAATAGGAGAATTTCCTGCTTACCGTGACCATGCAATCAAGACGATGCACCATATAAACCCTAACTTCCAAGATTTACTTATGACACACAAGATCTAAGTGATTCATGTTTTTCCATGGAGATTTCTATCATAACATGAAATTCTTACGAGATATGATTTTTGCGTTATCAGATACAGTTAATAACTTAGATACAGGTATAAAGAACTTAAATTCTTAATTTGCAAGCGAGTGGGAATTTCTCCATTTGCCTTAAGGTGAAGCCGAAACTAACAAAATGATGGCGGCGGCTAAACGGCGCAAGCAAGACTCAAGGTCCGTATTTAACCTGTTCAGGGACCATGAATTTGACATAACGGGAAAAATTCACCAACACAAGCGATCCACTTAACAAGCCTAAACATGAAGGGTTAGTAAATTTACCTCCCTCAAGAGTGAGGGGAGAAGGGGTATCATGAGCGAATCGGAGATTTGACAGCGCTTAGGCGACAGAGACCCTAAATCGGAGAGGGTTTGGAGAGGTTCCACCACTAGATCCGACGAGCGGCACCGGAAACACAAACAAATTCGGGATTAGACGATTATACGACGAACATAAGGGGGACCGACGAAATTACGTCGATCGGAGAGCGAAAATCACCACGACAAATTAGGGCATAACTGAAAATGAAAGTTGGCAGAGATCCTTACCCAAGAAGACCAGATCTGGGCTCAACAATCCACGAGGGGTTTTGAGCAAAACCCTAGGAGTCGCCTTAAAATCCGTCGGCCGAAACGGAGAGGAAGAGGGCCTGTCGACCTCTTTGGAGGAGGAGGAAAAGCTCCTTGCTGTTGTCGGCGTCCAGAAGAGGGGAAGAAGGAGGCGCAGAAGGGGCTCCTTGCTGCTGCCGGCGTCCAGAAGAGGGGAAGAAGAACTAGGGTAGCCTGCTGCCGATCCTTGGAGGAGAAGGGACTGCTGCCGTCGGCCAGGAGAAGGGAAGAAGGAGGTGCAGATGCCGGCTGGAGGCGGAGCAGGCGGCGGCGGCGGCGGTGCATGCAGGAGACGGTAGCGGGAGAGCGGCCCGGGAGCGGAAACGGGAGGGCGGCTTGCGAGCGGCACGAGAGCGAGATCGGGGGGGGGGGGGGGGGGGGGAGGGGTGCGGTTTGCGTGAACCGAGCGCCAAAACGTTTTTTATCGGGAGAGGGTGCTGGTCGGCTGGGTCAATATGGGGGGCTCGGTTTAGAAGGGAATAAAGAGGGGGAGAGGATTTAATGTCTATTATTATTATTATTAATAATAATAAGGGTTGTTACTATATATATATATATATAAAAGAAAAAAATGTGTCTGCTCTGTTTTCTGCCGAAGAAGCATATATGTGGTCATTGTTCTTACTAGTAATTGATGTGAATCAAATCTATCTAGGAAGGATTGGGGTTTTCTATTCAAGGATTCATAAACATATACTATGATAACTAAACTGCAATTCACATAGCTTCTTATCCCGTTTTTCACGGATGGAGATACTTGTCATTTTGTGCAAGAGGAATTTAAAAATAAAATAATCTCGACTTCTTTTGTTCCCTCTGCTCAATTAGCAGATGTTTACTGTGGTGGTATTTAGACGCTCCCTCGTACTTGAAATGATGTTTGCTTATGGCGTTATTAGTTTGAGAGAGGGTGTTAAAAGACAAGCTAGCCTATTGTCACCTGGTGGTGGAGATACCACTAGTAGGAGTTGCTCGGGTATTTATAACCCACTTCTTATTTTTCCATGTTAAGAATGTGACCTAGCTACACATAACTAAAGTTTTATTTTCTGTGGTTGACTGATTGCTTCCACGATGCTTTCTTCCTTCAATGGTACTTCTCAAATCAAGAATTAAAACATTCATCCGCATTTTCATATTAATTTGTTTATCAGTTGAAGTTTTGTGCCTTTCATACTCAGTCAATATAGTTTTGGGGTTGTACTTTACGAGAATTTGAAATATAAAGATTTGTTATTTCAAAATATTTAAATTATTACATGGGAGCTCTTTTCTTTATATAATATAGAGGAGGAGGAAAAATTTACACTTGAAGATGTGTGACTAAATACAAGTAAGTGAAAATGCACAATGAGCCTTTTTTGAGTTTTTAATCTTGGGCTTTAACACTCCCCCTCAAACTTGACACAAATATCTAAAAAAGATGATGAAATTGGTTTTGTGAAGATGTCCGCTAACTCTTTATCTAGAGAAACAAACAGTGTGTATATTTTTGGATAACTTCTCTCTGATGAAGTGACAATCAACTTTAATATGTTTTGTTCTTTAATGGAACATTGAATTTTTAGATATGTAGATAACAATTTAATATAACAAAACATCGGTAGTGGATAATTATAGATTTCTCTCAAGTTTTTTAAAGTGTTCTCAACCACTTTAACCCACAAGAACACCACTTTAACCCACAAGCAATCTGAGCCATACTTCTGTATTTAGCTTCTATAGTTAATTTGGACACCACTGCTTGTTTCTTACTTTTCCAAGTGACCAGATTTCCTCCGACATACGTGCAACTAGAAGTGCATTTTCGATCTCCTTTATCATCTGCATAACTTGCATCATAATATGCTTCAATGCATAAATGATTGCTTCTTTGAAACAATTGTTCTTTTCCCAGAGACCCTGTGAGCTGTGATGCATTCTGATATTTTTAAGGAAGCTTTTAGATGAACTCTTTGGGAGCTTGTATAAATTGATTGTCCCTCTTAACGACATATGCGATGTCAGGTTTTGTTATGGTATGGTATGTTTCTTTCAAGGTAAATGAGTTTAACGATCAGGCGCGTGTTCTGAGTAATATCTTGTAGAAGAAGATGTTAGATGTCTTATCCTAAAGTTTGTCGGCGTTTATATGCATAGGATTCTGAGTAGGTTTCATGCCAAGGAGACTTGTTTTATTGATTAGATCTATGCCATACTTGCGTTGAGAGAGAACAATGGAGTTATTGTTTCTTGCAATTTCAATTCTTAAGAAGTATGTGGGAGGACCCATATCTTTTGCAAAACAATATTCCCTATGATGTTTCTTTGTCTTCTCTATTCCCGAGGAGTCATCTCCGGTAAGAAGAATGTTGTCTACGTGGAAAACAAGAATAACCATTCCATGGTTGGTCTTACGTATAAGAGAAAGTGATCAACACTGCTTTCAGAGAAACCAACGATAGTGACGACCTTGTTGAATTTGTCAAACCATGCTCAAGGACTTTGTTTTAGACCATAAATGATCTTTCGAAACTTGCACACCTGAGACTCCCCCTGAGCAACATAACCAGGAGGCACTATATAGACTTCTTCGTGTAAGTCACCATAGATGAATTCATTTTTGACATCAAGTTTAGACATTTGCCAATTCTTGTTGGCATCAACGAAGAAGAGTACCCGGATTGTACTGATACTAACATTGTGAGAGAAGATGTCAAAGAAATTAACACTATATGTCTGGGTGAACCCCTTGGCAACCAGACAAGCCTTATATCGATTCAAAGTGCCGTCTGACAGAAACTTGATGACAAAGAACCAACGACAATCAACAACATCGCCTCCCAATGGGGTAGAGACAAGAGTCCTGGTATACTGTGATGTCAAGACAGAGATTTCCTTATCCATAGCCGCTTTCCTGCAATATATACAAAGAAATTAATGCTAAGTAGTTGATATGATGGTGGTAGAGAGTACCTAGGAAATTTACTGCAAGAAGGATTGAGGTTTACATATGATACCAAACTATGATACAACATTAGTAAGAGAATGTTGTGTGCTCCTTACCCCTTATGCAGAGCAATAGTAACATCCAGGTCTGAATATGTTGAGATGAAGGAACCTTTCGAAGAGGAGATTGTTGGTCTGGGAGATGACGACGGGGACTCTGGAGTGGAAAGAGTGTGGATAGGTGGGGACGTAGGGCGACCACGATAATGTATGGAGAGATTGAAAGAGGAGACATATGTTCAAGAGTTTGTGTCAGTTGTGTGATATCTGATGAAAGGGCATGAATGATAGGGAATGATGAAATAGATGTGAGAGGAGGAGAGGTGGTCGAGAGAGGAGGAGGGATCTCGAGAGTAAGAGTCCCTTGTCCTTAAAGAAATAAGGGGTAGACTCAAAGAATGTGACATCATCAGAGACATATTGACATTTGGAGATAGGGCCGAAACATTGATTTCTTCTAAGATGGAGAGTACCTCATGAAGATACATTTGGTGGCACGCGAGCGAAGAGTTTATCACGACTATATGCAGGAGTGTGGATGAAAGCAGTATAAATAAACACACTTAGGGTGAGGGGAAATATGTATTATCCGGATAGAGAAGATAAAAAATATCTTATTTTGAAGAGTAGAAGGTAGATAGACACTTAATGAGAAAATAAGAAATGAAAATCATATTACCCTGTAGGAGCGTGAAACATTCATCTGACACAGTAGTCTTCGAGCAACATCGAGGGGATGACAATTTTTCCTTTCAACCACTTCATTTTGTTGGGACGTATGAACAAAATTGGTCTGATGAATTATCCGTTGGAGGTGCAGAAAGATGAGAACTGCTAGCTCACATATGCCTTTACATTATAGGTCTAAATAATTTTTTGAGGTAAACCAAACAGTGTGCAAATTTCATTATAAAATTTAGAGAAAATCGAAAAAAGATCTGAGCATTTCTTCAAAATATGCACTTAAGTACATCGAGAGAAATCATCAATAAAAGTTACAAAACACAAATTTCCTCCGCCAACAAACTTGGTACGAGTAGGACCCCAAATATCTGATCGAACAAAGTGAAAAGGGTGAACATAGTTGAGAGGAAAGAAAAATCACATTAATTGAATTAACACCCCCTCTACTCATATATATTGAGTAAGGGAAAATAGTACAAAAGACTTAAATACCCTTATGGGAAAAATACAAAATATACGATGGCGGACTTGGAGTTCAACACTCCCCCTCAAGTCGGACTGAAGATATCTGTCATCCCAAGCTTATGTATATCATTAGTGAAGGGATCGGATCCCAAACTCTTGGTGAAGACATCGGCCAACTGGTCTCTGGAGTGGACGAAGGGAGTAACTAAGTTTCCTTTTTCAAGATGATCTTTGATAAAGTGGCGATCCACCTCAACATGCTTGGTCCGGTCATGCTGAACTGGATTATGAGCTATGCTGATCGCTGCTTTGTTATCACCTTACATGGAGATGAAAGTATCCTTCTGAAGCCCAAGATCTTGCAATATGGTACGCAACCACAGACCTTCACAGAGACCTTGGGACATAGCCCGATACTCTACTTCTGCGCTGGATCTTGCCACAACATTTTGCTTTTTGCTGCGCCACGTGACCAAGTTTCCTCCGACAAATGTACAGTAACCTTTGGTGGATTTCCGGTCATCACGACTACCGGCCCAGTCAGCATCGGTGAAGACATCAATCTTCAAATGATCATTCTTGGAGAACATTAGCCCCCTTCCAGGAGCTTTCTTCAAATACCGGAGAACACGAAAAGCAGCATCCCAGTGTCTGACTCTTGGGGCGTGCATGTACCTACTCAAGATCCCAACAACATACGTGATGTCAGGACGCGTATGTGAAAGGTATAGAAGTTTGCCCACCAATCTCTGATAACTGGCCGCATCCACACGATCACCATTGCTATCTTCATCAATCCCATGGTTCTCCTCCATAGGTGTGTTAGCAGGAGCACAACCAAGCATACCGGTTTCCTCTAGCAGATCTAACACATTTACGTTGAGAGATAAAAACACCTTTGTCAAAACGGATCACTTCATTTCCTAGGAAGTAGCGGAGCCTTCCTAGGTCCTTTACTTCGAACTCAGCAAACAGGAGGTCCTTCAGCTTAGCAATTTCATCCGAGTCATTTCCAGTGATCACAATATCATCGACATAGACAATGAGCACGACGATTTTACCTTCATTCCTCCATATAAATAAAGTATGATCTGAGTGACCCTGTTTATAACCAAACTTGATCATAGCCTTGTGAAATCTGCCGAACCACTCCCTTGGAGACTGTTTAAGCCCATACAAAGACCTCCATAAACGACAAACAAGACCTTCTTGTCCCTTCTTCACAAATTCCGGAGGAAGTGCCATGTACACTTCTTCTTTGAGGTCACCGTGCAGGAACGTATTCTTGATGTCCAGTTGATGAAGTTCCCAATCTAAGATCACAGCACATGAAATGATCACACGAATAGAGTTCATCTTTGCCACCGGGGCAAAGGTCTCCTGGTAATCAATTCCCTGAGTCTGGGTGTAACCACGAGCAACCAACCTGGCTTTACACCGCTCCACTTTCCCATCCTGGTTCTGCTTGACTGAGAAGACCCATTTAGAGCCAATGGGTTTCTTACCAGGAGGAAGAGAGGTAACATCCCATGTATTGTTCTTCTCCAAAGCGGACATTTCTTCCTTCATTGCTTGTGCCCATGCAGGAATACCAGCCGCTTCCTGCCATGTCTTAGGAATAGAGATTTCGGACAAAGACGATATAAAAGCCCGATGGGGCTTAGAGAGATGATCATAAACAACATGATTAGAAATAGGATGTTCTGTACATACAGTTTTACCTCTTAGCAGGGCAATAGGAACATGTAAGTCAGCATCGGAATCTGAGTCCAACGACGACATTGACAATGGCAGAGCAGCAGTGGGCATGATACCTGGTTTTCGGCGATGATATACATGAGGCAGCGGAGAGATGAGAGATGGATAATGATATGTAGGGAAATGCGTAGATGTCGGTAAATGAGTGGATGGCGATGTAGAGGGTATGGACATAACAGGAACTGGAGGAGGAACAAGAGGAGTGGATGGCGATGTAGAGGGTATGGACATAACAGGAACTGGAGGAACAAGAGGAAGAGGAACAGGGGCGTCGACATCAGTCTCCCCCTGACGACAAGTAGGAGTCAAGCCCACATAATAAGGTTCCTCTTCGCGGAACGTGACGTCCATGGTGCAAAAGAAACGTCTGGTAGGCGGGTGATAACAACGATACCCCTTTGTGGTGGTGGAGTAGCCAAGAAAGACACAACGGAGAGCGCGAGGGTCAAGCTTATCCAAAGAGGCGTGTGAACGTGAACAAAGCAAACACACCCAAAGACACGGGGTGGTAGAGACGAAGTGTGAATAGCAGACGTAGTTGAGAGACGCACCAACAGAGTCATATAGTTAAGAACACGGGATGGAAGACGGTTGATAAGATGAGTGACCGTCAGAATAGCATCCCCCCAAAAAGATTTTGGAAGATGCATGGTGGCAAGGAGACAACGAGCAACATCAAGAAGATGCCGTTTTTTTCGTTCGGCCACACCATTTTGGGTGGACGTATAGACACACGTGGTTTGGTGAATAATACCATGACTAGATAGATATGCACCGAACGCCCCACGATCATCGTACTCCCCCCATTGTCACTACGAAGAACACGAATGGTACCATTAAACTGAGTTTGTACCATCTTATGAAAGCTCTGAAATACAGAAAAAACTTCCCCTTTTTCTTTAACAGATAAACCCAGGTGGTCCGGGAAAAACAGTTAATAAAAGTAGCAAACCACCGATAACCAGATAAAGAAGCAACAGGGGACGGACCCCAAACATCAGAATGTATAATAGCAAAGGGCGTACTACTAGGGGAAGATAAATGCGAAAAAGAGTGCTGAACATGTTTAGACATCACACACACATCACAATTTAAACTTTGAACAAAAGGAGATAAAACAGGAAACAGTTTCTGAAGATAAACATGAGACGGATGACCAAGACGCAAGTGCCAGCGTCGAGCATCGGACTCGGTAGCAGCAGCAGACGAGGAGAGAGCGAGGGGAGACTGAGTAGCATCCAGATAGTACAGACCACCACGATTCTTACCACTGCCAATGCATCGTCTCGTACCCAGTTCCTGAAAGACACAAGAATCAGGGAAAAAAGTTACTGAACAGTTAAAAGATTTAGTAAGGTTGCTAATAGAAAGGAGGCTGCGAGGAAACGAAGGGACATGCAGAACAGAAGTAAGCGAAAGAGAGTGGGAACAAGAGATGTTCCCCTTCCCAGCAATAGGGGATAGAGTACCATTGGCAGAAACAACCTTATCCTTACCAGACAAGGGAGTGTAAGAGGAAAAACCTGTGGGGGAACCAGTCATGTGGTCAGTGACACCAGAGTCAATGATCCACTCAGACGGAGGAGTCGCGACAGTATGAGCAGCTGGCATAGTAGCAGTAGCAAATGAAGTAGAAGTCCCACTCGGGGAAGAGTCAGACTGGGAGTGCAACATGCGACGAAGGGCATCCAATTCAGAGGTGGTAAGATGGCTGGACAACTTTCCCTGATGATCCTCCTGAACCTTTGTGGAGTAGGCAGCATCCTGAAATCGAGTGCCGCTCTGACGGTATCCACCACGACTAGGGGCACGACCACGACCATGGCCACGCCCGGATCCCGGAGGGATAAGGTGCGAATGAAGCTTGAAGCACACCTCCCGAGAATGTCCCCGACGCCCACAGTGATCGCACGTAGGAATGGTGCCAGTATTGCTGGAACTGCCCCGACCAACACTAGCAAAGGCAGACCGATCCACTGCAGGTGCCGTCGTGCTGAGGGATCTACAACGATCGTCATCACCAAGAACCATGCTGAAAGCTTCCCTCAGGGACGGAAGGGGTGATCGATGCAAAATATGAGTCCGGACGGTATCAGAGTCCATATTCAGCCCCATCAGGAATACATGTAAGCGGTATCGGTTCTCCTTTTCCTGCAATTTCACGGTGTCGGCCGTGCAGGAAGCAGTAAACTGCTCGAAAAAATCCAATTCCTGATAGAGCCGTTCAAACTCCGAGAAGTAGGTGGACACAGTCATAGATCCCTATCAGAGCTCCAGAATGTGACGGGTAAGTTCATAAATCTGCGTGGAACTCCCAATCTGCGAGTACGTGTCTTTGGCCCGTGTCCAGATATCGTAAGCAGAGTCCAGAAGCATGTAGCTTCGATATACCTTGGGAGACATGGAGTGGAGAAGCCTGGATACAACAAGAGAATTCTCGGAGTCCCAGCGTTTCCAAGTAGGGTCAGTCTTGGGTGGCTCCTTCACAGTTTCGTCAATGTAACCAAACATTTGATGGCTGCGGATCACATGTTGGGCAGCACGGGACCATTCCAAATAATTTGTTCCGTCCAAGCAAACGATGATAATCTTCAACGAGCCTGAGTGGCCATGGGTCCGCTGTGGTCACCCATCTGTGGCATAACTTCACTCATTTGTGGCGAAGAGTCCGTAAAATCCCCCATGAGAGTAAGAGGGGAGTAGCAAATCAACAAAAAACCGCCAAATAAGGAGCGGAAGAGGCTGTCAGAGCATCCAGCAGCAGCGGCAAGGCAGCGGGACAGAAAACTAGGGTATATCACGTCCGACCTAGCCTTTGGTAGCAAAAAAGAGGGCCCAAGAGGCACACGAAAGCAGCCCTAGAGCCCAGAAGGAGAGGCGCCAACCCTAGCATCCACAGCAGGAGCCTAGGGCGGCATTAGAAGAGAGAAGAGGATCGGTCGACTCTCAAACGGCCGAAGGAAGGGTCGACCGGAGCAGGGGAGGCTAACGGGAGGAGATCCGACGCTGATCGGCGAGAGGAAGGGAACCGACGTCGATAGGCTGCGAGCGGAAGAGGCGGATTGCGAGCGGGAGCGGCTGCGAGCGGGAGCGGCTGCGAGCGGGAGCGGCTGCGAGCGGAAGCGTGCGAGTGCGGGAGCGGAGTCGGCTAGGGCGAGGGAAATCGTGGCTCTGATACCAAGTTGAGAGGAAAAAAAAATCACATTAATTGAATTAACACCCCCTCTACTCATATCTATCGAGTAAGGGAAAATAGTACAAAAGACCTAAATACCCTTATGAGAAAAATACAAAATATACGATGGCGGACTTGGAGTTCAACAAACATAACTCTTACAGAGTTTAGCAGGGAATGCAGTACGATAATGCTTGCCATATTGGCAAGCCTCACATTCTAAAGTGGAGTTTGACTTTAAAGATGACGAGAGCTGGTGGAGGAGATGTAGCGAAGGATGACCAAGATGATGATGCCACTGAAGCAGAGAAGTGTAGAATGCAGATGCAGAGAAACTGAGAAGATCGTCGAGATAGTAGAGACCGCGTTCAATCCCAGTTGCAATCATCCTTTTCGATTGAAGACCCTGAAAATTACTAATGTAGTAGTAGAAAATGAGATAATTACAAATGTAGTAGTAGAAAATGAGATAGAGCATTGTAATTGCCATGCAAGAGCACTGACAGATAACAAATTGCCCGAAAAATTTGGAACAAATATGGTGCATCCAACTGAAGAAGTGTCACGGTAGTCACAACGCTAGATCCACAAACTGGAGCAGGAGAGCCATCAACCACAAAGACCGGTGGTAACCAGTTATGCTTCTCGAGGTGAGAGAAGAAAAGAGAATTCTCAGTCATACGATTGGTGGCACCGAAGTCGAAGAGTCATTTACCCTGTGTAACAACATGCACGCTACCTGAAGAAGTGACAATAAAAGCAGTTTACTTGGAGGCACCGATGGGAGTCTTAATATCTGCCAAAGAGAACCATCAGCCGGGCTCTGTCGGTGGGGTGGACGAGGATGTAGAAGGCTCATACACAATAGTACTGACATGAGCCCGAGGATGAAGGTGAGGATGTTTCAAAAAGCATTTCTCGAGAAGATGACCAAACCGTCCACAATGCAAGCAAAGATGGCAAGGTCCCCCAAGACCCCTAGTGCTCCCCCACGAACACATTGAGCTCCACGATCGGTCGTATGAGGAGGACCGTGGGCGGAGAACTCTTCGGAGGTGGCTTAAGCTCGCCGAGTGGCGGCAAGAGCAGAGAAGTCTAGCAAAACCTATAAATATCCCGTGGAGGAAGGGGATTTCTGTGAGCTCTGCTTGGTTGTGGATTACGCAAGATGTGACGAGCTCAGTCTTTGATCACGCAAGTGTTGGCGGGCTTTGCTTGGTCGAGGATGGCGGGTGCTAGATTAGGTGAGCTTGGCGAGAGAAGAATCAAGCGAGTTTGAAACTTCGCAAGAGGTGGATGTTGGGACCACGCGTGCTTTCGTGTGAGGTCGGAAGTGTTTATGCGAGACCGAAAAGGTTCGGGCGAGGCCGTAAGTATTCACGCGAGAGGAGAGCAACGAGAGATTTCGTCAGGCTCTGATACCGTGTGAGAATTTGAAATATAAATATTTATTATTCCAAAGTGTCTAAATTATTATAGGAGAGCTGATGGGGGGCCATCTGGCGCGACGCGGCGCAGGGCGGACCCCACGTTCGTGTATTCCCGCAGGCGGGCGTGACCGGATCGCCGATCCGCCACCACGATTGCGTCCGGCTCGTCGTTCTGATGAATTTTCATATATAGCATGTTGTATTTCGAATATTATTTAGTATTGTTTTGGCGCCGAGATCGACGGCCAATCATAGCCGTCCATCTTGGTTGCCCTAATTTTATTTCATTATAAATAGATGTGTTAGGGCTGCAGGAAACTCATTGCTGAAATTTGGAGATCTCCTCTTCCTCATTTCCGGTGATCATTCCGCGGTGCCGACGCCGTGGAGCCCCTTGGTGACGACTCCTTGGGTAAGTGTTCTCTCTTTGTTAGCCTCCCTCCTCCCTTCATCCGCAGCCTTCCCCAACCCCTGCCGCCAACCCCCCTACAGCAGCCCTGCCGCCGCCCTTGCTGGATCCCAGCCGCCGCCCCTCTTTAAACCTCCAGCCGCCTGCCCCTTATAGCCCCAACCGCCACCCCTCTACAACCCCTTCACCGCCGCCTCCCTGCTACCTGCAACCCCACGCCACCAGCCCATCAACGCCACCAACCACCTCCCCCTACAGCAGCCCTGCCGCCCCTGTCCAGCCGGCCCCTTCCCTGTCCCAACCAGCCAGATCTGTCCAGATCTGGACAGATCTGTCCGGATCCAGTTTCGGACCCCGAACCAACCCATAAACGCCCCTATATCCGCAGTCAACCCCTCCCCTCCCGTGGATCCACCTCCCCTTTGCCCGATCTAGTCTTGCACCACCCGGAATACCCCATACCACCTCCATAATTTCAGTTGTGCTTGGTTTATTGCAGCCCTAGTCTTATTTCAGATTTATTTGTACTTGTTATGTGTGGAATTAGTTGTTAATGGTTGTGAGACATTGTTTACTTTGTGGAATTTGTTGTTCAAAGGAATTATAGCTTGTTACTATTTGCCCGTGAATTTCTTAACCTGCAGGACGACTTAATTCGCCGCGCACTTTATTTCTGGCCCTCCGTGCGGGGGAAAGCCATCGCTTAAACGCTTAAAGAAATTGCTTAACTTTCTTATGAATGAATGTGTGGTTTATTATGATGCTTATTTGTTTTTATTAATTTGAACGCCTGCTTGAGATTCATCATTACACATAGTCATTAGGTTCGGGTGAGTCTGCCCCTTCACCTCACTAGCTTGCATTTTTGGAGTCCACTGCACAACCTACCCTACATCAAGAGCTCTCCTCGTTATATTGAGCTGAGGAAGGAGAATTTATATTTGGAGATGTGAGACTAAATTCCAGAAAAAGAAAATGTACAATGGACCTTTTTTGGGTCTTTTATTCTTTGGATTTAACATACTTGATCATGTTAAAATACAAACTAATACCCCCTCACCGGGTGGTGAGTGTATCCAAGGAGGTGACTAAATGAGTTAAAGAATCGGGCCCTGGTGCGTGGACGACAAGAAGGAAAAAACCCTAAGGTTTGCTCTCTCGCTCTCAACATGGTATCAGAGGGGAGCTTCTTCCCGTCGAACTGAAGGCTCGACGTGCGTTCCTCCTATCCTCTTCGTCTGCGTGCGTTCTCGTCGTCCTCTGTTGTCGTTCTGAAGATCTGTTCGTCGGCACAAGCCAATCCCGTCGTTCGGTGCCTGCTGCCGATCCCGTCATCGTCTCGAGCCGATCCCGCCGTTGATCGATTGGAGCCTGCTTCCGACGCCGTGATCTGTCGTCGTCCTGAAGCTCCGTCCCTGCCGCTGCGTCCTGCTCCCGCCGTCGTACTGGAGCGTCGTGATCTGTCGTCGTCCTGAAGCTCCGTCCCTGCCGCTCGCGTGATCCTGCTGTGGCCCTGCTGCTGCTGCCGTGGTCCTGCTGCTGCTGCTGCTAGTGGCCAATCCCGACCTGAAGGTCCTGCTGCTGCTGCCAGTGACCAATCCCGACCTGAAGGTCCTTCTCTGCCGCTGCCTCCAGCTGCTGCTGTTGTTTCCTGTGGGTTCCCTAAGGTCCAACCATCTTGTGTGCCCGTATGGACAACTTGAAAAGTGCAAGTGCCTCTGAAGGGGCCTTTAACCAACCCAAACCCTACTGTGGAGGGAGCTCTAACATGGACTTCAATCAAGGGGTCACTCACATCAAGCTCAATGGGAGAAACTATCTCCTATGGGCTCAATCTATGTGGATATTCATTGGGAGTCGTCGAAGACTTGGATTTTTCACCGGATCCAAGCCGGCCCCAAGCAAGACTGATCCTCTATATGAGGACTGGGAAGGTGAGAATCTTACTGTGATAAACTGGCTTGTCAATTCTATGGAACCCAAGATTGCAAGTCACTTCCTGTTCTGTCAAACTGCAAAAGAAATGTGGGAGTTAATCGAGCGAAATTACTCAAAAAAAGGACTTGGCTAGAATATATCAACTCCAGTCTGAGCAGATCCACATGGCAGGGATGAGTGATTTTGAGGAATATTATAGCAAACTGACCCATAAGTGGGCAGAACTTGATCAATATTCTGCTATCTAGACTGTAGAAGATTACAAGATGGAACTTATGCAACAGAGGGTGTTCGAAATGCTTTCGGGTTTCCCCCCTGAACTTGAATTTCAGAGAGTTCAGATGCTAGGAAGAGATTCTGTGCCTGATCTGGAAACCGTGGCCCACTATATTCGAGGGGAGACAAGCCGCATAAACTCCACCCGTTCAGATGTTCATATTGGCCATGAGAAATCTGCCCTTGTCGCTGAGCAGAAGAAGTGACAGTCAAGGAATATGAGACAAGATGATACGGGTCGAATGAAGTGTCCTCACTGTGGAAAGAAAGGACATGGGAAAGAGAAATACTGGGATCTTCATCCTCACTTGGTTCCTTCAGGATGGACCCGTGGTTCTGATGGGAAATATGTGAGACCTCAAACAGCTATGTATAGCAACTTGGAGAATACATGATATCTCCTGGAAGAAAATGAGAATTTGACGAGGGAACTCAAGGCCCTAAAAGCCAATACTACTGGAAGAACTGTTTCTGGAAGACCTTTTTCTGGTGATTTAGCCGGCACTGCTGCCCATGTTCACACTAGGTCTGTGTCCTCAAAAGGACCCTTTACTCCTTGGATTATTGACTCGGGGGCCTCCGACCATATGACTGGGTCTTCTCTGGGGTTTTTTTCTATTTCTCCTGCATCTGGCAGCGTGAAACTCGCTGATGGATCCTCAGCTTCTGTAACTGGTAAAGGGGTTATTCATCTCTCCCCCTATGTGTCTCTCAAATCTGTGATCATTGTCCCCTCATTTCCTACAAATTTGTTATCCGTGAGTAGTTTAACCAAACAACTCAACTGTTCTATTACCTTCTTCTCTTCTCATTGTGTTTTTCAGGATCTGGCGAGTGGGAAGACGATTGCTGGTGGACATGAGTCAGGTGGTGTGTATGTCATGGACAACCGCCAAGCTTTTGGCGCACAGTTGCCAACCAATCATGATCAGTTGATGCTGTGGCACAAGAGATTTGGACATGCTAGTTTGAAGACTCTAAAGGCTATCTTTCCGCATTTTGTTGATGTTAAAAAAACTCCTCTTAATTGTCAGTCTTGTGAATTAGCTAAGCACTGTAGAACCATCTATGCTCCTAGCCGGAGTCGAAGTGTGAAATGTTTTGATTTGATACATTCAGATGTCTGGAGATCTCCTATTTGCTCTGTGAATGGATTTCAATATTTTGTCTCTTTTATTGATGATCATTCTCGCTTTACTTGGGTGTATCTTATGAAGAGAAAAAATGAGGTTTCAGAAATTTTTCAGTTATTTTATCATCATGTGCTGACCCAGTTTGAAACTAAAATTAAAGTCCTTAGAAGTGACAATGGAGGTGAATATATAAGTAGTGATCTTCAGAGATTCCTGGGAGACCATGACATTACTTTCCAATCTTCCTGTCCGGGGACCCCTCAGCAGAATGAGATTGCCGAGAGGAAAAATCGGCATATCATGGAGACTACTCGTTGCCTATTGCAAGAGATGCACGTCCCTAAGGGGCTTTGGGATGAAGGTGTTCTCACATCTGTTTATCTAATTAATCGGATGGCCACTGGCACATTGGAGGGAAAGTATCCTCTACAACTTCTTTGCCCAGATATGCCTCTGTTCAATCTTCCTCCTAAAATATTTGGATGTGTTGCCTTTGTCCACCTTGTGGGTCCTCATAGAGATAAACTAGGCCCTCAAGCGATAAAATGTATCTTTGTGGGATATGCTGCTAATTAAAAGGGGTATAAGTGTTATTCTCCTACTCTTCGAAGGAAGTTTATATCAAAAGATGTCACCTTTTTCGAAAATACCCCTTATTACTCCGATGAGGGCAAAATTGTTACTATTCAGGAAAAGAGTAAAGAGGAGGGTGATTCGATCCCTCCCTTACCTGTGCTGGTTGATGTGATTGCTCCTGGCAGTATGGATATTCCTGCCAGGAAGGAAGGAACCTCCAATGATCTTCGGGTGTACAGGAGGAGGAAGGATCTTCAAGTCTACAAAAGAAGACTAAAAAATACTGGGCAAGAAGGTCACACTCATGCTCCACCACCCACCACCACTCCGCCAGATCCAAGAACTAACACCACTCAGGAGACCACTCCAGCCCTTCAAATTCATAGTGGTCATACCAGATACCCTATTGATAAGTATGTTGGGTATCACTCTCTCTCTCTCTCCTTGAAAGCTTATCTTGCTTCTGTTTCCTCTATTTCTATTCCTAACAGTTTTTTAGAAGCTAGCTTGAACCCTCATTGGCTGAAAGCTATGGAGGAGGAGATGGATGCCCTCCAACGTCAAAAGACTTGGGAAATTGTTCCTATCCCTCACGGGCGTCACCCCGTTGGATGCAAATGGATATATACTACTAAATTTCTTCAGGATGGAACTCTTGATAGATATAAAGTGAGACTGGTGGCGAAAGGCTTCACTCAGATCGAGGGAGTTGATTTCCAAGAGACATTTGCTCCTGTTGCTAAACTGAACTTTGTGAGAATCTTGTTGTCAATTGCAGCTCATAAGTCCTGGACTCTGCACCAACTCGATGTAAAAAATGTCTTCCTCCACGGTGAATTGGAGGAGGAAATCTATATGATGCCTCCTCCTGGCATGGATGTTCCTAAAGGCTATGGGTGTCGCCTCAAGAAAGCCTTGTATGGCCTCAAGCAGTCTCCTCGTGTCTGGTTTGCCAAGCTAAGTAACAAACTCTTGGAGTTAAACTTCGCTCGTTGTATCTCTGATCATTCAGTCTTTGTCTACAAAAAGGGGGAATGTATCACTATTCTCATAGTTTATGTGGATGATATCATAATTACTGGAAATGATGATTGCCACATTACTCAAGTGAAACGGAAACTAGCGTCTGCATTTGAAATCAAGGATTTGGGCCTCCTTCGATACTTTCTTGGAATTGAGATTGCTCGATCTGCCGGGAAGATTATGATCTCTCAGCGTAAATATGTCCTCGACCTTCTCAGTGAAGTTGGATATTTGGAAGTCAAACCTGTGGATAGTCCAGTGGATCCTAATTATAGTAGAAAGTAGGAGAAAATAAATATTTGGTGTATCTTATTCTTCCACATAGGGGCCCTTATATAACATTACAACACAACACAACACACCGATAGGCGGTGTGGGACTAAACTCCAAATACATTAAATGCCTAAATATTAAATACTTCAACACTCCCCCTCAAGCTGGAGGGAAAAACACCAGCTTGACAACATCAAAGGAAGGGTAAAAGGGGTAGGCAAAGGTGGGACAAGATGGGTGACCGGGGATACTCCCACACACAGTACACCCACAGGAAAGAAACCACACACACGAATCCACGAGACCACCGCGGGGATAACACCACACACGCACGGATCTACGGGACCGCGGGGATAACACCACACACACGAATCTACGTGATCGCGGGGATAACACCACAACCAAATCACCAAAGGCTAACCCTCGTCGGGACTTTGACCAATGGGTAGGTTGAGGAAAAAAGACACCCACCAAAGACCATACCACCTACCAATCACCAAGAAAAAATTTGGGGAGACACAAACAACACACGACACAAGCCTAGAGGCCATGTGGAATGAAGGCGAAAGTCGGGAAGGATCATCCGAGTCGCCTTCATCCCAACACTCCCCCTCACGTGGATAACACGTGCATATAGGCAAAGACACGCATCAAACACCACACATAAAAAACAGCAAAAAATAAACACATAACTTCAGCATTCTTGAGAGACCAGCAGCAAGAACCGGCTCGGAAGAGAGCGCATCAGGCGCAACAACATCAGGTAGAAGCCCGGGCACAGATGGTTGCAGGCACAAGCGGCAGACAGAGGCAGCAGCAACAACAAGAGGGCTGTCGGGACGGAGACGAAGCAACAACACGGGCGCAACAAAAGTTCCTGGGATCGAGGGAGGAGGGGGCATATCCGTCGATGAGAAGCGAGAGTTGCGGGATCCAGCGTCGGGAGAAGTAGCGACGGGAGCAGCGATCCGGAGCAGACGAGCTCGACGGGAGAAGCGCCAGCGGAAACGATCAGTCGACGGGGGCAGAGAACGAAGAAGGAAGCAGCGCAGCCGACTGGAACGTTATCGTCAATGTCGATGGAAGCCAGGAGAAGCCATTCGTCGATGAGAACGAGGGGGGATGCCGCTCCCGTCGATGAGATAAAAGGACGATCTCATCCACGGGAGCGGGAGAGGTATTGCTCGATGGGGGGCTTTAGTAGTGCAGTAAAACGCGGTCGAAAGGCGGAAACGGAAATAGCTTGCGAGCAAGATGCGGGATCAACCAAATCCTAAACCTGGCTTTGATACCAAGTAGAAAGTAGGAGAAAATAAATATTTGGTGTATCTTATTCTTCCACATAGGGGCCCTTATATAACATTACAACACAACACAACACACCGATAGGCGGTGTGGGACTAAACTCCAAATACATTAAATGCCTAAATATTAAATACTTCAACAATTATGACATTCACAAGGAGACATCTCTAGATCTTGAGAGGAAGTTAGAATTTCAACGTATTGTGGGAAAGTTGATTTATCTGACAATCACCCGACCTGATATCTCCTTTGCCGTTAGCCTGGTCAGTCAATTCATGCACAGTCCTAAAGTTCATCATCGTTAAGCTGTCCTTCGAATCCTCAAATACTTAAAAAAGGAACCCGACAAAGGTATTCTATTTCAGGATCATGGCCACCTTAAGGTCCATGGATACTGCGATGCCGATTGGGCTGGTTCTTCTCTGGACAGAAGATCTACGAGTGGTTACTCTATCTTTGTTGGTGGCAACCTCATCTCCTGGAGAAGTAAAAAACAAAATGTCGTTGCTCGTTCCTCCACTGAAGCCGAGTATCGTGCCATTGCTGTCACTACTTGTGAACTCAGCTGGGTTAAATCTATCTTGGGTGAAATGAGCTTCCCTGTTCTTGAAGCCATGCATCTTCACTGTGATAATCAAGCTGCGATTCATATTGCCAACAATCCGGTCTTCCATGAGAGGACAACACACATTGAGATTGATTGCCACTGTGTGCGGGACAAAATCCAGGATCAGTCTATTTCGATGGTGTTTGTGCCTTCTGAAGATCAACTTGCAGACATGTTCACCAAAGCTGTTTCTGGCAAATCACTTCATTCCTACTCTCTCAGGCTTGGGATGATGGATGCTTATGGTATTAGCTTGAGGGGGGGGGGGGTGTTAAAATACAAACTAATACCCCCTCACCGGGTGGTGAGTGTATCCAAGGAGGTGACTAAATGAGTTAATGAATCGGGCCCTGGTGCGTGGACGACAAGAAGGAAAAAACCCTAAGGTTTGCTCTCTCGCTCTCAACAGATCAATCCAATATGATACCATTTTCTTATAATTCTTTAGTTAGGGATGATCTGTGGAAATTTATGTTCTTTGCTCACGTCTTGTCATTTTTAGTATTTGCATGCCATTTTTTGTACGGTTAAGGATACCATCAGCATGTTTATTTTTGCTGATTTATTTTCTTCTTTTGTACAGATGATTGAAAGTAGTGCCCGTGGCGATGAATATGATGGAGCAATGTATTCTCAACTTGTACGCATTTTGAAAATTTATTTCATATGAAACACTTGTTAGAACTGTTGTAGCTTAATCTGTATTTGGTTCTTCAAGAACCTAATTGATTTAGCAGGTTCTGAGAGTTCAAAAACTGAGACAACTGGACTTAGGAGAAAGGAAGGGTCATATATTAACAAAAGCCTGTTAACCCTTGGAACTGTAGGTGCCAATTTCAATATGCTTGTTTTTGTTATCCTTATTGAAATCTTTCTTCGTATAAAATTGCATTCCTTTTTGTACAAATATGCGTACATGATAGTCTTATGGGGCCATGAGTGAATTACAGTCCTCTGCATTGCTTTTTTTTTCTTATCATGTTTTATATTTCCGACATTTATTCTGCAGTTCTTACTCTTCTTTGGAAATCATATGCAATTTCTAGTACTAATTAATAAAAGATTGATGTTTCTTAACATGCTAAATTTGTTGTTAAAAATAAGTGCTATGTTAGTTTATGCAAATGATGTTGAAACGAAGAGAAGAGGAGAAACGAATATGTTGAAACGAAGAGAAGAGGAGAAACGAACCTTAGGGTTCTATCGTTCATTCACGCTCCCCTCTTGCAATCAACCACCCACTTATATATCGAAGGAGAACCGCCGGTGTAGGCTTAGCCACGCTTATTCTCACCACCCGGTGAGGGGGTTACTTGACATTTAACACCCCCCCTCAAGCTAACCCCATAAGCATCCAGCATTCCGAGCTTAAGAGAGTAAGAATGCAGGGATTTGCCAGAGACTGCTTTAGTGAGCATGTCAGCCAGTTGATCTTCAGAGGGCACGAACACCAGTCACAGTTTGATCCTGAATTTTGTTCCGCACAAAATGGCAATCAATTTCAATATGCTTTGTTCTCTCGTGAAAGACAGGGTTGTTGGATATATGAATTGCAGCTTGATTATCACAATGGAGTTGCATAGCCTCAATGACAGGAAATCTCATTTCCCCCAAGATAGATTTAACCCAAACCAGTTCACACGCAGTAACGGCAATGGCACGGTACTCTGCTTCAGTGGAGGAACGAGCCACAACATTTTGTTTTTTACTTCTCCAGGAAATGAGGTTGCCACCAACAAAGATTGTATATCCACTAGTAGATCTTCTGTCCACGGAAGAGCCTGCCCAATCAGCATCGCAGTACCCATGGACCTTAAGATGGCCATGATTTTGATAGATAATGCCTTTTCCAGGGTCCTTTTTTAAATATTTCAGAATCCGCAGAACAGCTTGATAGTGATGAACTTTTGGGTTGTGCATGAATTGACTAACCAACCCGACAGCGAAGGAGATATCAGGTCTGGTGATTGTCAAATAAATCAATTTCCCCACAATTCGTTGAAAATCAGACTTCCTCTCAAGATCTGGAGAGGTTCCTTATGAATATCATAACCAGGGTCCACAGGACTATCCACAGGTTTGACTCCCAAGTATCCAACATCATTGAGAAGGTCCAAGACATATTTTCGCTGGGAGATCATAATCTTCCCGGCAGAACGCGCAATCTCAATCCCAAGAAAGTACCGAAGGAGACCCAAATCCTTTATTTCAAAAGCGGACGCTAATTCCTCCTTAACCCGAGCAATGTGGAGGTCATCCGTTCCTGTAATAATGATATCATCCACATAGACTTCGAGAATAGTAGTGCATCCCTCCCCTTTGTAGACAAAGACAGAATGATCTGAAGTACAACGATTGAAATTCAGATGAACAAGTTTATCACTTAGCTTGGCAAACCAGGCACGTGGAGACTGTTTGAGGCCATATAGGGCTTTCTTGAGGCGACACACATGTCCTTCAGGAACATCCATACCAGGAGGTGGAGTCATATAGATTTCTTCCTCCAATTCACCATGTAGGAATGCATTTTTAACATCGAGTTGATGAAGAGTCCAAGACTTATGAGCAGGAATAGATAGGAGAATTCTGACGGAGTTCAATTTAGCTACCGGAGCAAAGGTCTCTTGGAAATCTACACCATCAACCTGAGTAAAACCTTTAGCTACCAATCTCGCTTTGTACCTATCAAGAGTACCATCTTGTAGAAATTTAGTAGTATAAATCCATTTGCATCCGACTAGATGGCGCCCATTAGGAATAGGAACAATGTCCCAAGTCTTTTGACGTTGGAGTGCGTTCATCTCCTCCTCCATAGCTTTTACCCAGTGGAAATTTGAGCTAGCTTCTGAAAAACTGTTAGGAATAGGAATAGAGGAAACAGAAGCAAGATATACTTGTAATGATGAGAGATAGAGTGATACCCAACATATTTATCCATAGGATATCTAGTACGACCACTCGGAAACTGAAGAGCAGAAGGGATCTCTGAGGTGGTGTGGTAGCTTGGATCTGGCGGAGTGGTGGTAGGTGGTGGAGCATGAGTGTGACATTCTTGTCCAGCCTTGATGTTTTTCCTTCTTTGATATACTTGAAGATCCCCTTTTCTTCTGTAAACACGAAGATCACTCGTTGGGGTTTCCTTTATAACAGGAATATCAACACTTTCTGGAGCAGACACATCAACAAGAACAGGAAGAGGTGGCAACATGTCACTTTCTTCATTGCTTTCCTTCTGAAACGAGATGAGTTTGCCCTCATTGGAATAATAAGGAGTGTTCTCGAAAAAAGTAACATCTTTTGATATAAACCTTCTCCGGAGAGTAGGAGAATAACACTTATATCCCTTTTGGTTGGCAGCATATCCCACAAAGACACATTTTACAGATTGTGGCCCTAATTTGTCCTTATGAGGCCCCACGATGTGAACAAAGGCGACGCACCCAAACACCTTAGGAGGAAGGTTGAATAGAGGCATATTTGGGCATAGAATCTGAAGGGGGTACTTTCCTCCCAAAGTATCGGTGGCCATCCTATTAATAAGATAGACGGATGTGAGAACTCCTTCATCCCATAGTCCCTTAGGGACAAACATCTCTTGCAACAAGCATCGAGTGGTCTCCAAGATATGACGATTCTTTCTTTCGGCAACCCCATTCTGTTGAGGAGTCCCCGGGCAGGAAGATTGGAAAATAATCCCATGATCCCTCAGAAACAACTGAAGGTCACTGCACGTATATTCATCTTTATTGTCACTCCTAAGAATTTTAATTGCAGTTCCAAATTGTGTCTGAACATAATGATAGAACCATTGTTTTAAATGTCCTCCGACATGTCCGACATGTCTCCCGACATGTCATTTTTTAGGGCAAAACGATATGTTTTTCTAAAAAAAATAGATTATGTCCTTTTGTAAAATATAGGCCGACATGTCCGATTTTTTCCGATATATCGGCCGACACGACTTTTAAATATATCGTCCGCTATCTTATTTTATGTTATATTAGCAGATTAGCAGCATTTGTTTAAATCGCCTATGAATATTATATTATGTAAGTTTATTGTTATTAAAATTAAATTAGTGTATACTACTAAATATATTTATAATGTATCATTTTGTATTTGTTAATAATATTTATCTTAGATACTATTCGATTTTATTTTGTAATATAAATGAGTCATTTTTTATCTATTTGTTATATTATTTTTCTATTTTTATAACATATAATTATAGTTAGTATACATAAAAATAAAAATTTTATTTATAAAACATGAAAATCCGATATTTTAAAATATCTCCGACATGTCTCCGACTTCCGACATCCGACATTTAAAAACTCAATCCGATATGTCACCGACATCCGATATTTAAAACATTGGATAGAACAACTGAAATATTTTTGAGACTTCATCCTTCTTTTTCATGAGGTACACCCAGGTAAAGCGTGAGTGATCATCAATAAACGAAACAAAATATTGAAAACCATTCACAGAACAAATAGGAGATGTCCAGACATCGGAATGTATCAAATCAAAACATTTCAAACTTCGACTCAAACTAGGAGCATAGTTGGTCCTACAATGCTTAGAAAATTCACAAGACTGACAATCAAAAGTAACAGTTTTAACATTAAGCAAATGCGGAAAAATAGCTTTCAAGGTCTTCAACCGAGCATGCCCAAATCTCTTGTGCCACAACCTCAACTGATCCTGGTCGGTAATATTCTGAGAACTAAAAGCCTGACAGTTGTCCATGACATACACTCCACCTGACTCATGTCCACCACCAATCGTCTTCCCACTCGCCAGATCCTGAAACACATAATGAGAGGAGAAAAAAGTGATAGAGCAGTTAAGTTGTTTAGTTAAACGGCTAACATACAAGAGATTCGTAGGAAATGAGGGAACAATAATCACAGACTTGAGAGAGACAGAGGGAGAAAGATGAATATCCCCTTTACCAGTAACAGACGCCGAGGATCCATCAGCGAGTTTCACACTGCCAGAGGTAGGAAAAATAGAGGAGACTCCCATAGAAGATCCGGTCATGTGATCGGAAGCCCCCGAGTCAATAATCCAAGGGGTGGATAGGTCTTTAGAGGACACAGTAATAGAGCGAGCATGAGCGGCCGTACCTGCCAAATCACCAGCAGAGTTGGGTTTCAGAGCCTTGAGTTTTCTAATCAACCTTTCATTTTCTGCCTGAAGGTGCCCAGAATTATCAAGGTGGCCATACATAGCAGTAGGAGGCCTCACATATTTCCCTATCAGAACCCCGAATCCATCCTGGAGGGATTAAATGAGGATGAAGATCCCAACATTTCTCCTTCCCATGGCCCTTCTTCCCACAGTGAGGGCACTTCATTTTACTCGTCTTCTTGCCTCATATTTCTAGGGTGCCATTTCTTCTGTTCAGCAGCAAGGGCAGACACTTCATGACCCACATGAGCACCTGAACGAAGGGAGTTTATACGACTAGCTTCCCCCCTAATGTAGTGAGCCACAGTCTCTAGATCAGGCACAGAATCACGACCCAACATCTGAACCCTCTGGAATTCAAGTTCAGGAGGGAGACCAGAGAGCATCTCAAATACTCTCCGTTGCATGAGTTCAGTCTTGTAGTCTTCAACAGTCTGAATAGCAGAATACTGATCAATTTCAGCCCACTTATGGGTCAACTTGCCATAATATTCTTCGAAGTCCCCCATTCCAGCCATGTGGGTCTGTTCAGTTTGGAGTTGATATATTCTGGCTAAGTCTTTTTTTTTGAGTAATTTCGTTCGATCTGTTCCCACATTTCTTTCGCAGTTTCACATAATAGAAAGTGGCTTGCAATCTTGGGTTCCATAGAATTGACAAGCCAATTAATCACTGTGAGATTCTCACCTTCCCATTCCTCGTATTTGGGATCGGTCTTGTTTGGAGCCGGCTTGGATCCAGTGAGAAAACCCAGTCTTCGACGGCTCCCAATGAAAATCCTCATGGACTGAGCCCATAGGAGGTAATTCCTTCCATTGAGTTTAATGTGAGTAACACCTTGACTGAAGTCCATGTTAGCACTCCCTCCACTGTAGTGTGAGGGTTGGTTAGCAGCCCCTTCAGAGGCACTTGCCTTTTTCAAGTTGTCATCCATACGGGCACACAAGTTGGCTGGACCTTTCGGAATCCACAGGAAACAACCAGCAGCAAAAAAGAAGGCAGAGGCAGGAACGGAGACGACCACGGCAACGGAAGAGAAGGACCTTCAGGTCAGGAAGGCCACTGGCAGCAGCAGCAGGAATGGCGGAAGCAGAAGGATCACGATCGGAGCAGGCGACAATCGAAGCAGGCGACAATCAAGGCAGGGACGACGCTCCAGGACGACGCTCCAGGACGACAATCAAGGCAGCGGCAACAGCAGGACGCGGCGGCAGGGACGGCGCTCCAGGACGACGACAGAAGCAGGCTCCAACCGATCACAGGCGGGATCGGCTCGGTCGACGACGATATCGGCAGCAGCACCGATCGACGGGATCAGCTCGTCGACGAACAGAACACCAGAGCTACAGAACGACGGGAACGGCCCGTCGATGGGATCGGCACGTCGAGCCTTCAGGTCGACGGGAAGAATCCCTCTGATACCATGTTGAAACGAAGAGAAGAGGAGAAACGAATATGTTGAAACGAAGAGAAGAGGAGAAATGAACCTTAGGGTTCTATCGTTCATTCACGCTCCCCTCTTGCAATCAACCACCCACTTATATATCGAAGGAGAACCGCCGGTGTAGGCTTAGCCACGCTTATTCTCACCACCCGGTGAGGGGATTACTTGACATTTAACAAATGAAACCGACTGTCAACTGAAATGTAGACATAAATTTATATACATATCTGTTAATAGTTTTGTGAATTTTAACAATCAGTCCCATTTGGTTTTATTTGGAGATTTTTCACTCTACAAAAGGATGATGTGGTGCTATCATATTTTGAGAAGTTTTGATGTTGGACTGTATTTCTATTTTTGTGTGCGGATATCGAGAGCAGATGTTGGGGGTCCCCTGGATGATAGTAGTTAGACATTTCCATGGAGCTGCCTATTGAGGGATCAACTGTGTGGCGAACGGTCTGTTGAGTCGAAGCCGATGGATCCTGCGGTTGAAGATGGATCAACTGGATGGTGACGGTAGAAGTTGGCGACAATATAGCGGTTGTAGGAAGGACAACGTGACATGCCACAGTCAGCGGGGTGCTTTGACAACTGTTCTTCATGCTCTTGTGGCTTGACATATTGTTGTTGCATCTTATCCTTGAGTCGTTGCGGCTTGAAAATTGCTTCTTTTTCCATCAGTTAGTCCTCCGGTGCTAGCGCCTTTTGGTATAGTTTTGTGAAAATTCCCCTAATTCTTGGAGGTTCTGGTGGTGGTGGAACGAGGTTCCGTGGTGGTTCTTACTGAGGGAGAAGATATTGTGTGTAATTGTACTGTCAGTCTGGTATTGGCGATGGAGCTGGGTGAACATAATGCATGTTACGGTATGATCGTGTGGATAATTTGGATAAATGGTTGTGTATTCCAGGGGCGTGTCCTGTTGGAGATATCATTTCTTTTGACTCGGCTTAGATTCACTAAGACCCCAATGCTGTTGGTTTCTTGTTCCTAAGAGCGGCTTTGTCATATTATATTTTTTTATTAATTAATTAAGATGATTGTTAGAGGCAAACCAAAAATATGGTTGTAGGCAAACTATTACGAATAGCAAAACACTCTTTCATCAAATGGATATTAACAAACCATTTTGCTATTAGTAAACTAGTTTAAGAGCACACAAATCCTCCCGCGTCTTCGATTGTTATTCCGAGATTTTCTCAGTCTTCAATAATATAGAATAGAGAATGCACAAATCGAATAGAGGAGATGAAGGATTAAATAGCTTGGGATTGTTCTAAGCAAATATCAAGAAGGAGAAACATTCTAGTGGTTGAAAAAGAAAGCAAAGATCTCCGATATCGTGTACAATGAAATTGAAATCAACATGATTTAGGTTGCATTAACCCTGGTTTGTGGCGAGCACACCATCTAATCCTGGAGATCAAAGAAGTGGAATCCGTATAGAAATTAGACATCTCTGTGATCCAAATGAGGTTATATGTTTTGAGGACTCAAACAACAAATATAAATCAAATCATGAATAGTTATCAGTTATTAATCGAATTACAGAAACCCTCGCATGCGACTCTATTGTTTCTCTAACCTCGACGCTCATCGTCGATAACCGCAGAAGGAGAGGTTAATAAGGAGGGACTAGATTCTGGTTTGCGATTAGAATTTTGTAGAGTATGAAAAAATAACTAAAAACAAAATACTGGGTTTTTTGGATGCTAGTAGCCATTTAAAGTTTGCCTATAACAATCATGTTAATTTATACATCTCCAATAACAATCATGCTAGCGTGATTTAATATGATATCAACATCTCATAATTAATTAATTAACATAATTTGGAATTTTGAATTGGTTAATTAGTTTGAATTAATGATACTACTTAATGAATATATTTTGTAGTTGCTCCCCAAAATAAAAGAAGGCTGTTTGATGTGATAGGGAAGACAGTTGGCTCGAGGAAAAGCAAGGGACTGGGGGAAGTGGGAGGATATGCACTTGGCTCGAACTGGAAGCAATCGGTTGCCGGAGTTGCGTAGAGAGTAGTGGGCTCGAAAAAGAAGAAGGCGTGTGACTCAAGCGATCCAACCAATTGCCACAAGCGGAAAGAGAGGGGGGGGGGTGGCACAAGCATTGGTTGTATGGCAGAGGAAAGTTGACGTACTTTGAGCTTGTAAGCTCACAGGTTGTCAGGGCGTCGATGTCAGATGACCTCGTAGGATGGGTGCTAAAATTTGATAAGGGGAGAAAGTCTTTAGTATCAACGGGTGTGAAGGAGCGGCGATGAGCTCTGATACCAAATGTTGCGAGCCTCAATGGGATTCACGACCGTGGGAGCGAGGTGGTGGATTCAGGGGGATCTCTACCCAAGAGGGGAACATCCCGGAGGAGGCCGAAGAGGATGTCGCTGGAGATACTACGGAGCCTTATCGTGAATTCCTAGGCGGGGAGGACAAAGGAGAGCTCCCAAATTCCTAACATTAACTATGAGAAAAGACAAAGGAGAAACTAATAGGAAAGGAAATATTACTTCTTGCTTGGTTTCTTGGTGACCATTGGGGTCTTTAAATAGAAATACTTAATGGCATAATCATAGTATGTCCCAACACTTAGACTTATTATAAAAAATACTAAATATCACTAAAAGACTTGAAGAATCTTATCAACTCGTAACCTAGTCAACGGAATATATGATAAATCTCACAAATAAAAGACTGCATGACTCGAACGATTCAAACTTATAACACACAACAGTCTCCCCTATCATACTACGCGACGACAACAAGCTGCAACTCGTTCTTTCGTGCGTCCATTGTCCAATCCTTGTACTTAGAGCATATCACTATTTTGTATGTTGTAACCAAGCGCAAACAACGTAGGTGCGCACAATCCTACGTGCTGGTGCAAAAACCCACAACCACTCTCCCAGCAGTTGGTGCAACTGTGGGTTGTGCAGACTTCTTGCATCACCTTCACCCTTCTCTTTGCAAGCAACAACATCCCCATTCCGGAAGTCTTGTCAAGGCTCCAATTCCTATTTCGTCATAGGTTGATCAAGGAGTTGTATGGGAAGCAACCGACCAAGACACTCGCTCCATATTCCTCTGTCGCATTCCGTATGGTGACCTGGTACCTCTCATAGGCCTATGTCAACTTGGTATTTGAGTCGACCATAAAAGGATCTACTGACCCTATGTAGTCGATGTTGGAGAGGATGCACAGGTTGATGATGTCTCAATTATCCGCTTCTGAAAGTAGGGAACATGCGACCTTCGTTGACCTCTCGATGCACATTAAGATCCTCATCCTCCCTTGACATTGTAGCGAGCATTTTCGCCGCGATGGGACCGGCAACAACTCTCACGCAGGGCGTTGCAAGAACAACGCTCTGCCACACTATGTCAAATTGGAGTTCCTGACATATGCTGGCAAGAGCGACCATTGGTGCTAGTTGATCCATTGTGAGTAGTTCTTCGTCGATAAGCGGACACTGACCATGAAGTGTATTTCACTTGCCACCTATCATTTGGTTGGGCGACCTATATGTGATTCCCGTGCCTTAACATGGAGAAATCCCATATGACGCGGGGCAACTTCAAGCGACACCGACATATGTGCTTAGACGATCAGTGTGAAGCAATCTCTCAGCAAAGTTGACCTATCTCAAGCACACATGGTTATATGAGCACCTTCGTTTGGATGCGGAGTTTGAAGGCTCTCTAGATCTCATCATTGTTATGTGCCTAACCCAGATATGTAGTCTTTGTCTTTAGCTAGATCATGCCAGCGACACACATCAATATATCATTGACAATGGCCTCACATTGAGCTCATTGAGTAGTCAAATCAGTAGGTAGGAGGTGATGTTGGAGCCAAGCATTGAAGATCAGTTTCACTTTGGTTACCATGACTTCGATGCCGCTAGAAGGTCTGAGCATGCGAGAGTATGGATCATTAAGGAGATTATATAAGTGTTGCAAATTATCCTGGACCCAATAGAACGAGTTAAGCTTGTCCGACATAGATTTAATAGATTAATGGAATGATGACGTGGACCTTTCTCAATAGAATTTAGCTTCCAAGCCTGAATATGTCCGTCATCACGAAGTCGTTGTTCAGAGGCAGTGTCGGGAATCTCAATGTCAAGTGATGAAATTGGCCGCCCATTTGAAAAACACATCAATAGGAGCTAGTCTATTGAGGGTAGTTATCCTCACCTATGAACACGATTATAACAATACATAGCACCTCATGAGTCTCATGTGTAGACTCATATGATAACATTGGAACAATAGTGGAAGAGCATCAGATAAAGGGCCTCTAGCCGTAAGGCATCAAACATGAAGTATAGACGCAAAGTGCAATTGAAGCTGAATGTTGATGCAATAATGTCACTTGATACTGTAGTAATGAATGCTGAAGTCCACAGTGTTTGCATCTCTCCTAGTATCATCGAGGAGTGTCGGTCAATACCACAACAATATGCAATGACAATGGTGGAAGCAAGAGAGGGTGGCTTGACCTCAACACAGTTGGTTGGAGAAGCTCAGCCGACTAGGGTAAGGAACCTGGCTCTGCTATCGGTTATCATGTAGAATCGGAAAAATGCTTTCTTAATAATTGAACATAGATCATGGACCGTATTAATACAATGGGATTCCATACGGAAATAACTATACAAATATAGATAAGATTAATAAATGTACATAATAATAACGCTCTACATAACTCTACAAACATTATGATTCTTGCTACGTAATTTGTAATTTTTTTATTTTTTCTAAAACTTATGGGTTTAATTCCTTTTAATGTATTTTATGCATTTTAGAATCAGTTTTCTATTTTATAAAATTCCTAAGATAAAATTTTATGTGTTACTATGTTCAGGAATCGTATGGTTTGAATGCGGCGTCTTGGCAAGGACCGCTGCACCTCCAAGAGGACTTGAGTGTAGTGTTAAATATGCAAGATCCCTCACATATTAGGCATCCACATATTAGGCGTCCTAGAAAAATAAATCGTAGGATTTGTGATCGGCTTAGGTTTGGAAGTTGGAATATAGATACACTAACGGGAAAAGTGATGGAAGTAGTGGATACAATGATTAGGAGAAGGATAAATATTTTATATCTGCAAGAGACTAAATGAGTGAGTGAGAAAGCAAAATTTTTAGATAATTCAGGTTTTAAATTATGGTACACAGGAAAAAACAAAACAAACAATTAAGTAGGTATTATTGTAGATACTACTTAGAGGGATGAAGTTGTTGGGGTAAACAGAAAAGGTGATAGAATTTTAACTCTTAAATTAATCGCAGGAAAGGAAACTATTAATGTAATTAGTGCTTATGCGCCACAAGTAGGATTAAGCGAAGCTATTAAAGTATAATTTTGGGAAGACTTAGATGATTTGGTAAGAGAAATCCCACAAAGCGAGAAAATTTTCATTGGAGGAGACTTAAATGGACATGTAGGGAAGAAAAATACGGATTATACAAATGTTCATGGAGGATTTGGGTATGAAGAAAGAAATGAAGATGGAAGTACCATTCTAGACTTTGCCATAACACATGAGCTAATTGTTACATATACGTTCTACATGAAGAGGGAAGAACACTTAATTACGTTCAAGAACGGAAAAAATAAGTCACAAATTGACTATTTTATGACTCGCAAAATGGATAAAAAGATTTGTAAGAATTGCAAAGTCATACCAGGAGAAAGTTTGACAACGCAACATAGGCTGGTGGTGTTGGATATGCAAATTAAATATAGTAAATTTAAGAGAAAGACAAAAGTGTTGCAAAAAATTCGGTGGTGAAACTTGAAGGAAAAACAGGTTGCTTTCAAGGCAGTGGTTTTAGAACAACTAATTGATAATCCTTATGTTGATCCTAGTATCACATGAGAAGTTATGTCTTCTTATCTAAGGTTAAGTTGAAAGAACGTACTTGAAGAGTCAAAAGGTCGTGCGACCCCACAAAAAGATTCTTGGTGGTGGAAAAAAGAAGTGCAAGACAAAGTTTGGGCAAAGAGGGTCAACTACAAAACATTATATGCTTGTAGGAATGATGAAAACTTGACAAAGTATAAAGTCGCCAAAAAAGAAGCTAAAAATGCAGTAAGTAAAGTAAGAAGTCAAGCTTATGAAGAATTTTTCAAACGACTAGATACCAAAGACGGAGAACGTGATATATATAAAATTGCTCGAGCTAGAGAGAGGAAGACAAGAGATTTAAGCCAAGTTAAATCCATAAAAGATGAATCAGATACGGTTTTGACGGATGATGTGGCTATTAATGAGCGATGGAAAATATACTTTTATCTACTATACAATGAAGGAAGAGACAATGAACTGAACTTGGAAGAGTTAAGTAAATCGGAGGAGTATAGAAACATAACTTTTTATTGTAAAATTCAAGCATTAGAGATAGACAACGCTCTGAAGAAGATGAAAAATGGAAAGACGGTTGGGCCAGACGATATACCCATTGAAGTATGAAAATGCTTAGGGAGGGAAAGAATTTTATGACATACAAGTTTCTTCAATAAGATACTGAAGACAAAGAAGATGCCAGACCAATGAAGGGAAAGTATTTTGGTAACTTTGTATAAGAACAAAAGAGATATACAAAATTGTGTCAAGTACAAGTGAATTAAATTAATGAGTCATTTTATGAAACTATGTGAATGCGTAATAGAGAGAAGAGTTAGACGAGAGACTAGCATCTTAGAGAATCAATTTGGATTCATGCCAGGGAGGTCAACTATGGAAGCTATACATCTCTTGAGGAGACTCATTGACAACTATCGGGAAAGACAAAAAGATTTACATATGTTGTTTATTGATCTGGAGAAAACTTATAATAGGGTTCCAAGAGAGGACTTGTGGAGAGTCTTAGAAAAGAAAGGTGTAAATGTATCATACATTGTCGTAATCAAAGATATGTATACAAATTTTGTGACCAGGGTGAGGACATCTGGAGGATTAACACAGGAATTCCCTATCGCCGTTGGCTTACATCAAGGGTCAGCTTTAAGTCCTTATCTCTTAACCCTTATCTTAGATGAGCTCATCAGACATATCCAACAAGCACTACCTTGGTGTTTATTATTTGCAGATGATATTGTTTTGGTCGATGAGACGCGCGAAGGTGTAAACACGAAACTTGAATCTTGGTGAGACACTTTAGAAAAGAAGGGTTTTAGGTTGAGTAGGACAAAGACGGAGTATATAGAGCTTAAATTTAGTAGTGCAAAAAGGTCGGATGACTTGGTCATTAAATTGGGTGACCAAGATATTTCCCGCAGTGAGTGCTTTAAATATCTCGGATCGATAATTCAAAAAGATGGAGGTCTACATAAAGATGTGATACATTGAATCCAAGCAGGTTGGTTGAAATGGACAGGCACGTCTGAGATCTTATGTGATCGTAAAGTACCATTAAACTTAAAGGCAAGTTTTACCGTACTGCAATTAGGCTAGCAATGCTCTACAATTCTGAGTGTTGGCAGTGAATGGTGTACATGAGCAAAAAATGGGAGTTGCGGAGATGAGAATGCTTAGGTGGATGTGTGGTCACACGAGACTGGATAAAATTAGGAATGAATGTATCAGGGATAAGACATGACTGACGCCAATTGTAGAGAAGATGCGAGAAGCTCGTTTAAGATGATTCAGACATGTACATAGGAGACCATTAGAGGCACCTGTAGGCGTTGTGAGGGTTTTGTCACTAGACATGTTAAACGGGGGAGTGGTAGACCAAAAAAAGACTTGGAATGAAACTATAAGGAAAGATATGATGTACTTAGGTATTAATGAGGCTATGATTAAAGATAGGGCGCAATGACGACAAAAGATTCATATAGCCGACCCCACTATGGTGGGATAAAGGCTTGAGTGTTGTTGTTGTTACTATGTTCAGGAAACATTGCTGTAATTAAATATGTCCGCATGCATCTTGCTTATGTTTTATTAAGTCAAAATGTTACTTACACCTTTGTGATATTCGTGGATGATGAAATCACCCCTAATTTACTATAACCATGTTGCTACGACTGATTTGGTAGCAAATATCTCCCTTATGGATGTAGATTTTCCGTGGATAGTCTGTCTGCTGTAGTAGGCGTTGAATGTTTATTTTGCATCCTTTGACAATCCATAATCGTTGGGCACTATTATAAAGTGACCTTTAAAATTAGGTAGCCTAATACTGGTGTATGAGTCAATGCTTTCTTAAAGTCTAGAAATGTCTCTTTAGATTTGGAATTATTGTTCCTGCCTTGCCCAAATTCCTAAGTTTAGTAGATAAATGGAGGTTTCAGAAGACGGCTGGAGAGTTGTCCAAAAAGAAATAGTGTAAAATATGTTTAACAATTCATGGGACTCTGAACAATGATGAATGGAGGGTGAGGATTTATAAAGCTGGCAATAAATATTTAAAGGGTAATAATAATGATGATAATGATGCTGTACTGCTATTATAAGTTACAACTGCTTAATTATGTGTACTTTTAAAATTGTTTGGTATGTTCTCTCCGCTCTTCTTAAAATTAGGTAGCTATTATAAGATTTAAGTCTATTTAATTTAGTGAGTAGTTTATACAGCACTGACTGTAGTGGCAGCTTGCAAAATGGATGCACCTGGTAAAAAGGGATCTCTACAGATTTCTATCTGAGTTAATCTGATAATAATGCATTATGGTTTTGGTTAAGCTGAAATTTTCTTAGTTACATATCTATAGTAATATAATATTGGTTGTGGTATTTTTGTTGACTTAATACTGTAAATATTTTCGGCAAAATTCCAAGCTTGTTATGCTGATAGCTCTTTTTTGGCGCAGGTAATTGGGAAGCTAAGCGAGGGGAGAGCAACTCATATACCATACCGCGATTCTAAGCTGACTCGCCTTCTACAGTCATCACTAAGTGGGCATGGTCTTGTTTCTGTGAGTTTTCAGAGTATATAATTTGAATACCGGCACCTTCTAGTATTTTCTTTTTCTGAATCTGTTTATAAATTTCCATTTTATTAATTGTAAACTCCATCTCATTATGCAGCTTATTTGCACTGTTACTCCAGCATCTAGTAACATGGAGGAAACACATAATACATTAAAGTTTGCGAGCAGAGCAAAAAGAGTTGAGATTTATGCTTCTCGAAATAGGGTACACTATCATGTCTATGCATAGCTGTTTGTTTTGAGTGATAAGTATTCCAGAAGTGTTTATAGTGCAATATTTTTTGTTTACCCAGATTATAGATGAGAAATCTCTGATTAAGAAGTATCAAAAAGAAATATCAAGCTTAAAGGAAGAACTTGAGCAGCTTAAGAGAGGAATGCTTACTGGTATCAGCCAGGAAGAAATCATGAGCTTGAAACAAAAGGTTCTTCTCAGTTGCAAGCTGTTACATATTTTTTTTAGGGTGCTTTATTTCTGTGTAGGGCTGCTTCCGTGTCTGAAAATTTCATGTGGAGTAAACGATTATCATATCATGTTAACCATTCTGTCCTTTTTCCAAACAGTTGGAAGAGGGTCAAGTAAAGATGCAGTCACGTCTTGAAGAAGAAGAGGAAGCAAAGGCTGCTCTTATGAGTAGAATACAAAGGCTAACCAAGCTCATTCTAGTCTCTACCAAAAATACAATTCCTGGACGGTTGACCGACTTACCTGGTCAACGAAGTCATTCTTTAGGTGATAATGAAGTAAGTTTCCATAGATGAGCTTGATATTTGAAAAATATCTTATTGTTGGTAGACTCATTCACTACTAGCTCGTGGGGACAAGCAATCTCTTCTGTAGTTGCTACTCTCTAGAACATTTTATAATGTCATGCAGAAAAAATACCATACATTCATATTGCATCCTTCTTCTTTATTTGATGCTTTTTTGTAGACATTATCTTTGGTCATAATGTTTTCGTTACCAAAGGTAATATTCACTTGTAATAATAAATCATTCATTTTTTAAGATTTGCATATTATTTTTTATTTAAATTTAGTACAAGCATTTCTTTCGTTTGGCACTGCTTTATTTGGAGTATCATTTTTCCATTGTTTTCCTTAATATTATGTTATTCCCTAGCATTTGTTAACTTGTTTTTTTTTCTGTTTTATTACTTTACTTAGCATTGACTGATTTTTCGTAAGTCAGAAATTATTGAGAGCTTATCGTCCAAGTTAACGTTGTTTCTTTCGATTCATCTCACTACTAAGTAATGCGCAGAGAGCAGACAATTAATTTCTATCCATTTATATTCCAGCAATTGGATATTTTGGGCAAGACTCAACCACAGCATCCTGAAACTGAAGGAGCATTAAGAGACCCTATATGTACTTCTGTATCAGATTCACTGGATCCACTTCATGACAAGCACTCCAGATCTTTAAGCAAGTTTAGCGAAGAGCAGACCTCAGTGAGTAATATAATTTTAAAAACTTGCAGTTAATATCATCTATTGATATGAATCCTAATGGAAAAAACCTGTGGTTATCCTTTATGAGTGTTTGTGGAATTTGCTTGCTATTTTTTCTTCTTGTTGGTCTATTATAACATTTCACAAACATTTTCTTTAAATGTTAGTGTTCTCATTACTGAGTAACATAGTATGCAGAAGAGAATCAAATTTATTGTAACTTTCTGTTTATTCCATTTCCAGTGTTCGGATGTAAAGAATTCCTGCGGAATTGTAATTGGTCCAATTCCATGGAATTCAGTTTAATACTATGACCAATTCTTAGGGGTAATGACAGATATTACTAGGATTTTGCTGTTTCAAGGAAACAAGCCCTACCCGACCCCTCACGCACCACAACCGCTCCCTTGTCGTCGCCACTGGTACAACTCACATCCTTCTCCCCTATCTTCTTCCCCTTCTCTTAATCTTCTTCTTTTCATTTTTTCTTCTTGTCCTTGTTTTCTTCTTCACGCTTGTGAAAATTGTTCCCTGCTCTAGTTTCCTCCGAACCAAACTAATCGTTCCTGCTCTTCACAAAATTAGCCGACAATATCCCTCTCCCGAGCAAATCTCTCCTACATCTGGTTGATTGATGAAGTGAAATGTCACGACCCGTCTCGACATAAGTCAGAGTGCACTTCGGGGCGGGCCGTGATGCCACAGACATGGGCGAAAAGAAATCCATGAAATACTACAAATAACTTTAAAATAGTTACTTTTAAGTAAAACAGATTGATTTATTGTGGAAGCTTTAAAATATGATAATTGAAGCAGGTGTACATGCATTTTGCAGAATAACTTAAGATACAAGATTTGGAACAGAGATTTATGCAGTGATCATCGCAGATGAATGAGCATGCAAAACATATCAAATTCTAGTACATATAATATTTAGCCTAGCAGTTGTCCATGAAACATGAGAAAATGACTGATCGTAATTATTACATAACAGAAATATCCGACAGTAAAAGAAATGAAATATAAACACAAAACCTGAAACTTGACGCAGATCGGCCTCAGAGAGTAGGCGGCGCAGGCACGAACACTAAGGCAAATCCAAACAGAAGGAAAATGCCTCAAAACATGAAAATCAACAGTAAACAAGCTATAAATTTAGGTACGTGCAGAAGAAATTAGAAATTCTAAGGTACCAATTAATCTCGAAGCAAGCCAGTGAAACATGCAAGTAACTGAAACAAGCAGAACTATCTGGAAATATTAGCCAAAAGGTCAAAACCGAGTCCAAGGAGGATGCAATATTGCATGTTTCATTGGCTATCTGAAAAAAAATGTGCATATCTTATTGTTGGTAGACTCTTTCACTACTAGCTCGTGGGGACAAGCAATCTGGTTCTGCAGTTGTTTCACTGACAGCAAGGGGAAAAAATAATGCTCTATTATTATTAAATTTTTTTTTAGGGTTGTTACATGAAATGAGATTCATCTCTAAAAATGGTCATAGGATTATGTGATTTGTCAATTCCAATTTCAATCCCAGAAAACCATCTTGCAACGAAAGAACGACATTGAAATTCAAACCAATTCCAATTCATGCTGAAATTGGAATTGAATGAAGTTCAATTCCGCAGTTCCAATTCCTGCAATCTGAACAGGCTTAAGGTTATCTGACATAGGATAAGGTATGAATGAATGTGAGTGTAGTGATGAAGGGGCATCTAGAATGATGCAAAGTTCATGCAAGTATCCGACAAATAAAATAACAATGAGTGTTGGAATAATAAAAGAAATCACAAACAACCACAATTGAAAGTAGCGAATTAGATAAACAGACAAGTGCTAGTTGAATTAAAACATAGAGTGCTTCCACGAAATGCTCGGCAAATGTGCCTTTTAAGTAGAATGACAATTAGGCAAACTAGTACAAATTTAAATCTCTAACAATATGTTTCTTCACACAAATAAACAACACAAAGCGATATTAACTTCAAAATAGAACTTACATGAATAATTGTATCCATGGGGGTGTGCGCATGGTTTTGTGCTGTTTGTGCCCAAACCACAACCACACTATAAGGGTGCTGTTTTTGCCCGAGCAAAACCACACCACACTGAAAATTTACTGCGCGGCTTTAGTGCGGTGCGGTTTTTTGCGATGCGGCTGTGGTGCGGTGCGGTTTTTTGCGATGCGGTGCAGTTTTTTGCATGCTAACTACTGGATGGCTTGAGGAAAGACTTACGTAGGTATTCTCTAATTATTAAAAAAATCTTATCTGACCTCTCAAAATCTTAAGTCAAGTCTACATATATGAATTATAAATACTATTTTTTATGATTTTTTTTAAACTTTTACTAAATTTTTCCAGTTGTTAAGAATCTTCCTTGGAAGACAAGCAGTGAATACCTTGGGAGACACAAACTCTAGATAACACTTCTTAACATTCTTTGGAATATAAGCAGTGAATACCCTGGAAGATCACAAACTCTAGATAACACTTGTAGAGGAACATGAGGAAAAATACGTTGAAGTTCTACTGTGAGAACTGAGATAAAGAGCTTACGTTGTGTTGCAAAATGAAAATTGAGAAAGAAAGTTGGATGACTACGAGGTGTCGAGAAAAAATGAGCTATTTGCATAACAACTAGATTAGAAGCTATATGCATAACAACAACTTGATCACATAATAATTCCATAGGACTACTGACTTCCTGTTTTAAATCAGTCAAAAGTTGTTTGATCCAGACCAACTCACAAGTTGTTTGATCCACCAACTCACAAGTGGTTTGATCCATAACTCTGTATTCAGATTAAGCACTAGATCTAGCTATAGTATGTTGTTTCTATCTTTTCCATGACACCATGTTCCCTCCTATCAACACACAATAGCCAGTATTTATGATGTAATAGACATATCTTTTCTTTGTATCTAGCTACTTCAATACCCAGAATGTATTTTAGTTAGCCCAATCTTTGCTCTGAAATTGTTTGCCTAGATAGATCTTCAAGTTATCAACCCCATAAGTATCATTGTCAGATATGATAATGTCATTTACATGCACCATAAGAATAATACTCCCATGCTAAGTATGAGTATAAAACACAGACTGGTCGACCGACACTTGGTGAGACCAAAACCTTCTGAAGCTGAAAAGAACTTCCGGACCAAGCCCTCAATGTTTGTTTCAATCTATACAAAGATCTCTTCAACTTCCAAACATGAACACAGTCCCTCCGAGCAATAAATCCCGGTGGTTGCTCCATATAGACATCCTTTTCTAAGTCATCAACAACAACAACAACAACAGAACCCATATAGTCCCCAATCATTGGGGGTATGGGCTGGGGAAGATTGGAAACTGACCTAACCTTTGGCACTATGCACAAAGTGGCTTCTCTCAGAGGAGAAAGACCTAATCTTTGACAATAAATGCACAAAGTGGCTGCTCACAGAGTACCACTGAAATAGTGGCCCCATATACTGTCGCGTTTGTTGCGGAATCATGCCCTCAAATCAAAGCCAAAGACATCAGAGAGGGCAGACCCAAGAATCCATTTTGATTTATGTGCACATAACTATGCTTCCTTCATTCAGCATCCAGAGCATTGGTGAAGCACATACCTTTTCTAAGTCATCATTGAGAAAAATATTAGAGATATCCATTGAGATAAATTTCATCGATACCTGATGGCTAAGACTAATAATTCTTATAGACCTCATCTTTGCAACATGAGAGCACGTTTTTCCATCAATGTCATAATTTTGGCTGAATCCTTTGGGCTTTATATCGAGCAATCGTCCCATTTGGATTGGTTTTGATAGCATATATCCGTCTACACCCGATAATAGATTTTCCTTTAGGGAGGATGTCACGACCCATCTCGACAAAAGTCAGAGTGCGCTTCGGGGCGGGCCGTGATGCCACAGACATGAGCGAAAAGGAAACCATGTCGGCTAAGGCGAAAACAGAAATACTACAAATAATTTTAAAATAGTTACTTTTGAGTAAAACAAATTGATTTATTGCAGAAGCTTTTTAAAATATGATAGTTTAAAACATGTGCACATGTTTTTTGCAAAAAAAACTTATGATACAAGTTTTAGAACATATTTTTATGTAGCAATCAAGTACGGATTCAGGAGATTCAAAAATTTAAGCTCGCTATGACTCGTCCTTTGTTCACATTAGGGATTCAAGAGGAAACCCAAGTCAAGGAGTTGCGTCAATTAAAACCCTACCACCCAATTGCTTACTTGTGTTATTAATGAAATAATTCATGATTGAGTGATTCTAGCATATCAATGCATGTAACCAAAGACTGATTCAGATATACAATAGTAGAAATTTACCAACGTGAACAGAAGTGCATGACATTAGATAATTTAAAAGATTCATTGATTGGTGATTTTATTTGGAACAAACTCACGCTAAAGAAAAATATCAAATCAAGAAATAAACTTTATCCAAGTCTTTCAACCAAACAGGCATAAGAAACAAGATTCGATGACTCAAAGAACTCGAAAGAGAGCTTTGAAACTTGAAGATTCAAGTATTCACGAGTAATAAGATTACTATGCATCATTTTCTAGGATACCAAGTATTCATTTAGTTTGATCCATTCCAACAAATGATTATCTTCCAAGTAAGCATGTGGTCGAGCCGAATATTTTATATTAAACACAATTCACCGAGTTGCCATCAAGAATATTGGCATTTATCATTATAATTCATAATATTAATGCTCGTAATAAAAAAGAACCACTAGTCTTCAATTTATTCATCAACTGAGACGAAACATCTAAGTGAATATTCAAGTAACCACCATTCTCATTCACAATTCGTGCTATTCAAAGGCGTAATACCTCAATTTATTTACAAGTCAATTTAGGCATTCAAGAACTGAGCGTATTTGAAGAAACCGTATTCAAAGCGAAGTCAGAAAATCATAAGAACAGACAGGCTAAATAAATTCAATGATTGCAAGAGAGAGGGATCTCTACTTGCCTTAAGGTGAGTCTGAAACTGACGGCGGCGGCGAAGCGGCGCAAGCAAAAACAAAAATCATATTTCGAACCTGTTTAAGAACGATGAAATTGATATTGTACAATTCACTACGCTAACACAAGAATTTTTATTTTTTTTAACACGAGAGGGTTAGCAGGTTTACCTCCCTCAAAGGTGAGGGGAGAAAGAATTAGAATGCGGGAACCAGAGATTTGGCGGTACTTTAGGCTAGAGAAACCCTAATTTGGAAGGTTCAAGAGATCCCGCCAATTGGAGTGACTAACAGCGCCGGGGAGCACAGATATCTAAGGATTTGGCGATTAGGAAGTGCGCAAAATCTGAAATGCAAATTGGAGCGCAAAAATCCCAAATAATCAAGTCAAAATTCTGAAATAAGGGAGAAAGAGAGGAATTTTACCCAAGGAACTCAAATCCGGGCTCGAGGAGGAGAGGGAAGAAAACCCTAGATTTTTCCTCCCAAAATCAATGGCCAAAACGACGAGGGAGAGCAGTTCCGACTGCCGGAGGGGAGCAGAAACTGCTGCCGACCTTGAAGAGGCTGCTGCCGACCTTGGAAGGGCAAGAGGAAGAGCTGCCGGCCCTAGGAGGAGGAGAAGCGTCGGCTGGAGGGTTGCTGCCCACGAGGAGGAGAGGCTTGGCTGTTGCGGCTTGAAGAAGGAGGAGGCACAAGCCCTAGAGGAGGCGGAAGAGGCCACGACATGAGGAGACGCAGGCAGTGGCGCCGGCAGGAGCAGGGGGGGCGGCGTCGGCGCTGCACGCGGGAGACGGGAGCGGGAGCGAGAGGCGCGATCGGGATTTGCGGCTTGCGGAATCGAAACCCTGGACCGATTTTTTTTTTCGGGAGAGGGGGAGTGCGGCTAGACAAATAGGGAAGGATTTATTATTATTATTTATTTTAGGATTGTTACTTAGGAGATCAAGATCTCATGTACCATTGACCGCGAATGCATGCATCTCTCAGTCATAGCAACTTTCCACTCATAGTAACGTAATACCTCTCTCATATGTTTTGGAATAATATATGAAGAAACATTGGTAAGAAAAGCATGGAAGCTTACTGATATGGATACATAAGATACATAATTCGAAATAAGGTAGTGGGAGCATGTTTTCTTACCTTTTTTATTAGGCTTTGTTTATTTGAAAGGAATTTAGAGTGAGAATTGGAATGGTCTCAATTCCAATTTTGTTGTTCGGCTGAAGACAAGAATTCTGTCCTAGAATTGGAATTAGCAATTTTGTTGTTCGACTGCATGTATGAATTTAGTGATTGTACTTTACACACAAGCACATGGACACATACACAGACACCCCATAAAACACACATAAATGCTTACACACAAGCACATGGACACCTACACAATTTTCATCCACATGATCCCATAGACATATACAGACCATAAAAATACACACACAAAAGTTGTAATTTATATTTAGTTTTCAAGTCGGCTTTATTGTATTAATCCCGGATTGGGGTAATTTGTTCTTTTTCCTGTTTTTAAGTTTTCCCTTACTCAAGTATATGTATGAGTAAAGCCTCCATTAAAGGATTAGCAAAGTATTATTCGTTTTTAGTTGGTATCAGAGCGAATCGAAAACCCTAACCGCGCTCTCTCCCGTCTCACTCGCTCCCATCGCGCTCGCTCTCCATCGATCGGCCCGATCTCTCAGTTGGCAGTTTTGAGCGGCCTGTAAGTGCTCAGCTCGCTCATGCGGTCGTCTGACTGGAACGATGCCGCCGTCGGTTGCCGAGGAGGGCGCCGCCGTCGTTCTCTCGTGATGCTGCCGTTTGTTTTTCGTCGTCCTTATTTCGTTCTGCTGCCGCTGCTTGCCTCCCGTCGATTCCTGATCGCAGCTGCCGTTGTTGTGCCGCTGTTCTACCGCCGCTGCTTGCATCCCGTCGATTCCTGATCGCAGCTGCTGTTGTTGTGCCGCCGCTCTATCACCACGACTATTGTGCCTGCTCTACCGCCACTGTGTCTGTTTAGTTCTGCCGCCGCTGTGCCTGCTCTATCACCACTACTGCTGCGTCGTTGTTGCTGTGCCCGCTCTACCGTCACTATAGTCCCTGCTTCTTGCTGATGCCAATGCCTTCCTGCTGTGCCGCTTCTCTACCGCCGCCGCTACTGCTAATACGTCCTGCTGTGCTGCTGCCTTCCCCTTCCTAATGGATCCTGCTGCTTGAGCATCGCTTTTTGTCGATATGGGTGATCCTGATTCCTCTGCATCTTCTCCGGGTGTGATCCAGTCTCAGATGAGCGACCCTCAGCAGCCTCATGGCCACTATGACTCCTTGAAGATTACCACGGTCCCCTTGGATGACACGAATTATCTTGAATGGTCTCGCGCTGCCCAACATGTCATTCGCAGCCAACAGATGTTTGGGTATATCGATGGGACGATTAAGGAGCCCCCCACGATCGATCCCTCCTGGAAGCGTTGGGATTCTGACAACTCTCTAGTTGTCTCATGGCTCCTGCAATCGATGTCTCCTAAGGTCTACCAGAGCTATATGTTGATGGACTCGACATTCGAGATCTGGACCCGTGCACGCGAAACGTACTCTCAGATTGGTAGTTCCACCTAGGTTTATGAGCTCACTCGCCTCATTTTGGAGTTGCGGCATGGATCGTTGACCGTTTCGTCGTTCTTCTCGGAGTTTGAGCGTCTTTATCGAGAGTTGGACTACTTTGCACACTTCTCTCCTGTTTGTACTCCTGACGCCGTTCAGATAAAGTAAAAGGAGGATCTCTTTCGTCTCCATGTCTTCTTGATGGGCTTGAACATGGAATCCGATATGGTGCGGACACATATTCTCCACCGATCTCCTCTTCCCTCTCTTTGGGAGGCATTCAACATGGTTTTGGGTGATGACGACCGCCACAAGCTCTCAGTGTTATGGCTCCTCCTGATCGCTCCGCCTTGACTAGTGTTGGTCGTGGTCTTATTCCCAAACCTGGATCTTCTGTGCCCACTTGTGATTATTGTGGTCGAAGGGGCCACTCTCAGGAGATATTTTTCAAATTTCATCGGCATCTTGCCCCTCCCGGTCGTGGTCGTGGACCTGGCCGTGGGGGCCATAGACATGGCGGTTTCCGCTCTCATGATGCTGCTTACACTACAGATGTCTATGATGAGTCTCAATGTTCCTCTTTAGCCTCTCTTACAGCTCAGGAATTGGATGCTTTTCGTCGTCTGCTTCACTCTCAGCCTGATCCCGTCACCGGAGGCTCTACTTCCCTTACCACCATTGCTATGCCCAGTGCTCATGCAGTCACCGCCTCACCTTCTGAATGGGCGCTCGACTCCGGCGCTACACACCACATGGCTGGGTCTTCCTCAAGTTTTCTCTCTTATACTCCTTTGTCTGGTAAGGACAAGGTAATTTCTGCAAACGACTCTTTATCCTCCATTGCGGGCAAAGACAACATCTCATGTTCTCCTTCCATTTCTCTCCCCTCGTTCTTCTTGTTCCCTCTTTTCCACGCAATTTACTCTCCATCAACAATATTACTAAATCTCTCAACTGCTTGGTAACTTTTTTTCCCGACTCTTGTGTCTTTCAGGAACTAGGTACGAAGCGGAACATTGGGAGGGGTAGGAACCGTGACGGATTGTACTACCTGGACACCCAACTTCCCTCTTAGGCTCTTTCCAGTTCCACTGTTACTGTTGATGATGTTCGTCACTGACATCTACGTCTAGGACATCCATCCTCCGTTTATCTGCAAAAATTATTTCCTGCTTTTTTACCTTTTCTTCAGAACTTTGCTTGTGATGTATGTGATATGTCTAAACATGTGCGACATACTTCTTCGCATCTTTCTTCCCCTAGTAGCATCCCTTTTGCTGTTATACATTCTGATGTTTGGGGGCCCTCTCCCATTTTATCTTTTTTCTGGTTTTCTATGGTTTGTTACTTTTATTGATTGCTTCTCTCGCACTACATGAGTTTATCTGTTGAAAAAGAAAAATGAAGTTTTTCTTTGCTTTCAAGCATTTCATAAAATGGTGCAAACCCAATTTGATGTCTCTATTCGTGTTCTTCGAAGTGATAATGGGGGGAGTATGCCGATCGTTATGCCTTTGGTTCTTACCTCACCACTCACGATATCATCCACCAGAAAACGTGTGTTCATACCTCTACTCAAAACGGAGTGGCCGAACGTAAAAATCGGCACCTCCTTGAGGTTTCTCGCTGTCTTCTAGCCACTATGCATCTTCCTAAATCCTATTGGGGTGATGCGGTACTCACTGCTGCTCACCTTATCAACCGCCTTCCTTCTCGCGTTCTTTCTTATACTACTCCTCTAGTTCGCCTCTCAACCACCGTCATGGTTCATATTTCCCATTTGCCACCCTGTGTTTTTGGGTGTCTGTTTTGTGCATGTCCACCAACCCCATCGGGACGAACTTGACCCTCGGGTTCAACGTTGTGTCTTCCTTGACTATTCTTCTACCACCAAAGCTTATCATTGTTATCATCCCCTTCCCGGCGTATGTTCTGTACCTTGGATATCACCTTCCGTGAGGGGGAATCCTATTTTTCTGCTTTCGACTCACTCTTTTCATCATGGGGAGAGTAGTGGTGCTACGGATGTTACTCCTATTCCTCTTCCTCTTCTCCCTTCCATTTCTCCCATTCCCCTAAAGCTTCCCATTCCGGTACCCATAGCCCTTATCTCGATTCCGGATCCCTCTACTATGATCTCTCCTTTTCCCCACATATACCACAACCGTTCAGGTACACAGGCTACTAGAGTTCCACCTCTACCAGTGCCAACTTCAGACTCAGATTATGATGATGCTGATCTGCATATCCCTCTTGCATTGCTGAAAGGTAAAACTACTAGTACGCAACATCCTATTTCTAATCATGTGGCTTACCATCATCTTACCCCAATTCATCAGGCTTTTGTTTCGTCTCTTTCCCTAGTCGTTATTCCTATGACATGGCAAGAAGCTTTGGGGATACCTGCTTGGACACAGGCTATGTAAGATGAGATGCCTGCCTTGACAAAAATCACACATGATATGTTTCTTCTCTTCCTCCTGGCAAGAAAACTATTGGTTCGCGGTGAGACTTCTCTGTTAAGCAGAACCAAGATGGTAAGGTGGAAAGGTACAAGACACGTCTGGTCGCTCAAGGATATACTCAGACTCAGGGAGTTGACTACCAGGAGACCTTTGCTCCTGTAGCAAAGATGGACTCCATTCAGTTATTATTATCATGCGCTGCTTGCCTGGACTGGGATCTCCATCAACTGGACGTGAAGAATGCGTCCCTTCACAGTGAGCTTGATGAAGAGGTGTACATGAAGCTCCCTCCTGGTTTTGTGAAGAAAAGAGCTGAAGGACTCGTCTTCCACCTAAGAAGACGATCCTTATATGGCCTGAAGCAATCACCTAGGGCCTGGTTCAGGTGATTTCTCACGGCTATTGTTGAAACCGATTTCTCGGTCTCTGTGGAGTTCGGGGCCCTCACCGAGATGAGGGGCGACCAACCCTTACTCCTCCCAAGGGAGAGCTCTAGGTTGAAGGTCGAGGAACTATGAACTGGACTAAGGGCTTAGTGGGGAGGTCCCGCCACATACCCGGAAGCCCCTTAGGAACTTCCCCTCCCAAGCCACTGCTAAGCTTGGGCACCACTGGAGGCTCTCTTCACCCCCTAGAGAGACTTGGGGAGGGAGAGAGAGCTAGCCTAGAATGAGCCTGCCTCCAAATGGTGCCCCCTTGGTCCTATTTATAGGATTTCTGGATTTGGGCTGCAAATAGCCAAAAACTGGCCCGCGGAATTACCAAAATACCCTCGGATTGGGCTGCAGATAGCCAAATCCCGCTGTTCTGGAACGCTAAACGCAGACCGACCCCTCCCCCCGGAACTGGGCGAGAGGGGGTAGCTCGCGGGTCTCGGCGAGCACCCTGCTGGTCTCGGCGAGCCCCCTAACTGGGGTACCTCGCGGGTCTCGGCGAGCACCCTGCTGGTCTCGGCGAGCCCCCTAACTGGGGTACCTCGCGGGTCTCGGCGAGCACCCTGCTGGTCTCGGCGAGCCCCTTAACTGGGGTACCTCGTGGGTCTCGGCGAGCACCCTGCTGGTCTCGGCGAGCCCCCTAACTGGGGTACCTCGCGGGTCTCGGCGAGCACCCTGCTGGTCTCGGCGAGCCCCCTAACTGGGGTACCTCGCGGGTCTCGGCGAGCCCCCTAACTGGGGTACCTCGCGGGTCTCGGCGAGCACCCTGCTGGTCTCGGCGAGCTCCCTAACTGGGGTACCTCGCGGAGAAATGATACTCTGAAATGCCTCTTGGCTCAAGAACCTACTCGGCGAATACAGGGTTGTACACAATCCCCGCTCTTTTCGAGCGAGGTACACGCTCGGAAAGAAACGTCCAACCCTGCATATTCGACGAGTGTCGCTGGGAATCCGACTAACAGTGCTAGCCTCCCCGAGAGTTCCTCCAACCTTGCCGGCTAGCGAGATCCCTGCCAACAGAGCCACCTTGGGGGAAAAACGCTTAGCCTCCCCGAGAGGTCTTCCAACTCTGCCGACTAGTGAGAGCCCGGCTAGCGAGACCACCTCGGGGGAAAAATATTTAGCCTCCCCGAGAGGTCTTCCGACTCTGCCGGCTAGTGAGAGCCCGACTAGCGAGACCACCTCGGGGGAAAAACACTTAGCCTCCCCGAGAGGTCTTCCAACTCTGCCGGCTAGTGAGAGCCCGGCTAGCGAGACCACCTTGGGGGAAAAATACTTAGCCTCCCCGAGAGGTCTTCCGACTCTGCCGGCTAGTGAGAGCCACCTCGGGGGAAAAACACTTAGCCTCCCCGAGAGGTCTTCCAACTCTGCCGGCTAGTGAGAGCCCGGCTAGCGAGACCACCTCGGGGGAAAAATACTTAGCCTCCCCGAGAGGTCTTCCAACTCTGCCAGCTAGTGAGAGCCCGGCTAGCGAGACCACCTCGGGGGAAAAATACTTAGCCTCCCCGAGAGGTCTTCCGACTCTGTCGGCTAGTGAGAGCCCGACAGCGGGATCGTCCAGGCAATCCAGCATAAAAGAACCTGTCAACCTCGCCAACCTCTCCGCGAGATCAACCTGACCCACCGGCTAGTGAGAGCCCGACAGCGGGATCGTCCGGGGCAATCCAGCATAAAAGAACCTGTCAACCTCGCCAGCCTCTCCGCGAGATCAACCGGACCCACCGGCTAGTGAGAGCCCGGCAGCGGGATCGTCCGGGGCAATCCAGCATAAAAGAACCTGTCAACCTCGCCAGCCTCTCCGCGAGATCAACCTGACCCACCGGCTAGTGAGAGCCCGACAGCGGGATCGTCCGGGGCAATCCAACATAAAAGAACCTGTCAACCTCGCCAGCCTCTCCGCGAGATCAACCTGACCCACCGGCTAGTGAGAGCACGGCAGCGGGATCGTCCGGGGCAATCCAGCATAAAAGAACCTGTCAACCTCGCCAGCCTCTCCGCGAGATCAACCTGACCCACCGGCTAGTGAGAGCCCGACAGCGGGATCGTCCGGGGCAATCCAGCATAAAAGAATCTGTCAACCTCGCCAGCCTCTCCGCGAGATCAACCTGACCCACCGGCTAGTGAGAGCCCGACAGCGGGATCGTTCGGGGCAATCCAGCATAAAAGAACCTGTCAACCTCGCCAGCCTCTCCGCGAGATCAACCGGACCCACCGGCTAGTGAGAGCCCGGCAGCGGGATCGTCCGGGGCAATCCAGCATAAAAGAACTTGTCAACCTCGCCAGCCTCTCCGCGAGATCAACCTGACCCACCGGCTAGTGAGAGCCCGACAGCGGGATCGTCCGGGGCAATCCAGCATAAAAGAACCTGTCAACCTCGCCAGCCTCTCCGCGAGATCAACCTGATCCACCGACTAGTGAGAGCACGACAGCGGGATCGTCCGGGGCAATCCAGCATAAAAGAATCTGTCAACCTCGCCAGCCTCTCCGCGAGATCAACCGGACCCACCGGCTAGTGAGAGCCCGGCAGCGGGATCGTCCGGGGCAATCCAGCATAAAAGAACCTGTCAACCTCGCCAGCCTCTCCGCGAGATCAACCTGATCCACCAGCTAGTGAGAGTCCGACAGCGGGATCGTCCGGGGCAATCCAGCATAAAAGAACCTGTCAACCTCGCCAGCCTCTCCGCGAGATCAACCAGACCCACCGTCTAGTGAGAGCCCGGCAGCGGGATCGTCCGGGGCAATCCAGCATAAAAGAACCTGTCAACCTCGCTAGCCTCTCCGTGAGATCAACCTGACCCACCGGCTAGTGAGAGAGCCCGTCAGCGGGATCGTCCGGGGCAATCCAGCATAAAAGAACCTGTCAACCTCGCCAGCCTCTCCGCGAGATCAACCTGACCCACCGGCTAGTGAGAGCCCGGCAGCGGGATCGTCCGGGGCAATCCAACGTAAAAGAACCTGTCAACCTCGCCAGCCTCTCCGCGAGATCAACCGGACCCACCGGCTAGTGAGAGCCCGGCAGCGGGATCGTCCGGGGCAATCCAGCATAAAAGAACCTGTCAACCTCGCCAGCCTCTCCGCGAGATCAACCTGACCCACCGGCTAGTGAGAGCCCTGCAGCGGGATCGTCCGGGGCAATCCAGCATAAAAGAACCTGTCAACCTCGCCAGCCTCTCCGCGAGATCAACCAGACCCACCGGCTAGTGAGAGCCCGACAGCGGGATCGTCCGGGGCAATCCAGCATAAAAGAACCTGTCAACCTCGCCAGCCTCTTCACGAGATCAACCTGACCCACCGGCTAGTGAGAGCCCGGCAGCGGGATCGTCCGGGGCAATCCAGCATAAAAGAACTTGTCAACCTCGATCCCCTTCGGCTAGTGTCGTTGTTGCATCAGACCCATTGCCTCCCTTATTTCCAAAAACTCGGGGCAGGTGGATGTCACGTGACCTTCTTCCTGGTGGAAGTCATAGTAGGATAACTCCACCCTACCCCCTCCTCTTCCTCTTCTTTCTGCTTTCCTGACTCTCCTCCTTCCCCCGCCAATCGCCATAGTTTGCGGAGGCGGTGGAGGGGGTGCCCTTGGTCCCTGCCTCCACCATGGGTAGTTTGATCTTTTCCTTTTGTAGTACTTCCTTGCTCTCGCGGAGTCGAATTGGTGACCTCTGTGCTTGTCGGGCTGTTAGGCAGCCGCCGCCCGGGGTGTCCTTGCCCACCAACATTCTGACTTCTTTTGGGGTGGGGCGAGTGGGGGGTCGGGTGCCTCCCCGCTTGCCCTCTTTTGGGGCTGGGCTAGAAGAGCCGGGGCGAGCTGGGAGGGCGCCCCCCTCCTGAGCTCGCCCCCTTGAGGGGCTGGGGCGAGCTGGGAGGGCGCCCCCTCCTGAGCTCACCCCCTTGAGGGGCTGGGGCGAGCTGGGAGGGCTCCCCCCTTCTGAGCTCGCCCCCTTGAGGGGCTGGGGCGAGCTGGGAGGGCACCCCCCTCCTGAGCTCGCCCCCTTGAGGGGCTGGGGCGAGCTGGGAGGGCACCCCCCTCCTGAGCTCGCCCCCTTGAGGGGCTGGGGCGAGTGGGGGTATGGTACCTCCCCACTCCCCCCTCACCGGTACCTGCCTTCTGGACAGCTGGCCGAGAGTTCCCTCCTCCGCCTGCTGGGTGGGGATTTCCGAACCATCTCCTCTTCTGCCTTCGACTATCGTGGCGAAAGCAACCTGGAAGGTCTGTAAGACCTCTTGCCTGAAATCTTCGAACATCTCCAACGTCACCCCAGCCATCAGAGATTGCGAGTGACCTGGGTCGGATCTTCCTCCACCTCTGTCCATGGAACCCATCTTGAGACTTTCTTGAATCGGTCACACTCCACGCTCACCGCACCAAAATGTTGAAACCGATTTCTCGGTCTCTGTGGAGTTCGGGGCCCTCACCGAGATGAGGGGCGACCATCCCTTACTCCTCCCAAGGGAGAGCTCTAGGTTGAAGGTCGAGGAACTATGAACTGGACAAAGGGCTTAGTGGGGAGGTCCCGCCACATACCCGGAAGCCCCTTAGGAACTTCCCCTCCCAAGCCACTGCTAAGCTTGGGCACCACTGGAGGCTCTCTTCACCCCCTAGAGAGACTTGGGGAGGGAGAGAGAGAGAGCTAGCCTAGAATGAGCCTGCCTCCAAATGGTGCCCCCTTGGTCCTAAATAGGATTTCTGGATTTGGGCTGCAAATAGTCAAAAACTGGCCTGCGGAATTACCAAAATACCCTCGGATTGGGCTTCAGATATCTAAATCCCGCTGTTCTGGAATGCTAAACGCAGACTGACCCCTCCCCCCGGAACTGGGCGAGAGGGGGTACCTCGCGGGTCTCGGCGAGCACCCTGCTGGTCTCGGCGAGCCCCCTAACTGGGGTACCTCGCGGGTCTCGGCGAGCACCCTGTTGGTCTTGGCGAGCCCCCTAACTGGGGTACCTCGCGGGTCTCGGCGAGCTCCCTGCTGGTCTCGGCGAGCCCCCTAACTGGGGTACCTCGTGGGTCTCGGCGAGCACCCTGCTGGTCTCGGCGAGCCCCCTAACTGGGGTACCTCGCGGGTCTCGGCGAGCACCCTGCTGGTCTCAGCGAGCCCCCTAACTGGGGTACCTCGCGGGTCTCGGCGAGCACCCTGCTGGTCTCGGCGAGCCCCCTAACTGGGGTACCTCACGGGTCTCGGCGAGCACCCTGCTGGTCTCGGCGAGCCCCCTAACTGGGGTACCTCGCGGAGAAATGATACTCTGAAATGCCTCTTGGCTCAAGAACCTACTCGGCGAATACAGGGTTGTACAGCTATGCTCAAGTTTGGGTACAAGCATGCACACTCTGACCATACCATGTTTATCCGGAGACGTGAACAGAGGGTTGTGGTTCTCATTGTCTACGTGGATGACATTGTGATTACTGAAAATGACATAGATGAGATTGCTAATCTTAAGACACTCTTATCTGCTGAATTTGAGGTGAAAGACTTGGGAAGATTACGATACTTCCTGGGTATCGAGGTGGCTAGATCTGATCAGCGTATCTTCATATCCCAACAGAAGTATATATTGGATCTCCTAAAGGAGACTGGTATGCTTGGTTGTGTTCCTGCGAACACCCCTATGGAGGAAAATCACATGATTGAGGGAGTTGCTGATCGTGATCACACTAATGTATCACGTTATCAAAGATTGGTTGAGAAACTTGTATATCTATCCCACACACGTCTTGATATTACGGTTGCGGTTGGTATCCTGAGCAGATATATGCATTCTCTCAGGATCAGACATCAAGAAGCTGCGTTTCACGTGCTACAATATTTGAAGAAAGCCCCTGACCGTGGTCTCCTATTCTCCAGAAACAATAACTTGATGATTGTAGTTTTTAATGATGCTGATTGGGCTGGATGCCGTGATGACAGGAAGTCCACAACAGGATACTGTTCCTTCATTGGTGGAAACCTTGTGACATGACGTAGTAAGAAGCAGAATATGGTGGCTAGATTAAGTGCTGAGGCAGAATATCGTGTTATGTCTCAAGGCCTATGTGAGGGTCTATGGTTGCGTACTGTGTTACAAGATCTTGGTTTCTCTGAGACATCCCCTTTCTTCTTGTTCTGTGACAATGAGACAACTATTAGTATAACTCATAACCCAATCCAACATGACAGGACAAAGCATGTTGAGGTTGATCGACACTTTATCAAAGATCACTTGGATAAAAAGACGGTGGTCACTCCTTTTGTTAATTCCAAAGATCAACTAGCCGATGTATTCACCAAAAGCTTGAGGTGTGATGTGTTTACCGATGATATTCGAAAGCTTGGAATCCGACATCTTCCGTCCGACTTGTGTGGGAGAGTTGTAATTTATATTTAGTTTTCAAGTCGGCTTTATTGTATTAATCCCGGATTGAGGTAGTTTGGTCTTTTCCTGTTTCATAGGTTTTCCCTTACTCAAGTATATGTATGAGTAAGTCCTCCATTAAAGGATTAGCAAAGTATTATTTGTTTCTAGAACAAACACATAACTTGCAAATTTTCTTATCTGGTGACAAAAATGAAACCACAACTCTGTGCTTTTCAAGTCAATGAGTGAAGATTTTCATCTTCATCAGTGTGTATATTCAAAATCCAAAAAACTTTGCATCTCTTGCTTATTCAAGTCCTATAGAATTCAAACTCCATATATAAAAATAAAATGATATATGGTTGCATGTAAACAAATTATTAAACAACACTACCTGCCACAGATAGATGAGATTTTATTTTCAAGACATACTTACATCTTGCAAATTTTTTGAGCTGGGCGGGAGAGTTAGTATAACATCTCAAGCAAGCCCTCGGTAACCATCTGGAATTGCTTCAATAGTTACACGTCTTACATAATTATAATTCAATCATGATCTGAAATCTAATGCGACGTTCAGTCATTATCAATGAATCTGAAGATAGGAACAATCCAAGGGAAATGAGGAATGGGGAGAAAATGGACCCTTCTCACCAATTTACTGTACAAGAAGAAAAGAAATGAAAGAGGAATGAGAAGGATGAGGAGAAAGCTACAGATTTGCAAAACTTGCAGAAAAACAAAAAATTAAGTAAACATGAATCTTCTGGTCGTCGGAAAAATCGCTAAATCAACAGAGGACGACCTACGCGACTCGCCCGACTCTTTGTTTGGTTTTCTGGAACACTCGGACAATGACGACCTCGACGATTAAGAATCCAAGTAAGAGCGAGAAGCTCCAGTTGTTGGAGAAGAAGAACTCGGATGGATGAGCTCTAACACCAGCGAAATAGATATCGTGACCAGTTCTTCTTCGCTCGCGAGAACAGTGGCATGAGCCGAAAGTCCGCGAACAGAATTGCGAAGTCCGACCTACTAAGGTCGGAATTGGGGGAGGAAGAATTTAGGCTAATATGAATTCCCATGGAATTGAGTTCAATTCCATTTCCTACCGAAATATTTGGCGGCCGAACAACGAAATTGAAATTGGTGGCCCAATTCAATTCCTATCACCGAATTCCGCCTAAACGAACAAGGCCTTAGCAATGGGCATATTCATTTGGGAGTCAGGTCTACCGTATGAGGAGGTTTGAGGTGTAGATGGACATATGGTAAATATAGCATCAAATATATCCTTGGGACGTCTGGTGTTTGGGGCCATTATGAGGAATAGTAATCCCAATAGCAAGTTTAATGGGAGGTTCAACACGAGTATCAATGGAAACAAAAATTTTCTCATTAGTAATATTAGGAGGAGACATGAGGAGAGATAATAGTAGGTGTATGAAAAACATGGGATACTCTCTTTTTTGTTTAAGTCAGTCATATTAGACAAAGTATTATAACCAGGGGTGATCTCAAAAAATGTCATTTAATTAGACTATAACATTTATTTCTTGCCTACCTCCTAGGAAAAGACATTTAATGGATTTGAGATCAAATTTCCTGCCTCCTGGGCTTAACTTGTGAACAAAGCACACTCATCCAAATTTTTTGATAGGAATGGCAAAGAGTTCTCAGTCAGGGAAAGGAGTATGGAAAAGAGTATTGCTCCTTAATACAATAGAAGGAAGACAATTGATAAGATAATTTTTTTTGGGAACATTCATCTGAAAAATCATAGCTCTAGCAACTTCAAGGAGATGATGGTTCTTGCGTTCCACAATTCCATTCTCTTGAGTATGAGCATGTGAAGAATAAAGTAAGATACCATTAGAAGTAAAGAAATTTTGGAGTTGTGGATGTTTTGTACTCAGGAGCATTACATTCTATAGCACTTTATTGATTTTGAATCTCAGCATAAAACATTGTAAAAATATTATAAAGCTCAGATCTATTTTTCATTAAGAACAACCAAGTGCATCTAGAATAGTATTATAGTAATCAATAAAGTAACAAAATACTTAAATCCCCTAAGAGAAGTAGTAGAACATGGACCCACACATCACTATGAACATGATCAAACATTTCCCTAGCATGTTTATTAACCTAGGGAGCATAAGACAATCGTTTATGCTTTCCCAACTCACAAGACACACTCAATAGACTCACAATCAACTTAAGATACAACTCTTGAAGGCGACATAGGGAAGATGACCTAGTTGACAATGGAGTTGAAATAAGGAGGTGACCTCAAATGTTCAAGGAAGGTCATCAGAGTTAACAATTCTCTCTACTCTAGCATATCCATCACATCTTCCGTCATAGGAAGTAATGCGTTTAATTCCTCATTCAGTCCAGAGAAATTGCCAAAGAACTGGGAAATAATACGATTTCCTAGGCACACCCAGTCCACATTGGGGAGTCTTCATAGATACAACTAGCATTGTTCTTTCCAATAACTCCTTAACAATACTGCAATGAGACACTAAGTTTGACACACTAGTCTCCATTCTAACCCACATCAGATTCACCATGGTGACATCATATATGTGCCACTCCACACCCCCTACAAAAGTTTCAAAAGAGGCTTTGAGATGTGATGAGATGATCCATCTTTCCTCTACCTTTCAAACTCATTATCACCGCATTCTTCCATAACTAGTAGTTCTCTTTCCCTTTTAGCTTCCGATTAGTCGGTTGGGCAAGCATTACTAGTAATGCTTAAAACCACAGTGCGAGTTGGTCCTTCTACATTCTGATTCACACCCATGCCGACGGAAGAGAGCAATCACCACTATAAATTTCACACAAACAGGAGTGCAAAGAACCAAACAAAAATTCACTCTTGTAGCCAGCCCTTATATACAACGACAAACACACGTTGCAGTTGGGACAGCCCCTTGTACGTCGACAAAAACGACAACTAGCAATCCCAAGCATGACCAACCTCCATTCAATCGATCCTCCAAAGCACTAGGAATCGAGCCCTGAAAATGATCCCTACTACCAATCCCTGCAAACAATCCTCAAATACACGGGGAAACGAGATTAGAACTTGATCCTCCAAATCAAATGACACACGCGATCCCGCAAAAGCGGTGCAAAAGAAATGCCTTCCAAGCTTCACGACCAACCTCCCCGTAGAAACAACTGATCGGCGACCCGCTTGAGCTGTCGACGCACCGTCGATCCTTGCCAACGAGCCCAGACGTGATGTCATCAAACAACAAAATTGTCTCGCTTGTCTCTCTTTGATACCATGTGGATACCTGATGGGAGGAGATGAAGAACTTCAATCCCGAGTAACTCCGAGCCACCTCCGAACCCTTCAGGTTATCCCTATGGTTCACTTGTTAATCACTGAAAAATATAATGTTGCACGTTTTTTTATGATAAATAGTGGAAAATTAATTTATGTGGTTAGGGTATGTAGAAGGTGATGGTAAATGATGCATCAGTAAGTGAAGTGGATAGAATTAACGTTGAAGTGCCATGAAGAATCGTGTAAAATGATAGCTACTAACCATACTTCTTGAACTATTTTCTATAGGACAATGTGAGCACTCATTCAAAGAATTTATTTTTCTTATTATAAAGTACTAGTTGCATTCTTTCCATACAACTGATACCTTTACATCATCCTTCTTCCATATGCAGTCAGGGATATCAATGTCAGATCAACTAGATCTTCTTGAGGAGCAAGTTAAAATGGTAGCTGGTGAGATCGCCTTGAGTAACAGTACCCTGAAACGGCTGGTAGAGCAATCTCTAGATGATCCTGACAACTCAAAAGTTCAGGTATGATCTTATTCTTTGGTGATGCCAGGCTCTACGACGGCTGTATCATTTTAAGTGGTAAAAAATAAAGGTGAAATGCCATTTCATGCACTTCTCAATGCGATGGATATCTATGGTTTCTGTAATGGAAGTCATTTAGATTCTTTTCGTTGGAGATTTAGTAATAGAGATGCATTGAAGAGATGTTGGGCTTATTTTTTCTAACTTTTCATTTCTCCACGTCCTATACAATTTTCAATTATAAATATTCAAAAACCTACCCGTAACTGATGAGGTGGGTTCTTGACAAAAACAAGAAATAGCTCAAACAATCTAATAACTAGATTTAATTAAAACAATTTGTGACCTCCATGGTACTTAAGTATGTTTGATGGAGAATTTTTCTGTATGAAGCAGTTGATTTATAGGGAGATTTTTTGTGTAAAATATTCTATCACTAAAGGGTTTACTGAAGTGTTTTCTAAGAAAAGTTAGTAATATTGGACAATTAATTATACAAGTCCTTGTCCACAAACAGTAACAATGAAATGTAAGACGTTACTCATATTTTTTTTTCCATATTTTTGGTGGGACCCTTCCCCGGACCCTCACTGCGCGGGGATGCTTTGTGCACCAGGCTGCCCTTTTTTATTTATTTGTAATTTAACAACCCTTTTTTGAAAGTACATTTGATTAATTGCACTTATTCGGATCTTCATCCAAGCATGCCATTTTCTATTCTTTTCATCTTTTGCACCTGACACTGGTAAAAATGTGTGATGCATGTCAGAGAATTGTTAAAATTGCTGTCTGCCCTAGGTCATGCTTGGGTGGTAGTACTTTTCTATGATATCTTTGCTGGGCACTTCTAACATTTGTGTCACTACATGGAAATTACTCGGGTTGAGGATTTGGAGAAGAGAAGATGCTTTAGTAGAAGTTTCATCTTCACTAGATGGAAATATATCTTTTGTGCTAGTTATGAAGCTAGTGCAAGACCTTAACAACTCCTGCTCCCAATTATAGGGCAATGTTATTAGCATCTCTATTCTCGCTATCTGCAGTTCATAGCTATTCGTGGTCCAAAAAAATTTATTCGCAGTCCGATGTGGTATCCGCAACTCCAGTTCATTACAAAAAAGTTGCAAGAATGATATACTGTTTTATACTTTTTCTATTGTGTATTGTGAGAATGAGATGCAAAAGAGGCTTAGGAGAGTTCATTTTGCACTTATGTTGAAGTTCTAAGGAGTGTTCATTACACACTTATGTTGAAATTTCAAGGAAAGTTCATTTCACACTTATGTTGTTGTACATAATAAAATAGAGAATGTTCTGCATGATAATTTTGCAAATAAACTCACAATGATTTTATAACATCCCTCACAAATGGATAACTATCTTTCAATCTCAAAATCAGAAGATTTTATGCAAACCTACTTATACTCTATCAAATCTCAACAAACTGCAGAAAATTGACCCTAAATTGACTTGAAATTGCTAACCATCACGTAGAGTACGCAATGAAAGTATGATTCAAAGTTTATTCACAGCCTCATAGACAAGTACAATTCCAAATCGACTTCCTTCAACAGATTGGATCAGTTGAGATGCACCGGGTGGCGACGGGATCGAGCCAGGATGACTTTGGAGCAGGAAGTTGCAAATGACGGAGAAGGAGATGCATGGAAGAAGGTGTCGTTTACCTTGTAGTTTCCCTTGAAGGAGGGGCGCTTGGGCACGAGGGGAAGATGGATTCCTTGGGGAAGGAGCAACAACAACACTCAGGAACAACAGGGAGTGGGGGGAGGGGTCGACCGGAAATAGTGCTGGACTCTTTGGGATACAAAAAGGATTCGTCGAAATGGCTGGTCATGAGGACAACGAACCTAGATTTCGGGAGTATCTGTCGGGGACGATGATGATGGGACCAGGCTAATGGCTTTCGTCAGGAGCAAGAATTAGGATGCAATTAAAATGTATTGGAGAAACAACTAGGTTGAACCAGGTTTTTTGTGTTGCGATTAATGGAGATAGGGTTGCTAATAACATTGCTCCAATTATATGCATATATAGTGAAAAAGTTATCTTCTCATTGATCAAACAAAGGAGGAAACTCCCATATATATACATGTTCTATTATGCATATAGATGCAAGGGAGGAACAAAAAGAAATAAATGATTTTTTTATAAAAAAAATACTCTACAATCTTTCGCTTGCAAGAGCATACATATCATGTGAACCAAGCTTGGACATTAACTGGAGGTATACATGACACAATAAATGTTTGGTGAGAATGTTGCAATCTTAGAGACGACAACAAATCTTAGAGAATGTTGCAATATTGTAATTGAACTCTAAGTTTGATCCTGTCTTTGTTGAAGTGACAATCGACTTCTATATGCTTAGTACGCTCATGAAATATGGGTTCTCGACAGTGTGAATGATGACTTGGTTATCACAATATAGCATTATATTTGAGGAGATAGACATCAAGGTCGGCCAAGGGACTTCTAAGCTAAATTAGCTCGAAAATCGCTATGTCCATCTTGCGGTATTTGGCACTGGCTGTAGAATAAGCAACAATTGCTTCTTACTTTTTCATGTGATTGGGTTGTTTCTTACCATTTCATGTGATTTTGCTACAAAGTAGATGCAAAACTTAGTAGTAGATCGAGCATTATCCTTTGATCCAACATAATCTATATTTGAATAAATTATAAGAGAAACGTTAAATAATAGTTGATAAATAAGACCATGACTAGGAACGCACTTTAGATATTGAAGAATGCATTTAGTTTCCTGAAGATGTGAAACTCATGGAGTGTGCATAAATTTACTTACAATGCCCACCACAGAATATATATTAGGGCTAGTGGCCATCAAGTAAATCAAATTCCCAATTAGCCTCCGATAATACTTTGAACTATGCAACAAATGACCCCAACTGGAGGCGTTCAAGGAAAGCTTAACATTTTCCTCAATATGTGTATCAGCATGTCTATATCCCAAGAATCCGACCTCCCGAAGAAGATCCGTGTAACATTTCCTTTGAGAAAGACTGAATGGGTCACCTCTAGATGCTATTACAATGCCCAAGAAATACCTAAAGGGAACACGGTCTTTAGTCTGAAAATGCTTGTCCAGGTGATGCTTGAACTTGGAAATCCATATAGTATTGTCGCAATGATACTAATATTTTTGACGTAGACAAAAAGGATCACAATACTGTTGATGTCCATGGGTAAACTGACGGAAACCAAAAGAACTTTTCAAAAACAAATGTTCTGAACAATCTGAATAAACTTCGTGAATCATGTGCAAGAGAACTTTTTGACTCCATAGTGTGATTTGCAGAGATGGCATACGAGAGACTCCTATATAGTCTTATATTGAGGCGATTGCTACATATACAATGTCTCAGCCAGATCATCTTTGAGAAAGACATTTTTACATCAACTTGATGCAACTTCTATTATTGATAAATAACACGAGTGATTAAGACCCGAACCATGTTCAATTTGATCATTGGGGAGAAAGTGTCATCATAATCAATGCCCACTTGTTAAGTAAAATCATGGGCCACAAGACATGCTTTAAGGTGCTCAATGGAACCATCCTACTTGCATTTACTATAAACATCTATTTACAACCAACACGAGAGTGACTTAGGGCCTGCATCTTCTTATGCATGGCCATACACTACCCATGATGCAATATGGTTTCAACACAGAGAGTGAGAGTGCAAACCTGTGTAACGGAGGAGCCAAATAGTGAAAGGAAATAAAATTCCCCAAGTGTAATATGGTTACCCAAATGAGTTTATGAGCAAATAAAGTAACCTGCATATCCTTTTTAAATGCGGGAGTACCCAACAAACATAAATTTATTCGCATGAGGTGCAAGTTTGTCGTTAGGAGTGCGTAAGTGATGGACATAACGAACACATCCAAAGACTCGAGGTGTGAGACGGAATATGGGTGTTGAGGGAAAGACGATGGAAACAGGGGAAGTAGAATGTAGAGCATAGGAAGATACCTGGTTGATGAGGTAGCACATCATCATGATTGCAGAAATGCCAAAAAAGAGTTAGAACATGCATCTGAAACATTATGGATTCGGTAACCTCCAGAAGACGACCCTTTCGTTCAACACGTCTGTTTTGCTATGATTTGTAGGAAGAAGAAGTTTGATGAAGAATGTCAAGTGTGGCTCATGTGTCTTGGAAATCGTAACTAATTATGCATATGCATCATCTGTGCAAATGGTTTTAACAATGATGGAGAACTTAGTGTGGATTTTATTAATAAAATATAGAAAGACGCGTAACACCTCAGAATGTCTATGCACACAATGTAAACACATTAATCTAGAATGATCATCAATAAATAGGACAAAGTATTTAAAATCATCCACATTATGGCTCTTATAGAAACCTCAAACATTTGAATGCATTAAAGAAAAATGGACATCACTCTTGGATTGGTGAGAGGGAAAGGAACAGTGTTATGCTTGCTAGAAATTCAAGATTCACAATAAAAATAAATAACAAATATATCAGATATAACCCCTGTCGGAGAATCTAAATGGAGGGTGGCAAAACGTAGGTGTCATTCAATGGTGGAGATGGAAGCGGTGGTATGTGGGAAAGTGCAGAATATATTACCCATTTTTTAGTTATCCCTAGCAGTGATTACTTTGCTCCTGAATATCTTAGATCATAATAGAATAGGGGAGAAGTTACAGAGATGTTATCAAGTAAGATGAAATATAAAACTGAATGAATTTTAATAGTATAAGGGAGAAGCACTACCTTATAAATTGGGGTCGTGGCATCATTACTACAGTTAAGGGTGCAAGCGGTTCAGTTTAGCCCCAAACCGAAACCAAACCGAAAAGGGTCGGTTATTTATTTCACCAAGCTGAACCAAACCTAAATCGATCGGTGCGGTTCAATAGTCGGTGCGGTTTGGGGCGGTTTTCGGGTTTTATTAGAATAATTTTTAAAACGCAAAATTGATATTATTATTTTTATATTATATGATGTATACGTATAATTGAAAATTGTGATAAACTAATCTTCATTTTAAATTTACTATATGCATGCTTGTTTCGATCAACTTATGAGTCAAGAATATTATCTTTGACAATGCTTTAGTATGGTTTGGTCTACCACATGAGTAGATATGACCACCACCTTAATTTCCTTGCCCTTTGTTGTGGCCATTAGTTTTTAAGAATTCGAGATAATAACTATTTTATTTCCTCAAGAGCCATATGCTGCAAGGACATGCACACTTATTTATAGCAATGAGAAGTCATACCCAACACTTTGTTCACAATGCAAGATTATTACCTACATAAGATGAAATGGCTCCTAATGGACCTTTGATAGTGGGCCTTTACATTTGGATTTTTTACACACATTCTTCATCTACACTCTATACTCCCTTGCAAGTTGGAGTGTACATATTGTAGGAACCAAGCTTGGAACAAACTAAATAATAGTAGTCTTGGCAAGGCCTTTGTGAAGATTTCAACGATTTGAGCAACAACTGGAACATGCTGGAGATCGATTTTGCTTGCGCTCTCCGATCTTGCCAAGGGATCGCTTCTACTCGTTGCTTGAGCTCGTCGATGGTCCTTTACTCACTCGTTGTTCAAGCTTGCAAATCCCTCTAATTCGATCAATTCTCGCTGAAACTCGACCATCCTCTTCAATCGACGCCCGCCCTTCTGTTCTCGTTGGATCCCGCATGTTCAATTGACTCTTGCTAGAGCTGGCTTGTTCTTGCTGAAGATCAGCGATAGTACTTGTCATCATACTCGCTCACCTTGCAAGAACTCGAGATAAAAATAGTTTTATTTCCTAAAGAAGCACATAATATAGAGACATGCATATTTATTTATTGCATTGAGGAGTCATATACAACACTCCATTCACAATGTGGGACTAATATCTATACAAGATGAGAAGACTCCTAATGGGTCATTAATAGTTGGCCTTTACATTAGGCTTCTATACACACATTTTTCATCTACACTATAAGTTTGATGGGTGTTCTAAGTGGCCATCCATCACCATGGATATAAGTTAGGCAAGGAATAGGTGGAGCCTATGGATGAGGGCCCGTGTCTAGGTAAGAATGACCTTGGCAGGGGTGGGGGCGTAACTTTGAGGAGCATGAAGCATACATTTAGCAAAGACGACACATTTAAGGCAGACATGACGTTGGATCTAACAATGTGAAGATATAAAGGAAGACGCACCGCCATAGATAAGTTTTTTTTTGGCTATGAGATTCAGTAACTTTAGAAGATCTGGCCGGAAGTGATGGAAGATTGTTCAGAGATCATAAAGATGCTGCAGATTATCCTGGCCATAGTAAAATGAGGGTAGCTCGTCTCACATAGATTTTGCCTCCTAATGTTCCATGATGAGATCGTACGATACTTTCTCCATAGAGTTCAACATCCAAGATTGAATGCGTTCATCATCACAAAGCCACTGTTCAGAAGCAGTAGCAAGAAGCTCTTGAGTGACATGATGGGGGAGGCTGCACATTTGAAGAGCATGGCAGAAGTTAGACCATTGGAGGTAGTTGTCTCGATCAGTGAGGGTAATGGTAACAATACAAAGCTCCTCACACATGTTGAGACCAAAAAAAGATATTGATGGAGCAAGATTTGAAGAAGCATCAAACAAAGTACCCATAATAACAATGTATAGAGATTCTACAAGGAAAAATTAGAGGTTCAATCACCAACAGTGATTGGAAGAGGGGAGCCTTATCTGTGCCGTCGGAAGCCCGAGACATCGAAGGAGAGGAAGGACTTGCAATAATGTCGTGAAAGAGAGAAAATGTCCTTAAGGAACCGTAGACCTCAACATCAGAGGGAATGGGCTTCCTCAACGACGAAGGAAGGAGATGGCGGAGTTGACTCTTAAGGAAAAACCCATGGCGGAAGTCGATGAAGAAGACGAGCAGGGATCCTTGGAGGAGGAGGTTTGACCATAGAAAACCAGAGCTAAGCTGAAAGGAGGCTAGATTACATGACCTTATCACTCTGATACCATGTGGGTAATGAAAAAATTATATTCTCATTGATTAAACAAAGAGGGAAACTCTCCTATGCATACAAATAGTACTACTGTACATATAAATACAAAGAAGGAACAACATAAAATAAAATGAAACTTTACAGATAGCACTCTACAATATGTAAAAAAGATTCATTTATGTTAGAATCTAAGAAACTTAGAATCCATCCTAAATCAATTTCCTGATGTGGAGAAAACCCAAATCTATTCCAAGTCCACAAGGTTGCATGAATTTCTTGATGCTGGACTGTATTCTTAACACTTTATTTATTCTTTTTATATATATGCCTATTAAACTTAGTCCTTTCTTTCTTGCTTTCTCTTTGAACATTTTTCCTCGGCAACTTCTCTGCTGTGGGCAGCATCTGATTTTCTGTCACCCTGCAGTTACATTTAATTTTAGTGATCATATTTCTACTTTTAAGAAGGGGCGCTCCTATATCCTGCATGAAGATATCACTTATGCGTATGTATTAATTGGAGAAAGTTTAAAGTTACGATGACATTCACAGACATTGTTACTTTCTGCTTTTGAAGTCTACCAGCTAGGGTGCACTTGTAATTCATATCCAGGTGCCAGACATTGGCTTCTGAAAGTCATCTTTTAAGTAAAATGCTGTTACCGTAGGATATAACTTCAACATTGTAAAAAGATCACCCTTCCCGCAAGTTGTAGGCTTGTCTCTGGGATGTAATTTCATATATGATTTCCTAAATTTCATATACGATTTCCTAAAATAACCCGAAGGGGGAAGAGTACTCCATGTTGAAATGACAAGGTCACACATTAGGCTTGAGATTGAAAATTGGTATAAGGACCTTGACTGTTCCAAATGAAAGCATGATATTTCTGCCATGTGGTGGTTAAGGCATCTCCATTGCGGGTTGGTGATCATGTGTTCAAATCATTGAAATAACCTTTCTTTAGAACATAGGTAAGGTTGGGTAATTCAATAGCGCATTGGCAGGGACAGTGTATCTGTTATGTACTTTGAGAAAAGTGTTATGCAGCACTAATACATGTATGCTGTAGTCTATCCACTGCATGTTTATCTTCCTTCGGATTTACTTGTAGTACTAAATTCAACTTATTTAACAGTTGCAGATTCATAATTTGGAACGCGAAATTGAGGAAAAAAGGGAACAAATGAGGGTCTTAGAACAGCGTACAATTGAAAGCAAGGAAGCCTCAATGAACAGTGCATCTTTAGTCGATATGCAGCAGGTGACCTTGTGTTCAATTTTTTCTTCAATTTGCAGCATAAACATCCATGACTACTAATACTGCTGCTACTTACATATTGATTGACTCTCCATTTATTTCTGAGTACCATATTACTTTTGCTAAACAGACTGTCATGAGATTGATGACTCAGTACAATGAGAAGGGTTTTGAGCTAGAGGTATATTTTCCTTTTTGTTTTCCTGTATATGCTAATACACTAGAATAGATTCGAAAGAATTGTGTAATTTGTGAAGTTTCTGAACAACCTTTTTTAAAGCCAATGCTGAAGATGTAATTATTAATCTTCTTAGAACATTTTCTTTTATTTGATGACTGCAGATAAAGTCTGCAGATAATCGTATTCTACAAGAACAACTAAATAAAAAGGTTTTTGAAGTCTACTTATTGTTTCAAACACGTGGTACTTGTCTAATTTAAATAAAAATAAATTACATGCTTTATATATTATTCTTACTATTATTTTACTTGCAGTGTGCTGAAAACAATGAATTGCAAGAGAGGCTCCTGCACCTGCAGCAGCAGTTCAATTCAGTCAAAAGTGAAATGCCATCTTTAATTCACGAACAGAATCTGTTTGAGATTGATGAGCTAAAGTATAAACTGCATTCCATGGTATTTCATCTGATTATACTGCTGATTTTGTGTTCTTATGTGTGAGTGCAAAGCAAATTTGGTGCCATACTTCTGTGTAGTAAAACTTAATTTTCATGAATCAGCATTCATAATCAGCATTCGTTTAATTTGAGATGTAGAAAGATGGGGATCACCCACCACATATGGATCGCCGCAAAGCGGGTCCCACATACGTGTATTCACATAGGAGGACTTGACTGGATCGACGATCCAACTTCATGGATGCATTCAGATTTTTGTTTACTTACGTTTTCATATATTATATTGTTTTCATGTATTATTTAATGTAACCAGGTTCGTTACATTAACGACCATTCGTAGTTGTTGATGTAAGACTGTCCTAGGATAGCTTTATTATAAATAAGAGTGAAGGGGGCAGCTGTGAAGCATGACTGATTTTTTAGAAGAACTATTCTTGGAATCTGGCGATCCCCTCACGGTGAACTCTATGAGACCCTAGGTGATGACTCCTAGGTAAGTTTTGTATCCTTTGTTTCCTCCCCTCCACCGCCTGATCCCCTTCCCAAAACCTCCACCGAAATCCACGCCACAGCCTGCTGAAATTTTAAGTTTTCTTCCGGGTAATGTATTCCCTAGCCTCCAGCTAAACTCAAATCCCCTCATAGGAATCCCATTCCATAGTCTCCCCACTGAACCCTTTTCCGTTTTCTCCCCGGAACACCTGCTCCTCCACGCTATAGCCCACACTCCCTCCCTATACCAACACTGCAACCCATAATCCCCCCCCCCCAACAATTCCACGTTGCCTTCAGAATTCTTGTATTAGGAATCAACCTCCCCTCATTTGATTTCTTGATCCCAACACCCGACCATACCCCTCAGCCCCAAACCGTCAGACCTCCTCTAGCCAAGCCCCATTTGATAGCCCATTTTCCCCTGCAGAGCCCCTCCCCCAATAGCCACCAATGGCCTCAAATTCATCGCCGCCGCCGAGACAACATTCTTGCTTCTCCTTCCACTGGATCCACCTCCCTGTCAGCATCTCTTTACTTTGTGAGTGTCTTATTGTTGTAAGAATCTTTGTTTTCAATATTAAGATATGGTATTCTGAACTTATGTTCTTTGTGATCTACAGTATTGTGGAATTTTGTTCTGAATTTTTTTGTGATTTGCAGGAGACTATTCTCGACGCACTTTTGTTTTCCCCTCCTTGTGGAGGAAAAATCTAAACTTGCTTGCTTAAAATATCTGCATGTGATTTAATATTTTATTTCTTTGTTTTGATTTCGCTGTTGGATCTTGCATGAGTGACATATATAGTAGCCATGGACAGAGATCTCTCCGCACTTCACATTAGGATTGCATCTTAGTCACACATCTACTAGTTTGTCCTACATCAATTGTTCGTGCTTAAGCTCTCTATACAACCATTCAACATGGGAAAGTCCCAGATGGTACAGTTCTCTGCTTGGCAGCTTGGTGAAACCAATAATACCACTAAGATGTTCTAACTCCAAGCATCAAACATATAATAATCAATTAGCATAAACGAGGTGAATGGAGAGTTACAACATGTATTTCTGTCTGCGTGTGCGTGCGCGCGCGTGTGTGGCATAGAGTTCCTCTTCGAGGTAGTGTGCTTGCTCCATGGCGCGGGAGAGAGAAATCAGATTGTGGACCTGAAGGCGCTCCTAGAGGTGGGGTTGCAAACCCCCAAGAAAGTACCCCGGGTAATGGTCAGGGGAAAGTCGACGGACGCAGTTGACGCGTGGGAGGCTTTTGTGACAGGTTGCTGTCAATCCGTGTCGATTGACGTGCAGTGTGAACAGACGCCAGGCGAGTGAGGTTGCGCTGGAGCAGAGGCCGGGCAGCTGTAAGACGTGGAAGGAACGATGTCGAATCTGCGGAAACGTGCATCGGTCATGGTGGAAGGATCGACTTGATCGAAACCGCGAGGTATCTTATGGTTTGCGAGGAAACCCTAAGTGACTGGCATGTCCTGCACACAGAACTTCAGCACAAGGAGTGTGCGGCACTTGACTAATTTCTTCCACAAACTTGTGCTAACCAAGTAAACCTTACTCCAACAATGCAGCGGAATGAAGAGACAACCTTTGATTATACTTATGAATAAGGTTACAAGACAATTATGAAGATAGTTGACCAAGACATACAAAGAATACGACGTACAACAACACTCAACAACAACAAGCGCACTCAACTCTCACAAGTGGATACTCACCTCCAAAACAAGCTCTAAACCATGGATGATGGAGATGAGGAGAGTCTTCCCCTTTTATAGGTCTTCTCCCTTTTCTATCCAAAGCCAGGAAGAATCTAGACTTATCCATACAAGGAGGAGACCAGATTCTTCCATACTATTTTACACTCTTATGGATCTCTCCACACTTCTCCAACTCTTGCATCTTCTACACTCTTCAATAATATTTTAGACTACTCTAGAAACTACCACGCAATTTTATACCCTTCTACTCTATTCTAATAGGCTCAACAATAATTTATAATTATTTATGCTTTGCTAGACTCTTGTAGAGACCTCAAAATTAACCATGATGGTTAGAATTAGTCACAAAGAGATGAGTCAATAGGCAGGTCAGACCAATTGATACGAAGTGGTTGCGTCGTATCAAGAATCACAAACACAAACTAGCAATTTGACATTAAGAGGGAAAGAAGATACAAATATCGAGACAAGCAAGACCTAATCTCTTGAGGGCTGGTTCCCTCTAAGAGCCTTCTCTTCAACTAGAGCATAAATCTAAACAAGATCAAATATAATGTAATGAGATTCATTACCACTCCCTTATCAACAACCCCGACCAAAGGAATCGACCTTGCCCTCAAGGACAAGGTCCATATGGGTCATCCACGGGGGTTAGAGGATCCAAGTCACCAAAATCAGGACCGTTATCTTCAACTCCGAGCAGTAAGAACATGTCTTTGAGAGGGCAGTTGTGGGTGGACGAGTATGAATTCTTAAAGCGAAAGCAAAGAGTTTTGCGGCGAAGCTCGAGGTGCTACTGGTAAGATAGACACTGGGGTTGTCGGGGTGCCGGTGGAGGCTAAACTGGCGGTGGCGGCGGGCCGAGCAACTAGGGACCATGCAGAGTCTGGTGATCCAAGCGAGGTAGAGGTGGTAGAGATTTCAATGATGCTAGTGGCTGGTAGGGTGGTCCGGACGTGGAGGACGACTGGGCGGCGTAGGGTTCCTTGTCGAGGAAACGAGCTTGCTCTGTGGCGTTGGAGAGAGTAGTTGGGTTGTGGACCCGAAGGCGTGCCCAATGTTTGGGTTGCAAACCCCAAAAAATCTGTCCTAGGTAATGGTCAAGAGGATAGGCCGAGGACGTGCGTGGCTACCTCAATGAACTCGACTATGTAAGTGGCCACGGTGGCAGACTGACAAATGGAGTTGAGGCGCTCGTAGACAGTACCTGCCTGTCAGGTGTCATAGTGACTGAGAAGTTCCTCTTTCAGTGTCGTCCATGAGAGGTCAGGGACCTGCTGGCGGGTCCAATGCACCCAGTGGAGCGTCGAGCCCTCCATATAGATAGTTGTCAGGGGAACCTTCTTGTTGGTGGAGGTTGACTGGAGGTCGAGAAACTCTTTGACGTTGGCAATCCAATCGAGGGTGTATGTGTCGTCGAACACAGGAATCTCGATCCAGCTAAGATGAGTTGGGTCGATGTCCGCAAATGGGTGGAGAAACCCCATGTAGTCCGGAACTGGCCGAGGTGGTTGCTTCGAGCCTATCCAAATGAGTGGTTTCAGTATAGGCCAAAGCGGGAGGGTCCTCGTTGGCGTGGAGATCCATGTAGCGTGTTCGGGTCATGTAACAAAGGTGCATAAGGGAGGAGAGGAACGAACGGGGCCGATGGGCGATGAGGAGGTGCATGAAATGTGCAGAGGTTGCTAGAACAACGGTCGCTGGGTGGGAAGATGTTGGTTGCGATGACAGACACAACAGAGGAGGTGCACCGGTTGTTGGAAGGAGGGAGGTTGGAGGAAGCGCTAGATGCGGAGGTGACGCGAGGAGTTACGGTCAGGGAAGAGAATTCCCTAGAAGCGATTGTTGCAGGGGATCGAAGCTCGGCGGCGGGCTGGCGGAAGCTGATGGACGTGGTTGATGCACGGGAAGCTTGTGCGACGGGCTACAATCGGTCACTGTCAATCAGCGTTACGCTTGAGCAGACGCCAGAAGAGGGAGGCTACGCTTGAGCGAAGGATGAGTAACTGGAAGACGCGGGAGGAACAACGTCAGATTTGCGGAATAGAGCACCAGGCGAGGTGGAAGGATCAGCTTGGCCGAAACTTTGTTTGATCTTAGGGTTCACGAGGAAACCCTAAGGGAGCCCAGGTCGTACCATTTGATACGAAGTTGTTGCGTCGTATCAAGAATCATAAACACAAACTTGCAATATGGCATTAAGAAGCAAAGAAGATACAAATATTAAGACAAGCTCGGCCTAATATCTTGAGTGCTTGTTCCCACTAAGAGCCTTCTATCTAATGAGATCCTAATCCTAAATAAGATCAAAGAATAATGCAATAAGACTCACTACCACTCCTATATATATGGGAGTGAGACGTACAAGTTACGATATTGTCCTTAGGATACATATGCAGTAGAGGGCGCGTGTCCAAGAGGTCGTGTTCGTATCAGTGTGTGTATATGTATGTATATATATGGTTTAGGTTTATTGATGAAGTTGCACTCAAGGCGTTAACACGAGCGCCCCTTGCTTATGTCGACGATGATTGAATGGCTTCGCTGCTTATATTCCTACATGCTTCAATGATCGAATCATAGTTGATCCTCTTTCATGGCTTCAGTGTCAGCAGTCAAGACCGAGTGCTTCTCCACCCCTTCAAACACACTAATCTAGCTTCGATCCGTGCTAACAGATCACCCCTCATCTCTTTCAAGGCTGAAAACTGAACTTTTGACAATATTTTTGAAAACTTTCAGGCCTGCTTAATTCCCTCTCTAGCTTGCTTGTTTCCTTCATAATTCTACACTGCTCACATACTTGTGGTTTGCTTTAAAAGTTAAAATAATGGTAATAGTCTTGAACTTTATTCCTTGAATTATTTAGTTGAAGCATCCTATCATTTGTTGTTTATAATATCTTAATCTGCAATACTTAAAATAAGAATTGATAATATCTACTCATATGCTTCTTATTATGAAGAAATTAGACTTCAAATGGTCAATAACCTCCCCCCTTTTATCAGTTTGTAGTCAGTTTTGGTATCTTATTCAGGCTAGTAATTTGAAGTCTATTGGCCTATCAGGTGCGTCTAACAATTTTGAGTGATAACACCCATTTGTAAAAGGCCCAAATGGGGGCCCATTTTATATTTTCATCTTTCTTGTATTAAGGTAGACATCTCTGAATGGAGATTCTTTCTCTCCCTTTACTCTATATAAAGAGGGGAGTTCCTATGTAATTCTTTAGTTTTTTTTAATAGTAATTATTTTTATATTTCAAATTCTCACATGGTATCAGAGCGGGACGAATTTTTTCATTGCTCTTTTTCGATTACTCCTCTCATGTAATTTCTCCCGGTCTCTCCCAAACCACTTCGGTTTCGTGTTAACCTCCCGGTCTTACGCAAGAGCTCCCCGCGCAAACGCGTGCTGCTTCCCGAACGTTCACACTTCTCACTTACGACTCCCCTGCTGCACCTGTGAATCACCCGACGTGCGATCTTCTTCAACAACATTTGTAGAGGACTATAGGGAACTCCCTGCGAGAAGTCCAATGAGAACTCGTTCGAGCTCCAGTCAGCGATCTCGCAACTTGCTAGCTTTCTCTCGGTTACCTATTACTCATACGCAGTGTAACTTGGATCGGTCCTTCTTCAACTTCTCCTGCATGACCTTCTCCAGTCGCGAACTCTAGTGAGAACTCAACCCTCGCCCGCATAACTCGCCTGAACTCAACGTCTCCTGCGACTTCTCCTGTGAGAACTTCTTTTGCGTGAACTTCTCCAACCGCAACCTCCTATGATCTCTCAAGTAGGCTGATGAGTAGTACTTCTTCCAAGCGATTTCTCCTCCTACAAATTCCACCAAGTACCAACCAGTTCTTCTTTAGCCTTATTTGTCCTCCATCAACGCGAGTTCTAGCACTCGCCAAACTTCAGTACTAGACGAGTCCTAGCCGTCGTCGGGCGCCCACTCTCACGTCCTTCTGTACTCGCCAATTTCTATCTCCCATCGAGCTTGAGTACTCGCCCAACATAGTGACCCTCCACCCTCCACACTTGCTCGTACTAAACTATGGTGACACCCCCCGCTCCTTCCTGCTCACACTGCAACCGCTGCTACCATCACTCATTTCTAGTGTCTCTAGAAATCTCAAGATGGCTTCCAAGTTGACTGGACCTAACTGCCCTGATCAGAATGTCTCATTCACCTTTCTTCTGCACTACTAACTCCATAAACACCATCTCACTAATAATTCTCCGGTCCCTACATCTCCCAAGTTTGTTGAGTGGGATGCACGTGACTTGCAAATAGTCTTTATGACGCCTGTTTGCCTATCGCCCATCATGATGAGACTATGAAGGCTGCTCGGGATCATCTTGCAGCTCTTTACTCCTAAGGTGCCAAAACATCTCGCATCTACACCGACTAGTTGAATCTCTTTGCTCGACCAAACCTCTCTCCCGATGTTACGTATAGAGATGTCATGGTTCCAGTTTGGTTTCGGTTCTACTAAAACCGTGAACCGAACCGCTAAGGTAACAGTTCTTCAAATTAGAACCAAAACCGTATTTGGTTTGACCAGTTTCGGTTCTGGTTCCGGTTCCAGCATAATTTTTGGAACCGCCGTGTTAACGGTTCCGGTTACGGTTCAAGAAGAACCAAAACCAAACCGGCTACTAAAGGTTCGATCCGGTTCCAATCGGTTCCAACTAGAACCAAAACCAAACTTGACGAAATGAATGGTGGAGGTCAAAAATAAAAAACCAGAATGGAAAATTATACCAATTCATTTTTTTTACAAGGCAGACTTCGAAGTCTGAGGCTCGAGCGCAGGAATTTCGCGTTACACCAAGGGGAATTACTTTTTGTATAATATATAGTAAGTCGGGCTAAAAGTTAAAAATTAAAACCACAAAATTGCACTAGATAACGCCGATTTTAAAAATTCAAAGATCACGATCGTGTAATGCTGATGCAATATTCATGTTGCTGAAGATCACGACTCAACATAGGGTAAGAACTTTGAATTGTTGTTTTTGAAATTTAATTTTACAATTAAAAATTTTGTTTGAAAAATATATTAGTTTATTCAATTTAACTAATTTATCAGCTACAATTATATTTGTCTTTCATTATTACTATTAAATAATAGTTGTATATCTATATTTTTAAAACAAAATATTTCAGAAAAATATGTGAGTAAAATTGAAAATACATTATATGACTGTATAAAAACTGAAAGTACACCGCAAAAACCGACTCCAAATCGCACCAATATCAAACCACATATCACGGTTTTGGTGCGGTGCGATTTTGTTCAGTCCAAAACCGACCCTCTTTGTTGCGATTGCGATTTGGGTTCAAACCGCACCAGTTTCACCCATAATAGTAAGTATAGATATTATAGATATATTATAAAAGAAATAACAATATAATAATAAATGGGTTGCGGTTCTAAAAATCTTGAAACCGCTTGAGACTTGTATATTGCGGTTTTGGTTCCGGTCCGGATAATTAAATGAAAGAAACACATCCTGGCCAATGTTGTTCACGGTTCCAAAATTTAAACCGGAACCCAAATAAATCGCGAACGGTTCGGTCCGGTTCTTTGCGGTTTCGGTTCGGTTCCGGTTCGGTTTACGGTTTTCGGTTTTAAGTGACATCTTTAGTTGCATATCAGGAAGTTCAGTCTCTTAGCACAGAACTTCTCCAACTTCTTTTCTCTACTGGCCTTGCAACTAGTAGAAATATTTTCAAAAACTACTTTTTTGTCCATTTATCTTTCATGTCTTCTCGATTCCTACGAGATGATACATCAATAGATCTTTGGATAAGTTGTCACTCTTACCTTGAATGTTACTGCAACTCGTATCCTTGTTGTGATAAATTTTCTGCGCCGACCTCCAATAAGATCCCCTCCACCCTCCGAGAATTATTGATGTAGGGTAAGGCTCTAAAGACAACTACGGCTAAATGCAAAGGTGATGGCTGACGAAATTAAACTTGGAGCACACCATAGCCGTGGTGGAAGCACTAGAGGACGTGGGAGGAATCACCCTCCTTGCTCACATTGTTGGAATCTAGGTCATTTTTCAAGCATTGCTTTGAGAAGCACCCTTATCTCCGAACTCGGGCTTATGTTAGTGCTACTGAGTGTGAGCCTTCTTCTCATACCACCTCCACTCTGCCATCCGAATCCAGTTGATGGTTCTCTTCAACAAATATTGGGGCTCTGATTAGTGGTTCATGAATAACTAACAACCAAAATCTTGGCTAGCAAAAGATTACTTGTTGGAGCAAAGCTCAACATTTGGAGTTCAAAGAGATGGACAATTTCTATAGACATGACATTCATTAGGATTTTCAATTGGACTCGTCGTGGATGACGATTGGCAGTCGATAATTGGAATCGTTGGATGACGATTGACATTTGCATTTGTTGTTGGAATTGTTATTGGAAGACAATTGTCACCAGAATCATCGTCAAAGGATGATTGACACTTGGCTGGAGGAATCTGATATGCAATGGAAAAGTGGAATACAATGATCGACTTGCATGGGCATCGCATCAGAGGGACTCAGTAGTGTCTGGAACGTGTAGTAGAAGTGTAGTGTAATGATCCAACCCACACTATGTGAGGTATTATTTGCTTTGACTCAACTTAGATGTTGGATTTCACGTATTTACCCTTTTTCCGATGTGGTCCATGAGAATTTCCTAGTATGTCACCCATCATATTAGTATCTGTTGTAATATTAATATGAGTTAACAGATTGTGGTTGTAGGCTATATAAAGCCAATTTCGTTACCCTAATGAATTAAGAGTCCTTTTGTAACTTGGTATCAGAGGGGAAAAAGAAAACCGTTGCACGCTCACTCTTCTGTCGTCCGTCTCCAACGATCCACGAACAACGCTAGCAACGCTCTCCCGCGACCTCCCAACGGCGCGTCTCCCCCGACTTCTCCGTCTCCCGTCCTCAATTTCAGCCCTAGCAGTCGCTAACATCAGTTGCAACGTATCTGGCTGTGGCCAGGCTGGCCGCAACGGGTCTTTTGCACCGCACAAACGACGCCCTAGCGGCCAATCTCCTTCCCCTCCATCTGTCGCACACAGTGCAGCGAGCGTTGGCCACTTACGCCTGAGCACTTCCCGCATACCCCGATTTCAGGATGCGGTGATTAGATCTAGGGCAGGAGGAGGAGGCATTGCTTGATACGGTACAGGATGTGGTAATCAGTGAGGAAGCTGATCGTGGCGCTAAAGGATGATACGATGGAGGATGTCTTAAAGATGTTGGGCCCGGATGAGTTGGCCACATTGTTGAGGGTGTTGGGTTCATCGCACCGACCGACGAAGCAGGAACTTACACTGATTGATCTGAAGCTTGATGGACCGACCACCTACCCGAGTTGGTCATGTCGTGTGAAGAAAACCCTTGCAGCGAAACAGGTTGGGGGCTTCCTAACATGGGTGTTGAAGAAACCAGAGAACCTGACTGGATGAGATGAGTGGGAGTCGGCCCATATGACAGTGTTTATGTGTCTTCTCAACTCGGTTGTCCCATTGATTTCCGCCATGGTTGATGGCGTAGAGACGGTCATGAAGGTTTGGGACAAGCTGAAGAATACATATGATGGCGTGGGGGAACACTCCGCGGTTCTTCCGGGTGAAGGGAGAAATTGATGACACCGTTCAGGGAGAGAAGACGATGCAGGAGTACGCCTTCGAGTTGGAACGTCTATGGGTGAATTACGATCATGCCTTCGGCGGGATGTGTTGTAGTGACCCGCAATGTCAGGCTTCCAAGATCATCGTGGAGTTGAGGACGATGAAGTTCCCAAAGGGATTAGATGACAAGTTTGATCAGCGGAGAGCCCTACTTCTATCTGGTACGAGATTCCTACGCTTACCGAGGCCATTTCTGTCATGATCCAAGAGGAGACACGTCTCAAACTTCAGGTAGGGACAGGAGGTTCCACTACTATGAAGTCATCACTAACAGTTGCTGGTCTCGGTCTTACAGGACAGAGGGAAGAAACCCGACAGTGCTACAATTGTGGGGAGGTGGGCCATCTGAGGCATGCCTGCCCCAAGCCGCCCAAGGAGAGAGATTCGGGTGGTGGACGTGGACGGCCAGGCTCGTGGTGGCCGAGAAGGCTATCATGCCAATTTGGGCATGACTGACAGTGCGGAGGAAGTCAACATTATCTATACAGAGGAGGAATAGACCCTTGTGAGCATGATGGAGGGCATCAAGAGGAAATAAATGGGCGAGGGGAGCAGGGATGGAGCTGGGGGGATCACTATGTATGCCCGCCCAACTGATGGATCTCTTGCTCTTGCATCCATATCTTCCTCCAGGGCATCATATTGGATCATTGACTCAGGAGCTTCACGTCACATGACAGGAAATACAGGCGAGTTCTCCTCCTACACTCGCCTAGCTACTGCATATAGCATCCAGACGCCGGATGGTACGTTCCAACAAGTGGTCGGTAAGGGTACTGTTAATTGTTCAGGTTCAGTAAACCTATCCAATGTTTTACATGTTCCTTCTTTTCCAGTTTGTCTCTTATCCATTAGTTCCATAATTATTCAACTGAGATATGTTGTTTCTTTTGATTTCCCAATGTGACTTTTCAGGAGAAAGGGACGAGACAGATACTTGGGACTAGGACTTGACATGACAAGTTGTGGTATCTGGATTGGGGAGAATTGGACGTAGCTCTTGTATCTGTGGTAGAGAAGATAGAAGTTGGAGGACAAAAGATGAGTGCAGAGGATATGCTGGTACTTCATCACAGGCGGTTGGGGCACCCTTCGTTTGACACTATATCTAGGTTATTTCCTAATATTTATGAAAAAGCAAATAAAACTAAATTAGTGTGTGATGCTTATGATTTAGGCAAGCTTACTAGAGTTCGTATGTTAGTACGGGTTGGAGAAACTCTTATGTTTTTGATGTAGTTCATTCCGATGTCTGGGGGCCTTGCGCTGTAAGTTTTTTGAATGGTTATAAGTACTTTGTCATCTTTATTGATTGTGCATTCCGTGTTACTTGGTTATATTTGATGAAAAATAAAAGTGAGACACTTACATGCTTCCAAGATTTCCATAAGCATGTTCAGACACGATACATTGCGGTGATTAAGGCACTAAGGTCGGATAATGGGACAAAATACACTAATAGGGCAATGGAGGAGTACTTATCAGTCCATGAGATATTACACCAGACCACATGTGCATACACTCCGACACATAATAGAGTGGCAGAAAGGAAGAACAAACCTTCTGGAGGTGGAAAAGAGTATGATGCTCAACAAGAAGGTTCCTCAGAGTCTGTGGGGATATGCGTTGTTGACAGCGACACAGCTGATCAATAGGATTCCATCACAGGTTCAGGGGTGGAAGTCTCCGTTTTAGTTGTTGCAGAGACATAATGGGGGATCCTTCCTTTGAAGGTATTTGGGTGTGTGCTTCGTGAAGGACAATAGGTCGAGTATTGGTAAGCTTGATGCGACGTCAGTCAAGTGTATCTTTGTGGGATACTCTCGTACTCAGAAGGGGTACGCGTGCTGGAGTCCAATGGAAAAAAGAAGCTTTGTGAGCATGGATGTTCAGTTTTGAGAACTGAAGCAGTACTACCGACAGGAGGGAGCCCTACCCATACCAGATTCATCCGATACTGAAGATATGAGGCGAGAGAGGGAGAGGTTGGTGACAGATCTGGGTGTATGGCAGGGAGAATCAGTGGAGGAGCATGAGAGTGATGAGGAGCAGTTGGAGGAGATTGAGGAGGAGAGGCGAGATAGTAGACCTACAGCTCAGGGGTAGCTACTTACATACAGTAGGAGGGTGAAGCTGCCAGCAGTACCGGCTCCAGTGTCTGTGCCCAATCTAGATCCTAGTCCCTTGGCTACGTCTGTCCCTACTCCTGGAGCACCTACATCACCGCAAGCCTCAAGTGATATCCTTCCCCCTACTTCTTCTCCAATCGTCACGTTACAGAAGACTACTCGCATTAATGCGGGAAGTCCTCCTGATAGATACAGTTGGGACCTTGCTTCCTTTGTCTCTTATAATCATATCTCCTCTTCTCACGGAGCATTCATTGCTTCGTTGGATAGTATTATTGTACATAACAGTTGACGGGTTGTCAAAGACGATCCGAAGTGGAAGACGACGATAAAGGAGATGAGGGCTCTTGAGAAGAACAAGAAATGGGAGCTGGCACAACTGCCAAAGGATAAGAAGGCCGTCAGGTGCAAATGGTTGTTCACTGTGAAGCAGAACCCAAAGGAACAGGTCGAGCGCTACAAGGCTCGATTGGTTGCCAAGGGGTACAACCAGACCTATGACATCAATTATGACGAGACATTTGCATATGTTGCGAAGATGAGCACCGTCAGGACTCCGATCAGCTTAACGGTGAATGGATGTTGCACTAACTAGATGTGAAGAATGCATTTCTTCATGGAGATCTAGCAAAGGAGGTGTACATGGAGATACCACCAGGGTTTGGCACGACCAAGACAGAAGGCAGAGTCTGCAGGTTAAAGAAGTCCCTCTATGGGCTGAATCAGTCACCTCGCGCGTAGTTCGACAGGTTCAGGAAAGCGATGATTGAAATGGGATATCAACAGATAAATGCTGATCACACAATGTTTTTCAGGCAGAATGAAGGTCACATCACCATGCTTGCGGTGTATGTGGACGACATGATCATCACAGGGGATGTTGAGTAGGAGATTGGCCGCCTCAAGGGGGCTCTGGGCAAGGAGTTTGAGGTGAAGGATCTGAGTCTTCTTAGGTATTTCCTTGGGATTGAGATTGCTTACGAGACAAAGGGGATAGTCCTTTCCCAAAGGAAATACGCTTTGGATCTCGTTACAGAAACGGGAATGTTGGTGTGCAAACCTCCTGCGACACCAATCGATCAGAAGTATTAACTGGGTGCTGAGGCCGGGGAACCAGCGGGTCGTGATGTATCAAAGGCTAGTTGGGAGGTTGATTTACTTGAACCACACTCGCACGGACATCTCCTTTGCTGTGAGCGTGGTGAGCCGCTACATGCATGACCCAAGGAAGGGCCATATGGATGCAATGTACCAGATTCTGCGGTACTTGAGGAATGCTCCTGGCAAGGGGTTGACGTTCAGAAGGAACAGGAACATGAAGATTGAGGGCTACTGCGACTCTGACTGGGCAAGCTGTGCGGATGACATGAGGTCCACTTCAGGCTATTGCATATTCGTGGGAGGCAACCTGGTCTCCTGGAGGAGCAAGAAACAGTTAGTAGTGACTAGATCGACAACAGAGGCAGAGTGTAGAGTCATGGCATTAGAGGTTGCAGAGCTTCTGTAGTTGAAAGGGATGCTTGTGGAGCTGAAGTTGGATCAAGGAGATAAGATGAAGTTGTGGTGTGACAGTCAATCAACCATCTGTATTGCAAATAATCAAGCCCAACACGATCGAATCAAGCATATATGGATTGATAGGTTTTTCATAAAGGAAAAGCTTGATAGTGGGCTACTAATTGAGTCACGTCTCGACCAAGGGTCAGGTAGCAGATTGCTTGACCAAAGGACTCAATTCAGAGGATATGATCAGGGGTTGTGCAAGATGGGTTTAGTGAATATCTTTCACCAATCTTGAGGAAGTGTGTTGTAATATTAAATAGAGTTAAGAGATTGTGGTTGTAGGCTATATAAAGCCAATTTCGTTACCCTAATGAATTAAGAGTCGTTTCGTAACTGCATCCCTACCCGCGCACACTTAATTATTTTTATAGTAAACTCCACATATACTCTCAAAAGGAGTCTCACTTAGTTGGGTCTATACTAATACTTATATCGCTTAATAATCTTTCCTTCAATTTTAATGTGTGATTAAGTTCATTGCAGCATTAGTAATTTCGTAGAAGTATATCATCATAAATGTATGCCATGAACCACTCGTGTGAGTCTCATTGCCCTTCCAATTCTCTCTGTTATCATTGGGCCGCCCTCATCAGATTCAGGATATCATTGGCCCATCAACTTGCGTTTTGTTTGTTCTCAAACTAAACATTGTAGCGCAAGAGATCCTACTCAAATTTGATTTCTAAGATTCATTTTATAATATGTGAAGTATTGTTAATTTTGGCTTTAGCTCAGCCCATGCGAATCTGAATCTCACAAATTTACAATCTTTTTAGATGGTCCACGAGAACTTTCCGGTACATACTTTTTCCTAGAAGCTTTCCACCCTAAAAGTATGCTAGGACTCGCTCCTTGTATGGGCCTTATTGTCCGATAACACTTACTGTCCTTATCGGATCACCCTCATTTTGTGATGTCACTGTTCGAATGAAGGAAATTAACAACTCAAGCAACTTAGTAGGAGAAATGCTGGAGGTAGGAACTTGATGCCATCCACAAGGAGGCTTGTGGGAGGAGCACCACAAAAAATTATCTTTAATACCAAGTTGGAAGAGTACCTAGGAGAATGAGTATTTCATCAACTTCCTTATGCTTTAGATTTTATCCTAAACATCCAAACTTTTATATTGGTGAGATAACCATGTCTGTTAAACCATAAGTGGACCCAAACCGGGCCTGAATTGGATTTACATGACAATTTTTATTTGTGTAACCTTCTTCACATTCGTTCAACATTAATACTATTCTTTGCATTTATATTTCATGTATTGACATAAGAACACTATTTGTATACCTGATTTTGTAGCTGTTGAGATTGTAAAATCTTTCTTAATAATTACAAGGGCCTCACTCATATATATGAGGGGAGGAGAGAAATACAACTACTAATACATTCTAACACCACCCCCATCCCCCCCCCCCCCCCCCCCCCCCCCCCTCAAGTTGGGCGTGTTATGTTGAGCATGCCCAACTTGGTAATGATCCTTCCAAAAGTACTTGCATGATGCTCTTTATATGTCTCATTGAAATTTTGTCGTTGTAAGCAAGCTGAGCATTGGTAATATGGTCTTTACTAATTTGTCTTATTGCAGGAGGTTGAAAACAAGAAGCTAATCCATGATCGAGTTCAGTTTATTGAGCAGAATCATATGTTACTTGATGAGAATCTGAAATTTTCTGAGGAAGCTTCTTATGCAAAAGAATTGGCATCTGCTGCTGCTGCTGAACTTAAAAATTTGACCGAGGAGGTAACCAAGCTTTCATTACAAAATGCTAGGCTGGCAAAAGAATTATCAGCTGCTCAAGACTCTTCATTTTCTAGATCTACTGGCATTGTCCGTAAGCATTCTGAAAACAGAAATGAGGTGATTAAACTAGGGAGAAAGGGTCGATCGTCTTGCAGGGTTGGTGATATTTCTAATGCAATATATGATGATACTGGGAGCTGGAATTTTGATTTGGATGACATGAAGATGGAGCTGCATGCAATGAAACTTAGAGAAGCTTCTTTAGAAGCTGCCTTAGCTGAAAAGGAACTTCTTGAAGAAGAATATAACAGGAAATTTGATGAATCAAAAAAGAGAGAAGCAGCTTTAGAAAATGATTTAGCTGGCATGTGGGTTCTTGTTGCTAAACTGAAGAAAGGAGTTTTGAGTGAATCAGAACTAAATATTGATGCACGGTCTAGCAATGGAATAGTCCTAGTTGATGATCAAAAAGAGAACAAAAATGAGTGTGAGGACCATCTGTCCAAGGACATCCAGTCATCAGATAGGCCAATTAAACCTAAGAACGACCAGTTGAATCAAAATCCCGAGTTGGAACCTATGCTTTCACGGCTGAAGGTAATCACATTGTTCTCTTTCTAACATTTTGAGTGCTAGAGGTGATGGCATAGTTATATATTTCATATGAATTAATATTTGTTTTATTATCCATATCTGCCATTTCTTATTTATTTATTTCCATTAGTTGATTGGTCTTAACTGTATGATTTCTTCTTTCCCGATTACTGATAACAATGTTGTTAAAGCCCAAGAATAAAAGCCCACATAGGGGCCCATTTTTTTCCTCGTATTTAGTCACACATCTCCAAATATGCATTTTTCTTCCACCACTACTCTATATACGGTGGGGAACTCTCATGTAATAATTTAGATTTTTTGAAATAATAATCCTTTATATTTCAAACTTTCACATGGTATCAGAGCATGACGTAATTCCTCATTGCTCTCCTCTTACGTGAATTCTCCTGGCCTTCGCACGAAACCTTTTCGGTCTCGCGTGAACTCGCCCGACTTTCAAACAATCTTCCATAATCGATATTTTTTTTGATCTAATCGTATTTACCAACCTTCGGGTGAGCTTGCCACCCTGCTCTTCGAAGCTGATCGTGATGGACAACTCCAACTGAGCACACCCCCACCCCCTCGCGCTGGCTTTTATAGAGTACTCAAAGGAATAGGACTCTCCACTCATCCCCTCTCTTTTTGCGATTGCCTCCTCCCAGTAGTCGTGTGATTCCCATACTGCGAATTCCACCTTCTGCAAGCCACAAGATTTTTGCGAACGTCTGCCCGTCTCAACTTGCGAACTCCATTGTCGCAGAGCTCGCCGCTCCAGCTTGTCAAGTTCTTCCTGCACATCCTGTGAGTGTCGATACAGATACGAACTCGCCTCCTGCGATACATAACTCGTTGATCCAGGACTCACCTTTGTGATCTCTTCCTGCAAGTTTTGCGTGCTCGCCTTCACTCCGTGCGAGTTCTATGTGCTCGCTGCCAGCTTCTGTAAACTCACTGCCACTTCCTGCAAGATTTTTCTTGGGTGCTTTTGCAAGCTCTCCCCGTGGACTTGCTGGCTCTTTCGCCGAGCTCGCCGAAGTGCTTGTTTTGCTCTATGACCACTCCATCTACTCACACCAACCTTGCTCCTCCCACACTCATTTTCAGTGCCTCTGACAATCTCGTCATGACGTCAAAATTAGCTGGACCCAATTATCCAGATTGGAGTGACTACTTGACCTTCCTTTTGCTCTCTCAACACAAACTCCATCTCACGAACACTCCTGACCCCGCGTCTCCTGCATATGATGATTGGGATGCCAGTGATGCTCTTGTTCGCACTGGCTTGTAAACATCCTTTCTGATGCATGTTTGTCCATCATCCGTCATGATGACACTATAAAGGCAGCCTGGGATCATCTTGCTTCCATTTACTCCAAAGTTGTCAAAACCTCTCGCATATACACCCTTATTTAGATCTCTTCGCTCGGCCAACATATCAGGAAGTTTATTCTCTCGACGCATAACTTGTCCATTATCTCTATTTCTCTGCTGACCTTGCCACTCAACAGAAATATTTTCCGGAACTCCTAGTGGTCTACTATCTTCTCCATCTTTCAGATTCTTATGAGATGATCCGCCAATAGATCTTGGGAGAACCAGACACTCCCACCTTGGATGCAACTGTCGTTCGCATCTATGATGTTACTAACCATCTGCAGCGGCCTCCGACCGTGTCCCCTTCACCCTCCGACAAATTTGCTCATGCGGACGATTGTGGATCTCAATGCGGCCGTGGAGGTCGTCGGGGCTCATGGGGGACCTCGCCATATTTGATCCCATTGTGGATGACTTGGCCACTTATCGAGAAAGTCTTTTCGAAGCATCCTCACCTCCGTCCTCAGGCACATGTTAGCACTATTGCGCTTGAGCCTTCTACCTCACCATCCACCCCGCCACTAGAATCCGGTCGTTGGTTCTCTTCGACAGATATTGATGATCTCATCAATGTATTAAACAATTTGCCTCAATTGCCACTTTGTCAGGTAGCGCGCATTTGCTACTTAGGGTATCTATCTGGCCAATTCATGATCGTAATGCACCATAAATTACTACCATACACATGGATGATTCTAATTACCTACCATGAGCTCGCTCTATTACTCTTGCACTGAAGAGTAGACGTCTATTTGGTTATGTTCGAGGTACTACTTTGGAGCCTACACAAACTTTCCAAGATTGGTTGCAATGGGACTCTGCGAAATCTTTGGGCATGTCATGGCTTACGAACTCCGTGGTAGAATCTATTGTTCGAAATTATTTTTTCTTGGACATTGCTGCAGATATTTGGAAGAGAGCTGAGGGAATGCAACCCAAATTTACCGACTGCGACGAAAGTTCTTTCTCCTGAGACAGGGTGATTGTCCTCCTTCGGTCTACTTCTTGGAGTTCACTCAGTTGTATCAGGAATATGATCATTTTGACTCGCTTACTCTTGTGTCTCCGAAGGATAAGGCTCTTATTCGTGCCCGGGAAGAACGCAACATGGTCTTTGAATTTCTCCATGGACTGCACAAGGACTTTGATCGGATTAATGTTCAGATCCTTGGGTGCTCACCTACTCCATCTCTCCCAGAAGTGTACATCCTCGTCCAACAAAAATTTGATCGACGATAGACTTGGCTACCTGACTCCGTTTCCGAGGGACTGCCCTGGTTGCTCAGTCTGGTTCTAGTAGTCGGTCTCCTCGTGACTCCAGATTAATGCCCACCGACAAAGATCCTCTGATTTGTGACTATTGGGGGAAGTCTCGTCACTCACGTGACACATGTTTTCGGCTTCACGACTTTCCTCTATGCGGCGGTTCTGCTCCGAGAGGTGATCACAGTTATGGTCGCTCTCAGGGCCGCTCATCCCAGTCTCCGTCTGCCTATCTTTCTGATGCCTCTGAGGAGTTCTTGCTCAGTGCTGGCCCCGACGTTGCGAGCCTTCCTGTGGCTTTATCTGCTGATGAAATTCAGGCGTTCCGTCGTTTGATGCAGGGACAGTCTACTGATCTGTATACCTCATCCTCCGCATACACCTATCAGGGATTACCAGGTGCTCATACTGCGTCCACTCGTCATTCTACTCACTTAATCATTGATTTTGTAGCGACATATCATAGGACTGGTTCCTCTACATGTTTTGTGTCACGACCCGTCTCGACAAGGGTCAGAGCGCGCTTCGGGCGGGTCGTGATGCCACAGACATGGGCGGAAAAGAACCCGTGCCTTCTAAGGCGGAAACAGAAATTCCACACTAGTTTTGAATTTGTTACTTGAAAAGAATTTAGTACATTTTATAAGTATGCGGAAGCCACAATGAAAGGTTAATACTCATGCATTTTTAATAAAATCTAATGTCACACTATGCTGAAACGATGAGCATGCAATGAGTCGCAATAGTAAATTGTCATAATTAAAATGATCTGATACATCAAAATATCCTAGGAGTTGTCCACAGTATACGAGAAAATGACTGACAATAACTAATACATGAAAAGTAAATTCAACAGTAACTGAAACAAAATACATAGAACTTGCTGATACAGTAATCAAAATAAAACCTCCAAGCAAAACTGCAGCTGAACGAAGAAAACTCATGGAGCAGACGGCGTGGTCACGAACCCTAAGGCAAATCCAAACAGAAGGAAAATGCCTCAGAACAAGAAAATAATAGTAAACAACAGGCTAAAGATTTAAGTACGTGCAGAAGTAATTCTAAAGTACCAAATAACATCCTGAAGAAAGCTAGCGAAACAAGCAAGTAGCTGAAACAAGCAGAACTATCTGAAATTATTAGCCTACTCCGGAGTATAGCCTAAACATTTAGTTTGCAACGACATAAGCTGTAATCGATGAAATGCGTATGTGTTTATGGTGGGTGCGCATGGTTCACACTTTAGTCCAAGTGTAAGTCTTACTAGAATAAGAGTATTTCATGCTTACCGTGACCATGCAAACAAGACGATGCACCACCTAAACCCTAGTTTCCAAGATTTGCTTATGACACTCAAGAGCTAAGTGATTCATGATTTTTCCGTGGAGACTGATATCATAACACGACATGCTTACGAGCGATGATCCTCGCATTGTTAGTTACAGTTAATAACTTAAAATACATGTAAAGAGAACTAAATTTCTTAGTTTGCAAGCGAGAGAAAATTCTCCACTTGCCTTAAGGTAAAGCCGAAACAAACAAAAAGAAGGCGACGGCTAAGCCGCGCAAGCAACACTCAAGGTCTGTATTTAACCTGTTCAGGGACCATGAATTTGACGTAACGGGAAAAATACATTAACATAAACAATCCACTTAACAAGCCTAAACATGAAGGGTTAGCAAAATTACCTCCCTCAAGAGTGAGGGGAGAAGAGGCTACCGCGAGCAAATCGGAGACTTGGTAGCGCTTAGGCGACAAAAACCCTAAATCGGAGAGGGTTTGGAGAGGTTCCACCACTAGATCCGACGAGCGGTACTGGAAACACAAACGAATATGGGATTAGGCGATTATACGACGAACACGAGATGGATCCACGCAATCACATAAATTTGGGGCGCAAAAATTAACATAATAATCTAGGGCAAATCTGAAACAACGAGATTGGAGGAGTTTCTCACCCAAGGAGACCAGATCTGGGCTCAAAAATCCATGAGGAGGGGTTTCGAGCGAAACCCTAGGAGTCCCCTTGAAATCCGCCGACCGAAACGGAGAGGGAGAGGGAGAGGGCTGTCGACCTCTTGGAAGAAGAGGAGAAGCTCCTTGCTGATGCCGACGTCCAGAAGAGGGGACTTCTTGCTGTTGCCGGCGTCCAGAAGAGGGGACGAAGAGCTAGGGCAGCCTGCTGCCGAACCTTGGAGGAGAAGGGCTGCTTCCGTCGGCCAGGAGAAGGGAGGGAGGATGCGCAGATGCCGGCTGGAGGCGGCGGCGGTGCACGCAGGAGACGAGAGCGGGAGAGCCGTCCGGGAGCGAAAACGGGAGGGCGGCTTGCGTGCGCACGAGAGCGAGATCGGGGGAAGTGTGGTTTGCGGGTTTTGAGTTGCGGGAGAACTGGACCGTGGTTTAAACCGAGGGAGGGGGAGATAGGCTGCGACTAGCATAAATTAAGGGGGGGGGGGAATTATTTTACTTATTACTATTATTATTATTAGAAATCTTATTTTTTGTAAGGGTTGTTACATTCTCCCCTACTTAAGAAGTTTCGTCCCGAAACTTTCTGAGGATTCCCTGAATGGGGCCTCTTATGGCGAAGATTCAGATGTCATTCAAACCAACGAGGCTTGCAATTAAAGCCAAGAGAATTAACTAAAAAGGTACTTAAAAAGAGAGAGGAACAAGAGCAGAGGTATACCATAATCAAGAGAAAAGGTGCGGATACTTGCTACGCATGTCAACTTTGAGCTCCCAAGTGAACTCCTCAGACTTGCCATGCATCTAAAGTGCCTTCACCATCGGAATAGTTCTCTTTCGAAGCTTGCGCTCTTGATATTCCACTATCTTGGCGGGCTCAATCGGGTAAGACAAGTTAGCTTCAGGAACCACCGGGATTTCCTCGAGAACACGATTAGGATCATGGATTTATTTCCGGAGCTGACTGACATGGAAAACATCTTGAACACCGGACAACGAATCTGGTAACTCTAAACGATAAGCAGATCCTCCAACGCGCTCTTAGATGGCGTACGGCCCCACAAACCTCGGGCTGAGCTTATGATGGCGACCAAACCGTTTCACCCCAGGAGTAGGAGAAACCTTCAAGAACACCTGATCACCTACTGCAAACTCTAACGGACGGCGGCGCTGATTAGCATACTTCCTCTGTCTTTCAATGGCACGACTGAGCTGAAGACGAGTCTTCTTGGTGGCTTCCTCCATTTCCTGAAGTAACTTAGGGCCCAACACCACCTTCTCACCAACTTTGACCAATAGAGAGGAGTCCTACAACGACGCCCATACAATGCTTCGAAGGGGGCCATCTTGAGGCTCTCCTGATAGCTATTGTTGTAGGCGAACTCAACCAACGGTAGGTGCTCATCCCAAGCTCCCTTGAAGTCCAGAATATAACACCGAAGCATGTCTTCAAGAATCTGATTAACCCTTTCGGTCTGCCCATCGATAGTTGGATGATAAGCGGTGCTCAGGTTGAGCTCGGTACCCAAAGCTTGCTGAAAACCCTTCCAAAAGTGCAAAACAAACCTCGAGTCACGATCAGAGACAATCCGCAGAGGAATCCCATGAAGTCTAACTATCTCAGAGACATAGATCCGGGCCATCTTCTCGGTGGAGTGAACTTCCTTGTACGGGATGAAGTGAGCCACTTTCGTCATGCGGTCCACTATGACCCAAATCGCATCATGCCCTCTTGGAGTACGGGGCAAACCCGTGATGAAGTCCATAGAGACATCTTCCCACTTCCATTCGGGGATAGGCAAAAGCTGCAAAAGACCTCCAGGACGCTGACGCTGAGCTTTCACCTTCTGGCACGTCAGACATCGAGAGATGAAGCGAGCTATATAATTCTTCATACCAGGCCACCAAACGATCTTCTTTAAGTCATTATACATCTTATTATTGCCTGGATGACCAGACGTGCGGGACTCGTGAGCTTCTCGGTAAATATTATCGAGCAATTTGGGAACATCAGGAATGCAGAGGCGGCCTCGGAAACGCAGGACATCGTCAGAGATAGAGAAATCCGGAAGAGTCCCAAGTTCAACCTGTCGGCGGATGCGCTGGAGTGCGTGATCAGATGAGATCAAATCCTTCACCTGCTCTACCCACAACGGAACAGAAACCTCTCTATGACCCTCGGATGCGATGGATATATCCATCCGATCGAGCTCATCAATCAAGGCTGCTAGAATAGCTGACATGGGTGCACAAGCGGCTACGGAGGCATGCCTGCTCAACGCATCTGCCAATGAATTGACTTTACCAGGAACATACGTGAGGTGCAAGTCATAATCTGCCACGAACTCGAGCCAACGCCTCTGACGAAGATTGAGGTCCTTCTGAACAAAGATGTACTTTAAACTCTGGTGGTCGGTGAAAAAGTGACACTTCGCGCCATAGAGATAATGACGCCAAAGCTTCAAAGCAAACACCACCGCAGCGAACTCCAGATCATGAGTGGGGTAATTGCGCTCGTGAACCTTCAACTGCCTCGACCCATAAGAAATAACACGATCATCCTGCATCAGGACACAACCCAAACCAACTCTGGAAGCGTCAGTGTGAACTGAAAAGTCAACCCTTCTGACGGAAGAGCTAAAACAGGCGCTGAACACAGACGTTGCTTCAACTCAGAAAAGGACTGCTCGCACTGATCTGACCACTCGAACCTAGCATGCTTTTGAGTTAGTCGAGTCAGGGGAGCAACAAGAGAGGAAAAACCCTTGATGAATCGTCGGTAATAGCCAGCCAAACCAAGGAAACTGCGGATCTCGGTAGGGGTAGAAGGTCGCTTCCAGTCCATAACTGCGAAAATCTTGGCAGGATCAACAGAAAGTCCATCTTCTGAAATGACGTGGCCTAAGAAGGCAACACGATCCAACCAGAACTCACATTTTGCCAACTTTGCATAAAGTTGATGCTGACGAAGGGTGGAGAGAGTGAGTCTAAGATGTACTGCATGCTCCTCGCGGGTTTTGGAGTAGACCAAGATATCATCAATGAAGACGATGATGAACTTGTCCAGGTACTCACGGAAGACACGGTTCATCATGTCCATGAATGCAGAACGGGCGTTAGTCAACCCGAAAGACATCACCAAAAATTCGAAATGACCATACCGAGTCCGGAAGGCCGTCCTGGGGATGTCGGAGTCCTTGATCTTCAGCTGATGGTAACCCGACCTGAGATCTATATTGGAAAAGACTGTACTGCCTTTAAGCTGATCGAATAGATCATCCACACGCGGAAGGGGGTACTTATTCTTGATGGTCACCTTATTAAGATCTCGATAGTCGATGCACAATCTCATGGATCCATCCTTCTTTTTCACGAAGAGTATAGGGGCTCCCCAAGGTGACGAGCTAGGGCGAATGTACCCACGCTCAAGCAGTTCGTCTAACTGCGATCTGAGCTCTTCTAGCTCACGGGGTGCCATACGGTAAGGAGCTTTAGATATGGGGCGCGTTCCAGGCTCTACATCAATACAGAACTCTACATCTCGATCAGGAGGCATCCCGGGCAATTCAGCGGGAAACACGTCAGGAAACTCCGAAGCAACAGGAATAGACTCGAGTTTAGTAGAGATAACATCCGAGTGCGAAGCATAAACGAAGCAGACAAAACATCCTTGGCTAAGAAGTCGAGTGGCACGTACAACAAAGATTACCTTCAGGTGGCTGCGGGTCTGAACATGAACGTTGTAGTCCTTGCCATCAATGCTGAGATTGACCCTTTTCACCACACAGTCCAGCTTTGCTCGATACGCGACCAACCAATTCATTCCCAGGATTACGTCGAACTCTGTCATATCCATAACTATGAGGTCGGCAACGACTTGCAATTCTCCATGCAGGATCGGGCAATTGAGAACGCCTCTGGTTGAGAGATGCAGATGACCGGGTACAGAAATCTCAAAAGGAACCTCAAGTGGCGAAGTATGCCAACTATAAAGGTCCACGATGCGGCGGGCGATAAAAGAGTGTGATGCACCAGAGTCAAATAAGAGTTGCATCCACTTATTCTTGACCCTAAAACTTTATAAAAGGAAAACATAACGCATAACAAGTTTATTCGACTAAGGCAACCAGATTTAAGAATGCAGAAAAATTTAAAATTCTACACGAAACGTACCAGAGATGACGTCGGTAGATGCGAGCGCCTCGCCCTGAGTGACGACGTTCAGCACAGCCCTGCCCTGAGCTCCGGGGACAATTTGCAGAGGCTGAGCGGGGATCGAGCTCTCCTTTATGGGACAGTCGAGCATGAGGTGCCCAACCTGCCCACATTTGAAACAGGCCTTTTACTTACGGAGATAGTCCTTTGCCAAGTGGCCCGGCCTCTTGCAGAAAGCACAGACGGAGGCAGCAGAGGCAAGCGTCATCTGAGGTTGCTGCGCAGGAGTAACCATCTTCTGTTTCTTCAGGAGGGAGCGGCAGACTTGGGCGACATGGCCCACCTTGTGGCAGAAGGCACACACCTCTTTGAACCTGGGGCCTTGCTGCCGAGCTGGGGCATCCTTGCGCTTGAGGTCGGATGCGGCGGCATTGCTTGTTCCATGCTGGGCTTTCTTGACAGAACGATCCAGCTCAATAGCTTCCACCTGCAAGGCGGCTCCCACGGTCTCCGCGTAGGTGGTGGCGCCATGAGCTACCGCAAGCTGGCGGAAGTCATGACGGAGCCCCTTCACGAAACGGCTGATCTTTTTATCTTCATCCGGCACGAACTCCGCAGCAAGGAGGGAAAGGCGGGAGAACTCTCTCGCGTACTCGGTCACTGTCCTACCAGGTTGCTGAAGGGACAGGAACTTCTCAGCTAACTTGTCCCGCTCCACGGAAGAGAGGAAGTTCTCCATAAGAGCATCCTTGAACTGTCCCCAAGATAAGGTGGTAGAATCGTGGAGGCTGCGGCGCTGGAGCCACCAAGTATAAGCATCCTCAGACAATTGATAGGCCACAAGGAGGACCTTCTGGGTCTCGGGAACTCCAACATACTCAAAATGTTTCTCCATCTGGGAGATCCATTCAGTGATCACGAAGTAGTCTCGATTGTCATCGAAAGACGGCGGATTCAGCCTCTTGAATGCCAGAGTATCTGCCATTGCCACGGGCGTGGCAGTCAGGCTTGTCACAAGCGGGGGCACCAAGGTGACGGCAGGCGAGCCGGTCACAGAATCAGTTGCATGAGGGGTGACTCCAAGGGGGGCTGTAGTGTTAGCAACTCGAGCTGTCCCTGCACTGCCGGAACCAAGGGCTGGGTCAGGAGTTTGGCAATCCCCTTCCAGACGGGTGACACGCTCCAGAAGCTGTCTCAGAAGCTGGGCAGTTTCATCCCTAGGGGCTTCCGTCGCAGATGCGGTAGCTTTCTTGCGCTGCGATCGCTTCGAAGCCACATCTAGAAAGAAACACAAAAGAGTCAAGTAAGAGAAACAGTCAGGCTAAGCTTAGAGGATTGAGACTACATGTTCTAGCATTCTAATACTGTTGAATACGTAAATCATGTAATAGTTACAACATTTTCAGTGGACAACTCTAGGTGGTAGTCATGCAAGTGCAAATGCGACGATAAGATCGCGTGCGATAGAAAAATGATTTGAAAAAAAAATCCATGTGTGTACAATCGTCACCTGTTGCTCTCAGCTTAACACTCGTGCAATGAGTTATGTTATGCATGCAATGTATTTATGCCTACATTGCATCCTTAAGAGTGTTCATGAATGGATACGCATGCCATGTTAAGCACCCATATCACTTAACATGTCACGCGCTTGATGATTCTAATGTCAGCGCACTTGAAAATATTAAACCGCCCATGCAATTTAATATTCGCAAGCGGTGTATATCTTAGTGGAAATTCATATGCATACAAATGTTAAGTTTGCCCACACTCCCTCAACATTTGTACGCATACTACTCATGCTTATGAGTGAGTGTGTGCATGTTTCAGCCTCGAACAACAGACAATGACAAAGTGAGTGAGGAAATGATGCATGCACGTATATTTACATAATAGATTTCAAAATATATGAAAATTTTAAAATACTTTATCTTTAGATGGTCAACCTAGCTCTGATACCAACTATCACGACCCGTCTCGACAAGGGTCAGAGCGCGCTCCGGGCGGGCCATGTGCCACAGGCATGGGCGGAAAAGAACCCGTGCCTGCTAACGGAAACAGAAATGTCACACTAATTTTGAATTTGTTACTTGAAAAGAATTTAGTACATTTTATAAGTATGCGGAAGCCACAATGAAAGGTTAATACTCATGCATTTTTAATAAAATCTAATGTCACACTATGCTGAAGCGATGAGCATGCAATGAGTCACAATAGTAAATTGTCATAATTAAAATGATCTGATACATCAAAACATCCTAGGAGTTGTCCACAGTACACGAGAAAATGGCTGACAATAACTAATACATGGAAAGTAAATTCAACAGTAACTGAAACAAAATACATAGAACCTGCTGATACAGTAATCAAAATAAAACCTCCAAGCAAACTGCAGCTGAACGAAGAAAACTCAGGGAGCAGACGGCGCGGTCACGAACCCTAAGGCAAATCCAAACAGAAGGAAAATGTCTCAGAACAAGAAAATAATAGTAAACAACAGGCTAAAGATTTAAGTACGTGCAGAAGTAATTCTAAAGTAACAAATAATATCCTGAAGCAAGCTAGCGAAACAAGCAAGTAGCTGAAACAAGCAGAACTATCTGAAATTATTAGCCTACTCCGGAGTATAGCCTAAACATTTAGTTTGCAACGACATAAGCTGTAATCGATGAAATGCGTAGGTATTTATGGTGGGTGCGCATGGTTCACACTCAAGTCCAAGTGTAAGTCTTACTAGAATAAGAGTATTTCATGCTTACCGTGACCATGCAAACAAGACGATGCACCACCTAAACCCTAGTTTCCAAAATTTGCTTATGACACTCAAGACCTAAGTGATTTATGATTTTTCCGTGGAGACTGATATCATAACACGACATGCTTACGAGCGATGATCCTCGCATTGTCAGTTACAGTTAATAACTTAAAATACATGTAAAGAGAACTAAATTTCTTAGTTTGCAAGCGAGAGGAAATTCTCCACTTGCCTTAAGGTGAAACCGAGACAAACAAAAAGAAGGCGGCGGCTAAGCGGCGCAAGCAACACTTAAGGTCTGTATTTAACCTGTTCAGGGACCATGAATTTGACGTAACGGGAAAAATACATTAACATAAGCAATCCACTTAACAAGCCTAAACATGAAGGGTTAGCAAAATTACCTCCCTCAAGAGTGAGGGGAGAAGAGGCTACCGCGAGCAAATTGGAGACTTGGTAGCGCTTAGGCGACGAAAACCCTAAATCGGAGAGGGTTTGGAGAGGTTCCACCACTAGATCCGACGAGCGGTACCGGGAACATAAACGAATATGGGATTAGGCGATTATACGACGAACACGAGATGGATCCACACAATCACATTAATTTTGGGCGCAAAAATTAACATAATAATCTAGGGCAAATCTGAAACAACAAGATTGGAGGAGTTTCTCACCCAAGGAGACCAGATCTGGGCTCAAAAATCCACGAGGAGGGGTTTCGAGCGAAACCCTAGGAGTCCCCTTGAAATCCGCCGACCGAATCGGAGAGGGAGAGGGCTGTCGACCTCTTGGAGGAGGAGGAGAAGCTCCTTGCTGATGTCGGCGTCCAGAAGAGGGGACTTCTTGCTGTTGCCGGCGTCCAGAAGAGGGGACGAAGAGCTAGAGCAGCCTGCTGCCGAACCTTTGAGGAGAAGGGTTGCTTCCGTCGGCCAGGAAAAGGGAAGGAGGATGCGCAGATGCCGTCTGGAGGCGGAGCAGGCGGCGGCGGCGGTGCACGCAGGAGACGAGAGCGGGAGAGCCGTCCGGGAGCGGAAACGGGAGGGCGGCTTGCGTGCGCACGGGAGCGAGATCAGGGGAAGTGCGGTTTGCGGGTTTTGAGTTGCGGGAGAACTGGACCGTGGTTTAAACCGGGGGAGGGGGAGATAGGCTGCGGCTAGCATAAATGAAGGGGGGGGGGGGGGGAAATTATTTTACTTATTACTATTATTATTATTATTATTAGAAATCTTATTATTTTTTTTTAAGGGTTGTTACATTTTGTGTCCTATTTTTCCTTGTCTAGTCCGGACAAGGTGAGCATTGCGGATGGATCATTCTCTTCTATTGCTGTGAAAGGACCCATCCCTTGCTCCTTTCTCACTCTTTCTTCCGTTCTTCATGTGTCTTAGTTTACTCGTAATCTTCTCTCCATTAGTCACATAACTAATTCTATGAACTACTCAGTGACTTTTCTCTCACTTCTTATCTGTTTCAGGACGTGAAGACGGGAATGTGATTGGCTATTGTAGATTGTGTGATGTCCTTTATGTGTTTGACTCTTTCAAGCCTACTTCTCAATCGTAGGCTCTTTACGTCGATCAGTCTTCTGTTTTGGATTCCTGACACTGCCATCTAGGACATCCCATATCACTTATATGAATCTTTTATTCCCAAATGCCTTCTTTATTATTGGACAATTTTCACTGTGATGTATGTGAACTAGGCAAACTTCGTTGGGCCCCCCATTGCTTCAATATCTGGGTATTTCTGGTTTGTTACTTTCATTGATTGTTTTTCCTGCACTACCTGTGTATTCATAATGAAAAAAAAAAAGAAGTGTTTCCATTATTTCAGCGTTTTCAAAAAATGATAGCTACTCAATTCAATACCACAATTAAAATCCTTTGCACTGACAACGTTCGTGAGTACATTGATTCACATTTTGACAGATGTCTCCAGGACCTTGGTATTATTATCCACCAAACATCTTGTGTTTACTTACCCGCTCAAAATGATGTATCAGAACGTAATAATCATCATCTTTTGGATGTTTCCCGGTTTCTTTTATTTCAGAGGCACCTTCCAAAATACTATTGGGGGATGTTGTTCTTGTAACATTATGACTTTTAATTGGGTCATTAGGACCCTAGCTGACCCAATTAAGGAGACTCAAGCACCCAATAGGTACCCTGAAACTTGAGAGACGACTCCGAAATATCATTTTGAGCAAATGAACTCAGAATTGGCTTCCGTCAGTTGCATTAGACTCGTATGATCCATACGAGTGCAACACAACTCGTTTCGTTTGAATCCAAGGTCTTTTAGTGAAAGTGACCATTTTAGGTAACGTTGTTCGACACAACGATCCCGAAATATCATTTTGAACAAAAAGAGCTCATAATAGACTTTCGTCAGTTGCATTAGACTCGTATGATCCATACAAGTGCAACGCAACTCATTTCGTTTGAATCCGAGGCCGTTTAGTGGAAGTGACTGTTTTAGGTCACGTTGTTTGACGTGGTTACACTGAAATGTCATTTTGAGCAAACGAGCTCGGAATTGATCCCTGTCAGTTGCATTGGACTCGTATAGTCAATACGAGTGCAACAGAACTCGTTTCGCTCAATTCCGACGTCATTTCGCTCAATTCCCCTTGAGTATCAGTGTTGTGAGGCATTCACATTTTGTGTGCAGAGTGACTGCCTTGTTGTCATTGTACATGGAATAAACTCTCTCAGAATTGCTCCAGTTGAAATGCTGAGGTCCTGCCTTGAGGAATTAATCAGGCATCACAATCCATTTCTCCTTGTTTTCGCTGTAGTTGGAAGCGATCTAGACAGCAAATCCATTGATTGTCTGATGCATCCTCATCTCGCTCTCCAAAAATCCATTGAGCTTCCAAAATATTAATGATTTGGTAGCCATGGATGTACGCCGAACTGATATCCTTCAAATATATGAATCCAAGCCCAATCCAGCATTCTATGAGATTGTCCTTGCCAATGTTGTTGTTTTCCGGCCATAACGCGCAGGAAAGGAAGCATTTTTGTGCTCCGTCGTCTAAATTATCATAATTAAATTTTAGAATCGGGAAAAAGGATTTGCCCTTGCCCGGTAAATTAGCAGAGGATTTCTTCAAAGCCTTGTTCGCTATGACCGGATGATACCAATAGGGATTTCGAAGCAAACTTCCGGTCTCGAAGGAGGCTGGCCGGTAGCAAGAGAGGAAGGGGGATGAGGAGTTTGAGAGAAGAGGCTGGGGTTTGGGAGAGAAGGAAGAGGGATCAGCCCCCACAATAAAGATACTTGATCAAAGATGGTTCTTACAACATAATGACCCCCTTATATAGAAGGAAGACCCCACCATAATAACAAAATAAACCCAAGCTGCAAATAGACCAAACACATAAGAAATACAATATAAAGAACCGTCCGGCCTATGCCATAGCCGGACCGGCCTCGGGCCGTTCGGTTTGCGCCTCCGGTTCATTTCCCGGCACGTGCGCTCGCGCCCTCCTCCAGTAGACTTGCCACGGTGGCTCCTCCGGTTGTAAGTCGGTAACAATACCCCCGTCTGGAAAATTTGCCTTGTCCTCAAGGTAATAATCCCGAAATTGGCGCCTGAAGTCGTCCCGCAGAAGTCAGGTCGCGGAGCTGAGGGGTCGGTCGCGCCATGCGACGCGAATTTCGTCTGGAATAGGATCCCCTGGAGTATGATGGCGCCGATCCACGATCGAGGCCGGGTACATCGGTGGGGAGTTGGAGTGCTCGATGTCTGCGGGGATGTGATCGGTAACGGGGTGGTCGCCAATGACTCGGCGGAGCTGAGAAACTTGGAAAACAGGATGGATCCGGCTCTGGTCGGGTAGACGCAGGCGATATGCCACGACGTCGATGCGGCTCAGAATCTCAAAGGGCCCATAAAAACGTGGGGCCAGCTTGGGGCAGGTGCGGCGGGCGGCGGTCAGCTGGCGGTAGGGGTGAAGCTTGATGAAAACTCGCTCGCCCACCTGGAAGGAAAGGTCCCGGCGCTTCCGGTTGGCAAATGAGATCATCTTTGCCTGCGCCCGTCGAAGGTGGTGCTTCAGGCTATCCAAAATGATATCTCGATCATGAAGATGGTCGGCCAGGCTGGCCACGGGGCATTCGCCCGGAAGATGTCGTAGTATCGAGGGAGGGGGGCGGCCATAAACTATTTCGAACGACTAGGTGTTGGCCGAATGATGGTACAAGGTGTTGTAAGAATACTCCGCCCAGCAGAGCCACTTCGCCCATGATCCAGGCCTCTCACCAATGAAGCATCGGAGGTAAGTCTCCAGGCAACGGTTGAGCACTTCGGACTGACCGTCCGACTGTGGGTGGTATGCGGTGCTCATCCGGAGCCGGGTGCCCTGAAGTCGGAAAAGAGACGTCCAGAAACTGCTGAGGAAGAGCGGGTCCCGGTCACTCACAATGGAGCGAGGAAAACCGTGAAGGCGGACGATCTCGGAGATGAAACTATCTGCCACTGTCGCTGCCGTGTAGGGGTGGCGCAGCGAGATGAAAGTGCCATACTTCGTCAACCGGTCAACGACCACGAGAATGTAGTCAAACCCGTTCAACCGCGGTAGTCGTGTGATAAAATCCATAGCTATGTCCTCCCAGACACGCTCGGGAATCGGCAGAGGCTGCAGCAGGCCGCTCGGGAACAATGTCTCGTATTTGGCCTTCTGGCAAGGTAGACAGGCCGCCGCGTAGGCCTTTACCTGGCGCAGTATGTGGGGCCAGTATAAGGAGGCGGCTAACCGCCGGTAGGTCCGGAACGCGCCGGCGTGACCGCCCGAGGGTGTCGAATGAAACTCTGCGAGAAGGAGCGGAATGCGGGTCGAAGAAGCTGAGATAACAAGGCGGCCCGATGAAATAGCCGTCCCCCGATCAAGGAGTAAGGTGGCCGGGCCGCGGGGTCGGCAAGCAAGGCCGTGCGGATCGCAAGTAGGTGTGTGTCGGCCTCCGCCTCCTGCTGCAAGATGGTGGCGTCCTCCCAAACCGGACGTGAAATGGCGGCTAACTCTGAAGCCTGAGGGTGACGTGACAGCGCATCCGCCGCGCGGTTGGTCTTGCCAGACCGGAACTCGATCATAAAATCATATCCCAGGAGCTTGGCTACCCACAGCTGCTGTGTCGGCGTAGCGATCTTCTGCTGCAGCAGATACCGGAGGCTGTGATGATCAGTGCGGATGATGAAAGGCCGGCCCAACAGGTACGGTCGCCAATGCTGCACGGCAACACCAAGGCCATCAACTCGTTCTCGTACGCCGACCGGCTGCGTACGACCGACGAGAAGGCGCGGCTAAAATAAGCTACCGGGCGGCCGGCCTGCATCAGGACGGTGCCGACGCCGGAGTCGGAGGCGTCACATTCCACGATGAACGGTTGCCGGAAATCCGGCATGGCCAAAACCGGTCCACGGATCAAGGCTGACTGCAAGGCGGCGAAGGCGGCCATGGCGGCCGATGGCCACGAGAAGGGACCATTGGCAGGGGCCTTCAGCAGCTGAGTGAGAGGGCGGGCCACCACCCCCCCCCCTCCTGGATAAAACGCCGGTAGTAGCCGGTCAGGCCGAGGAAGGCCCGCACATCGCGGACAGAAGTGGGAGTCGGCCACCGGGTCACCGCCTCAATCTTGTCCGCATCCATGGCGACGCCCTGGGCGGAGATCGTGTGGCCCAGATAGCTCACCGTCGTGGCCCCAAAGGTACACTTCTTCCGGTTGAGGGTAAAGTGATGACGGCGCAGAGTAGTAAAGGTCTCCCGAACATGGTGGAGGTGGTCCTGCCAAGAAGTACTGAAAACAAGAATGTCATCAAAGAAAACCAGAACGTGCTTACGCAGGACCGGGCGGAAGATGTCATTCATGGAAGCCTGGAATGTAGCGGGAGCGTTGGTGAGCCCGAACGACATCACCAAAAACTCGAAGTGGCCGTCGTGGGTCCGAAAAGCCGTCTTCGGGACATCTTCCGGTCGGACCCGGATCTGGTGATAGCCGGCGCGGAGGTCGAGTTTGGTGAAGAAAACAGCACCGTGTAACTCGTCCAGCAGCTCCTGAATGACCGGGATCGGGTACTTGTCCGGTACCGTCGCCTTGTCCAGCTCTCTGTAATCCACGCAGAAGCGCCAGCTTCCGTCCTTCTTGCGAACAAGAAGCATCGGGCTGGAGAAAGGGCTCGCACTGGGCTGAATCAGGCCTCCCAACAGCATCTCATGAACCAACCGCTCGATCTCATCCTTCTGCGTGTGCCCGTAGCGGTAAGGACGGACGGAAACCGCTGCGACACCGGGCTGGAGGACGATGGCGTGGTCGGTCGGTCGCGCGGGGGGAAAACCGGGTAGCGGCGTAAAGAGCGCCGGAAAATCATCAAGGAGCGCCGTCATGTCGGTCGGGAGTCCGTCGGCCGACGACGGAGGTGTGGGTTGCACCGTCCACAACCACGCCGAGAAATTGATGTCGGTGACGCGGGTCATGGCGCGGAAAGAAATGGGCGAGTGGAGGAGCGTCGAATCGCCCACCAAGCGGCAGGGCTGGCCCTGGTAGAGAAAAGACATGGTCATGGACGCCAGTTGACGCGGACGTCGCCCAGAGTCTGCAACCACGCGACCCCCAAGATGGCGTCAAGGCCCCCCAGCTCGAAGAGGTAGAAGTCTCGCGGTGACCGTGCACGGGCCCAGGGACAGGGTGACCCCCGTGCACTGGCCTAAGGTGGGGCGGCGGCGGCCGTCTCCCAGACAGACGGAGAAGTCGGGGGAAGGATCGGCCGGTAAGCCCAGGTCGCGTGCGAGGTGAGCCGACATGAAATTGTGGCTCGCCCCACTGTCAATCATCACAATGATGGGTCGGTTGTGGAGCACCCCGGACAGCTTCATCGTCCGTGGCCCCGTAAGGCCGCCCACTAAGTAAAAGGGAAGCTCCAAGACGTTGAGCGGCGCGGTCTCCGGCTCTCCGACAAAAGGATCCGGTGGCGCCTCCTCAACCGAAGAATCCTCGAATCCGTCGGGGCTGTCGCCGTCCACGAAAAGGGCATGAAACTCCTTAACTGGACAAACGTGTTGCCGGGAGTAGGGCTGGCGGCAACGGAAGCAGAGCCCGCGTCGGCGGAGGTCGTGGTAGTCGACTCGTTGCGGGCCCTCTGGTCGGGGAGGCCGGCCGACACCCGGAGGCGGAAAGCGCTGAGCGGGGGCCGACGGCGGAGGCGGTCGAAAAGTGGATGGGGCGGCCGGCCGAGGGCCGAGGTCCGCCTCGACGGCCCGAGCAAGGTCGAGGGCCTCAGACACCGTGCACGGGTGATGCGTGCGAAGACGGGAGCGGATGTTGGGACGGAGGCCTTGGAGGAAGAATCCGAGGTAATGGTCGGGAGGGAGGCCCGACACTTGAGTGACCAGCGCGATGAACTCGTCGATGTAGGCATCCACCGTGGTGGATTGACGGGTCGTGCAAAGCCGCTCGATGGCGGAGCCGGCGTAACGAGTGTCGTAGCGGCTCACCATTTCGTGTTTGAACTCCGTCCACGAAATGGCGGGTTGGATTTGCCGAAGCCAACGGCCCCAATGGAGGGCCGAGCCTTCGAGGCCGACCACGACCGTGCTAACTTTGTCCGTTGGCGACGTCCCGTTGAGATCGAAAAATTGCTCGGCACGAGCAATCCATCCGAGGGGGTCCGTGCCGGAGAAGGAAGGGATGTCGAGGGCGAGGGCGGAGGGGTCGGCGGTGAAGCCGGCCGAGGGGGGCATGCCGAGGACGGAAACGGCCTCCGTGGAATACGCCGGGGTTGGGGCTGGAATTGGGGGCGGGGGAACACGGCCGAAGGTAATGCCGGTAGAGGCAGGCAGCCGGGTGAGGGAATCCAGCCGAACGGGCTCCAGGCGGACGGGCGGAACGGGACTGCCGTTCGCCTGGCTAGCCTGTTCCGGTGCCCAGGCGGCAATCCGTGCCAGGACTTCCGCCTGGCCGGCCGCCAGGGAAGCCTGGACGACCGCGAAAGAATCTTGGCCGGAAGTGAGCACTTCCTGGCCGGTGGTGAGGGCCGCGACGGCGGCTTGCAGCGCGGAGAGATGCGCTTCCTGTGCCGTAATGCGCTCTGCGAAGTCGTCGGGGGCAGATCCAGAGTCGGCGGGGCGGGAGGTAGATCCGCGAGCCATCGAGAGGATCTCCGGCGGCCAAGGGGGCGGGCGGAGCGGCAGGTCGGACCAAATGATACCACTAGGGATTTCGAAGCACACTTCCGGTCTCGAAGGAGGCTGGCCGGTAGCAAGAGAGGAAGGGGGATAAGGAGTTTGAGAGAAGAGGCTAGGGTTTGGGAGAGAAGGAAGAGAGATCAACCCCCACAATAAAGATACTTGATCAAAAATGGTTCTTACAACATAATGACCCCCTTATATAGAAGGAAGGCCCCACCATAATAACAAAATAAACCCAAGCTGCAAATAGACCAAAAACATGAGAAATACAATATAAAGAACCGTCCGGCCTATGCCATAGCCGGACCGACCTCGGGCCGTTCGGTTTGCGTCTCCGGTTCGCTTCCCGCCACGTGCGCGCGCGCCCTCCTCGAGTAGACTTGCCACGGCGGCTCCTCCGGTTGCAAGTCGGTAACACCGGAAGTCAGCATTGGCTCTCACCAATTTCTTTTTCTTCGATCCCTTCCTCTGTTGGCAGGCTTTAGCAGAATAGGTCTACACCCAAAGGTTTTGGCATTCAATAAAATAATCTTTTCATTTTTTTTTATGTTTGCACATAGCCAAAAGTGGGTTTGCCCTAAGACTCTGATACCATGTTGAGATGGTAAAAATGTTTCTTTATATAGAAGGAGAGAAATCCGTAAAGAGAAATACAACTATTAATACATGCTAACACTTAATAAGGCATCAACAAACCAAGGCAAGAGCACTATGGTTTTTCAGGTTACTTCACAATCCAAAAGCAACCAGTGATTGATGAATTATTATTTTAAATAATAATAAAAAACGAGTACCTACATCTTGTATTTTGATGTGTACTCAGTCTCGTTCATATACAAGAGTGTGTAGCTACTTCATTCGCTTATGGTATTCTTCATTTTATATATATTTAAGAAACACACCCTTTACCCTTTGGTAAAACATTCATCTTTCCAATTTTATCCTTATTATAAATTTTCCAGCTTTTCATAAGTGAATTTAATTTGTATATTTTCTATTTAACTTAAAAAGGTGTGTCCTCATCCCCTCAAATTCTATTGAGTTTTGTATTTAACATGACAAATTATTACGAGGACGGCAAACAGAGAATGTACGACAACACTGGGGCATAGTGCAACCTCATGCACTATAGTTCCTAATACTCCCCCTACCTCAAGTTGGAGCAACATGTTCGTAGTCTTCTTCAATTTGTCATCACTTGTTTGGTTGAAATAACTTTTTCCCACAAAGTGACATTTATTTCAATGTGTATTGTACTTTCACAAAATACATGGTTCGAGGCAGCATACGAACTTGCATTATCATTGCACATTAATGCGATTGTAGACTCGGAGCTATATTCCAATTTATTTATTTATTATTTGACTAAGACCACTTCACAAGTAATATGTTTCATTTCTAAATACTCTGATTCAACACTTGATTTGTCTATAATAGGTTGTTTCTTAATCTTCCAAGATATCATATTATTTTCTAATAATACACAGTACTTTGATGTAGACCTTTTGTCAACCTAATCAATATTTGAATACCTTTCTAGCTCACTACAACGGAGCTGAGCACAATAACTCCCTGGAGCTATATATTCAGCTTCTCCTGTTGTGGTAGAAATAGTAGTTTCGTCTTACTACACCTGGAAACTAATCCTGAGCCTTGGAATTGGCAAGTTCCTGAATTGCTTTTCCTGTCAATTTTGTAACTTGCATAGTCTGCTTCTAAAAATCATGTCAGTACAAACTCTGACTTTCTGGGATACCAAAGATCAAGTCGTGGAGTGCCTTTCAAGTGCCTAAGGATTCTCTTGACACGGGTCAGTTGAGATTCCTTGGGTGAAACCTGAAATCATGCCCAAACACATGTAGCAAACATAATATTTGTCTACTTACAGTTAGATAAGTAGTGAGCTGATGATACCTCTATAGATTTTGGTGTCTATAGATTTTGGTGTCTATAGATTTTGGTGTCTATAGATTTTGGTCTCTATAGATTTTGGTATCTATAGATTTGTCATTTTTATCATTATCAATGACTGCATCAGTTGACATGGGATCTTAAGAGTGGAAGCGTTTCTATTCTAATCTTCTTGAGAATTTCTCTGGTGTATTTAGACTGGGAAATGAAGATGTCTTCACTAGATTGTTTACCTGAAGACTACTAAAAAGAAGGTGAAGTCTCCCATGTTGCTCATTTTAAATTTGTCTTGCATTATATTAGCAAATCTTCTGCAGAATTTTTCACCTGAGCTTTCAAATATTATGTCATCTACATAAATTTGAACATTTAGTTATTTGTTCTTATGTTACTAGTGAAAAAAAAGTCTTATCTACTTGCCCTCATAATTACTCTACCTTCTCTTGTTGTATATCCACATGCTTTTAGTGCACTTCCATGGCCCTCCTTAGAAATATTTTGGTTAAAATATATACACTAATTGCCAATTCTTCTACAATTCAGGCAAGAATACAGGAAATGAAGGAGAAAGAACTAGATTCTTTAGGAAATGGTGATGCAAACTCTCACATCTGTAAAGTGTGTTTCGAATCGCCAACCGCCGCCGTGCTTCTCCCTTGTCGCCATTTTTGTTGTAAGTATCATTTCCGTGTAAGGTTCACCTCAGCCGCTCTTTCTTTATATGTTAACTGAACTGATTCAGATCTCACCTGCTTGACTACAGTATGCAAGCCCTGCTCGTTTGCTTGTTCCGAGTGTCCTCTATGTCGGACGATGATTACAGATAGGATTATCACTTTTGCATCCTAAGTGTAGGGGTCTCGTTAAAGGTAATTTCGTTTGCTACGGCGGAAACTCTTTACCTCTAATCTCAATGCAATCTAATGGATTTCCTGTGTTTTATACAGGAACTGGTTGCTCTTCTTAGACGCATGCTCTTTATAAATGACGTACTCTTTCTGGAAGGAATTTTCACATTCTTCTACTCTTCTATTGCTGTAATTCTTTCTCATTTCTTAAGGCTATGTAAGTTTCATGTAAACTCTTTCTCCTTAGCCGCCTGCATATATATGTATACAAGTATAGTACCCAAATGTTAGGGACAGTCATTTAGAAATGTAATCATATGTAACTGCTCCCCGGTTCTATGTGCGCTCAACATCTTGTGTGTGAAACTAAGGCTCCGTTTGGCACGGTGTTTTTTGCTCCGGTGAGTTTGGACAAAAATGACAGTTATAGAATGTATGTTTGGCATGATATCAGTTATAGCCGCCACCAAGAAAAGAAAACTAGTTTTGAACATTAAAGTGGATGAAGTTCCTTAGGTGAGGTCAGGCGTTCACGAATGAGGTTCCGTTTGGCTCGGTGGTGGCAGTCGTGAACGTGGTGGTTATGAACTGTCGTTCGTGAACGGCTGACCTTGCCTAAGGAACTTTATCCACTTTTATGTTCAAAACTAGTTATCTTTTCTTGGTAGCGGCCATATCTGTTGTCATGTTGAACATACATGCTATGACTGGTGTTTTTGTCCAAACTTACCAAAGCAAAAAAGCCGCACCAAACGTAGCTTAAGACTTTGTTTGGCATGGCGATAGCGGCTGTGACCGTGTTGGTTATGAACTGCCGTTGTTCGTGAACACTCAACCTCACCTAATGAACTTCATTCACTTCTATGCTCAAAACTACTTTTCTTTTCTTGGTGGTGGTTACAACTGTTGTCATGCCAAACATGCATTCTATTATGACGGTGAAGTTTTTGTTCAAACTCGTCGGAGCAAAAAAAAAAAAACTTACCAAACAGAGCCTAAGAATTTTGGGAGGTGAAATGTTTCATGGAGTAAAGAGTGAATGGAAGTGTATAGGAAGTACGAAAATGTTGGGAAGAAGAAGTCTCCAAATTCCAATTCTGGCGACCAAAACAAAGAGAGGTAGAGCAATGTCACTCGAACTCCAATTATCATTGTCCGATTACATGTCATAGCCCTTGTTATTGGCATAGATATTGTAATGATATAGTAATAATATTAAAATTGGAATGCAATTTAATAATTGGTTGACAGTTGAGAAGTTTTGAAGATTATAGACAATTTAATAAGGTTGCTATTATTAGCAAAATTATGTTTGGCTTTTTTAGCAAATCATCAAATCTAAAAATAGTTATTTGAAAATCATTTTGTTATTCGCAAATTAGTGTAATTTTTTTAAAAAAATCAACATATAAAATTCTTTTTACGGCCTTGAATTTTTATCTCATCTTCACAGTTTTATTCACTTTACGTGCCATATAAGTAAAATAGAATGTTAAGCAATTTTTACATAACATACCAATAAATTCCTACAAAATTGCATCTGGAGTGGCACGAGGAGGTAGCTCAGTTTCACTCTAAAGTCATCATAGTCAAAATATTGTGGTGGACACACCAAACAATGCAAAAACATTTAAGCTTTGAAAAGGGAGGAATTGGAATTGTCAGAAAAGTGAATCTCGTACTGATGCAAATAATCCAAAAACTAATCACTCAAATGCCGGTGCAAATAATTCAAAAACTAATTACTGTGTAAATAATCCAAAAACTAATCACTCAAATGCCAGTGTTACAGTGGAACAATGAAGTTGCGCTCTCTGATGGGAGGGAAGAAAACTAGGGCGCAACAATCTTTGTTGGGCGGTTAGTTGCGTTGTCGGTCAAGATGGGAGAAAGCTAGGGTTGAATGCGCAGACGGTCATGAGGAATGAGGACTAAGGTCAACGCTTTAACTCATGAGTGGTTTGCTAAAATAAATTATAGGAATTTGAAAATCAAGTAAAATAATGATTTTTTTTTAGTATTTTTTGGTTTGCTAAAAGCGAAATACAATTTGATAATAAGATCGCCCATTAATAATTTCTCACTTCAAGTCTTTTGTTTCAAGAGATTTGAATATTTAAGATAATCCTCATTATCAAAATGTTTTTTTTTTTTACATTTTTCTTACATAGTCCAAACTACTAATTCTTCCTTATGGATAAAACATTATTTTTTGGGGCCCAGATTTTTTGGAAATGTTTTAACTTAAAATGCATTCCTTAATGGCTTCGTGGGTAATGTTTGCATCCGTTAAGTTGGTTATATCCGTTCATTTGGACAGCATTAGAATTTAAGAATTCGCTTTTAAAATGAGAAAATCAATTCTACTCTTTGAATGAATTGTTTTAGGGTGCAATTGGCTTTTGGGTCTAAAGTCATCAATATTCAAATAAATCTAAAATTCCCTCTACCTAATGTTAGCCCGCGCCGTTAGTTTTGATCCAGATTTTTGTCCGGACACATATTTTTCGTTCAAGTACGAGTTTTTACCCGAGCACGTATTTTTTCGCCTGAGCACACATTTTTCGCCGGGGTGCACATTTTTGCCCGAGCACGAGTTTTTTGCCCGCACATGCATTTTTCGCCAGAGCGTATGTTTCCAGCCAGGCACGCATTTTTTTATCCATGCACGCAGTTTTTGGTCGAGGGGCGTTTTCGCGCGTGCGCACGTTTTTTCGCCGGGCGTGTGTTTTTTCGGTCGGGCGTGCGTTTATTTTTTTTATATCCTGGGAGCACACTGTTTCCCTTGGGCACACATTTTTTGCCCGGGCGCATGGTTTTCTTCTTTGCGCGCATTTTTTAGCATGTCGCGTGTATTCCCTCCAACACATTTTCACCGACGAGCGTTTTCGACCCAACACGCTCTTTTCACTCGGGCGAGAGGTTTTTTTGCCTGGACGCACATTTTTCGCACGAGCGTGCATTTTTTGCCATGACGCGCTCCCTAACGCCGGCTATTCCCTGACGCAGGTTTTACGCCCCAGGCGCGTTTTTTGCCCTACTGTGTTTCTCACCAATTTGCGCGCTTTTGCCCGGGCGAGCATTTTTCAGATGAGCACGCGTTTTTCGCCCGGGCGTGCTTTTTTCTCCCGAGTACGCTTTTTTTCTCTCAGATGCGCTTTTTTCGCCCGTGCGTGCATTTTTCGCACGTACACACATTTTTCACTCAAGCAAATTTTTTTTTCGTTCGAGCACGCTTTTCACCAATTTCGTTGTTCGGCTGGACAATTTTAGGCCGGAATTGATTTTTGTGTCCAAAGCAATCGATATTGCAAAAACCCTAAAAACCCCTCAATCGAATGTTTATCTAGCATCGTCGTTATTGAGATAGGTTTCGAGAACTCATAACTTTGACTTTAACCTAAAAAAATAAAATCGTCAATTCTTACCTCCCTATCGATTTTCAGCAAAATCGAGCATTTTCGCCAGAGCTCGCCTTTTTAAGCGGACGCTCGTTTTTGCACGGGCCCGTATGCTATCAGACTCATGTTTTTCGCTCGGGTGCGCGTTTTTGCCCGAACACGCTTTTCCGGTCCGCGCGCATTTTGGACGAGGTGCATTTTCGTCGGGCGTGCGTTTTTCCCTGGGTGCGTGTTTTTCGCTAGACACGCATTTTTTGCATGTGCGCATTTTCGCAAATTCGCGCATTTTCAGACATTTTTTGCCAGGGTCTGCTTTTTTTGACCGGGAATGCAATTTTCGCCCAGGCGCACATTATTTTGCCCGGGTGCGCATTATTCGCCAAGGTGCACGTTTTTCTCCTGGGCGCGCGTTGTTCGCTACAACGTGTGTTTTTTGCCTGAGAGCTCATTTTTCAGTTTGGCAAATGTTTTTTCCTGGGCTTGCATTTTTCGCTTGGGCGTGTTTTTTTTTCGCAAGGGAGCGTGTTTTTCCAAGGACGCACATTTTTCACACTCGTGTTTTTGGCCTAGGTGTACGTATTTCGCCCGGGCGCTCATATTTCGCCAGGGCCCGTATCATTTCACCTGGGCCCGCGTTTTTCATGCGAGCGCGTGATTTTTGTCTAGGCGGGCGTTATTTCGCTCGGACGCACATTTTTCACCCAGGCACGTGTTTTTCACTCGGTCGCACATTTTTCACACGACTGCATAGGTATATGTTGCCAAACATGCACTTTTCGCCCGACTCTCATTTTTCACAGGCACGTGTTTTTCGCGCATGCGTGCGTTGTTTGCCCCACCATGCATTTTTCACCTGAGCGCTCATTTTCGCCCTAGTGCGCGTTTTTGGCCCGTGTAGGCGTTTTCTCCAGGGCGCAGTTTTTTTTCACATGGCAGGGCATTATTCGCCCGAGCGCATGTTTTTTGCGTGGGCATGCATTTTTTACATGGACGTGCATTTTTCAGATGCTAATTTTTGGCCGAATCACGCTTTTTTGGCCCGGGCGTGTGTTTTTGGCCCGGGGGCACATTTTTTTTGCCAGGGCGTGCATTTTTTCGCTCGTGTGTGCGATTTTTGCCAGTGTTTGCAATTTTCTCTCAGTCGCGCGTTATTTCGCCCGGACGCACATTTTTCACTCGGACGCACATTTTTCTCTCGGTCGCGCATTTTTTGCCCAATCACGCCTTTTGAGATGGGATGAGAATAGTCGCTCCCGCCTTCTAGCGAGGTGAAATCTGAACTCGCCCACATTTGGGCGAGGTCTTCTGAGCTCGCCCCTGCTAGGCGAGGTCTTCTGAGATCACCCTTGCTGGGCGAGGTCTTCTGAGATCGCCCATGCTGGGTGGGGTCTTCTCAGCTCGTCCCGGCTGGGTGAGGTCTTCTCATCTCTCACCTGCTGGGCGAGATCTTCTAAGCTCGCCTCTACTGGTCGAGGTCTTCTGAGCTCGCCCCTGCTGGGTAGTGTCTTCTCAGCTTGCCCCAGTTGGGCGAGGTCTTCTAAGCTCGCTCTGTTTGGGCGAGGTTTTCTAAGTTGTCTTCCCTAAGCATTTCTGATCTCGACGAATTACGGGTTATACACAATCCCTACTTTTTCGGACTCAATACGAGCTAAGAAAAACAATATAAGACTCAAGGTTTGGAGAGATGGGCGCTAGATGATAGGCCATGCGAGATCCCACCCAAGAGCGAAGCTCAACTTAAAGAGGTGGAGAAGAGTCGACACCTCCCAGTCTATTCACTAGACGAGCGAGCTCAACTGAAGGAGGTGGAGAAGAGTCGACACCTCCCAGGACATTCGTCATACGAGCAAGCTCAACTGGAGTAGGTGGAGAAGAGTCAACACCTCCCAGGAGCGGAGCTGAACTGAAGGAGGTGGAGAAGAGTTGACACCTCCCAGGAGCGGAGCTCAACTGAAGGAGGTGGAGAAGAGTGGACACCTCCAAGGTGCGGAGTTCAACTGAAGGAGGTGGAGAAGAGTCGACACCTCCCAGGAGCGGAGGCCAACTAAAGGAGGTGGAGAAGAGTCGAGACGTCTCAGGAGCGGAGCTGAACTGAAGGAGGTGGAGAAGAGTCGACACCTCCCAGGCCATTTGCTAGACGAGCGAGCTCAACTGGAGAAAGTGGAGAAAAGTCGACACCTCCAAAGAGAGGAGCTCAACTGAAGGAGGTGGAGAGAGTCGACACATCCCAGGAGCGGAGCTCAACTGAAGGAGGTGGAGAAGTGTCGACACCTCCCAGGCCTTTCGCTAGACGAGCGAGCTCAACTGGAGGAGGTAGAGAAAAGTCGACACCTCCCAGGAGAGGAGCTCAACTGAAGGAGGTGGAGAAGAGTCAACACCTACCAGGAGAGGAGCTCAACCAAAGGAGGTGGACAACATTTTAGGCTTTTAGCATCAAACAGGTTGAATGTTGTCTCGCATCCCCTTAGTAAGAGGTGAGGACTGCGCGCAAACTATGTGATGACAGTGAAAGTACTCGCCTCGCCCTCACCGCATGTCACTAGGCGAGTCTAAGACTGACCTTGTTTTAAGCTCTGATATAAGCATGATTTCCAAGCGTCACTTCCATGTTGCAATTGAAATGAATGACCAGTCTCATGGGGGCAAGTAGCCAACATACATGAGAGAAGCTGAGCTCTTTCACCGGTGTAGAGGACTCGTCTACGACATCAACACTCTCAAGCTCTTCGTGACACTCGAGGGGGATGGTATCCAACGTGCAAGAGGGAAGCTCGTGCAAAGGTCTGGTCTACGACAATAATGCTCTCGTGGTCTTCGTGACACTCGAGGGGGCTAGTAGCCAGCGTGTAAGAGGGGAGCTCGTGCAGAGGCCTGGACTACAAAAACAACACTCTCGAGGTGTTTGGATCACTCGAGGGGGCAAGTAGCCAGCATGCAGGAGGGGAGCTCGTTCAGAGGCCTGGTTTACGACAACAACACTCTCGAGGTCTTCGTCATGCTCGAGGGGGCAAGCAGCCAACGTGCAAGATGGGAGCTCGTGAAGAGGCCTGGACTACGACAAAAACACTCTCTATGTCTTCGTATATAGAGATAAGATTTGATGCGAGTCCAGTCAAGTTGACTGGCTTCGCCACCTGTTTGGTTGCTAATATTTAGTCAATCATAAAAGTAGTGAAAAGTTTTTCAAGTAATTTTTTTTTGTGTAGCTGAGAGGTCTAGTCCCTTGTGAGACTTTCGAGGATGCTGATCCATTCTCTTTTAGGGACCTAGGGACGAGTAAGGGGATAAGTTCTTTGGGGGGGGGGGGGGGGGGGGGGTCAATCAACCATCATACAAGGGGGATCTGATCTTGACCTCCATTATAGAGGCATGGCTTTATGAGAGATGCACGGTGCCCAAGGAGTCACTGCGCTATCGGTCTGAGGGTACCTATAGACGAGAAGGAGGTTTGCATCCCAAAATGCTCGCGGAGATAAGATGCTCCATGAATTTTGAATAACATTTTTCATAGAACTATATTCGTTCTTTTGTTGATTGGGAGTGTTCATCTCACACAAAGCACTTCAAAATGTAGCTTCATTCTCTCCTTTGGTAATTAGTGCACGGATAAAGAGAGTCAACACTCGAGGGGTTGATCGACCAATATGCAAGGGGGGAGCTGATCTCGGCTGGCAATGCAGAGGCTTGAACTTAGGATGGCATACTGAGCCTGAGGTGTCATCTCGTTGCTCGACCAATAATTTCAAGAGGAGAAGTGAAAACACACACCCTAGATCATCTTTCGAGACATCGTACTCCTTCGAGTGGATGTTCAATTCGGTTCTTAAGAATTTGCAATAGAGAAGTTGAGGTTGATTTATGCAGTGAATAATAAAAAAAGGAGCTCATATGTTTTACTACGTGGCCTGATTTATGATGACTTTTCCTTGCCAAAGTGAGTTATGAGTAATAACCCTTTAAGTTTTCGTCGTGGAGTATAAGTACTGAATAAGATCATGCCAAGTGAGAACTCCCGTCGCTAGTAAGGACTCACCGAAAAACAGACTTTTTGTGGATCTTGTAGAGATAAGTAATTGGAGATGTCATTGCCAGTATGAGTTGTCGTAGAGATGAAATACATAACATAGTTGTTGAAGCGATAACCTTGCCAGTACGTACTCATAGAATTAGAAAGAACACCTTGTGGACATGAAGTCATCGATGTTGGGTCCAGCGTTCCTTCACTTGACCCGCAACGCCTTTTCTACTTCCTTAAAGAAAAAGTAGCGACATTCCCATCAGTCCGGGCTTTTGGTACAGTTGGTTGCGCTTGATCCTACAAGTGGTATCAGAGAGAGGTTGCGGGTTCGAGACCGGAGGGGCGCTGATTAAATCCCAAAATTTCTCTACCAATGTGGGTCCCGGCGGGTCAGGAGGTCGCGACCATCTGAAAAACCACCTCTGAGCCATATGGTGTGCCGCCTCTGAGCCATGTGGAGCACCTCTAAGATTGTGGTTCGTGCTGGACGCTGGGAGGATTGTTGGGTCCAGCGTTCCTTCACTTGACCCGTAGCGTCTTTCCTACTTCCTTAAAGAAAAAGTAGCGCCCTTCCTATCATTCCGGGCTTTTGTAACAGTTGGTTGCGCTTGATCCTACAATCAACTAATATGGTTGTTGAAGAAACCTAGTGAAATGAATAACATAGTTGTCGAAGTGATAACCTTGCGAGTATGACCTCGCGGAATTGGAGTGGGCAACCTTGTGGAGATGAAGTCATGGACTGAAATATTTGTTGAAGAGATTACCTCACGAGTATAAGCTCGCGGAATATAAGAGAATACTATGTGGTCATGAAGTCGTGGAGTATCAATTGTTGAAGTGATTACCTCATGAGTATAAGCTCGTAGAATATAAGAAAATCCCTCGTGAGTATGGACTTGTGAAATATACGCTTCACCATGGCCCTATTAGATTGATTCTTCAATCACGGTTGCCATCGTGGTTGAAACGTAAAAGTCAACACTATTGCAAATCACATGAAAGCACTTATGGGATTTACCAAAGCACTCATGAGCATTAATATGTATTATGTATGAAAATGTGTAAGCACTAATAAAGGGTCTCCTCACATCTTGCGAGTAGAACACATGCTAGTGGAATATTTGCAAGTAGAATACCTACGAGCAGAGCACCTGTGGGCAGAATATCTGCGAATAGAACACCTACGAGTTGATTGAACCCGCCTGACGAGTTGAACAACGACATGAAGTAGCTTAAGATGAGCTCGCCAAATTTGAGGTTGTCATAATGAACTCGCCGACCAAGATCTCCATAATGAACTCACCGACTGAGGTAGCCAAGATGAAGAGGCCGCCCATTTTGAGCCCGCCTAAGCTGGAACTCTTCTCCGCTGGAATTCGCCTAGTTGGAGCTCGCCTAACTGGAGCTCACCTCGTAGCCTTCTCATCCTAACTAACTATAAGGCCTCACAGTAAAGTTTCTTCCTCTAATCACTGTCTACGCTCACCGCACCAAAATGTTGGAACCACGAAAATGGATTCCTCGCGTTTGGACCCGGAGGTGAACAAAGGTTATTGGTTTAATGGTCGACCCAGATAATACACGGCGAAAAGAGACTAGAGATCACAAAAAAACTCTGGACTACCTACAAACAAGACTCGCGTGCTACAACGAGGAGGTCCCGCCACACACCCAAAAGTTTATAGGAACTTCCCCTCCTAAAGCCAATATTGAGCTCGATACAAGAGAGGCGGGCACTGAACTCGCCCACACCATGGGGGCATGGAAGATGCATTCTACTTGTGCCTTGGGGTCCTATTTATAGGCAAATCCACGGGGGATGTGGTATGGTATGTGAATAGACACTCCCGCGCTTTTGAGATGGGCTGTGAATAGCCGCTCCCGCCTTCTTGCGAGGTGAAATTTGAACTCGCCCACATTTGGGTGAGTTCTTCTGATCTCGCACATGCTTTACTAGGTATTCTGAGCTCACCCCTACGGGGCGAGGTCTTCTGAGCTCTCCCCTGCTGGGTGAGGTTTTCTGAGCTCGCCCCTGCAGGGTGAGGTTTTTTGAGCTCGCCCCTGCAGGGAGAGGTCTTTTGAGCTCCCCTGCTGGTCGGGGTCTTCTTAGCTCGCCCCTGTTGGGCGAGGTCTTCTAAGCTCGCCTCTGCTGGGTGAGGTCTTCTGAGCTCGCCCCTGCTGGGCGGGTTCTTCTCAGCTCGCCCTTGTTGGGCGAGGTTTTCTAAAGTCGCCCCTGCTGGGCGAGGTCTTCTAAGCTGTCTTTCTTAAGCATTTTTGATCTCGACGAATTACGGGTTATACACTAAGCATTCAAGCCCTACAAAAAAGCAAGTCACCTCCACTTTTTCCAATGCTTCAAGGATTCAATTTGACCAAATAATGTGATTCTAGTCAACTCCGACCCATCTATTGGGCCCAGTGGGGCCCAATGGTGAAGTCAACGCAATGTGTATATGTCATACAGATCTAATGCAACTAATTGAGGTCAATTCTATATCTATTTGCCCCAAAAATATTCTCGGGAAACATATAGTTCAAAACGCCTCATTTCTGCCAACTTTAAAAATATGCTCCAGGATGAGGTACAACTGATGTCGTTGAGTTCATATTGACCCCATGAATGCAATGTCACTTATCAGGATCAATTCAAAGTTTGTTCACTCAAATGTCATGTTGGGGCCGTCACGTTGCTTAACACAACTCATTTGATCAATTTTCTAAATATGAATCAGAATGAAGTGCAACCAGTGTCGTTGAGTTCATATTGATCCCACGACTGTAATATTATTGTCCGGGATCACTTCTGAGCTTATTTATCCATAAAGTTTATATATTTTGAGTCATTGTACATTATTTCAAATCAGATGTATACCAAGTTCTAGTTGGCTCACTAGGCCAACATTGTTGAAGCCAGGAAAATCCTAGGCTCCAAAATTCGGATCAATGCAGCCAGAGGCTACTCGCCCAGTTGTCCAATGAGATGACTTGGATGGCAACGACGAATAAGCTCGAAGAGCAACAAACAGGACCCCAGGTGCAGCGGCAGGGAGGTCCCACCACGTACCCGGAAGCTCAGAAGAGACTTACCCTCCACAACCAAGAAATGGCCGAGCAGGGTATGAGGAAGGCACCGACTTGGCTAGTACCGGGAGTAGCGGCCAAGGATGACGGGTTTGAGAATTCGAAAGCTAGGTTCCAAAAGCTCAAGTTCCGGTGCCAATCCAAGTACCCCTGGGCTCCTATTTATAGGAAAACCAAGGGGTAGGAGATTTTATAGCCCAGACCCTGCCCGACGACTAGCAACATTGAGACGATCTCCACCATAAAAGAGGCGAGCATCACCTATGGTCGCCCACCTTTTGGCGAATATCTGGGCTACTCGCACGAGTGCACCCCTACTCTCCTAGGCCTTCTTCTACTCCTACTGGCTGGGCTGTCTTGTGTCTTGAACTGTTGACTTCTGTGTTGACCCTTTGACCTTGACTTCTGCCTACGTGGCTTGAACTGGGTCCTATTATTGGGAATATTGCCTTCAATATTCCTTTGATTTGAAGAGGCATCACTCACAATGCTAAGTACAAGATGTCTTTGATAAAACCATATTTTTGTAAGATTTACAGGCTCAGGTAACTTAAGAGAAAGGGCCAATCATGCCCTTAGATCAGGAGAAATCATCTCCTAAGAGATGAAGAGTTGTCTCAGCTGAACAGCGGAGATAAGGTCAGGAGCCGCTGAGAAGGCATCTGGGCAAGATGAGCTGCAGATAGAAGAAACCGTTGAGACGGCTGTCTGTCTCAGCGGATCCGCTGAGACGGGAAAGAAGCAGCAAATATCCGCTGAGATTTGGCGAGTTCGTCGAACGCAGAATGCAGTTCGTCGAACGCTGAGACTTGGCGGGTTCGTCGAACGAAGAATGAAGTTCGTCGAACGCAGAACTCAGTTCGTCGAACGCAGAGACTGGACATAAGCAAGCGCTGAGACTCGACGTGTTCGTCGAACGCAGAACTCAGTTCGTCGAACGCAGAGACGGGATAGAAGCAAGCGTTGAGACTTGGCATGATCGTCGAACAAAGAATGAAGTTCGTCGAACGCAGAGACGGGACAAAAGCAAGCAATGAGACTTGGCGTGTTCGTCGAATAAAGAATGAAGTTCGTCGAACACAGAATGCTGTTCGTCGAACGCAGAAACTTCTCTACAGATCGACGAAATCCGCTGAGAAGAGGAAGCCATCTCAGCCCAACCACTGAGACAGTTCAAACGAGACATGGCGGGTTCTGCCCTTGGCGCAAGCTGCAGAAAGGCATTGTGGGGTCCACCAATCACTCCCATATCTGTCAGAAGGACGGCTGAGAGCCGTTGAAGACCAGGGATGTATAAAAGGGATAAATTAGGGTTGAGCAAATACTTCTGCTATCAATATTTCTCTTGAGCACACAAAGAAGCAGAAGCGTACTGTTCCATTGTCGGCAGCCAACAACTGAGCTAACACAAGGTTGCAAGGAGAAAAGAGATAGCTCATCTTGATTCATCTCAAGATAGAGCAATTAGATCCAGTCCTTCATCTGAAGTGCTGATCAAGTAGAATCAAGATTGGAGCTGTACCACTCCTCCCTGATTCAAGTATGCAACAACAGCTGAAAAGAAGAAGAAGAACATGCTTGATCTTTTCTTCTTTCATTCTGTAAACCTCATTATATCTTCTGTAGGAGCCTTTGGGTTATGAGTTTGTAGGGCCATTTGGCCTGAGGTTGTAGGACCATCAGGTGGTCTGAGTTGTAGGAGGTGGATTCCTCTGAGGTAGGATCTGTGTGATCTGAGGTAGGACCAGGAGGTGGTCTGAGCTGTAGGAGGTGGATTCCTCTGAGGTAGGATCTGTGTGATCTGAGGTAGGACCAGGAGGTGGTCTGAGCTGTAGGAGGTGGTTTTCTATGAGGTAGAGCTGCTGTGCCTGAGGTAGGGTTTGGGAAAACCTGAGAGATCCTGAGGGATCTGTGTTGTAAGCTCTTGGAGCTGAGTTTGGAGGAGTTGGCCCTGTCTAACACACTGTTAGAAGGGTGAAGGGGGAAAATGGACTACCCATAGACACACTGTCTTGGGGATCCACTATAAACACTTCTGTGTTTTCTGGGTGTGCTTGATTTCTTGCTTAGAATAATTTTAAATATATATATCAAACAAGTAGAACTCAAAAGACCTATTCACCCCCCCCCCCACTCTAGGTGAATTAGATCATATACCTATATAATCTTTAAAGTGGTATCAGAGCTTGGTTGGTCATAAAGGGCTTAACTGCATGACCAGATCCTACATAGGTATTATTAAATCTGAATCCAATGGCTTCAAGTGGAGTTCAGAAGGAAATGGGTTCAATGAAGCTCCCTATATGCAAAAAGGAAACCTTTGGCATCTGGAAACAAAGGGTTAGACTGTTCATGGAAGCTTTAGACCCTAGAATCTATATCACTGTTCAGGAAGGCCCCTTCATTATCACAAAGCCCTCCATCATTGATCCTACTAGGCAGGTAGGCAAATCTTACACTGAAATGACAAGGGATGAGATAGCATTGGCTACAATGGATAAAAGGGCTCAAAATATTATTGTCAATGCTATTGATGATTCAACTTTCCAAAACATGGTGCACTGTGAAACTGCAAAGGAGATGTGGGATACACTGATTGTATACATGGAAGGGACTGAAGAAGTGAGGAATGATATGAATCCCTCCTCAATCAGGAGTATGAAGCCTTTAGGAAACAAAACCAGGAATGCATAGCTGACTGCTATGAAAGATTCTTCAGAATAGTAAATGAGTTGAGGACCTATGAAAGGACCTTCACTCATTATGAGTTAAATGATAAATTCCTTAGATCTCTAACTAGAGATTGGGATACCAAAATCTGTGCCATCAGGGAAGTGGCAAAGCTGAGTGAAACTCCTCCTCATACTCTGTTTGGAAAGTTGCTCTCATATGAGATGCAACTATCTGCTAGAAAGGAAGAGGACACCTCCTCCAGGCCTCATGCTAGGGAGAAGTCTGTGGCCCTCAAGGCTGAAGGGTCCAAGAAGAGCAAGACAAGAATTCCTACCCCTCCAAGAAGGGCTGCTGACTCAGACAATTCAGATCACTGCTCATCTGAAAACAACTCTTCTGATGAGGAATTTGCTGCCTTCTCAAGGCAATTCAAAAAGATGATGAGAAGGAAGCAGTGGAAGAATAAGCCTTCCCCCTCCTCACATCCTAGGAAGGATTCAAGCAGGGCAGACATGCAGCACCCCAAATGGGACAGGTATGACTCTAAACATGTCAGACATGGTTTAACTAATGTAATTTGTTATTGCTGCAGTAAGTCTGGACATGTCATTGCTGTCTGTCCAATCAAAAGAAAGGATAAGGGTGATAACAAGCCTTATCACAAGAAGGGAAGAAAAGTTGAGAAATCCTTCCTAGCCAAGAAGGACAAAAGCTGGAGTGAATCTGAGTCATCATCATCAGATTCATATGATGAAAAAGAGGCCTATATTGGGCTGTTTGCTGCTGAGGAAGATGAGAACTTTCCTGCAGCAAAGGTGGGCATTAGGGCCCCTCTATCACATTCAGACAGTGATATGGAGGTGGATGAAAATGTTGAAGAATATGTTCGCCTAATGGCCATAACTTCAGATGATGAAGATTGTCAGGACACACCTGACCAGGTACCTACTCCTCTCTCTTCCTCTAAGTATGAATCAATTCCAGAATCTGTTGCACACTCATCAATTGATGATTATGATTCAGAATCTGAAGTGGGTGTCAATCAATTGATTGACAAATATGATGCTCTAGTTATTGCTCTGAAAGAGAGCAAGAAGCTTGTCAAAAGCCAAGCCCTAGAGATTAACTCACTCAAAATGGCTGAAAGAAATTATTCTGAGTCTCCTACTTTGGTGGCTCAGATGAGTAGAGAAATAAGCAAACTCAAGGGGATAACAATTGTCCATTTGAGCTCTATTTCTCTAAAGAATAAGATCATCAAGGATCTTGAGGAGAAGCTTGTGAAAGAAAGAAGCCTAGTAGCTCAATTCTCCAAGCCTAAATCCGTGCTTCCTATTATTGACTCCTTCTCTTCTCAATCCAATAGAAGAGGACTATGATTCAATAAAATGGAAGCATGAGAAGGGAGTGGAGAAAAGAGCAGGGGTAAGGCTAAGCCTCAAACCACCTTTCAAAAGGTATTACTTCCTTCCAATAGGTATGACCATGAAAGCATGTATGGTCACTGGAAGAATGGAAGTAACTATAGGAAGGAAAACAATCCTTCCCATAGTGGAAGAAAGGGAATGGGATTGAGTGCCATGAATTCTCCCCATGAGAAAATTCAAATGGCCCAACCTGGACCTTTTGTATTTGGTACCTCAGCCCCCTCATTCAAGAATCAGGGTGCAAGCTCTTCTAAATTTATTTCAGCAAAGAAAATTTCTGCTCTCAAATCTATTGACAAGACTTGTTGCTCAGTGTCTGATGCCATCAGATCTTGTATGGCTACCAAGCCAAAGCAAGCTGATGTCATCAAAACAAAGGGCATCAAGACAACACATAGATTAACATTCAGTCAATTTATTGTTGAGAGAAATAGGAAGATTGCAGCTATCTCCCCTCCTGAACTAAGTCACAGTAATGATGTTTCCTCAGGAAATGTTCAGAAGAGGAGATACAACATTCATGAATGTTGGTGTTGTGGTAAAGTGGGACACTTTCCCATAGATTGTTGGTACAATCCCAATGTACCAAATGCAAAGAAGAGTCTTCCTGCAAAGAGTGCGGCTAGTGCGGGGTTATCTTATCAGACTAACAAGAACCTAGGACCCAAAATCACTTGGGATCCTAAGGGTAATTAAATTCCATCATGCAGGTTAGTTCAAATACCAGCCTTGGGAAGATTTGGTATTTGGACAGTGGGTGCTCAAGACATATGACAGGCACCAAGGGTTTACTGCAGGAATACAAAGCAGTGAAGAATGGACCCAAAGTCATCTTTGGGGGTTCAGAAAAGGGATTCACCAGAGGTTATGATATGATCACAAATGGCATAGTCTCCATCACTAAAGTGGCTTATGTTGAAGGGTTGCAACACAACCTTGTTAGCATAAGCCAACTGTGTGATCTTGGCTATGTCATTGAATTCCACAATGATAAGTGCCTAATCAAAAAGTCTAATGACTTGGAAACCATACTTTCAGGCACTAGGAGTGGAACTGTTTATTGTTTAGATTTTATTTGCAAATCATCTTCCTCTCCTGTGTGTCTTGTGGCAAATGAGAGTGAGTCTCTATGTGTTCAATGGCACAAGAGACTTGCCCACATCAACTACAAGGCAATGCATAGACTATTCTCTAAGAACTTGGTTAGAAATAGTCCTAATTTAAAATGTGTTAAAAATGGCTCATGTCATGCTTGCCAAATGGGCAAGAAAACAAGGGCCACTTTTAAAAGCATTGGCTCCAAAGACACTAAGAGATGCCTTTATTTATTGCACATGGACTTGTTTGGTCCTATGCCAATTCAGAGCTTAGGAGGGAAGCTGTATACCTTAATGATTGTTGATGATCACTCAAGATATACATGGGTATTTTTCCTTAAAAAGAAATCAGATACTCTAAATGTCTTTATAAGCCATGTCAAGGCCATTCAGAATGATTTGCAATGTTCTGTGGTCAGAACTAGGCCTGACCATGGCATATAGTTTCAATCTGAAGCCATGACAAGGTTATGTCAAGAACTAGGTATCATCCAAGAGTTTTCCTCCCCAAGGACCCCACAACAAAATGGGGTGGCTGAGAGGAGGAATAGAACCTTGATAGAATTGAGAGACATTGCTCAGTGACTCTTCACTCCCAGAATATTTCTGGGCTGAAGCAGTCAATACTGTCTATTATGTTCTCAATAGAGCTTCCATCAATAAAGTCCATGGAATTACCCCCTATGAGATTCTGAAAGGCAAACAACCAACAATTTCATACTTTAGGATCTTTGGATCTAATTGCTACATTTTAAACAATGAAAAATCTCAATTAACCAAGTTTGCTGAAAAATGCTACATGAGGGTTCTTGTTGGTTATAACTCGCATAGTAGAGCCTATAGGGTATATAACAAGAAAACCTATGTTGTTGAAGAGTCCATGCATGTGGTGTTTGATGAGACCAAACTAATTTATAAGGGCTAGTCCAGTTCTTCTATTTTGACAGGAAGTGAAAGGGCCATGGAAGAACTATCTATACAAGAACCATCCAGCAGCAGTAAAGCACATACTGATGCAGCAATTCCATAAGAAGTAGAGGTGCAGGATGCTGAAGAAGATGCTGACCCAGTAGAATAAATTCAGCATGTAGAGGACAGACTCCCTGCAGCTACAAGACATCTAAGGGATCATCCCTTGGAGCAGATTATTGGGAATGTTTAACAAGGTGTGACAACTAGGAGCAGGGCTCACAATGAGGCCTTGTTCCTCAGTTTCCTGTCACAGGTAGAGCCTAAAAAGTTTGAAGAGGCCAAATTGGATCCATTCTGGATTCAGGCAATGCAGGAAGAACTTTTGCAATTCAAGAGATGCAAAGTATGGAAGTTGGTGCCAAGAACACAGGGACATAACATCATTGACACCAAATGGATCTTCAGAAACAAGATGGATGAAAATGGGACAATCATAAAAAACAAGGATAGGCTTGTTGCAAAAGGGTATAGGCAAGAGGAAGGAATAGACTTTGACCAAACCATTGCCCCAGTTGCAAGGTTGGAGGCCATAAGTCTATTCCTTGCATATGCAGCCCATAAAGGCTTCAAAGTGTACTAGATGGATGTCAAATCAGCATTCCTAAATTGAAATCTGAAAGAGGAAGTATATGTAGAGCAGCCATCAGGTTTTGTCCATCCTACTCTTACATCTCATGTTTATCTACTTAGGAAAGCTCTATATGGTCTTAAGCAAGCCCCCAGGGATTGGTATGAGACATTTTTTGTCCAGCTTTCTCATCAAGAACAAGTTCTTGAGGGGAAAGATAGATAGCACATTGTTTCTTAGGGAAACAAGGGGCAAGTGTCTCCTAGTCCAAATCTATGTTGATGACATAATATTTGGGTCTACTGATGACAACCTATGCAAGAGATTTGCCAATCTAATGCAGGGGGAGTTTGAGATGAGCAGTATGGGTGAACTTAAATATTTCCTTGGGCTCCAAGTGAAACAGTCTGATGATGGAATTTTCATTTCCAAGAATAAGTACACCAAGGAGCTCATCAAGAAATTTGGGATGGAGTCAGCCTCCATCATGAGAACACCCATGGGATCTAATGTTTCACTAGACAAGGATGAAAAGGGGAAGGCTTTTGATGAATCCATGTACAAGTGTATCATTGGATCCTTGTTGTACTTAACTGCTAGTAGGCCAGACATTATGTATTCTACATGTGTTTGTGCTAAGTATCAAGCTTGTCCTAAGGAATCTCACTACACCTCTGTCAAGAGGATCTTGAGATACCTCAAGGGCAGCCTAAATCTTGGCCTTTGGTACCCTAGGAACAATGACTTTGAACTGATAGGCTATTCAGATGCAGATTTTGCAGGGTGCAGAGAAGACAGGAAAAGCACAAGTGGCACTTGTCAATTCCTAGGGAGGAGGCTGATCTCTTGGAGTAGCAAAAAGCAAACCAGTGTGGCCATTTCCATAGCTGAGTCAGAGTACATTGCTGCAGGCAGCTGTTGTGCTCAACTTCTGTGGATCCAACATCAATTGGAGGATTACAACATCAAGGTTAGTCAATCTCCCCTGCTGTGTGACTCATCCAGTGCTATTTCTATTGCCAAAAATCCTGTCTCCCATAGCAGGACCAAGCACATAGAAATTAGGTACCATTTTATTAGAGAGCATGTAGAGTGTGAAGATATCAAACTTGAATATGTCCCCACAGACAATCAAGTAGATGATATCTTCACCAAGCCATTGGATGAGGCCAAGTTCAATTCTTTCAAAATTGACTTAGGAATGATGAATTTAGAATGAGTTCACTTATGAATCTATACCCACTGTTAAAATGCTTATGTTCTCATCTGTACAATTCTCACAATATGTACTGTTATGATAAATTGAAATCTGAATTGATCAACTTTACAGTAGGCATAGTCCACATGATAGGGTAGATAATCTCCCTAAAATGTTAAATACTTTGAATTCAGGGTGAGACCCATCTCAGCTGATCAGCTGAGACAGCCAAACTGTCTTAGTGGATAAGTATCCAAAACAAACTAAAGCAGACTAAGGGCTCAGCTGGGAAAAATCTGGGTTCGGCGAACTCTTTCCTGAGTTCTACGAACTCTTTCCTGAGTTCGACGAACTCTTTCCTGAGTTCGACGAACTCTTTCCTGAGTTCGACGAACTCTTTCCTAAGTTCGACGAACGTCGACTTTGAGTTCGACGAACTCAGCATTACGACATAAGCTTAATTTACACTTATAATCATAAGATCAATAGAAATGCTCCAAATGAGGGGGAGCTAGAAAGGGTTATTCAAAATGAACAAGAACAACTAATAAAGCTAATAGTTCTCACATTGAGGGGGAGCAAGTTCCTGCTCAGGTTGAGGGGGAGATGGACAATGCTAAGAGAGTCAGAGAAGATGAAGGATGACCTAAAGGGGGTTTTGGAAAATGCTTTCTAAACCCTCTCAGGGTATGTAGCTCCTGCCTCCCAATCCCTAGAGGGAAAAATAGTTGAAGAAATCAGAAAGGGGGAGATGGCCAATGCTAAGACCAACTCAGAGTCAGCTTTGAGTACAAGGATTGTCCTCTGAGTTAGTCAAAGCTTAATAGAAACAATCATGAGTTTTAATAGAATGCTTAAACAATCTTATCTTCTAGAAGAAATGTTATCATGAAGGCTATATAGATCATTTTCATGATAGTTTTTTTGTTGGCTATGTACCTTAACATTGAGAATGTTCTGCCTTCTTCAAATAGGGGAAGATTGTTGAGAATACTGCCCTCAATATTCCTTTGATTTGAAGAGACATCACTCACAATGCTAAGTACAAGATGTATTTGATAAAGCCATATTTTTGTAAGATATACTGGCTCAGGTAACTCAAGAGAAAGGGCCAATCATGCCCTTAGATCAGGAGAAATCATCTCCTAAGAGATGAAGAGTTGTCTCAGCTGAACCGCTGAGATGAGGTCAGGAGCCACTGAGAAGGCATCTGGGCAAGATGAGCTGCAGATAGAAGAAACCGCTGAGAAGGCTGTCTGTCTCAGCGGATCCACTGAGACGGGAAAGAAGCAGCAAATATTCGCTGAGATTTGGCGAGTTCGTCGAACGCAGAATGCAGTTCGTCGAACGCTGAGACTTGGCGGGTTCGTCGAACGAAGAATGAATTTCGTCGAACGCAGAAATCAGTTCATCGAACGCAGAGACGGGACAGAAGCAAGCGCTGAGACTCGGCGTGTTCGTCGAACGCAGAACTCAGCTCATCGAACGCAGAGACGGGACAGAAGCAAGCGCTGAGACTTGGCATGATCGTCGAACAAAGAATGAAGTTCGTCGAACGCAGAGACATGACAGAAGCAAGCACTTAGACTTGGTGTGTTCGTCGAACGAAGAATGAAGTTCGTTGAACGAAGAATGAAGTTCGTCGAACGCAGAATGCTGTTCGTCGAACGCAGAAACTTCTCTGCAGATCGACGAAATCCGCTGAGAAGAGGAAGCCATCTCAGCCCAACCGCTGAGATAGTTCAAACGAGACATGGAGGGTTCTGCCCTTGGTGCAAGCTGCAGAAAGGCATTTTGTGGTCCACCAATCACTCCCATATCTATCAGAAGGACGGCTGAGAGCCATTGAAGATTGGGGATGTATAAAAGGGATAAATTAGGGTTGAGAAAATACTTATGCTATCAATCTTTCTCTCGAGCACACAAAGAAGCAGAAGCATACTGTTCCATTATCGGCAGCCAACAACTGAGCTAACACAAGGCTGCAAGGAGAAAAGAGATAGCTCATCTTGATTCATCTCAAGATAGAGCAAGTAGATCCAGTCCTTCATCTAAAGTGCTGATCAAGTAGAATCAAGATTAGAGCTGTACCACTCCTCCCTGATTCAAGTCGGCAACAGCAACTGAAAAGAAGAAGAAGAAGAACAAGCTTGATCTTTTCTTCTTTCATTATGTAAACCTCATTATATCTTCTGTAGGAGCCTTTGGGTTCTGAGTTTGTAGGGCCATTTGGCCTGAGGTTGTAGGACCAACGGGTGGCCTGAGTTGTAAGAGGTGGATTCCTCTGAGGTAGGATCTGTGTGATCTGAGGTAGGACCAGGAGGTGGTCTGAGCTGTAGGAGGTGGATTCCTCTGAGGTAGGATCTGTGTGATCTGAGGTAGGACCAGGAGGTGGTCTGAGCTATAGGAGGTGGTTTTCTCTGAGGTAGGGTTGTTGTGCCTTAGGTAGGGTTTGGGAAAACCTGAGAGATCCTGAGGGATCTGTGTTGTAAGCTCTTGGAGCTAAGTTTGGAGGAGTTGGCCCTGTCTAACACACTGTTAGAAGGGTGAAGGGGGAAAGTGGACTACCCATAGACACACTGTCTTGGGGAACCAATATAAACACTTGTGTGTTTTCTGGGTGTGCTTGATTTCTTGCTTAGAATAATTTTAAATATCAATATCAAATAAGTAGAACTCAAAAGACCTATTCACCCCCTCTCTAGGTGAATTAGATCATATACCTATATAATCTTTCACATACCCTCAGAGAATATGGGTTGTACACAATCCTCGCTCTTTGTGAGTAACGTAGTTGCTCGGAAAGAATCATCCAACTCATATTCGACGAGCGGCTTTGGGCGAGTATTAGGACATACTAGGCAGTCACATGGCTGGCTTCTGGATTCTATATATAGAGGGGGAGGGGTCTCTGATGGCACATCCTTTCTGATCTCGCCCAAGATGTCGCGCACTCATGCCGAGGAAGCTGCTGCTTATATGGCCGAGCTTATAGGTCTGCTGCCACCCCTTCAGGATCCTATTCGCGTGGATGCCGAGCTTGAAGACTTCCTCGCCTTCAAGAAGAGGAAGCGACTTGACGAGAAGAAGAGGAAGAAAGGGAAAAAGAAGGATGCCGACGCCTCGGAGAATTTCGCCGATTCTCTAGTCGGTGGTACCCAGCAAATGCTTGACGACTTGGGTCTCGGCCATTTGGACGACTCGCCTGCTCCTGACCTTCCCGCATCGAATATCGCCTAAGAGGCGAGTACAACCGGGGCCTCGACTCAGGTTCAACCTGAAGTCTCACCTGCACGAAGTGAGAGCCACCTACTCACCACTTATGGGTTGGTTCATCAATTTGTTGGCGAGTTTCTGATGCTGGTTTATACTATCTTGCATATCCACCGTCTACTGCTGCTCAGGAGGAGCCTTTGGATGCAATTCCTTTGGGATCATCGCCGATGATCTCGCTTAGGACCGGGGAGGATCTCACCGAGGTGGATCAGTGCGGATCCGTCATAGCTCCTTGGTGGAGAAGAGGCCGATGAGCGAGCAGGGGGTTCCTCTAGCGAGTAACGCTCCTCCACCGCCACCACCCTTGCAGCAATCAGAGCTGACGAGTAGCGCACAGCTACCCGTGGATGAACTTCCTCCACCTCCTCCTTTTCCGCCTCCTGCCGACATGCTAGATGATCATCGCCTTCTATCCTCTTCGGCTCCCACCACCCATCTGGCTGAGTCCTCGCGCCGAGGCGGGATTGCAGGGTCTTCTGGCTTCTTCACCCCAAGAGGGGGAGGGCGACCAATGGATGGTCGCAGTCGGGGGGATGTGCATCCCAGCAGGGAGCACACCGGTGGGTCGCACTCTAGTCGGCGAGATGGCGGTCATCGTAGCCCATCCACGCGTCGAGGAAGGAGCTCTCCTCGTCGACAATATCGAAGCCCTCGTTGCGACTCACGAAATGATGCTCATCGGCCTGGTAAAGAAGTCGTCACTTTGTCGAGATTTCTGATTTGGACTTTTCATTACTCGCCACTAAGATTTTTTGCTTCCTTGTCTTCCTCTGCAGTCTGCGCTCAGACCCCTATAGGAGCTCTGATTGATGGGGTCGGGCTTCCCTCCCGCGAGTATCAAGAGAGGGCTAATCGCGCCATCTTGGACCTGGAGGCGAAGTTGGAGTGCCAGGCGATCAGCGAGCCTCATCGTCGCTTGACTGTTGTGGAGGCGCGAGTTGAGCATTTGGAGGCCACTGATTCTCAGCGTCGTTTGACCGAGCTGGAAGTGCGAGTATCACGGCTGGAAGAGTTCGATACTCGGCTGGCGGCTGTGGAGTCTCGCCTTCAATCTATCAGCGACCTGGAGCGCTGGGTTGGCAGGATGGAGCATCGCCAACAATTGCATCACGACGAGCTGGTGGGAATGCGTGCGAGCATGGGCTCTGCTGGACGGCTAGCGAGGATGGAAGATCAGCTGCGCCAAGGCGAGGATGCGATGTCTCTGGCAATGGAGCATTTCAAGAGCGCGCGCAGTATGGGATGGACTGGGCGACAACCTCAGCCGGCGGACCCCAATGCTGGACTCCTTGGATAGTCGCTAGATTTTCTTTGCGTAGTTGCTAGTCGCTAATTGTGTAAGCCGAGCTCCTTTGCTCGAGTTTTTGTAAAGTAGATTTTTGCAATTTGTAATATTATTTGGCGAGTATAATAATCTCGCCTCTTCTTTCTTATCTGCTTGTTGTGATGTCTGAATTTGTCTTTCTTTTTTGTTCATTTCTTGCGAGTAGTTTTTGAATGTCACGCCTATTTGGCGAGTTTCCTTGTGCTTCTGGTGTAGGTACTCGCGCATTTGAAGTCGGCAGTCTAGTTCGCGTCGAGACTTGGCGACTTCTTTTTATACTCGCCCTGCTGTTCGCACTCTCGGTGGCGTACGCGACAAGCCAAATCTTCTCGACTTCTATAAATAGGGGGGTACGTATTAATTACGCTTTTGGTGTTTTCCTTCTCTTTTAACGAGTATCTTTCTCTTGCTCTTCTTCTCGCCCTCCGATACTCGCTCTCTTGCTTCCTTTGCTTCTGCGATGGATGAAGAGGCGGCTGTTCGGCATGCCAATCACGCCAATAATTTTGCGGCGACGTCTTTCAAGAAGCCGACTACTCGACAGAAAGACTTGGACGATTTTTCGGACAAGTACTTGTCGCCAGGGTATGTCGCCAGACTTTCGCATGATACTGCGCGACTAAACACCTTCTCATCCACCGGGATGGTGTTCCCTATCCGCCATTTCGAAGTCGGCCTGCAACTACTGTTGTGGTCGGAGTTCTATCAGATACTCCGCTACTACGGGATAGTCCCGACCTAGATCAACCCAAATGGAGTGGCGATGATCGTGGGATTTCTTTGCTTCTTGCGAGAAGAGAAGATCGCCTTTGATCTCGCAGTCTTCAGGCGTGTATTCCACTTTGGCGCTACTGGCAAAGGCGTCTTCTTCTTATGTAGCCATGTCTGCACACTCGTCGGCACGACGGACAAAAATCATCGCTGGGGCGAGCGACTAGTCGTCATCAGCGGCGACTTTGGGGCCATCCCAAGCTCGTCATCCCAGCCATTGAAAAGTGCATTCACCACCCCTTATTTAGAGGAGAGCAGGGAGAAGCTACTCGACTACTTCCAGAATCGTCGCCTAGACGTCGTCTTCTGGAGGAGGCGAGTAGATGTACTCGTAGAGGTCTTTCCAGGCGAAGGTATCGCTTATACTCGCCTATATCTTCGTTAATGGGGCGAGCATCGATCATACTCGCCTTTTTCTTTACTTAGCGGCTAAACTCTTTCGGCGGTTGATTGCTGCAGCTACTCGCTCTTTGCCGAGCGAGCCTCTTTCGGCGGCGAAGGCGGCGGCTTCTTCTCAGGGGGGCGCGGGGACTTCAGCGCGCGAGAGCGGGGGCTCATCTCCCATCGATTTGTCGCCGAGCGACAATGAGCCGATGGCCGCCGCGGATGATGTCGGGTTCGCAAGGAAGCAGAAAGGCAAGACGAGATCCCGAGAGCTTGCGAGGAAGCGGAAAGAGGTCGCCAAGAGGGATCCACACGCGAAGGCGGATCCATCGGAGGCTGGCGAGCCCCACAGTCACCCTCTCTTTAATGAAGGCACTCGCAGCGAGGATGCTTATGGTCTCCCTTTGGTGACCAGGGCGGAGAGCACCCACGAGGTGACCTTGAGCTCCAACCTTCCTGCCTGGTCGGAGGATTGGGAGGACAGCGGCGAGGCGTTTGACATCATGTTCGCCATGTATGGTCGCGTAGATGTCGAGGCCCTGCAAGATGTGTCGGCCGAGTATCTGGCGCACCAGTCCTCGCGTTCTTACCTGCGAGCTGCCGAGCTCGGTCATGCGACATCGAGGAGGCTGCTCGAATATGAGCGGATGATCAAGATGCAGAGCAAGAAGCTCATCACCATGGGGCTAGAGGTCACCAAGTGGAAGGATTATGAGGTACTCGCCTGGCGCCATTCTGTCTTTGGTGATACTCGCCGTTTGTGCTGATTACTACGCTTACTCGCTTTTCTTTACATGTGCAGACTGCCGAGGTTGAAACGACAAAGAAAGTATCACAGCTAGAGAAAGAGTTGGAGGATACTCGACAATCTTTGGAAGCTGCGCAAATTTGCATTGCCGAGTTGGAGACTCGGCCTGCCGAGCAACAACCCTCGGCAGCGGGCCCCTCAAGGGTCGGCAAGCAGATTCGGATTCACGGTGATGAGATGTCGAATATTTGCCGGGAGATCACGTGAGCAACCGGGAAGGTGGTCTTGAGTAAGTTGAAAGCTGGAGGTCTTCTGAAGCCGGAGGCAATGCACCTGACCGTCCTGGATCTCATCCCGGCGCTACTCGGTGAAGAGTCTACTTCCCCTGGGCAAGTTCTTTCATTGTCCTCTAGCGATGACGAAGACTCAGAGGACGAGGATAGCGAGGATGGAGATGTTGACAAGGACGATGATGAAGGCGATGACGGTGCATAGTCGCCGGGCCCCTTTTTTGCAAGCTGTATAACGTTTTTTGTGCATGTATTTATGAAAGAAATGAATACAATTTTTTGCTTACCTTTTGTAGTTGCTTTTTTGCTTGCTTCTTTTGTGGTTATGCCGAGTAGGCTCTTAGGTTCGAGGCGAGGTTGAGTGCTCGCTAGGTGATTAAGCGCAGACGAGATAGGATACTGCGGATGATGATCATACCTTGCTCGCACGCTAGTTGCTCGCTTGCTGGGTGCTCTCCCCTATATACTCGTACATGCATACTCGCATCTGCATACTCGCACCTACATATGAAGAAGTTTTTTAGAGGCATGCACTCCCAAGACTTCATCTGGTACCCCTATATTTGATGTTGATGAAGAAGTGGTCAAAAATAGGGAATGACCGTTGGGGAGGTCCAAGGGGACACACCCTCCCGAGGCCTCCATCCTACTGCTATTGTTGGTGCTGTTGAAGAGATCGACGAGTAGGGACTGACTGTCGGGGAGGTTCCAAAGGAACACATCATCCCGAGGTCTCCATCCTAATGCTCTTGTTGGTGCTGTTGAAGAGATCGACAAGTAGGGACTGACTGTCGGGGAGGTTCCAAAGGAACACACCATCCCGAGATCTCCATCCTAATGCTCTTGTTGATGCTGTTGAAGAGACCGACAAGTAGGGACTGACTGTCGAGGAGGTTCCAAAGGAACACACCATCCCGAGGTCTCCATCCTAATGCTCTTGTTGATGCTGTTGAAGAGATCGATAAGTAGGGACTGACTGTCGGGGAGGTTTCAAAGGAACACACCATCCCGAGGTCTCCATCCTACTGCTCTTGTTGATGTTGTTGAAGATATCGACAAGTAGGGACTGACTGTCGGGGAGGTTTCAAAGGAACACACCATCCCGAGGTCTCCATCCTAATGCTCTTGTTGATGCTGTTGAAGAGATCGACAAGTAGGGACTGACTGTCGGGGAGGTTCCAAAGGAACACACCATCCCGAGGTCTCCATCCTACTACTCTTGTTGATGCTGTTGAAGAGATCGACAAGTAGGGACTGACTGTCGGGGAGGTTCCAAAGGAACACACCATCCCGAGGTCTCCATCCTAATGCTCGTGTTGATGCTGTTGAAGAGATCGACAAGTAGGGACTGACTGTCGGGGAGGTTCCAAGGGAACACACCATCCCGAGGTCTCCATCCTACTGCTCTTGTTGATGTTGGTGAAGAGGTCGACAAGTAGGGACTGACTATTGGGGAGGTTCAAAAGGAACACACCATCCCGAGGTCTCCATCCTACTACTCTTGTTGATGTTGTTGAAGAGATCGACACTTTCCTGACAAACTCGACAATCAAAGGGGGTTAAGCACACCAACTCAAATGATTGGACGAGGTTCTTGGAAGCAAAATGCTATGCTGCGAGCTTTCGTCTCTCGAGGGTTTGTGACTCCTTTATTCAAGGGTCCCTTGAGAGGTTAAGTCGATCATCCCTTCGTTGAATTGTGAGGTTGGCGTCCAGACTTCTTCCTGATAATATTACCAATCGGATGAGAGGTGCGGTAGGAGGGTTCCTGCAGCCAACGTGCAAGAGGGGAGCTGATCTCGACCGTCAGTGCAGAGGCTTGGTCTTAAGAGAACGCACTACCGAGGCACCGTCCCATCATCCGTTCTGGGTTTTATGAGAATTAAGTCGGAGGCCTGTTTTCCAACCTAACGTGGAGATCGACTTCACCTGTTTTTGAGACAATCTTGCTAGGAGGAAAAAAGAAGCTCTCGCGGCCCATATTTCAGGGGGCGGGGAATTTTTATTCATCATGGGGGAATACAAAAGAGGGGGGGGGGGGAATACACCTTCCCTGCTCATGGATAAAACCTTTTCAGGTTGTCTCCGCTCCAGGTATTCCCCAACAACTCTCCTTCTTGGTTTTGTAGGTGATATCCTCCTGTCATGAGTGCTTCGTGGATGATGAAAGGTCCTTCCCAGTTTGGGTTGAGCTTCCCAACGGCCGCTGATCTTCCTACCGCGTCCACTTTCTTCATGACTAGATCACTTGCTTGGAAATGTTTAAGACATATATGTTTGTCGAAGTGTTTGGCCATTCGGCTCTTGATCTCTTCCTGTCGGGCTGATGCCAAGTCTCGAAGTTCTTCGATGTAGTCGAGTGCTAACCCATGTGCTTCATTATTTTCTAGCCGCAATTCTTCATCTCCGTCTTGGGCCGCAATCACCCTGGGACTTCTGACTTCGAACTCCACCGGGATGAGAGCCTCGGACCCGTGAGAGAGTTTGAACGGGGTTTCCCCGGTGGCTGAGCTAGGAGTGGTTCTCAAAGCCCACAAAACAGAGGGGAGCTGCTCCGCCCAATTACCTCTTAGGTTCTCGACTTTCTTCTTCAGGAGGTTGATGATCAGCTTATTGGCGGCCTCCACTTGCCCATTGCTTCGGGGATGGTGGACAGAGGCGAAACGAAGATCAGTCCCGAGCTGCCTGCAAAAATCTTCCAGCTCCAAGCTGGCGAATTGGGGATCGTTATCGGTGACGATGTCGAGGGGGATTCCGAATCTGCGGACGATCTCTCCCCAGATGAAGTTCTTCACGATTTGAGAGGCGGTCTTGGACAGAGCTTTGGTCTCGATCCACTTGGAGAAGTAGTCGATCATGACGAGAACGAACTTCCTCTGGCCACTAGCCGAGGGAAAGGGACCTATCAAATCCATCCCCCAGATAGCGAACGGCCACGGGGAAGTGATCGAGCGAATTTGTTGGGCTGGCTGCAACTGAAGGGGGCAAACAACTGACATTTCTGGCACCTCTTCGAGAAGATCTCTGCATCCTTCTGGATAGTGGGCCAGAAGTAGCCATGCCTCAGGATCCTTTGCTCCAAAGTGCGAGTCCCAGAATGGCTTCCGCACTCTCCCGAGTGGATCTCTTCCAACATTCGAGGTACTTCGTGTAAGACCCCTCTCCCGCACCAGGAGAGTTCCTGGATCTTATGCCCAGAACCGCCGCCTTACGGTGATGCTAGTGTAACGGTACTGGCTAGCCTGACCCGAGCCCCTAGCCCAGTACCGCCGGCACCGACGGCCCAGGCCCGTCAACACGGGACCCAGCTGGCACCGCCGGTTCAGCCTCACCCCAACGGGTTAACCACAAGCCTGCAGGCCGTGCACCCCAACGCCTCTCTGGCCCTGTTTCTCAGGCGCATCGCGTTGTTGGAGGGGGTCTCGAACCGACAACCTCCCTTGATAAGAAACCTTCAACAGTTCTCATCACCAACTGAGCTGCAGGTTTCTTATCAAGGGAGGTTGTGGGTTCGAGACCCCCCTCCAACAACGCGATGTGCCTGAGAAATAGGGCCAGAGAGGCGTTGGGGTGTATGGCCTGCAGGCTTGTGGTTAACCCGTTCGGGTGAGGCTTAACCGGCGGTGCCAGTAGGTCTGTTGACGGGCCTGGGCCGTCGGTGCCGGCGGTACTGGGCTAGGGGCCCGGGTCAGGCTAGCCAGTACCGTTACAGCTAGCACACAAGTTAGCCAACTCCGCAAGACGCCGATCATGCCGGCAAGGACGAACAACTAGGCCAACAAGAGATAAGAAGAAAAACTAGCACCTAAGTCCACAATCACACGCATCTGTATATGTATATATATCCAAATGAAAACTGTCCATCAATGAGTACAAGAAAAGAAAGAGTAAAAAGGGCTTATGCCCAGTACAAGTTCGAACGAATAAAAGAGTACCATACTCTCTCTCACTATATAAATCTATGCGGAAGCTACAAACAAAACATCTCTCATCAACACCTGTCCTGTAGTAGAAGTATTGCATGGCTTCTGCTCCTCAGATCCTTCCATCAAGTCTTGGCTGGTCGTGCCAGTGCTCCAGCTCCTCGAACACCTATGGTCACAACCGACCGTTAGTCATAAAGACTAAGCCGATGGTGTCCCCGCCTCCCCCCGCGACTCCTAGGCACCGTGAGGGAGGAAGAAGCGGAGGGCAAAATTGGCTTAGTCTTTATGACTAACGGTCGGTTGTGACCGTAGGTGTTCGAGGAGCTGGAGCACCGGCACGAACAACCAAGACTTGATGGAAGGATCTGAGGAGCAGAAGCCATGCAATACTTCTACTACAGGACAGGTGTTGATGAGAGATGTTTTGTTTGTAGCTTCCTCATAGATTTATATAGTGAGAGAGAGAGAGTATGGTACTCTTTTATTCGTTCGGACTTGTACTGGGCATAAGCCCTTTTTACTCCTTCTTTTCATGTACTCATTGATGGACAGTTTTCATTTGGATATATATACATATACAGATGCGTGTGATTGTGGACTTAGGTGCTAGTTTTTCTTCTTATCTCTTGTTGGCCTAGTTGTTCGTCCTTGCCGGCAGGATCGGCGTCTTGCGGAGTTGGCTAACTTGTGTGCTAGCATCACCGTAAGGCGGCGGTTCTGGGCATAAGATCCAGGAACTCTCCTGGTGCGGGAGAGGGGTCTTACAAATGGTTACAGAGCTAGGTTACAAATTTTCTACGCTAACAAGAGTATAACATATAATTTCTATGCTAGCAATATGAACCAGTAAACAGTAATAAACACAGTAAAGTAATATCGCAGCAGAGAAAGAAGTAAGCATAAAGAAGCAGTGCGACGCAAGTAAGGTAATTTTAAAGTAACCATTGATTTATAGGAATGCACATACAAACCTATAGACCAAGGGGTCGTTTAGCAGGGCCTATCGTATAAAAAGTCCCATACCAATTTATATGATAGGGGTAGGGGTTGAAATGCAATGTCCATGCTATGTCATGCAAGGTATGTTGTTATACTATGTTCATACAAGTGCAACTCACACAATTCGACTCTATGCGCATAGACCTTTAGTTCCCCCTTTTTGGAGCTAGCAAAACTCTCAGGATACTCCCGTAGTGGCAAACGGAAGCGGTGGGTTGGGCCTCGCCCACCTCTAGGTTGGTATTCACACTACCTAACCTAGACCTATCGTACGTCTCAACACAAAACTGTGGAGCGTTTGCGTACTCTTGCTGACTGGACCGCCAGACTTTCTAGGCTAAGTGTATATACCACACTTGCCGAGTCAACGTATTGACGTCGGTGTGAACGTCCGTCCAATACAGAAGACCCACCACCTTCGTGCACATGCAACATGTTCTACAATCTATCTCCGAGCCATAAGCTCCCCGGGCTAACCTGCCCGTCATTAATAACCTTCCGAGCCATAAGCTCCCCCGGGCTAACCCGCCCGTCATTAACAAACACTACTGAATTGGAAGCTCACCTAACTTTCAATCAGCTCTTTCAAACACTGAGCTTACTGCTCGCAGCACCAAACAGACTAGGCTCCCGTAACCACGGGGTGTGGGTGAGTGTGTTATTAATTTATTCTTGTAACAACTTATTCCTACGGCTTACGGTTAATCTTGGGCCTCCCGAGGATTACCCTGTAAGGGGCTCGCTACGGTACTAGAAACTACGATGGGATGACACCCCCAAAGTTCCTTTCCTCAAGACACTTAGTATTATTGGTAACTACCCATAAAATTACCCTCTTACCATTTCACTTGAATTAACCTCAGCGCTTTATAACTCTCTAAGGTGAAGGATGATCTTTCGTCAATCCCGAGCACAGCCTTACCCACAGCTCACCAAGCACTCTCATCTTCTAAACTCCTATTTAGACTACTCTTGTTTAGTTATTATCCTACTTGGAAGTTTAGGGTGGATCCTGGATTTCCCGAGGGCTACCCGGTGAGGGGTTCGCAAGTTACTAGGGTACATGATGGGATTATGCCCAACCCCTTTCCAGGACATTTAACATTCTTGGCGGCTACTTTGACCTAACCTTCCTCCCTCTCATTACCCTTTATAACTTACGCCTTATGTTTCACCCTGCTCCTATGCAATCAATCTTTTGGACTCAACTCTAAAAACTTCTAGTCCTCTAAGTGGTCTATACTCATCTCTTGTTATAATCAAATTCTCACCGATTTCCTTGTGATTATATTGACCTATTCATCATAATGAGTTTTCACTATCTGCAGACCACGACATATAACTAACTTAGATTCCTATGATGGAACCTTGGTCAAATTACTTTCAAATGACTTCTAAATTTTATCCTAGGTTCATAGTGGATAAAATAAGGGATGATCAAAATCCAAGCATGTTTCATCTAATTTTGACCTCTATAAAAATTCATTAATTACTAATATGAATCTAAAAAGTGAAGGAGGTATCATGCTAGTGAATTCAAACTTGTCAAAAATCCGTCCAGAGATGAGGGGTGACATGATAAAAAGATTTCCAAGATTTCATATTTTTCCAGCAATTAAATAACCCTAATCCCTAATTTTCAATGAATGAATGGAAAAATAATTTTACACATCAAGTACAAGATTTTGACTTCCTAAAATTCTGGAAAAATTACAGTAGCTTCATATGAACATAAAATCACTATTTCCAGAAAATCATATTTTTCCAGCAAATTTATAATCATAATTTATATTTATCATGAAAAAGATGAAGACGTGACTTTACACACCAAGTACTAAAATAAGAATTCCAAAAATTCTGAGAAAATTAACCTAGCATACTAATCCTTTAAAAACACCAAATCCAAGGTTTCATAATATTCCAGGTAATATTTATCCACAATATTCATTTAATACAAGTGGTGTGCCAATAAGAGTTTACACTACAACCACCACCTACAGGTCTCAATAAAATCTGAATAAATCACAGAAGTATGTTGTTGACCTAAAAACAGCAATGCCTATGTTTCATATTATTCCAAGGAGTATTTACCCTTAATTATCATCTGTTACATTTGGTGTGCGTATAAGGGTTTACACTACAAGTGCTATGTTAAGACTTCAATAAATTCTGGGAAAATTATCATGGCATATTAATGGTCTAAGAACACCAAATCCTAAGTTTCACATTTTTAACAGGAATTTTTGACCATAATTTCTATTTAACATAAATGGGGTGCAAATAGGGATTTACACTACAACTACCATTAATATGTCTTTATAAATTCTGAGAAAATTATCCTAGTATAATAATCATCTAAAAACACTAAATCCAGAGATTTAGAATTTTACAAACTATTTTACCCCATTAATTAATTAATTACAAAAGTGGTTTTTTCCTCAATAAATTAATAATTACCACAAAAATTCATCTAAAAATTATGATAAAATTTACAGAGCTATAGAATCACCAAAGAAACCTACTAGAATAATTTCATAATTCTTCAAATGCATATGAGACCTAAATGTCATATTTGAATAAATTGACCTAACCAAATAAATCAAATTCAGAGAAATAAATGAGGTCCAAAATTCCAAAAAAATTCCTAAATGTGCCTTTCCAGTCAAGGATCCATTTCCCAGAGTTTTGGATTTAACCCTAAGTTTTTGATTCAAATTATTCCATTAATTTAAAAGTGTGACAATTTTCATTTAATTAAAAACTTTAGGAAAATAACTTCCAAAAATCATGAAACTTATGACAATGATGTATATCCTCATGACATACACTAACCCCAAGGTTTCAGAGGCATGCAAGGTGATTCCCACCTTCAATTCCTTCAAAAAGCTCAAAAGCCCAAATTGACTATTAGCACCCCAATTTTTCACTTAAAACACTAACTTCATTTTGAAATTCAGAGAAAAATACTCATGCACATGTGATGAAATTTTAACCAGAGATTTAGATATATATAAAGAGCTCACCCCCCAAATTAGGGGGTGTTGGAGTTATACAACTCCATAAATACCAAATATTTACTTTTATTAATAAATGAAATAACTCAATGGATACACATCCAAAAATTCCCAAATTTAAACCATAGGTGTGTCATCATACCATGCATGCATGGTAGAAAAATGAAGGGATTTGGTTAAGCCATTTAAAAGATATTGCACTTTTAATTTCTGCCCTACACAAGGAGCAGTACAAGGAAAATGAGTGCCCTGGTGTCCACAGTGCACCGACTCAGTTGATTCAAGTGGCAAATGAAAGTAGACACATAGGGCTACAATAGTTGTCTCTGCTCCTTTTTGCAAAAATGGCATTTAAGGCCTTCAAAAATTGCATGCAAACCACTGAATAATTCTAGGCAGAATTATTGTGGTCTGCCAATAGAAATCAAGGAGACGAAATCAACGGCTGTGATTTCGTCTCCTTCCTCTAGCCGACGGCCCAGAGGAAACGACCCATGATCCCGGCCAACCACCACCCTCCCCGGCCATCTGCCTCCGTCACCACCTCCGTTGAGGGGTTGGCCGTCGATTGGCAGTGGAATGGTGGCCGGAGGTGGTGGTTCCCGGCGATCCCTGGAGGAAGCCCAAACGGAGCTCGGAAGGGATTAAACCCATGACTGACGGCTCAATTGAGCTCGTCTGCCCTTGCTAGGACCTTAGATAACTAGCACAGAGGGAGGGGGGAGAAATCGTACCCTAAGCGAGCTTGGTGGCGCGTATTGAGGTGGTGCGGCATGGCGGCGGCGAGCTCCGGCGATCCTCCCAGAAATCCCGATTCTTCATGGTTTGCTTCACTGTAAATGGACAGATCCACTCATCTCGACCCTCTGAAGCTGATGGAAAAGTCGAAATGGGCTGAGAGATGCTGGTTATAGGAGTTTAGAGAGGAGGGGGTTCGGCTCCACCTTGTTTGCTCCTCCTAGCCGCCAAGTGGCATTCCCTCTTCTCAATTTTGGCTGGCATTCATGTGGGGAGTTCAGAGGAGGTCTTGGGCAGAGGAGAGGAGGGCCACATGGCCTTCTTTCCCAAAATTCTCTTGTTTCTTAATGGAGGGAGGGGGGATTTTCCACTTTTCCCCCCATGCATGTCTTTGCATGTTGGAAATGGGGGGCAAGGCTGGTCATTAGATCTATGGGCTTCAGAGTGGGCTGGATTTGAGGGCCTTAATCCATTGAAATTGGGATTAATTCCAAATAAGCCCAATTTAGGCAAAATTGACCCTATGTTGACTTTTGGGTTGACTTGGTCAATTGGGTGTGTTGACTGGTCCAATGTGTTGACATTGAGTCCAGTGACACCACCCAAGGTTGGTTGAGTCAAGGTGAGGGCCTAGGAGAGCCAATTTGACCCAAAGGTGTGATTTTGACCAAAATTGGGGAAAAGTTGACTTTGGTCAATTTGGCCAAATTGAAGACTCCATGATGGGGCTTTTGAGTCAATTAGGTCCCTTATGATGTTATAAGACTAGGGGTGAGGTCAATTTCATGCTTTGGGGTTCAATTGAACTTATTGGGGAGGATTTGACCTAGGTTGACTTGAGCCTTATAGTAGACCCCATGTGAGTTCACCTAACCCTATGTGTCCTAAGGCTGCAATCTAGCCCAACTCACCACACTCACCACTTGTCTCACCCTAAATTGGAGTTAGGGGGGTCTAGTAGGAAATGGGATGTTACAATTCCCAATAAACAAAAGAATAATTTCGTCCTCGAAATCTAAGTTCGGGTCCACGGGGTTCCCAGCTCATGAAGATGAGAGGTCTCAAGGTTATCACAAGACTATCTGATAATTGTTATTTCATCTTATCATCCATATCCCAATCTATCCATTCTTCAAATGTATTCCATAACAACTCAGTAATAATTCATGGTATGAATTTCTCAAATTATGCGTTCAAATTCTATGTTGCGAAGGGAGTATCAGAAATGGGTAACCATAAATTCCACCAAAATTTTAAGAAGTTCAAGATATTACAACATCCCAAAAAAAAAATTCCTCAAATTGTAATCTCACATTGCATTTTGTGGAGGAAGCCTGTTATTTATTCAAGGATTTACTCTACCAAAGTTCTCCGAGCTTCCTACTGATATGAAAACCCATGTGCACATTTCTATGGTAATCCAGTAACTATAATTCACGGTATAATTTCCTACATTTTAGTTGACACAAACCTCAATAATATAGCTATATGCATAAACTTATTTACGGTGAAAATTCAACTTATGTGCACATGTGGCAATCTCTCCTCAATCCTTTCATATAGTTCAGCATCGACCAATATGTATGAGTTAATAAATTACCGAGTTCATTATACTCGTGAGATCATCATTGTTATGAATAACTCATAATCCATCATCTAAAGTTATGATTTTAATGAGGTGTTGTATTTCCCAATATCACATATTACTCTCCAAAACATACAACATCCTTGAGGATTACAATGACATTTGTCTTTCAATTCCCAGGCTCATCGGGCCATGAATCTAAAGGTCATAAGTACTCTCTTATTTACTTAATCCAGAGATATAATTTCAACGATCTCTGGTTAGGTGACAACTATCTTCCAGGGTATAAAAATATCGGTTACGATAAAATTGTTTGAGAACAACAAGGGCTTGATTTTTCAATAATTGTATGTACATTATCTTCGATCGCCCAGGAATTCAAGAATTTCCAATTATAGTTCTATCGTGCAAGAATCTAATTCCAATCCACAAGCTTCATGACGCGATAAATTATTCCAAGCAGCTAACTTGGCAATTTTATGCTTCTAATAACTTGACTAAAGACCAGTCAACTAACTATTCATCTCGATTCTATTATAGATCATCATCTCAGGCTTGAGGAGGTGAATCTATGATATCATCCTTCACATTGGGTTATTTATTCATTTCTTAAGATCACGAGAGCCTACAACCAGGTTCTATTTCTATCCAATCCATATCCTAAAGTCTCGTACTGACTTCCTTGATTTCAGAGGTCATATATACACGTATAACTTGACAACCTCTATGCATATCCCCAATGGTTATTTGCTATCCTCTTATTTACTTGTCTACACATACAAAACCTCATCTTACCCAAGTAAATATTGAAAATACCAAACTTCAAGGTCTATAAGTTTGAGATTCATCTTCTAAATAAGGTCTAGGGAAACTCAAGTCAGTACTAAGCTGGCCCAATAAACAAAAGGGATAAGCCCCCATATGTTTTGGGCTAAATTCTTCGATATCACTATAGTGCATTTACCCTATATATATGCACACAATTCTTAGGGCATACAACCTTGTCTTGGAGTTCCACCTTGAGACTTTATTGATATGATACACCTTCAAGGTCCTTAAAATTACCTTTCACGAAATCCTTCTTAAGGTCAATGTGTGACCTAACCAAGAATGGGACTTCTTTGGGTTTGGATTCTTATTCGACCTCTAAAACTTGTCTTGGTAAGTCAAAACTAAAGTGTTGTCCTTAGTTGGGTTGGCCTAACTCATTGGTAAATGGACTAATTTGTGTGATTTTTACACATGAGCACACCACTGCTTCCGCTGCTAGTTTGTCCTCAAACTAACTTGAGCGGGGGTGTCCCAGTTTTTGTGGACTTCTTTCTCGTTGGATCGTTTAAGCTTTGATACCATTTGTAAGACCCCTCTCCCGCACCAGGAGAGTTCCCGGATCTTATGCCCAGAACCGCCGCCTTTCGGTGATGCTAGCACACAAGTTAGCCATCTCCGCAAGACGCTGATCCTGCCGGTAAGGACGATCAATTAGGCCATCAAGAGATAAGAAGTAAAACTAGCACAAGTCCACAATCACACGCATCTGTATATGTATATATATCCAAATGAAAACTGTCCATCAATGAGTACAAAATCGGCACCGTGCGGGAGGAAGAAGCGGAGGGAAAAATCGGCTTAGTCTTTATGACTAACGGTCGGTTATGACCGTAGGTGTTCGAGGAGCTGGAGCACCGGCACGACCAGCCAAGACTTGATGGAAGGATCTGAGGAGCAGAAGCCATGCAATACTTCTACTATAGGACAGGTGTTGATGAGAGATGTTTTGTTTGTAGCTTCCGCATAGATTTATATAGTGAGAGAGAGTATGGTACTCTTTTATTCGTTCGGACTTGTACTGGGCATAAGCCCTTTTTACTCTTTCTTTTCTTGTACTCATTGATGGACAGTTTTCATTTGGATATATATACATATACAGATGCGTGTGATTGTGGACTTAGGTGCTAGTTTTTCTTCTTATCTCTTGTTGGCCTAGTTGTTCGTCCTTGCCGGCAGGATCGGCGTCTTGCGGAGTTTGCTAACTTGTGTGCTAGCATCACCGTAAGGCGGCGGTTCTGGGCATAAGATCCAGGAACTCTCCTGGTGCGGGAGAGGGGTCTTACAAATGGTATCAGAGCTAGGTTACAAATTTTCTACGCTAACAAGAGTAGAACATATAATTTCTATGCTAGCAATATGAACCAGTAAACAGTAATAAACGCAGTAAAGTAATATCGCAGCAGAGAAAGAAGTAAGCATAAAGAAGCAGTGCGACGCAAGTAAGGTAATTTTAAAGTAACCATTGATTTATAGGAATGCCCATACAAACCTATAGACCAAGGGGTCGTTTAGCAGGGCCTATCGTATAAAAAGTCTCATACCAATTTATATGATAGGGGTAGGGGTTGAAATGCAATGTCCATGCTATGTCATGTAAGGTATGTTGTTATGCTATGTTCATACAAGTGCAACTCACACACTTCGACTCTATGCGCATAGACCTTTAGTTCCCCCTTTTTGGAGCTAGCAAAACTCCCAGGATACTCCCATAGTGGCAAACGGAAGCGGTGGGTTGGGCCTCGCCCACCTCTAGGTTGGTATTCACACTACCAAACCTAGACCTATCGTACGTCTCAACCTAAAACCGTGGAGCGTCTGCGTACTCTTGCTGACTGGACCGCCAGAATTTCTAGGCTAAGTGTATATACCACACTTTCCGAGTCAACATATTGACGTCGGTGTGAACGTTCGTCCAATACAGAAGACCCACCACCTTCGTGCACATGCAACATGTTCTACAATCAATCTCCGAGCCATAAGCTCCTTGGGCTAACCTGCCCGTCATTAATAACCTTCCGAGCCATAAGCTCCCCCGGGCTAACCCGCCCGTCATTAACAAACACTACTGAATTGTAAGCTCACCTAACTTTCAATCCGCTCTTTCAAACACTAAGCTTACTGCTCCCAGCACCAAACAGACTAGGCTCCCGTAACCACGGGGTGTGGGTGAGTGTGTTATTAATTTATTCTTGTAACATCTTATTCCTACGGCTTACGGTTAATCTTGGGCCTCCCGAGGATTACCCTGTAAGGGGCTCGCTACGGTACTAGAAACTACGATGGGATGACACCCCAAAGTTCCTTTCCTCAAGACACTTAGTATTATTGGTAACTACCCATAAAATTACCCTCTTACCATTTCACTTGAATTAACCTCAGCGCTTTATAACTCTCTAAGGGGAAGGACGATCTTTCGTCAATCCCGAGCACAGCCTTACCCACAGCTCACCAAGCACTCTCATCTTCTAAACTCCTATTTAGACTACTCTTGTTTAGTTATTATCCTACTTGGAAGTTTAGGGTGGATCCTGGATTTCCCGAGGGCTACCCGGTGAGGGGTTCGCAAGGTACTAGGGTATATGATGGGATGATGCCCAACCCCTTTCCAGGACATTTAACATTCTTGGCAGCTACTTTGACCTAACCTTCCTCCCTCTCATTACCCTTTATAACTTACGCCTTATGTTTCACCCTGCTCCTATGCAATCAATCTTTTGGACTCAACTCCAAAAACTTCTAGTCCTCTAAGTGGTCTATACTCATCTCTTGTTATAATCAAATTCTCACCGATTTCCTTGTGATTATATTGACCTATTCATCATAATGAGTTTTCACTATCCGCAGACCACGACATATAACTAACTTAGATTCCTATGATGGAACCTTGGTCAAATTACTTCCAAATGACTTCTAAATTTTATCCTAGGTTCATAGTGGATAAAATAAGGGATGATCAAAATCCAAGCATGTTTCATCTAATTTTGACCTCTATAAAAATTCATTAATTACTAATATGAATCTAAAAAGTGAAGGAGGTATCATGCTAGTGAATTCAAACTTGTCAAAAATCCTTCCAGAGATGAGGGGTGACATGATAAAAAGATTTCCAAGATTTCATATTTTTCCAGCAATTAAATAACCCTAATCCCTAATTTTCAATAAATGAATGGAAAAATAATTTTACACATCAAGTACAAGATTTTGACTTCCTAAAATTCTGAAAAAATTACAGTAGCTTCATATAAATATAAAATCACTATGTCCAGATAATCATATTTTTCCAGCAAATTTATAATCATAATTTATATTTATCATGAAAAAGATGAAGACGTGACTTTACACACCAAGTACTAAAATAAGAATTCCAAAAATTCTGAGAAAATTAACCTAGCATACTAATCCTCTAAAAACACCAAATCCAAGGTTTCATAATATTCCAGGTAATATTTATCCACAATATTCATTTAATACAAGTGGTGTGCCAATAAGAGTTTACACTACAACCACCACCTACATGTCTCAATAAAATCTGAATAAATCACAGAAGTATGTAGTTGACCTAAAAACAACAATGCTTAAGTTTCATATTATTCCAATGAGTATTTACCCTTAATTATCATTTGTTACATTTGTTGTGCGTATAAGGGTTTACACTACAAGTGCTATGTTAAAACTTCAATAAATTCTGGGAAAATTATCATGGCATAATAATGGTCTAAGAACACCAAATCCTAAATTTCACATTTTTAAAAGGAATTTTTGACCATAATTTCTATTTAACATAAATGGGGTGCAAATAGGGATTTACACTACAACTACCATTAATATGTCTCTATAAATTCTGAGAAAATTATCCTAGTATAATAATCATCTAAAAACACTAAATCCAGAGATTTAAAATTTTACAAACTATTTTACCCCATTAAATTAATTAATTACAAAAGGGGTTTTTTTCCTCAATAAATTGATAATTACCACAAAAATTCATCTAAAAATTATGATAAAATTTACAGAGCTATAGAATCACCAAGGAAACCTACTAGAATAATTTCATAATTCTCCGAATGCATATGTGACCTAAATGTCATATTTGAATAAATTGACCTAACCAAATAAATCAAATTCAGAGAAATAAATGAGGTCCAAAATTCCAACAAAATTCCTAAATGTGCCTTTCCAGTCAAGGATCCATTTCCCAGAGTTTTGGATTTAACCCTAAGTTTTTGATTCAAATTATTCCATTAATTTAAAAGTGTGACAATTTTCATTTAATTAAAAAATTTAGGAAAATAACTTCCAAAAATCATGAAACTTATGACAATGATGTATATCCTCATGACATACACTAACCCCAAGGTTTCAGAGGCATGCAAGGTGATTCCCACCTTCAATTCCATCAAAAAGCTCAAAAGCCCAAATTGACTATTAGCACCCCAATTTTTCACTTAAAACCCTAACTTCATTTTGAAATTCAGAGAAAAATACTCATGCACATGTGATGAAATTTTAACCAGAGATTTAGATATATATAAAGAGCTCACCCCACAAATTAGGGGGTGTTTGGAGTTATACAACTCCATAAATACCAAATATTTACTTTTACTAATAAATGAAATAACTCAATGGATACACATCCAAAAATTCCCAATTTAAACCATAGGTGTGTCATCATACCATGCATGCATGGTAGAAAAATGAAGGGATTTGGTTAAGCCATTTAAAAGATATTTCACTTTTAATTTCTTCCCTACACAAGGAGCAGTCCTAGGAAAATGAGTGCCCTAGTGTCCACAGTGCACCAAATCAGTTGATTCAAGTGGCAAATGAAAGTAGACACATAGGGCTACAATAGTTGTCTCTGCTCCTTTGTGCAAAAATGGCCTCTAAGGCCTTCAAAAATTGCATGCATACCACTGAATAATTCTAGGCAGAATTATTGCGGTCTGCTAATAGAGATCAAGGAGACGAAATCAACGGCTGTGATTTCGTCTCCTTCCTCTAGCCGACGGCCCAGAGGAAATGGCCCATGATCCCGGCCAACCACCACCCTCCCCGGCCATCTGCCGCCGCCACCACCTCCGTTGAGGGGTTGGCCGTCGATTGGCGGTGGAATGGTGGCCGGAGGTGGTGGTTCCCGGTGATCCCTGGAGGAAGCCCAAACGGAGCTCGGAAGGGAATAAACCCATGGCTGACGGCTCAATTGAGCTCGTCTGCCCTTGCTAGGACCTTAGATAACTAGCACAGAGGGAGAGGGGAGAAATCGTACCCTAAGCGAGCTTGGTGGTGCGTATTGAGGTGGTGCGGCATGGCGGCGGCGAGCTCCGGCGATCCTCCCAGAAATCCCGATTCTTAATGGTTTGCTTCACTGTAAATGGACAGATCCACTCCTCTCGACCCTCTGAAGCTTATGGAAAAGTCGAAATGGGCTGAGAGATGCTGGTTATAGGAGTTTAGAGAGGAGGGGGTTTGGCTCCACCTTGTTTGCTCCTCCTAGCCTCCAAGTGGCATTCCCTCTTCTCAATTTTGGCTGGCATTCATGTGGGGAGTTCAGAGGAGGTCTTGGGCAGAGGAGAGGAGGGCCACATGGCCTTCTTTCCCAAAATTCTCTTGTTTCTTAATGGAGGGAGGGGGGATTTTCCACTTTTGCCCCCATGCATGTCTTTGCATGTTGGAAATGGGGGGCAAGGCTGGTCATTAGATCTATGGGCTTCAGAGTGGGCTGGATTTGAGGGCCTTAATCCATTGAAATTGGGATTAATTCCAAATAAGCCCAATTTAGGCAAAATTGACCCTATGTTGACTTTTGGGTTGACTTGGTCAATTGGGTGTGTTGACTGGTCCAATGTGTTGACATTGAGTCCAGTGACACCACCCAAGGTTGGTTGAGTCAAGGTGAGGGCCTAGGAGAGCCAATTTGATCCAAAGGTGTGATTTTTACCAAAATTGGGGAAAAGTTGACTTTGGTCAATTTGGCCAAATTGAAGACTCCATGATGGGGCTTTTGAGTCAATTAGGTCCCTCATGATGTTATAAGACTAGGGGTGAGGTCAATTTCATACTTTGGGGGTTCAATTGAACTTATTGGGGGAGGATTTGACCTAGGTTGACTTGAGCCTTATAGTAGACCCCATGTGAGTTCACCTAACCCTATGTGTCCTAAGGCTGCAATCTAGCCCAACTCACCACACTCACCACTTGTCTCACCCTAAATTGGAGTTAGGGGGGTCTAGTAGGAAATGGGATGTTACACTTCGTCTTCGGAGACGCATCTTGCCAGGGGGGCCGAGATGGTCTTGCGATACAACTCCCCATCTTGTAATAAGTAGTACGCCGCCTTGTACCGAAACTTTCTTTGGTCTCCACCCTCCACAGGAAGCTGTCCGGTATTCTTAATGGATATGAACGAATCCATCCACGAAGGATGCTGATCGATTTCCATCATCTCCCCTTCTTCGATGGACGGTCGAAATAGCCCCGTGATTGTTCCTCCATCCCTTGGCCCATACTTGGCCAGACGGTCAGCTGTTGAGTTCTTCTCTCTTTGGACATGCTCAATGAAGAAGGATTGAAAACCTCATATTAATCCCTTCACCTTGACAAGATACTTCTGTAAGATGGTGTCACGAGCTTCAAACTCTCCCCGAATTTGTGACGCGACCACCATTGAATCAATGAAGGCCATGATGTCCTGAATCCCCAACTCCCTTGCGAGACACGAGCCCGCCACTATGGCTTCGTACTCGGCTTGATTGTTCGTAACGGGGAAGAGGATCTCGGCTGCTTGCTCGATCCTAGTCCCCTGTGGGCTGACAAGCACGATACCTACTCCCACAGAGCTTTTGCCCGAAGCTCCGTCCACGGACATCTTCCAAGTAATGGGATTGGAAACTTCCTCTCCTGGTTCTGCTTCTACCGAGAAGTCGGCTAAGAAATCTGCTACCGTCTGCGCCTTGATTGACACCCGGGGCGAGAAGGAAATGTCGAACTCACTGAGTTCTACCGACCATTTCGCCAGCCTTCCAGAATGCTCCACCCCTTCTAGGATGCTTCGGAGGGGATGGTCAGTCATGACCCGGATGGAGTGAGCTTGAAAATAAGGCTGGAGCTTCCGTGCCGACACCACCAAGGCAAAGCCAAGCTTCTCCAAGATGGGATATCTCAACTCTGCCTTTTTTAGCACCTGGCTGACTTAGTAGATGGGGAGTTGTTTCCTTCCTTCTTCTCGGACTAGCACCGAACTAAAGGCTTCCACCCCTACTCCCAAGTAGATGAGTAGGTCTTCGCCTTCCTTCGGGCTCTGAAGGAGAGGTGTCTGGGTCAACTGCCCCTTCAGCCTTTCAAACGCCTTCTCGCACTCCTCGGACCATTCGAAATTCTCGCTCTTTCGAAGCGTTTTGAAGAATGGAGAGCACTTCTCTCCTACCTTTGACAGTAAGCGGTTAAGACTTGCCAGCCTCCCCGCCAGCCTTTGAACTTCTTTCATCATCTTCGGCGAAGTCATCTCTAGGATTGCCTTAACCTTGTCAGGGTTAGGCTCTACCCCTCCTGGGGTGATGAGATGTCCTAGAAACTTTCCTCTTCCCGCCCCGAATACGCACTTTGCCGGGTTGAGCCTCATTTTGAACTTCCTTAGTGTTTCGAAGGTCTCCACCAGATCAGCCACATGCTCTCGAACACTCTTGCTCTTAACCAAGAGGTCGTCTACGTACACCTCCAGGTTCCTCCCCTTCTTCTCCTTGAACACGTGGTCCATCATCCGGTGGTAAGTGTCCCCCACATTCTTCAAGCCAAACGACATCATCTTGTAGCTGTAGCAGCCATCACCCGTGGTGAAAGACACATCGCGGCAATCAGAGGATGCGTCCGGATCTGGTGATATCTTGAAAACGCATCAAGGAAGTTCATTACAGAAAAACCGACGGCTGAATCAATCAGCGCGTCGATTCGAGGCAAGGGATAACAATCCTTCGGGCAGCTTTTATTCATTAAAGAGAAATCTACACACATCCTCCAGTTACCCCCATCTTTCTTGACCATTACAACATTCGAGACCCAACCTGGGTACTGGATCTCCGACACAAAGCCTGCATCCAGCAGCTTCTTTACTTCCTCGCGGATAGGTCCGACAAACATGATGGCACTTGATCTTTTCTTCTGGTGGACGGGCTTGACTGCGGGGTCAAGGTTGAGATGGTGGCAGGCCACCTCAGGATCAATCCCGGGCATCTCGGCAGCATTCCAAGCAAAGATGTCGACGTTCTCTTGTAGGCACGTCGCCATCTCCATCTTCTCGCTGACCTTCAGCGCTCCTCCAATCTTCAGCAATCCAGGTACTCCTGCAGTGGAGAGTACCTCGATTTTTTCAACCTCTTCCGACGCTTCCAGCTGGGCCGTGCCTCCTGTCACCCTTTCGAACTCCTCCGCATCAGCCATCCTGCTGATAGTGTTGACCGAGCTAAGGTAACACTCGCGGGCAGCTCTTGGATCGCTCCTGATCCTCACCTGAACATCCCCCTGGCAGTACTTTAGGCACTGATGGTAAGAGGATGGAACGGCCTTGAAGGTATTGAGAAGCGGCCTTCCAAAGATGGTCTTGTAGCAAATCGGGGCATCGACGATGACGAAACGACACTGGAGAGGGGTGCCACCGAGAGTTACAAGGAAATCTACTCCTCCTTCCACCTCTTTCTTCTCTCCGGAGAAGCCAAAGAGGGGACCATCTGGCGCCCGGACCCTTGTCGCTCTGATGCCCAGCCCATCGAACATCTCCTTGAAGATGATGTTCACGGAACTACCGTTATCGATCAGGATCCGATCAACGGTGAAGTCCTCCATCGCAGCTTGGATCACGAGGGCATCATGGAAAGGATTCTCATTCCCTAGCATGTCCTCCTCTGAGAAGGTGATCTCCTCCAACGAGGGCGGTGCCTACGAAGTCGAAGCGACACTCCTTCGATAAATCTGATGGAGACTCCCCTTGCGGGAAGCTCCCAGCCCTGCTCCCCCGTGAATCACTCCAACTCCTCTTCCTCCCTGGGGGAGGTCTCCTCGACCTCCATGGTCGATGCAGTCTTCATTCCTCCTTCGACTAACGGCTTAAGCTGCCGACGGTTCGACAGGGGCTTCAATCCTCCGCTGCTCTCCTTCTGCTTCTCCTTCTGCCAACCTTCTGCGAGCTTCCCAAAAATCCAGGCAAGCCATCGTCCCGTGACCTGCTACCTGATGTAGGTCACAAAAGAGGGGGATCTCCTCCGCCTGCTGCATCCTCCGCCGTTTCTTCTTTCCCTGCCGGTTGCCACGCCGGGCAATCGCCATCGCTTCTTCCCTCCTCCTTTCTTGACGCCTCTCTGGCTAATCGTAACGCCTTCTCTCCGGGGATCTCCTTCCCTTGTCCTGACGATGAGGTCCCCCTGCCGGCCTCCAAGGCGGCCGATTAGCGTGGACTTGATAGCGTCTCTCCTCCTCCTGACGCTCCGGGGCCATGATGAGTCTCCTCTCATCGCTTTTTCTCGGCTCCTCCTTCCTGGCCTCCTCCTTCTTTTCTTCCCTTCTCCTCTCCTCCGGCTTTCTCTTCTCCCCCCTCTTGGGCTCTTCCTTCTTCTTCCTTTCGGGGGTCCTCTCCTTTTCTTCCTCGTCTTCCCGGGTCACCCTGGTAAGCCGAGCTAAGAAGCCGCGGTTGGAGGCCTCCCCCTGGATAAATTGATTGGCCCTCTCGATGAGGTTGTCGTAGGAATAGGGAGGGATCCTACCGAGCTCCAACTTGAAGAGGCCTTCACTAAGGCCAAAAGTCAGGGCTAGCTGCAAAGTGTGACCATCCACCTCCTGGATGTCCAACACCTCCTCCTGGAAGCGGTCGATATAATCCCCCAACGTATCATTGGCCCCTTGCACCAGATAGAAGAGGGCTGTCGCGTCCTTATTCAACTTCTTGGCCGTGGCGAATCGCATCGTCAGCCCCCGGCAAAGGTCTTCAAAGCAGTAGATCGAACCTGCTGCCAACTGGTGAAACCAGTCCCTGGCCTTTCCTCGGAAGGAGATGGCGAAGAGCCTGCACTTGAAGGCATCCGACATGGTCCGGAGGGCAGCTACATCCTCGAACCATTGGATGTGTCCGACAGGGTCATCTCTTCCAGAATAGAAAGTCATCACGGGGTCTCTGAATCTTACCGGGCGAAAGGGCGATTATCCCCCCCCCCCCATACTCGCTAAAAGGGCGAGTACCATAGTACCTCGCTTGCTCCACCTCTCCTCGGAAATGGATACCGCCAGCCCCTCGCGAGGTCTGCGGGCAGAATTGCGACCTCCTCAGTCGCTCGGGCTCTTCCTCAGGCTCCTTTCCTGCTCGCCGGGAGCTTCTTCCAGAATCGGGCAATGAGGTGAGGTCGTCGTACCCTCTGCGCGAGTTTGAAGAGCTACTCGAAGGGTTCCTTTGATTCGCCGCGCGAAATCTTCAAAGACTGCTAACGTCACGAACTCTCCACCACCGGCCGAGTTGCCGAAAGCCTCCCCATGGTCGCCTAAAACCACCATCTTTCCTTTCCACTAAGCTTTCTTCCTCTGGCTACTATCCACGCTCACCGCACCAAAGTGTTGAAGCCAGGAAAATCCTAGGCTCCAAAATTCGGACCAATGCAGCCGGAGGCTACTCGCCCAGCAGTCCAACGAGATGACTTGGCTGTCAATGACGAAGAAGCTAGAAGAGCAACAAACATGACCCCAGGTGCTGCGGCAGGGAGGTCCCACCACGTACTCGGAAGCTCAGAAGAGACTTCCCCTCCACAACCAAGAAATGACCGAGCAGGGTACGAGGAAGGCACCGACTTGGCTAGTACCGGGAGTAGCGGCTAAGGATGACGAGTTCGAGAATTCGAAAGCTGGGTTCCAAAAGCTCAAGTTCCGGTGCCAATCCAAGTACCCCTGGGGTCCTATTTATAGGAAAACCAAGGGGTTGGGGGATTTTATAGCCCAGACTCTGCCCGGCGACTAGCGACATTGAGGCGATCTCCCCCATAAAAGAGGCGAGCATCACCTATGGTCGCCCACCTTTTGGGAGTATCCGGGCTACTCGCACGAGTGCACCCCTACTCACCTAGGCCTTCTTCTGCTCCTGACAGCTGGGGGGGGGGGGGGGGGGGTGGATGCGTTGAAGGAGTGGAGGCTAAGGATTCAACAAAAGGAGGGATATGTGAGCCATAGATTACTAAGGAGGCCATATCTATGGTGATTGAAGTGAATAATATCATTGAAGCAAAATTATGGCCTAAGGATTCGTGCTCAACCCAAAACCAAGTCTCCTCCATATTTTACAATGCTCTATGGGCCCGTTTTAATGATAAAACGTGATTTGGGTCAATCCTGACCCATCTGACAACCCAAAACCAGTTTACTCCATATCAATCCAGATCGGGTCAAGTGATTCACTTTAGTGGGTCAGGTTACCCACTAGACCTGGTCTGAGAATTTCATGATGTTACATATGATTAACCCAAATGAGGAAATATATTACACTTTAATGTCGGACCTATAAGTTGATAAGACTATGTGGTCTTCACATGGTATATGAACTTAGCTGATGAGACGCTGAACAATCATACAAATAATTAAGTTATAAATTCAATTTGGAATTCGAGCTTATATTTTTGCACTAAGTTATAATTAAGTAATAAATTGTAATTTGCACGTCATAAATAAGACGTGCAAATAAGACTATGTGGTCTTCACGTGATATATCCTCACACATACCTTAATACAATAAGAGATAAGAGGGGGCTTCACTTTAACACATTAAGAGATAAATAAGACTAATATTTGTGAATAAGAGAGGAAATGTTATTTTGAACCTCCAACAACCGCTAAAAAATATATTGGACGAATCTCATTTTATCTATTATTGTATTTTTCTTAGCGTGCTAAAAAATATTTTTAGGTATCAAATAAAGTATTTAAAAAAATAATTTTAGAATATTAATGAGGAGATTATTACAATTATTTTAAGATTTTATTTATCTATAATCTAATTATGTTAAAAAAATCTGACCGGACTTAATATAATCCGACCGGAAATGGTATTACACATATTTCTCTCTTTTTATCGTTTAAAAAAAAATAATGAATAAACAATAGATTATGTAAATAATGTTGAAACCGATTTCTCGGTCTCTTGTGAAGCTCGGGTCCTCAACGAGTTGAGGGGCAGCTAGCCCTTACAAGTCTCTCGGAAGGAGCAGACTGGAGACTCGGAATCAGACTAAGACCTTAGTCGCAGCGAGGAGGTCCCACCACAAACCCAGAAGATCGTTGAGCGCTTCCCTTCCCAAGCCAATAGCTGAGACTTGGGCACCTTGGAGAGCTAGAGAGCTAAACCAAAGTAACCGAGGGAAGAAGAAGCTCAGAGAACTGAGATTAGAATCCTCTCACAAGGTGCCCTTTAAGGTCTATTTATAGTTTTTTGCTCGTGGTCTGTCAATAGTGGAATTCCGTTTTTTGGTTTTACTAAACGCACCTCAATTTGGCCTACTAACAACCAAACTCCGATGTTTGGAAAGGCTAACGGCAGACCACCAAGGGCAGAGGAGTAATTCCCCCCTTTTGTCTATGGGTAAGTGGTCTGCGAGGGAACTACCCGCGAGAGCTCCTGCGAGTCCCCTCGCGAGTATGGCTCGCAAAACCTTTCTTGAGCGGGCGCTCTGCGAAGGCCCCGCTCGCCCTCCCTCTGTAGACATTCACCGAACTATGAGTGAGACGCGAGTTCGTCGAGCGGAGAAGACAGTTCGTCGAACTAAGAACGTTAAGCGAGTTCGTCGAACGCAGAACGGATTTCGTCGAACACTGGTACTTGAAGGAAATCCGACCGCTTCGCCTTCTCGCGAGCGGTCGGTGATCACCCAGCTCGCCCGCCTTCCTGCGAGCGGCCCTTGGAGCTCTGGCTCGCCTTCTTTGTTACCTCTTCCACCTGTTGGACCTGAAACTCCACTTAGGTGACCGGTCTTTGAAGATCCCGCTCGCACCTCTTCCGGCGACATCCACCGAGGCCGGGTCTCGCACTTCCTCCTGCGAGCTCTCCCGCTGAGACAGGGTCGGGAGCCGCTGAGAAGGTGCCTGAGTCCGCTGAGACAATTGCTTGTCTTAGAGGGTCCGCTGGGACGGGACCAAAATAGCAGCTGAAACGGCCGACCCTCCCAGCCCAGCCGCTGAGATGATTTCGCCGAGGCTGAAGCGTGGTGTTCGTCGAACTAAGAAGCAAGTTCGTCGAACCGAGAAAGGATGTTCGCCGAACGGATTTCGTAGAACGCAGAACAAAGTTCATCGAACACCGAGACTCGGAAAGAAGCCGGCTCACTTATGAGACCGCGTGTGCGGCCCGCGAGGACCCGGCTCGCCTGCTTCCTGCGATTGTCCATCAAGAGTCCTGCTCTCTCGCAGGAGCCTCCTGCGAGAGGGCTTTTGCCCTTGGCTCGCTGTTCTCCTCAGTCTCTGTTTACCTCAAGGCGAATACCGGGGTTGTACACAATCCCCGCTCTTCGCGGGGCTACCTAGGCTCGCGAAGAACCGTCCAACCCTTGGTATTCGCCGACCCCTTGGTGACGTGGCGAGAATCTTTTGGTGGGGCCCCATGCCCACTGCTATAAATATCATTCTTCCTGGCCGGTGTACAAGCTTTTCACCCCGGTGCGATGTCTAAAAAGGAAGAAATGTTGGCCCGCCTGAAGGCCTTGCAGGCGGCGCGAAAGGGTAAGGCCACTGTGCTGGCATCCTGGGCCTCTCCGCTGTGTGCTCCGCCTCCGCTCCCCCCGTCAAAACGACAAAGACCGTCCGGCGCTCGCCCGACGAGGATAGTTCCCCATTTTCGTCTCCCTCCCCTTCTGACGAGGTCGCCTCGCAGGTACTACTGTCAGGTTCGCCGATTTAATGCCCTTCCCCTCTGACCTTGTTTCTTCACTCGCAGAATGCTTCCCCGGGAGAGAATACCCTGGGGAAATCAATTACGGAGACCAACGTTCCTACCCCTGGCAGGACCGATATTCTTCTCGCGGATGCGGGGGTCGCCGACCTGCGGGACCCGCCTCCACCACGGGGTGAGTAGTTCTCTTCGCCTTCCTAAGTGGCACATTTTCTTACTCGCTAAATTTTTCTTTTTCATGCAGTGTCGGATGTTGCCAACTTGGAGGACCGGATTCCTCCTCCCTCAGACTCGCTGGCCCCGCCGAATCAAACTATCATCACTCCCGGATTCGACACTCTGGGACCAAGGAGCCCCGGAGGTACATTACTTCCCGAGCCAGGACTTGTTGCAAAAACCGCGTTCCCTTCCGGGCAGGGGAAAGTCGTCACCCCTGCCTTCGTCGAAGCGTTCCAGGGCCGGCCGGGCACCTCTCGCCAGCGACCCAGTACCCAACTTTCTCCATTAGGTTAGACCGTCTCTATTGGGTGTCGTTTTCTACCTCCTTGCTGATTTCTGCCTCGCAGGTGATCCTTTGACCCCGCCCATCGAGTCGGAGCCTAGTGCGTTGGAGATTTCGCCACCCCCCTCGCCGAGTCAGGTCGCAGATTTTCTGGGGGACCCCAGTGATCCAGAGCAAATGAAGAGGCGAGTTACTGAGATATTCCAGAAGCATACATCCCTGTTGCGGGAGCTACATGAACAAAATCGACAGGATTGGCTCGCGTTTGAGGAAAGATTCGTTGCATTGGAGGACGCGAACGCGCGCGTCCTCGTTGAGGTGCGGCCGGCCGACCATGGCGAGGTGACTTCCTCAGGGGTGTACATTGCTAGGATTGAGGATTACGCGCGGCTGATGACTGACGCGGCCCGGTCGGTTAGCGAGTACCACTACCCGCGAATTCCCCCTCGCTCAGGTGTGCGGGGTCGCGGTCGCTAGAAGTGGTTACGCTATTGAGGAGCCTCTCTTCGCAGTCTGCTTGCTATTTGTTCATTTTTCTTTACCCTTCCCGTCGTAGGGAGGGGTCGCAAATGTTGAAACCAGCAACTGGTCTCTTGAGTTCGGACCCACTGGGGGTATAGCCGATGCTTATTTCTCCCTCACTAGACTCTCTTGACGGTGGATGCTGGAAACGGAATAGACCCAAGGCTGAAGCGAGGAGGTCCCGCCACACACCCGGAAGATCTTAGAGAGCTTCCCCTCCCAAACCAAAGCTCAACCCGGCACCTTGGAGGGCGCTGGATGCCAACCAAAACTAGCCTAGAGGAGAGGATTCTCTAAAATTGGATCTCCTCTAAGGTGCCCTTAAGGGTCTATTTATAGATTTTTCTAGACTGGTCTACAAATAACATGAATCCGCCTTTTAATTTTACTAACTGCACCCCTAATTGGTCTGCTAACAGCCTAACTCCGCTATTCCGAAGGGCTGTTTGCAGCCCACCAGGGGTATCCTGGTCATTTCCTCCTCAAATCATCCTGGGCGAATGGTCCGTGAGGGCACCACTCGCTGGGCACCCGCCTAGCTGGGCGAGTGCCCATTCCTCCGGGCGAATGGTCCGTGAGGGCACCACTCGCCGAATTCCTTCCCTATCGACCTGGGGGCCCTTCTACCTATCCGAACCTGGCCGAATGATCTGACTGGCCCAGGTCTCGCCAGCTGGCTTGAGGGGCCCACTCGGCGAATACGGGTTGTACACAATCCTCGCTCTTTGCGAGCGATTCCTGCGCTCGGAAAGAACAGTCCAACCCTGTATTCGGTGAGTGCCTGCTGACTGGACCTCATAAGATTCTGTGGGTCCCACCGTCATTCTATATATATATCCTCATGTCAGGTTTTTTCTGGACCACTCTCTCATTTCGGCTCGGAGTTTCTCCACTTCCTAATGTCTTTCCACAAACCTTCTGCGAAACCCCTCTCGCGAGAGATGATCGACCGCCTAGCTGCGGCCCAAGCTGCAACTGCCCCCAGGGCATCCAAATTTGCTCCCTGGCTGATGTCTAAACGGGATCCGAGCGCCCCCTATGTCTCGCGTCGAGCCAAGGCGATTCGGCTGAATCGTCAGAGAGGCGAGACTGCCTCGGAGTCTCCGACGGATACTCCACCGGCGAACACACTGGCGGATGCCCTTCCGGACCCTGCGATGTCGGTATGAGAATTCCTCCTGTCTCCATTTAGTTCCTGTCCCTTACCCTGCGTTTACTCTGGCCATTCGCAGGGGGCTTTGGTGCCGGAGACTGGCCATGGGGCCGTCTCGGGCAGCGTCGCGGTGCTACCTCCCGCGAACGAGAGGCCTCCAGATCTGGACCTTGCTCCCCCACCTCCTCCGGGCGAGACCTCATTGCAGTCCGGTAAGTTGTAAACCTTTTTAGATTCTCCCTTCATGTGGCTCGTTGCTGACCACTACTTTTCGCAGCCCTCGACCCCGACCTTTCGCTGCGGGACACTGTTCCTCCGAGTTCCCCTGTTCGACCGAACCCCTCCATGCTCGCGGATGAGCCGAGGGTATCTCCCCAGAAGGGACTCGGTCAGCAGGACCGCGCGGATGATCCTGCGGATGCCACAGCTCCTTCCTCACAGCCTTACCGTCCAGGAAAGGGAAAGGTCTTACCTCCCGCCTGGTTGTTTGGAACGCACCCCCATTCGTCTCGTCCTTCAGGTCACCAGGACCCCACCCCAGGTCAGTTCACTCACCCGCCTCTATCGTACTCGCATATTTTATCACCACTAACCTAGTTGTGATTCCGCAGGCTATCGAGAAGCCTCCCCCTTCGACTCCTACTACGAGGGGGGGAGAGGGAATGCTCTCGCCTCTCCCTTCCCCTGGGGATCTCGCTGACTTTCTGGGTGATTCCTCGGATCACGCGACCCTGAAGGATCGGATCTCGGAGGTCCTGGGGAAGCTCATCCATATCCAGCGAAACGTAGCCGGCCAGGTGGACGACGTGCGGCTGAGAGTCGCGCGTGAGTTAAAGGACCTCCATCGGGACTACTCGCGCCTTCTCACCACTGTGGAGCGCCTGGGGGGCGAAGGAGGGGAGTTGTCTCCCGAAACACACGCCGCGCGAGCCCGGGACCAACTCCAACTGGCTTCCCATGAGATCACCAATATACTCGCTTATTACCGCCCGCGAATGCCCATGGAAGCTGGGTCGCGAAAGCGAGGTCGGTGGATCTGGGAGGAGTTCTGACCTACCCAACGTCCACCCCTCTTATTGTTTCCTTTTCTTACTTTGTGCTGCGAATGCTGAACGTTATATTTGTCTGTAATAATTTCTCTATGCTTTGCGAATGCTTCTTTATTCATTTTTCGTATCTCATAGCTTTGCTTGGGTATTGCCGAGTGATAACTTATAGCCGGATGCTCTTCCAACCTCGTTGCGTAGCCGCGGAATGAATAGACATAGGGCATTTGCCATTAATGGGCGAGAGGGACCGGCTCGGGCTTCGAGGTGTCGGGAAGGCGCGATGGCTATCCGCACACCCGTGGCCTCGAAAGCCCAAACGCCGTTTAGTCCCTCTATAAATAATTCTTTCAACCACCGTATTAAATACCTAACCATCCGCTCTCTTTCCTTGCGCTAGCACTCGCGCTTCTTCCTTATCTGTTGCTCCCCTTTCCTTCTTCACTCGCAAAAATGGGTGGCGATGCGGAAGGCAGGGCCAAGTGCGCCAGCGCATTCGCCAACCACGTCTTCGATTCCTGCGACCTCTCTGAGGAGGCTTACCTGACTGCCGTCGCCGACTACGTCCCGCTGGGTTTCGAGGGGCGAAAGCCCAGGCCGGACGAGCGTCTGAACTCCATCTCGCCTTGTGCTCTCGCGATCCCGCTAGAGCATTTCGAGGTGGGGTTTCGCCTCCCGATCTGGCCGGAACTCCGCCAAACCTTCAGATACTACGGGGTCGTGCCTGGCCAGCTCAACCCCAACTCCATCGCTATGTTGGTCGGGTACGCGAGCTACCTGCGAGAAGAGGGAATCGAGTTCTCGCTGCCCGTCTTCCGCAAGATCTATACCTTCCGCTGCACCAATGGTATCTCATTCTTCTCGGGACTGAGCCCCCTAAAGCACTACGGGCTCCCGAACAAGAACCATGACTGGGTTCGCCGCTTTATTTTCGTAAGCGGGAACCTGGGGAACACTCTTCTCGCGCCGGTGCAGGAGGAGGAGTCAACCTTCCGCCCCCCGACCCTAGGGGGGCACGAGGCCAAACTCCACCAATACATCCTGGAGCACGGGATGGATCTCGTCCATCTCCGGTGAAACGTCAACTCGCTTCCACCCGTTCCGCAGGGCGAGGGTAAGTGTTCGAGACTTCATTCGCTTTCGCTTTGTGATTTTTACATCATTCGCTGGAGCTATTTGCTATATTATGCAGGTGTGCGCCACTTCCCCCTTCATCCGCCGCGTCCCTCCGGATCTGCCCTCTCTCTCGCACAGGCCGCCGCGGATGCCTGTCGGGAGGAACCTTCTTCCTCCAAGCCTGGCGGAAAGAAGCGCAAGCCAGCGGTGCTGACCTCTTCCTCTTCCAAGAAGCCCAAAAACCCCCCCTCCGCCAAGGGGAAGGGGGTCCTGGACGAGACCCTCGGGGCGGGTGCTCAGATCCAAGCCCTGGGGACGAGTGCGCCAGGAGAGACCATCCCTCGCGCGGGATCGTCGTTGCCGCCGCCCCCACTTCCCAGGGACCATCGGAACTTCCCCAGCGGCGAGAAGTACATGGACCCCTCGGGGGCTCCCTTGGTCAAGTGGGACAGGAATGCTAACCGGGTCTCGCTCTCCACCCTCCATCCGTCGTGGATAGAGAGCGATCTCGCCAGCCGGGAGGATTACGCCATCGCGTATGCCCTCTATGGCTTAGAAGACGCCGAAGTCTATGATGCCGAGACGACCCAGATTCTCGCTCATGAGAGTGCCAGGGCCATGCTGCGGGCGCTCGAGCTCGCGCACATGTCTTCGCGCCGGAGCATCAAACTGGCGCGGGACTTGGCGGAGGTTGAGGAGTCCCGGTCCGTTGCTTCTACTGAGGCGATGGAGCTTAGGACTAAGCTGGCGGCTGCGGAGACCCTTCTCGCCAACTGCCCTGTCGCAGAGGTGTGTATGTTTTCTCCTTTCCCGCGAGTGACTTGTTGCCGATTGACGAACTTTATTCGTACCACCCTTGTTATTATTTTCAGGATACCATGGTTGCCGAGATGCTCCGCGCTCGGGTGGCCGGCCTTGAGGATGAAATCCGTCTGGCCAAAGCCGAAGTCCAGCGATTGCGAGAGGCTGGTGCGTCAGCACTCGACCCGGGGAGCGGGGACCATTTTTATCCCCATCACGAGTTGGAGCAGCTGATGCAAGAGAACGCGCAGAATGTCGTCAAGCATGCGCTGCAGGTGCTGCGGCGAGCGGGATACCTGAAGGCGGAGGCCGAACGCCTTTCCGCTCGCCAAGTCGTCCCCGAGCTTTACATTCCAATCCCCTTTCCTGAGGACGACCACGTCGAGCCGCGAGAAGACGCCCTCATCCCAGACTCTGGTGAGAGCGACGGATCTTCAAGCGAGAAATCTGTTGATCCTTGAGAAGGGCCTCTTGTATTTTCTCTTTTTGCATTTATCCTTTTGATTGTAATCTTGAACGGGCGAGTGCCTTTTAAAGATGTATATATTGACTACAATTTGTGTCATTCTCAGCTTTTCTCTCATTCGCCGCTATATCTCGCTAGGCTCGCTAGGACGTTAACTGCGGCTACTTTGGCCACACAGCGAATGCCCGAGGATGACTTTGACATGCTGCCCCTCTTCGACTTCCCGCTTCCTGTTCCACTCGAAACCCCTTACCATTCGCTCGGGCCGGGGTTTCGCCTAGGTAGTTAGGAAGAAAGATGGGGCACACCTTGCTGGCGCGTGGTCCCTGCGAGTGTTCTCGAGGTCCACCCTTGAGAGCTTAGAACCTGCCACCGAGTGAGCCTTCTGACCTGCCAGCTAGGTGAGAGCCTGGACAGCGGGTCTGCTCGGGGCCAACCTCTGGAACATAGAACCTGCCACCGAGTGAGCCTTCGGACCTGCCAGCTAGATGAGAGCCTGGAAAGCGGGTCTGCTCGGGGCCAACCTCTTGAACATGGAACCTGCCACCGAGTGAGCCTTCGGACCTGCCAGCTAGATGAGAGCCTGGACAGCGGGTCTGCTCGGGGCCAACCTCTGGAACATAGAACCTGCCACCGAGTGAGCCTTCGGACCTGCCAGCTAGATGAGAGCCTGGACAGCGGGTCTGCTCGGGGCCAACTTCTTGGACATGGAACCTGCCACCGAGTGAGCCTTCGGACCTGCCAGCTAGATGAGAGCCTGGACAGCGGGTCTGCTCGGGGCCAACCTCTGGAACATGGAACCTGCCACCGAGTGAGCCTTCGGGCCTGCCAGCTAGATGAGAGCCTGGACAGCGGGTCTGCTCGGGGCCAACCTCTTGAACATAGAACCTGCCACCGAGTGAGCCTTCGGACCTGCCAGCTAGATGAGAGCCTGGACAGCGGGTCTGCTCGGGGCCAACCTCTGGAACATAGAACCTGCCACCGAGTGAGCCTTCGGACCTGCCAGCTAGATGAGAGCCTGGACAGCGGGTCTGCTCGGGGCCAACCTCTTGAACATGGAACCTGCCACCGAGTGAGCCTTCAGACCTGCCAGCTAGATGAGAGCCTGGACAGCGGGTCTGCTCGGGGCCAACCTCTGGAACTTTTAGGATCTCTCCTGCGAGCTGTAGCATCATTTTTATACACATAGTTTAAACAAAATGTTTTTATTCAAAAACCACTGTTGCTACATGGTATTAAGGATAAAAACGTTTAAGGTCGTCGCCACTCCATGTGTGGCTGAGGGGTTGGCCCTCCACGTTCTGAAGGCGATACCCCCCAGACTTTAGTGCTTCTTCCACGACATAGGGGCCTTCCCAGTTGGGGTTAAGTTTTCCCACCGCGGCAGACCTCCCAGCCGCGTCGACCTTCTTAAGTACCAGATCTCCCTTCTCGAACTGCTTGATCCTGACGTGCCTGTCGAAATACTTGACCATCCGCCGCTTGACCTCTTCTTGATGGATGGCTGCTCGATCCCGAGCTTCTTCGATGAGGTCGAGGGAGAGCCGCAACTCCTCCTCGTTCTCGGCTCTCCAATCTTCCTCACTATTTGCGGCGATCTTTACCCGTGGTGTCATAACCTCGAACTCTATGGGGATGACGGCCTCGCAGCCGTGAGAGAGCTTGAAAGGGGTCTCTCCCGTGGCGGTGTTGGGGGTGGTTCTTAAAGCCCATAGGATCGAGGGGAGCTGCTCCACCCAATTCCCCTTGAGATTTTCCACCTTCTTCTTGAGCAAGTTCATGATGACCTTGTTCGCCGCCTCCACCTGTCCGTTGCTCCTGGGATGGTGAACGGACACAAACCTAAGGTCTATCCCCAACTGGCCACAGAAGCTGATGAATTCCTCGCTTGCGAACTGCGGTCCATTATCCGTGACTATGGCCTGCGGAAGCCCATGTCGACAAATGATCTCCCCCCATACGAAGTTACGGATTACCTGGGAGGTGACCTTAGCCAACGCTTTGACCTCCAACCACTTTGTGAAGTAGTCAATCATGACTAGGAGAAATCTCCTCTGTCCACTAGCCTGGGGGAAGGGTCCTACCAGGTCCATCCCCCATATGGCGAATGGCCAGGGCGCCGTGATACTCTTTAGCCTCTGAGCTGGCATGAGCTGAAGCGGGGCGAACATTTGGCACTTCTGGCATCTCTTGGTGAAGGATGCCACGTCTTTATTTAGGGTTGGCCAGAAGTACCCCTGCCTTATTATCCTTGCTTCCAACATCCTGCTCCCCGAGTGGCTGCCACACTCGCCGGAGTGAACTTCTTCCAAGATCTTTAGGACCTCTTCCTCCGAGATGCATCGGGCCAGGAGGCCTGAGAGGGTCTTCCGATACAAGTCACCCTCATGGAGCACGTAGTAGGCAGACTTATACCGGAAGCGCCTCTGGTCCGGAACTTCTTCCGGAAATTTTCCCGTTGCAAGGAAGGTGACGAAGGGATCCTTCCAGGATGGCCGCTGTTCTACTTCCATGAGCTCTCCCTCTTCGATTGAAGGACGGAATAGGTCCGTCAGGGTCCCCCCGGCTCGAGGACCAGATTTTGCCAACCGATCTGCCGGGGCGCTCTCCTCTCGAGGGACGTGCCAGATGGAGAAAGTTTTGAACGTCCCTACGAGACCTTTGACTTTTGCTAAGTACCTCATGAGCACAGGTTCCCTTGTTTCGAACTCTCCCCTTATCTGAGAAGCTATTATCATGGAGTCAGTGAGGACCTCCACGTCATGGACCCCGAGCTCCCGGGCCAACCGCAGACCGGCGATTACAGCCTCATACTCCGCATGGTTGTTGGTGATTGGGAAGTGTATCACTAGTGTCTGCTCTATCTTTACTCCGTGGGGACTCTCCAGCACCACCCCTCCTCCGAGAGAATTCTTGCCCGAAGCCCCGTCCACCAGCAGCTTCCACGGAACGTGACGAGGGGCTCCGTCTTCTTTTATCTCGGCCACGAAATCTGTCATGAAATCAGCCACCACCTGCGCCTTCATAGATAATCGAGGGACAAAGGTAATGTTGAATTCACTTAGCTCTATTGACCATTTTGCGAGTCTTCCTGAGTGCTCCACTCCTTCGAAGATCTGGCGGAGAGGATGGTCCGTCACTACTTGGATCGAATGGGCCTGGTAGTATGGCCTGAGTTTCCTTGCTGCGATGACCAGGGCAAAGGCCAACTTCTCTAAAATTGGGTACCTGAGCTCCGCTTCCCTCAGGACCCTGCTTACGTAGTAGACTGGCAGCTGCTTCTTGCCTTCCTCCCGAACCAGGACGGAGCTTACGGCCTCCGCCCCAACCCCGAGATATAGATGTAGATCCTCCCCCTCTTTGGGACTTTGTAGTAGCGGAGCCTTGGTGAGTTGGCTCTTCAAGGCCTGAAAGGCCTCCTCGCATTCTCTTGTCTACTCAAATTTCTGGTTTCCTCGTAGCGCTTTGAAGAAGGGGGAGCATCTTTCCCCGGCCCGGGAGAGAAACCTGTTCAGCCCGGCGAGTCTTCCTGTCAAGCGCTGAACTTCCTTTGCGTTCCGTGGCGACCCCAGCTCCATTACAGCCCTAACCTTGTCTGGGTTAGGTTCTACCCCCCAGGGGGTGAGAAGGTGCCCGAGGAACTTCCCTTTGCTTGCCCCGAACACACACTTCAGGGGGTTCAGGCGCATCTTGTACTTGCGTAGGGTGGTGAAGGTCTCCTCGAGGTCTCGGATGTGAGAGCTCACACACTTGCTCTTTATCATAAGGTCATCCACGTAGACCTCCAGGTTCCTTCCCCTTTGCTTCTTAAATACCCGATCCATCATCTTCTGGTAGGTTGCTCCTGCGTTCTTCAGCCCGAAGGGCATCATCTTATAGCAGTAGCATCCCTCCCTGGTGATGAACGAGACATCTTTGACGTCCGGGGGGTGCATTCTTATTTGGTGATAACCTGAAAAAGCATCCAAAAAACTCATCACAGAAAAACCGACGGCTGAGTCAACCAGCGCGTCGATCCGAGGCAAGGGATAACAATCCTTAGGGCAGGCCTTATTTAACAATGAAAAGTCCACACACATACGCCAGCGGCCATCGGCCTTTTTTACCATTACGACATTGGAGACCCAGCCTGGATACTGGATCTCCGTTACAAAACCTGCTTCGAGGAGTTTCGCCACCTCCTCGCGGATCGGTCCTTCGAGCTTGTCAGCTATAGTCCTTCTCTTCTGCCGGATGGGGTGGGCTTCTGGATCGAGGTTGAGACGATGGCAAGCCACGTCCGCCTCGATGCCTGGCATGTCCGCTGCGCTCCATGCGAAGATGTCCACGTTCTTCTGGATGCACTCCAGCATCCTTCTCTGGTCCTCCGGGCCGAGGCCCCCGTTGATCCGCACCTTCTCCACCCTTCCTGCCTGGGTGGTAACCTCCATCTCTATCACCTCTTCTGCCGCCTCGAGCCGGGTTGGCTCTTCCCACTGGCCCTTTGCTTCTCGCCCCTCCTCCCGGGCCTTTTCCTCTGCAGCTCCTTCCGCCTCCACCGGCTCGACCTCCTGCTCTTCCCGAGCGACCTCCCACAACTCGACCTCCTGCTCCTCACGAGCGACCTCCATATTCTCCTCTCGGGCATCGCCCTCTCCCCCTACTTCTCTCTTCTCCACTTCTTCTCCTGGCCCCTCCGGCCTCGCCATCTCTTCATCCATCTTCTCGGCATCCGCCATCCATGAAATAGTGTTGACGGCAGTCACATAGCACTGCCTCGCCACCTTAGCATCTCCTCGGACGCGGACCTGGACTCCTCCACTATGGAGCTTTAAGCACTGATGGTACGATGAGGGCACGCACCGGAAGGCGCTGATGAGGGGGCGTCCGAAGATAGCATTGTAGCTGCTCGGAGCGTCAACGATGACGAACCGGCAGTTCCTGGGGACCCCTCCCAACGTCACTTGGAGACCTATGCCTCCCTCGACCTCCTTCCGCTCCCCCGAGAAACCAAACAGTGGTCCGTCGGAGGCCTGCACCCTCTTCTTCTCTACCTCCATCGCGTCGAAAGCTTTTTTGAAGATCACATTCACCGAGCTCCCGTTGTCCACCAGGATCCGAGAGACCGTGAAGTTTTCTATCGTCGTCTGGATCACCAGGGCGTCGCAGAATGGATCCTCGTAATCTGGCATATCTTCTGAGGAGAAGGTGAGCTTCTCAGAGGGGGGTGGGGTCTGGGAAGTCGATGCGACGTCCCTTCGGAACATGGCCTGGAAGCTTCTCTTGCGAGAGGCCTCTATCCCAACCCCACCGTGAATCACCCCGATTCCCCCCTGGTTCCTGTATCCGCCCTGTCCTCGCATCGGTCCTCTTCTGCCTCTGGGAGCATTTCCTCAATTCTGGCCTGCTGCCGCCGTGGCTGTCCTCTTCCCCTCATCTCCAAGAACTCCGGGCAGGTGGCGATCGCGTGACCTTCTTCCTGATGAAAGTCACAGTAAGGCAACGCCACCCTGTCCTCTCTTCCAGCTCTTCCTCTTCCTCCTCTTGCTCCTCTACCTCTTCTCCCTCGGCCTACCGCCATGGCTTGCTCCCTCGGGGGGTGAGGGGGTCTGGGACCCTGCCTCCACCCCTGATTCACTACTCCTGCCTCCCTTACTTGGTACCTTTCATCCTGACCTCGCGCCGGTCCTTCCTGGTTCCTCCAGCCCAACCTGTTGTTGGGCTCTTGGTTCCTCCAAACCCGAGGTGGTCTTTCGAACCCCTGGCCCCTGGGCTCCTCTCGCCTTCTTCCCTCTGGCTGCCTCGCCTCGGGCTCGCTCATCTTCGCCAACCTTTTGTAGAATTCAGGGTTGGCTGCCTCCCCTTCAATCTCCTCCGCGGCTCTCTCCATCAACTCCTCGAAGGATACAGGAGGTCTTCTCTTCAGGTCCATCTTGAAGAACCCCTCTCACAGCCCTACGATGAATGCCATCTGGAGGGCGAATCCCGGCACCTCCTGCACTAGGTGTATCTCCTCCTGGAACCTGTCCACGTACTTGGCCAGGGATTCCCCCTCCCTCTGTCTGATCTTGAAGAGAGCCTCCGCATCCTTCTTCCTCTTTTTTGACGTCGAGAAACGCAGTCGGAAGCTTCGGCGCAGATCATCGAACGCGTAGATGGAACCTGTGGGAAGCTGGTGGAACCAGTCCCTTGCTTTCTCCTTCAGGGTGGTCGCGAAGAGTCGGCATTGAAAAGAATCCGACATGGGAAGGATTGAAGTCATGTCCTCGAACCACTGCAGGTGCACAACTGGATCCTCCTTGCCGGTGTAGTAGGACATCTCCGGCCCACGAAACCCTTCTGGCACTGGGGCCGAGAGGATCATCTCGCAAAAGGGGCTCCCTTCCCCTGCTCGGCGAGTGGTCCTCTCGCGCGGGACCGACTCACACACCTCAGCACTCGCCGGACTGCTGAACAGCTGCCGTCCGGGGAGATCTCGCGCACTTCCTTCTGCTGGCACCTCCTTCCCCGGCCGCTGCCCCAGTGCGTTCTCGCCGATCTGCAAAGGCGGCACCACTGGGACCGTCGGGGTCTCGCACTCGCTCCTTGCCGCGAGAACTGTCTGCAGGACCTCTCGCTTGAACTTCTCAAACATCTCCAACCACTCCCCTGCCGCGGGTGGCTGCGAGTGACCTGAGTCAGAACCATTTCCTCCATCTCCTGTCATCGAAACTAGCTTGGGATTTTCTTTCACCGGCTACGGTCCACGCTCACCGCACCAAAAATGTTGAAACCAGCAACTGGTCTCTTGAGTTCGGACCCACTGGGGGTGTAGCCGATGCTTATTTCTCCCTCACTAGACTCTCTTGACAGTGGATGCTGGAAACGGAATAGACCCAAGGCTGAAGCGAGGAGGTCCCGCCACACACCCGGAAGATCTTAGAGAGCTTCCCCTCCCAAACCAAAGCTCAACCGGGCACCTTGGAGGGCACTGGCTGCCAACCAAAACTAGCCTAGAGGAGAGGATTCTCTAAAATCGGATCTCCTCCAAGGTGCCCTTAAGGGTCTATTTATAGATTTTTCTAGACTGGTCTACAAATAACATGAATCCGCCTTTTAATTTTACTAACTGCACCCCTAATTGGTCTGCTAACAGCCTAACTCCGCTGTTCCGAAGGGCTGTTTGCAGCCCACCAGGGGTATCCTGGTCATTTCCTCCTCAAATCATCCTGGGCGAATGGTCCGTGATGAAACCTTCTGAGTTAGCGTTGCTACACCACTCGCTGGGCACCCGCCTAGCTGGGCGAGTGCCCATTCCTCCGGGCGAATGGTCCGTGAGGGCACCACTCGCCGAATTCCTTCCCTATCGACCTAGGGGCCCTTCTACCTATCCGAACCTGGCCGAATGATCTGACTGGCCCAGGTCTCGCCAGCTGGCTTGAGGGGCCCACTCGGCGAATACGGGTTGTACAGCAAACAATTTAATGGTCTGTAGTAATGATATTTTGACTCGCCTGCGAGCCAGTGCTTTCTACTTTTATTTATCTTTTTCTTTGCTATGTCTGGCTCGCTTACTCATTGAATATTTCCGCCGATTATTATACTTATATCGCTCGTTGTCGCGACCTGCTCTCGCGTTTCGCTTTATTTCTTTATCTAGCCCCAGTTCGTCGATGACTAGCGGGAGGGATTTTAGCGAGACGTCAACTCGCTAGGAGCGGATAGGGCCCCTAGAGGCGGAAAAATACCGCGCGCATCCGCTATCCGCAGCTACCGGTGCTTCGTATTCTTCCCGCCCCTTTCATTTCTATAAATAGTCTGCTTCTTTACCTTCCAACCACCGCATTTACTGTCCTTCCTTCGCGTTTCCCCTCTAACTCTTTCGCAAACCTTAGCTCGCTCTCGCAAATTCTCTGGCTCGCATCCCTTCAACGCCATGGTCGCAGCGTGGAGACAGAGGGGCGAGCCAAATGTGCTGGAGCCTTTTGCGAGAACCCCTTCTTCTGCGCCAACCTCACTAAAGAGGAATACCTAGCCACAGTGGAAAGATACTTGCACTCTGGGTTCGTGGCCCGCTGCCCCTCCGACAGAGATACCATCAATGATCCCCCCGCCGACGAGCTCGCCATCCCCATTGCTCACTTTGAGAATGGGTTGCGACTCCCGATATGGCCTGAAGTGCGCCAGGTACATCTTTCTAGCTCGCCTAGCGGAGAATATTATTAGTGTTTTCTGGCTCGCCTCGCAAAGGCGTTCTAACCCTTAAGGACTCTTCCAGGTACTCAAGTACTTCGATATACTGCTCAGCCAACTGACGCCGAATGCGGCCGCCATCATGGTCGCGTTCGCCAGCTACATGCGAGTCGAGAAGATTGAGTTTAGTCTACTCGTCTTCCGCAAGGTGTTTTCATTCCGCGCCTACAGGGATGGGACGGCTCATTTCGCGAGCCAACACGTCACCCTCTGCGAAACCGTCAACAAGTCCCACTACTGGACGCAGAAGTACGTCCTGGTGAAGGGTCCCTTCGGCAACCTCTCTTACACCCCCTCCAGCGAGACGAGGCCACTTTCCACCCTCCCGCAACACTAGGGGGCGATGACGCGAAGTTTTTTCAATACCTTCAGGGGAAGAACTTCGAGGTTGTCTACCTCCGGCAGCGGGTGGACTCGCTGATGCCTGTCCCCCAGGGGGAAGGTCTGACTCGCACTCGCAAACTTCCTTATTCCTCTTCCCCCCCTTTTGTTAGCTAATGTCCTTAGTCACCGTTGCAGGAGAGCGCGACCTTCCGCTCAACCCTCCGCACGCGCCATCTTCCTCCCTCGCCACTGGCCCGCTCACGAGCGTGGCCGCCGAGTCATTTCGCGACCTCCCGAGCTCTTCTTCGGGAAAGAAGCGCCCTCGCCCTCCAAGCCGGCCCGCCTCGCAGGGACAGACGAAGAAGGCCCCCTTTGCTATTAAGGGGAAAACATTGTCGACCTATCCGGATCTGAGCCCCCTCCTTCCCCGCTGGCGAATCAGGAGCCCGCCTTGGTGGGTGGCGAGCCTGAGGAAGCGACCGACAAGCCTAAGCCAACGAGCCACAAGAACTTTGGGCTCGGCGCGAAGCTCCCGGACGCGGTTGGCGAGCCGCTGCTCGCATGGGATCCCGACCAGAATAAGATCGTCTACTCCTCCCTCCTCCCGTCCTGGGTGGAGAGTGACAATATCAGAGGCGAGGCATTCGATCCCGCCTTTGGGCTCTACGGCCGTGAGGACGCCTTCCTCTTCCGGACCTTCACGCCGAAAGGGCTCGTTTATGAAGCCATGCGAGCCCAGTTCCGGGCTACAGAGCTTACCCACATGGTGGGTCGTCGGTACTTTACCGCGGACAGGAAAATCAGGGAGCTCAACGTCGAGCTCCGGAAGTCCGTGGATGAGGTCGCGGATTTCAAGGGAAAGGAGGCTTTGTCTGAGGGCCTCCTCGCCAGCCTTCAAGGCGGCCTGGTAAGTAATGTTTGCACAAACCTTTTTCTGTCTCGCTTTGTCTTGCCTTTGCTAACTTCCCTTCTGCAGGATGCCGAGTCCGTGAGCAAGTTAAATGCGAGGATATCCGATATGGAGATAGAGAACACTTACCTCAAGGCCCAGGTTCGCGACCTGACCCTGGCGGTGCTTCCTCCACCCCCTTCGCGAGCCGGGACTCGAGGTCAGTTGCGGGGTGAAAAAGAGGCGGACCGCAAGAACTCGAAAGGGAGCCGAACTCGTCTTCGACACCCTCAGAGGAGCGGGTCTGATCGTCCCTGACGCGATGGAGCTCACCGCCGAGGACGTCATCCCTGATCTGTTCGCACCTGTCACTGAAGTGGAAGATCGCGGGAGCGACTAAAGAAATCTCTGATGGGCCGCTCTGATGTTTTTATTTTTTGCCAAATGTAAAGATTTTTGTTTTTGACCGGCGAGCTCGCCGTTAACTGTAAACATCCTTGAGCCGTGAAGGAAATATTTTGTCTATCTTTTAAGTGTAACTTCTTTTTTATCTTTTACTCGCGCCCGCACATTTTATGCTCGCGTGGTTCCAATGTTTTGTACTTCTGCATTCCTTGCGCCCACGTCTTAACGTTTTCGTTTGGCACTCGTGTTCGCATTTCTTCACTTAATAACTCCCCCATCTCGGTGTTGTACCTGGATCGTTCTCGCGCTTTTCTCTTCCGCGGCGGTGATAAGGCTATCTCACTTTAGGACCCCATCCTTGCTTAGATTATACCTTGCAAGGAAACATTGTGAGCGGGGTCAACATTTCCTCGCCCTGCTCGCTCTCGCTTCTCGCGAGTTTCCCTTGTTGCTCCTGGGTTGCCGCGGAGGCGAGTCCTCTCTGGTTTGCCATTTCTACTCATACCAACAAAATTTATTAGTAAATTTGCGAGTTAGGGTCGGGCTTAGCGCGCCTCGCGAACAACAGGCTCAATCGCTCATTCGCGACCTGTTCTCTTACGCTAACGGACTCCTGGTCTCGCCTCACCTGGGCCTTGAGATTTTTTGCGAGCCAGGTCCCCTTCTGGGTGCAACTTACCTTCCAGCCCCTCCAGAGATCAACCTGACCCGCCGTCTATGAGAGCCCGACAGCGGAATCGATCTGGGGCATTCCAGCACCAAAGGACTTGTAACCTTGCCAGCCTCTCCAGAGATCAACATGACCCACCGTCTATGAGAGCCCGACAGCGGAATCAATCTGGGGCAATCCAACACCAAAGGACTTGTAACCTTGTCAGCCTCTCTAGAGATCAACCTGACCCACCGTCTATGAGAGCCCGACAGCGCAATCGATCTGGGGCATTCCAGCACCAAAGGACTTAAAACCTTGCCAGCCTCTCCAGAGATCAACCTGACCCACCATCTATGAGAGCCCGACAGCGGAATCGATCTGGAGCATTCCAGCACCAAAGGACTTGTAACCTTGCCAGCCTCTCCAGAGATCAACCTGACCCACCGTCTATGAGAGCCCAGCAGCGGAATCGATCTGGGGCATTCCAGCACCAAAGGACTTGTAACCTTGCCAGCCTCTCTAGAGATCAACCTGACCCACCGTCTATGAGAGCCTGACAGCGGAATCAATCTGGGGCATTCCAGCACCAAAGGACTTGTAACCTTGCCAGCCTCTCCAGAGATCAACCTGACCCACCGTCTATGAGAGCCCGGCAGCAGAATCGATCTGGGGCATTCCAACACCAAAGGACTTGTAACCTTGCCAGCCTCTCCAGAGATCAACCTGACCCACCGTCTATGAGAGCCCGACAGCGGAATCGATCTGGGGCTTTCCAGCACTAAAGGACTTGTAACCTGCTCAAGAATAACTTTAAAGTACATGTATTGAGGAGGAAACATACAAAAGTCAGTTACAAAATTTTGCTAAGGATAAAATCTCTTCAAATCATCCCCGCTCCTGGCTCGGCTGAGAGATACCCCTTCCACATTCTGGACGTGGTACCCCCCAGACTTGAGCACTTCGCTTACAATGTAGGGCCCTTCCCAATTGGTCCCTAATTTACCTACAACGGCTCCTCTCCCCGCCGCATATACCTTCTTTAGGACCAGGTCTCCTTTCTCGAATTGTTTTACTCTGATATGCTGATCGAAGTAGCGGGCCATCCTCCTCTTGACTTCCTCCTGTCGAATAGTAGCGAGGTCTCGGAGCTCTTCTACCATATCCAGAGACAACCTTTGCTCTGCATCATTCCCTGCTAGACATTCTTCATCTCCCTCGCCTGCGATGGTCACCCTGGGGGTCTTTACTTCGAATTCTATCGGGAGGATGGCCTCGGACCCGTGAGATCTTTTGAAGGGGGTCTCCCCTGAGGCCGTGTTTGGAGTAGTCCTCAAGGCCTATAGGACCGAGGGCATCTGCTCCACCCAATTTCCCCTGAGATTCTCCACCTTCTTCTTCAGCAGGTTGACAATTATCTTGTTCGCCTCTTCTACCTGACCGTTGCTCCTTGGGTGGTGGACTGACGCGAACCTGAGATCTATGCCGAGTTGAGTACAGAAGCCGACGAACTCATCGCTTGCGAACTGTGGCCCGTTGTCCGTGACTATGGCTAGAGGGAGCCCATGCCTGCAAATTATTTCACCCCAAACAAAATTTCTCACTACCTGGGATATTACCTTGGTCAGCGCCTTCACCTCGAACCATTTGGAAAAGTAGTCAATCATCACCAGTAAGAACTTCCTTTGGCCACTAGCTTGGGGGAAAGGACCTACCAGGTCCAAGCCCCATATAGCGAAGGGCCACAGAGCTGTGATGGTCTGGAGCCTTTGAGTTGGAAGGAGCTGGAGGGGGGCGTAGAGCTGGCACTTGGAGCACCTCTTAGAAAACTCCGCCGCGTCTTTGCTGAGGGTGGGCCAGAAGTAGCCCTGCCTTAGTACTCTTCCCTCCAGGGTCCTGCCCCCCCGAGTGACTGTTGCACTCCCCCGAGTGAATCTCCTCCAGGACCCTCGGGGCTTTCTCCTCCAAGACACAACGAGCTAGGAGCCCCGAGAGAGTTTTGCGGTATAGCAACCATGTATGTAAGGAGTAATATGTTGATTTGTACCTGAGCCGCCGCTTGTCTACCCCCTCCTCGGGGAACTTCCCTGACGTCAAATAAGTGATGAAGGGATCCATCCAAAACTCCCGCCGATCCACCTCCATCAGCTCTCCCTCCTCAATAGAAGGCCGGAAGAGTTCCGACATTGTCCCCCTGCCCGGGGACCAAACTTGGCCAGGAGGGCCGCCTGGGTGCTCTCCTCTCTTGAGACGTGCTTGATGGAGAAATTGCGAAATTGCCCGACGACCCCTTTGACCTTCTCCAGGTACCGTTGGAGAGTCGGCTCTTTGACCTCGAACTCCCCCTTGATCTGGCAAGCCACTACCATGGAGCCCGTCAAGACCTCCACGTCCTGCACTCCCAACTCCCGAGCTAAGTGGAGGCTTGCTATCACGGCCTCATACTCAACCTGGTTGTTGGTGAGGGGGAAATGAACGTTGATGGCTTGTTCTATCATGGTTCCCCGAGGACTTACCAATGCCACCCCTCCCCCGAAGGAGTGCTTCCCTGGCCCTCCATCAACTATCATTTTCCAGTCCACTGGGTGGGGTAGTTCAGACTCTTCCAACTCAGTCACATAATCAGCCATGAAATCCGCCACCGCTTGCGCCTTTATGGATACCCTAGGCACGTAGGAGATATTGAACTCATTCAGCTCTACTGACCACTTGGCCAATCTCCTGGAGTGCTCCACCCCCTCCATGATACCGCGAAGGGGATGGTCGGTCACTACTTTGATTGAGTGTGCCTGGAAGAAGGGTCGGAGCTTTCTAGCCGCCACCACCAAGGCAAATGCTAACCTTTCCAAGATAGGGTATATGAGCTCGGCCTTCCTCAACACCCTGCTAACATAGTAGATAGGGAGTTGTTTCTTCCCCTCTTCTCACACCAACACCGAGCTGACCGCTTCCGACCCCACCCCTAAGTACAGGTATAGGTCCTCCCCTTGTTTGGCCCTTGCAGCAGCGGGGCCTGGGTCAATTGTTGCTTTAGTGCTTGAAAAGCCTTCTCGCACTCGGGGGGTCCATTCGAATTTCTGGTTACCCCTCAGTACCCTGAAGAAAGAAAAACATTTTTCTCCCACCTTGGAAAGGAACCTACTTAACCCAGCTAGCTTCCCTGTCAGACGATGAACCTCCTTCGCATTCCTTAGAGATCCCAACTCGAGGATCACCCTCACCTTGTCCGGGTTTGGCTCCACCCCGAGGGGGTGAGCAAATGACCCAAGAATTTCCCTCGGCTGGCTCCGAAGACACACTTTAAGGGGTTAAGCTTCATTTTAAATTTTCTCAAAGTCCCAAAGGTTTCCTCGAGGTCCCTGAGGTGGGACTCAAAGTCCCGACTTTTGATCATCAGGTCATCTACGTAGACCTCCAGGTTCCTGCCCTTCTGTTCGCGAAACACTCTATCCATCATTCGCTGGTATGTTGCCCCTGCATTCTTCAAGACGAACGACATCATTTTATAACAATAGCAACCATCCTCGGTGATGAAGGATACATCCTTGATGTCGGGAGGGTACATGCAAATTTGGTGGTAACCTGAAAAGCATCTAAAAAAGACATCACAGAGAAACCGACGGCTGAGTCAACCAGCGCGTCAATTTTAGGCAAGGGGTAACAATCCTTGGGGTATGATTTATTAAGTAAGGAAAAATCAACGCACATCCTCCACTTACCATCCCCTTTCTTCACCATCACTACATTGGAGACCCAGCCTGGGTACTGGATATCCGATACAAAACCGGCCTTGATTAACTTGTTGACCTCCTCCCGGATATGCACCTCCAACTTGTCCGTAATGGACCTCTTCTTTTGGCGAATGGGGCGAGTGCCGGGATCGAGGTTGAGGCGATGGCACGCCACATCCGCATCGATCCCCGGCATCTCCGCAGCACTCCATGCGAAGACATTCACGTTGTATTGGACGCAAGCCGAGATCTTCCTCCGGTCCTCCGGGCTGAGCTCCCCGCTGATCCTGATCTTCTCGATTGTTCCGGCCATGGTGGTGACCTCCACCTCCACCACTTCTTCCACAACTTCCAAGCTGGATTGCTCCCCCCGGGCGCTGCCCTCTTCTCCGCCACAAGCGAGCGCTTTGGTTTCTTCCCCCCTCTCTTCCTCTCCCATTACCATCAACTCCTCCGCCCCTCCTCCCGGGGCCTCCTCTTCTTTCTCTCCTTCTTCCCCCTCCTCCTCCCTTGGGCCCCTCAACGACCCCTTCCTGGTCATGAACTACTCCTTCATCCATCCTTCCTTCCAAACTCTCCTCCTCCTCGGCCTCGGCCACCCCTTCCATCACCTTACCCCCACTCCTCGACTTCTTCCATCCAAGAGATGGTGTTGACGGCGGTCACATAGCACTGCCTCGCCACCTTGGGGTCTCCCCGGACCCGGATCTGGATTCCACCTGTGCTGAACTTGAGGCACTGGTGGAAGGTGGATGGGACGCACCGGAACGCACTGATAAGAGGCCGTCCGAAGATGGCCCTGTAGCTGCTAGGGGCATCCACTATCACGAAACGGCAGTTCCGGGACTGCCGCCCCCCCCCCCCCCCCCAGGGTCATATGGAGTCCCACTCCGCCTTCCACTTCCTTCCTTTCCCCCGAGAACCCATACAGAGGGCCATCCGAAGCCAACACCCTTCTGGCCTCCACCTTCATCTCGTTGAACGCCCTCTTGAAGATGACGTTGACCGATCTCCCATTGTCCACAAGAATCCAAGACACCGTGAAGTTGTCGATGGCGGTTTGGATGACCAATGCGTCGCAGAAAGGGTCCTCATGACCCGACATGTCCTTCTGAGAGAAAGTGATTTTTACTGCTGGGGGTGGAGCCGTGGATGTCGAAGCCACACTCCGATGGTAGATGGTATGGAAGCTCGCCTTGCGGGTTGCCTCTATACCTACTCCCCCGTGGATCACCTCGATCCCTCATCGGGTCCCCACATCGGCCCGGTCCTCGCACCTCTCCTCCTTGTTCTCCCGAGGCAGGACCTCCTCAATCCTCACATGCTGCTGCTGTCGCGGCGCCGACATTCTAGGTCTTTTGGTCTCTAAGAATTCGGGGCAGGTGGCCATTGCGTGACCTTCCTCATCATGGAAGTCACAGTAGGGCAATGCCACCTCTCCCCTCTCGGCCTCCGCCGCCCTATTTCCTCTTCTCCTTCCCGCTCCTACTTCCACTCCTTCCCTCCTTCCTCTTCCTCCTCTTCCTCATCTGATCGCCATAGCCTGCTGAGGCGGGGGAGGCATCTGCCTCGGACCCTGCCTCCATCCTAACTGTTGGGGTCTTCCTTGCCCCCCCATAGAAGTTACCTCCTCCTGGGGCGTAGCCTCTTCCTTGGCCTTGCATCCCCCCGCCATGTTGCCTACATCCCCCCTCCGGGGTTCGGGGCTCTTCCCTTCTCCGCACCTCCTGCTGCTTGACCTCAGGCTCACTGAGCTTTGCTAGCCTCTTGGTGAGCTCCGGATTGGCCTCCTCACTCTCGACCTCCTCCGCCACCCTCTCCATCAACTCCTCGTAGGAGACAGGGGCTTTCCTCTTCCGGTCCATTTTGAAGAAACTCTCCTTCATCCCCAACGTGAAGGCGAGCTGAAGAGCAAACCCGGGCATCTCCCGGGTGCGCAAAACTTCTTCCTGAAACCGATCTGCGTAATGAGCCAACGACTCCTTGGGCTCCTGCTTTACCTTGAAGAGGGACTCGACGTCCTTCTTCCTCTTCTTCGAAGTTGAAAACCGCAACAAGACTTCTACGCAAATCCTCAAATGCGTAGATCGACCTGACAGGAAGTTGGTGGAACCACTCCCGGGCCGTCTCCTTTAGGGTGACGGCGAAGAGCCGTCACTTGAAGGCGTCCGACATCGGCCTGATAGAGACCGAGTCCTCGAACGATTGCAGGTGCTGGACTGGTCGTCCCGGCCATGGTAGTAGACCCTGTCCCACTCCCCAAACCCTTCCGGAACGGGTGCGGAAAGCACCAACTCGCAGAAGGGGCTTCCCCTACCTGCTATTTTTTCCTGCTCCACTCGCCCCCGAGCTTTCTCACCTGGCTTGAGCTCGCTGGGGCATTTCTCGCGAGAGCCACCTTCGCTGGAGCCGCTCCTACGGGCGCCACGCCCGCCAGGATTGCACTCATCTGCACTGCGTTCGCCTGCGCCACACTCACCTGTGCCGCACTCGCCTGCGCCGCACTCGCCTGCGCCGTGCTCGCTGTAATACCCTCCCTGTTACATAGCATATAACAGTAGGTCCGGCCGGGACCCCACGCCATATGATATGAACAGAAGAGTGTGTTACTAAAATTAGTGTTAAACAGTTAAAACTATAACTATCTCAGCATCAGAGTCACAACGGAAGCATAATTAGATTTCATTTAAAACCAGTTTATAACAAGTCCACATTACTACTAGGAATGAAATACAACAAGAGTTATTTACATGAGTTTGTTTACATCATCTAAGTGGCTTCCAAACATCGGCACGCAGGCCGGCCACACATGAACAAAAGTAAACAAAAGCTTTGGCCTTCAAGGGCCAGCACAGCACAGCAGCAGGGGCTTCAGCCCGCTATCTCCCGCTAGTCTCACCGGGACCTGTATAAGCACATCCACCAATTGGTGGGAAAACAAGCAACCGGTTAGCTTTAGCTGACCAAGATTTATAACGACCCCGCCCCACACTCGGGGCGGCGGTGCTCCTTTCCTACAAGTAAGAGTCAGCATCATATATATATCCGCAAACAACACCAACGGAGGCAAACCAAGCCACCCGCTTCGTGCTCTCAAGGCACACTTTGGCGTACTCCCTGAGTTACGCCCTTACGCTAAGTCCTATTTCAACTTAGACAAGCAAATTGAGCTAGCCCGTAAATGAAGTTACGACACTCTTCCATAGCCCGGTGCAACGAGGGGCGACCTCTACACCACCACTATAGGGGGTTCGGCTCAGCTAGTCCCGCGCTCAAACATCGTAGTATACGCGATATGGGCAAGCTTCACCCAATACCCATTTCTTAAAGCTGGGGTTTGCAAGTTCCACAGCTTTGCCTGCTACACATCCAATTTCCAGGACTTTAGGTAGCACGGAAGCACACACATTGTGCTGGGCGCTATCGCCGGTGCTAACGCTAGCGCCCGGCGCTAGCAACAAAACTTAGTTCTGCCCGGCACTGGTAACAGAAATCTGTACTGCCACCTCTGGGAAACCACCTCCAGACATCACACTGGTAGCTCACCTGGAGCTACCGCCGGCGCTAACGCTAGCGCCCGGCGCTAGTGACAGAACTCCGTTCTGCCACCAAATTTCGGGTACAGCCTGGGAAACACCTCCAGGTCCTATTTTCTGTACAACAACAGTCACATGACCCGAACCACAGCACGTACACGGAATTATTTTCGACACTTTACACGCACTAATCATCATCAATCCGGCTCGACCTGTACGGATGGGCTTCACACAGCATGCCTATGTCCGTATTACCGTTCCGGACTCTATATGCAATTTGTGGGGAAATCACTTCAACCCACCGGAATAGCCGATCTACTAATTAGTAGAAGTATTCCAAAACACATGCAAATCAAAGGACGTACATGTCCAAGGATTAGGGAGGAGAATCGTTACCCTCGTAGGCCGTTTTGGTGCCATAGAATTGAGAGGGAGATGGTTGTAATCCGCGGTGGCACACACACGTAGACGCTTCTTCACTAACCTCCCTCCTGGCACGATGAAAGCTCGAATCCAACGGCTCTCCTTCCTTTCTCCCAGCTCTCTGCCTTCAGGACTTCAAAGGATTTCAGAGAAGAATGGCTGAAAAGTCGGGTTTGAGGGTATTTAATATTTAGCGCTACCGCCGGCGCTAGTGGCTAGCGCCTGGCGCTAGCCCTAAGTCGGTACCGCTGAGAGGCACTACCGCCGGCGCTATCGCTAGCGCCTGGCGCTATCGATAGCTCGACGTCTCGACGCCTCGACGTCTCAATGGGTGCGCTACCGCCGACGCTAGCACTAGCGCCTGGCGCTAGCTCCCTGATTTCAGCTCATGCTCATTTTTGGTATTTTGGGTGCACATGCTATTTGGGGTCTTACAATTCTTCCCCCCTTAAAAGAATTTCGTCCCGAAATTCTAACAATGCAAATAATCACAAAAAAAATACGAAATATGATTTGTACCTCAACGGAACAGCTCGGGAAACTCCTCTTGTAAGCTCCTCTCGACCGCAGTTGTTCCAACGGACTTTGACCATCTTGATCAATTTATTCCGCAGCTGTTTGATCTCAGTGTCTTCGATGCTAATAGGTATGACCTTTGTCTTCAACCCATCATCGACCGGCACCTGATTAGCCACAAGCACTTGGCTAGGCTCTGGTACAGCTTTCCTCAATACTGATATGTGGAACACATCGTGCAGACTACTCAACTCTGTCGAAAGAGCGAGTCGATAGGCAGCTTCGCCAACACGTTCTAGTATCTCAAACGGTCCAAGGTATCTTGGACTCAGCTTTTTCAAGCGCCGAATCCGGGATACACCCTTGAAAGGTTTGATCTTGAGATAAACCCAGTCGCCCACGGCGAACTCGACGTTTCTGTGCTTGGCATTGTAGTATTTTGCCTGCCTATCTTGCGCAATTAACAATCTCTCACGGATTGTTTGAATAGCCGAATTTGCCTCTTCGACTTCCTTTCGCTTAAACAGCTTCGTTTCACCTATCTCCACCCAAGATAAGGGAGTGCGGCAAGTTCTACCATAGAGGGCCTCGAAGGGTGCCATCTTTATACTTGCCTGATACTTGTTATTGTAAGCGAATTCGATCATGAAAAGATGATCTTCCCACTTTTTACCGAAGTCCAGGACGCACATTCGGAGCATATCCTCCAGAGTTCTGTTCGTACGTTCAGTCTGTCCATCCGTCTGAGGGTGGAAGGCAGTGCTAAACTTCAGCTTTGTACCTAACAACTGGTGGATTAGCCTCCAATCTTTCGAAGTAAAGCGCTCATCTCGATCACTGACGATGCTACGGGCACACCGTGCAATCGTACAATGTTATCAACATAAAGTTTTGCTAACTTTTCAACTGAATCGTCCTTCCGGTTTGGAATAAAGTGGGCTACCTTCGTCAAGCGATCCACGATCACTCATACGACATCATTCCCACTCTGTGATCTCGGCAAACCGTGAACGAAATCCATCGAAATGTCATCAAATTTCCATTCCGGTATAGGCAACGACTTCAAGAAACCTCCAGGTTTCTGACATTCCGCCTTCACCAGTGCGCAAGTTTTGCATTTTGCCACGTATAAGGCGATGTCTTTCTTCAATCCTGGCCACCAAAACAGCTTTTTCATGTCTTGGTACATCTTTGTGCTCCCTGGGTGAATTGAGTATTTGGTAAAATGCGCTTCGTACATCAATTACTCTCGCAGCTTACCCACATTTGGGACGCACAAACGACCGTCTTTCCACATCAGACCGTCGTTTAACACAAACTCTACAGCAGTCCCAACTTCAGACTCCGCCAAATAGCGCTGCATGCTCGAATCAAGTTCTAAGGCCTGTCGTATCCTGTCCGCGAGGTCATACTGCACCTCCGTCCAGTTCAAACACGCATTCACACTAGAACTCCTCTCTACACAGGAGATCTCCAAGGCTTCCAAGTCCCTAATCAGACGTGGATCATACATCTGAATCCAGTTGGCCTGTGCATAAGCCCTTCGGCTCAAAGCATCTGCGACTACATATCCCTTCCCGGGAATATAGTGTATATCAAAAGTGTAGTCCCCCGGGAACTCCATCCACCTTCGCTGTCGCATGTTGAGCTCCTTCTGATTTAGCAGATACTTAAGGCTCTTATGATCTGTAAAGATGTCAACCTTCACACCATATAAGTAGTGCCGCCACAGCTTTAGAGCGAAAATCACGGCCGCAACTCCAAGTCGTGGATCGGATAATTCCGCTCATGCACTTTCAACTGACGAGAGCCATACGCTATTACTTGACCGTGCTGAAGAAGTACGCAGCCTAAGCCGCTCCATCACTGTAAATTTCATAACCCTCTGCACCAGATGGTAAACACAAAATTGGTGCTGTGGTCAGACGCCTCTTTAATTCCTCAAAAGCCCGTGCACACTTCGGTGACCAAACGAACTTCTGATCCTTCCTCGTCAAGGTGGTGAGAGGTAGAGCGATCCGTGAAAAGTTCTCCACGAAGCGCCGATAGTAGCCGGCAAGTCCAAGGAAACTCCTGACTTCCGCTACTGTCGCCAAAACGGGCCACTTTTGGATTGCATTGATCTTTGTCGGATCCACCGCGATACCCTCGCCAATAACAACATGACCAAGGAACGCCACTGAGGCTAGCCAGAACTCGCACTTAGAGAACTTGGCATACAATTGACTACGTCGCAGGATTTCCAAAACTTCACGCAAATGAATCGCGTGTTCTTCTTCAGACTGAGAGTACACTAAGATATCGTCAATGAAGACAATGACAAACCGATCAAGGCACTCTCGAAAGATCCTATTCATCAGATCCATAAATACTGACGGCGCATTCATTAATCCAAATGGCATCACTGTAAACTCGTAGTGTCCGTAGCGAGTACTGAATGCTGTTTTGGGGATATCACAATCCCGAATTCGCAACTGGTAATAGCCGGACTTGAGATCCAACTTTGAATACACAGTTGACCCAACTAGCTGATCGAGTAAGTCATCGATTCGAGGAATCGAATACTTGTTCTTCTCGGTCAACTTGTTCAATTCTCGGTAGTCAATGCATAGACGCAGGCTTCCGTCCTTCTTCTTCACAAAAAGGATCGGAGCACCCCAAGGGGAGGTACTTGGACGTATATAACCCTGCTCTAACAACTCCTGTAATTGAACTTTCAATTCCGCCATCTCCTTTGGCACAATTCGGTACGGAGAGCGTGAAACAGGTTTGGCACCTGGCACCAGCTCTATAGTGAAGTCAATCTCTCGCTGAGGTGGCGCCCCAGGAAGATCTTTCGGAAACACATCTGGATACTCTGAAATCACAGGAACATCACTCAAACTGGGTTGAGGCTTTGCAGCCCCCACTAGCACAACACATAACACTGCGCCTTGCCGAACCCCCTTGACCACTTGGACAACAGAGATCAGTATCTTGCTCGATCCATGCAAACCAGCAAACGTATTCGCACATTCGGTATTTCGCCCCAGTGTGACCTCCTTAGAAGTGCAATCAATGTAGGCCTGCTGCGCTGACAGCCAGTCCATACCAAAGATTACATCGAATTCCGAAAGCGGGAGTATCAGTGCTTCCAAATTAAAGTCTTGACTCCATATTCGTACCTTTACTACACAACCTCGATCCACGCGCATCGAACACCCATTGGGTAGCATCACATCTAATCGTTCCTGTCTGAACGACGAAGGCACTCCAAGTTGTTGTATGAAGGCCTCCGATATAAAGGAATGTGAAGCACCCATGTCAAATTGTGCTCTTGCCGGATAGTTAAAGATCAAGACAAAGCCTAGGACATCAATGGTTAATAAGCAATGTATAAGGTATGAAGTATAAAAAGCAACAAAAGCTATATACTATCGCATACCTGTCACCACATCGTTTTGTTTGATGGCCTCCTGTTGGCCAAGGTTGTAAACTCTAGGCTGGGCTGGAGCAGCGTGGGATGCGGTTGACTCTGCCGCCTTCCCTTTCTCTGCCGCATAGGCCGCAACTAGCTTCTTCCCACTACGACAGTCACGTGCTATATGTCCCGGCTTGCCGCAGTTGTAACAGATGATTGAGCCTCGCCCAGTCACTCCCGATGCTGAAGATTGAGCTGACCCAGACGGTCGCGCTCCTTTCTTCCATTTGCCTTGCCCCGACTTTGCCGAGCTAGATACTTTGAACTCTGGCTTGACTACTGCTAGCTCCTTTCTACTGTGGGACCGTTTCATGTCTTTCTCTAAAGAACGAGCTGAGTTGACCAGGGTCATAAACCCCTGCGTCATTGGCCCCATCAGAAGAAACCGCAACTCCTCTCGCAAGCCTTCGTAAAACTGATTTGTCTTACGCGCTTCATCCGCAAATGTCACGTCTACATAGCGACCCAACCGTGTAAACTCATGCAGATAATCATCGATAGTACGATCACCCTGAGTCAGACGGTTGAACTGATTTTCCATTTCTATCTGTTGGGCCAGTGGAAGATATCGCTCCAAGAACAATTTGGAAAACTCATCAAAAGAGATATCAGTCAGCTGCCTTCCCGCTAGCTGATGTATCTCCAACTCATCCCACCACAGCCGCGCCTCCCCATCTAGTAGGAAGGTTGTCAAAGTCACTTTTTTTCCTTCCTCCGTGTCCGTGGCCTTCAAGGTTTTGCGCACCTTTGACAGCCAATCCTCTGCTTGCGTCGGGGTTCCTGCCCCCGTGAACGTGGGAGGGTGGAAACTCAAAAAGTATTGCAGCTGTTGATCTGGAGCTCGTCGTGCCCTCAACGACACTGGCCTTTCTACCGCAGGTTCAGCTGCTGGAGCCTGCACTGGAGGTTCAACTGCTGGAGCCTGCACTGGAGCCACTCCAGGGGTAGGAGGCTGTCCAAGGACATGCCCTCCTGGCTGCGCAGTGAACATTGCAAATACTGCCTCAGCAATCATCCTTACTGTTTCAGCTGAAGGAGGAGTCGGCACCGGAGTTGGTGCACTGCTTGCAGTCGAACGAGGGGGTCGAGAAGGCCCTGCTCCACTCCCAGTCGCCTATATATGTACCCAAAACATAATTAGCGACTAAGAGATAGCATAACGCAATAAAGGAACACAGAAGTTCCATCTGAATGCTACACATATACATGTAATTCAATCCTAAAGTGGACAAAACTGGTTATTTATATGAGTTAAAGGCGACGCACACACGTGCTCACCACCCCTTAAAAAAATTCGACCACGAATTAAGACGGAAAGGGAACGAGACCCGTAGCTGATACCAATTTGTAACACCCTCCTTGTTACATAGCATATAACAGTAGGTCCGGCCGGGACCCCACGCCATATGAATTGAACAGAAGAGTGCGTTACTAAAATTAGTGTTAAACAGTTAAAACTATAACTATCTCAGCATCAGAGTCACAACGAAAGCATAATTAGATTTCATTTAAAACCAGTTTATAACAAGTCCACATTACTACTAGGAATGAAATACAACAAGAGTTATTTACATGAGTTTGTTTACATCATCTAAGTGACTTCCAAACATCGGCACGCAGGCCGGCCACACATGAACAAAAGTAAACAAAAGCTTTGGCCTTCAATGGCCAGCACAGCACAGCAGCAGGGGCTTCAGCCCGCTATCTCCCGCTAGTCTCACCGGGACCTGTATAAGCACATCCACCAATTGGTGGGAAAACAAGCAACCGGTCAGCTTTAGGTGACCAAGATTTATAACGACCCCGCCCCACACTCGGGGTGGCGGTGCTCCTTCCCTGCAAGTAAGAGTCAGCAGCGTATATATATCCGCAAACAACACCAACGGAGGCAAACCAAGCCACCCGCTTCGTGCTCTCAAGGCACACTTTGGCATACTCCCTGAGTTACGCCCTTACGCTAAGTCCTATTTCAACTTAGACAAGCAAATTGAGCTAGCCCGTAAACGAAGTTACGGCACTCTTCCATAGCCCGGTGCAACGAGGGGCGACCTCTAAACCACCACTATAGGGGGTTCGGCTCAGCTAGTCCCACGCTCAAACATCGTAGTATACACGATACGGGCAAGCTTCACCCAATACCCATTTCTTAAAGCTGGGGTTTGCAAGTTCCACAGCTTTGCCTGCTACACATCCAATTTCCAGGACTTTAGGTAGCACGGAAGCACACACATTATGCTGGGCGCTATCGCCGGCGCTAACGCTAGCGCCCGGCGCTAGCAACAGAACTTAGTTCTGCCCGGCACTGGTAACAGAAATCTGTACTGCCACCTCTGGGAAACCACCTCCAGACATCAACACTGGTAGCTCACCTGGAGCTACCGCCGGCGCTAACGCTAGCGCCCGGCGCTAGTGACAGAACTCCGTTCTGCCACCAAATTTTGGGTACAGCCTGGGAAACACATCCAGGTCCTATTTTCTGTACAACAACAGTCACATGACCCGAACCACAGCACGTACACGGAATTATTTCCGGCACTTTACACGCACTAATCATCACCAATCCGGCTCGACCTGTCCGGATGGGCTTCACACAGCATGCCTATGTCCGTAATACCGTTCAGGACTCTATATGCAATTTGTGGGGAAATCACTTCAACCCACCGGAATAGCTGATCTACTAATTAGTAGAAGTATTCCAAAACGCATGCAAATCAAAGGACGTACATGTCCAAGGATTAGGGAGGAGAATCGTTACCCTCGTAGGCCGTTTTAGTGTCATAAAATTGAGAGGGAGATGGCTGGAATCCGCGGTGGCACACGCACGCAGACGCTTCTTCACTAACCTCCCTCCTGGCACGATGAAAGCTCGAATCCAACGGCTCTCCTTCCTTTCTCCCAGCTCTCTGCCCACAGGACTTCAAAGGATTTCAGAGAAGAATGGCTGAAAAGTCGGGTTTGAAGGTATTTAAGATTTAGCGCTACCGCCGGCGCTAGTGGCTAGCGCCTGGCGCTAGCCCTAAGTCGGTACCTCTGAGAGGCACTACCGCCGGCGCTATCGCTAGCGCCTGGCGCTATCGACAGCTCGACGTCTCGACGCCTCGACGTCTCAATGGGTGCGCTACCGCCGGCGCTAGCACTAGCGCCTGGCGCTAGCTCCCTGATTTCAACTCATGCTCATTTTTGGTATTTTGGGTGCACATGCTATTTGGGGTCTTACACTCGCCAGCACCGAGCTCGCCGACATCGAGCTCGCCGGCACCGAGCTCGCCGGACTGGCGAACAACACTCGCCCCTCTAGGTCCGGCATTGACCCTCCGGCCACCTCCTTCCCAGCCCTTCCTCCCGGGGCACCCTCGCCAACCGCTGCCGGAGGATGGGACGCTTGATCTGCTGGGGTCGCGAACTCGCTACGTAGCGTTGCAACCGCGAACCCGAGGGTGTCGAGGACTTCTCGCCTGAAGTCCGAGAACATCTTTTGCATCGCCGCCGGGGGCGACCCGCAGAACTCCTCGCCTTCCTCTTCATCTCCTGCCATGTCCCTTGCTTGGAATCTTCTTGGACCAGCCACGCTCCACGCTCACCACACCAAAATGTTGAAACTGATTTCTTGGTCTCTTGTGAAGCTCGGGCCCTCAACGAGTTGAGGGGCAGCTAGCCCTTACTAGTCCCTCGGAAGGAGCAGACTGGAGACTCAGAATCAGACTAAGACCTTAGTCGCAGCGAGGAGGTCCCACCACAAACCCGGAAGATCGTTGAGCGCTTCCCCTCCCAAGTCAATACCTGAGACTTGGGCACCTTGAAGACCTAGAGAGCTAAACCAAAGTAACCGAGGGAAGAAGAAGCTCAGAGAACTGAGATTGGAATCCTCTCCCAAGGTGCCCTTTAAGGTTTATTTATATTTTTTTGCTCGTGGTCTGTCAATAGCGGAATTTTGCCTTTTGGTTTTACTAAACGCACCCCAATTTGGTCTGCTAACAGCCAAACTCCGCTGTTTGGAAAGGCTAACGGTAGACCACCAGGGGCAGAGGAGTAATTCCCCCCTTTTGTCTATGGGTAAGTGGTCTGCGAGGGAACTACCCGCGGGAGCTCCTGCGAGTCCCCTCGCGAGTATGGCTCGCAAAACCTTTCTTGAGCGGGCGCTCTGCGAAGGCCCCGCTCGCCCTCCCTCAGGAGACATTCGCCGAACTATGAGTGAGACGCGAGTTCGTCGAGCGGAGAAGCCAGTTCGTCGAACTGAGAACGTTAAGCGAGTTCGTCGAGCGGAGAAGACAGTTCGTCGAACTGAGAACGTTAAGTGAGTTCGTTGAACGCAGAACGGATTTCGTCGAACATGGGTACTTGAAAGAAATCCGTCCGCTTCGCCTTCTCGCGAGCGGTCGACGATCACCCGGCTCGCTCGCCTTCCTTCGAGCGGCCCTTGGAGCTCCGGCTCGCCTTCTTTGTTAACACTTCCACCTGTTGGACCTGAAACCCCACTTAGGTGACCGGTCTGTGAAGATCCCGCTCACACCTCTTCCGGCGACATCCACCGAGGCCCGATCTCGAACTTCCTCCTGCGAGCTCTCCCGCTGAGACAGGGCCGGGAGTCGCTGAGAAGGTGCCTGAGTCCGCTGAGACAATTGCTTGGCTCAGCGGGTCCGCTGGGACGGGACCGAAATAGCTGCTGAAACGGTCGGCCCTCCCAGCACAGCCGCTGAGATGATTTCGCCGAGGCTGAAGCGTGGCGTTCGTCGAACTAAGAAGCAAGTTCGTTGAACCGAGAAAGGATGTTCGCCGAACGGATTTCGTAGAACGCAGAACAGAGCTCGTCGAACACCGAGACTCGGAAAGAAGCCGGCTCGCTTATGAGACCGTAGGTGTGGCCCGCGAGGACCCTGCTCGCCTGCTTCCCGCGATTGCCCATCAAGAGTCCTGCTCTCTCGCAGGAGCCTCCTGCGAGAGGGCTTTTTCCCTTGGCACGTTGTTCTCCTCAGTCTCTGTTTACCTCAAGGCGAATACCGGGGTTGTACAAATAAGATCTTGTAAAAATCTCCTCATTAATAATCTAAAATTATATTTTTTTTAAAATATTTTTTGATAGCGAAATTCATACACAAAAAATGAAATTCATCTTTGTCCATTCCATAACATCCATACACAAAAAATACCCTAAAATTTCATATCATTTTGGTATTTTTGTGCATGCATGGATGCTATGAAATGTAAATTTACGGGGGAGGTTTTTGTAATTTTCAAAGTAAGGGGTGCAATCTGTAAAAGTAATTATGCGAAATTCTGAGGGAAGTTTTGGTAATTCTTCGCGCATATAATTGTCACTTAATCTTGTATAGGTTATTACAAAAACGTGTCAATTATGATAAAAATAGTCAAAATCATAAAATCAAAGTTGCTTATCCATCCTTTCAAAATTAGATTCTGAATTTCAAATCATAACTCCTCTAGATGAACACATTCAACTTAAATATCTATATCAGAGTAGGGACGCATTTACCTAACGGCTAAATTGTCTTCGGGATAAATTATAAATGGGAGTTGTTAAAGGCACTGCAGTTTTGGCTAGTCGCACCATACTTTCTTCTAATTTTTCACGCCTTTTAGAAATACGTCTTGTCAATGCATTTTTAAGAAAAGTCTTCAACACGAAAGTTGTAGATTTCGACGAGATCTACAACTTTCATGTTGAACATTTTCCCTAAAAATGCATGCAAAAGACGTATTTTTAAAGACGAGAAACTTGGAGGTATTTAAGTTGAACGCATTCAACTTAAATATATATCAAAGTAGGGACGCATTTACCTAACGCCTAAATTGTCTTCAAGAGAAATTATAAATTAATTCCTAAACCGTAAAATTAGTCAAACACAAAAAACAACATAGTAGACAATAATTTCTTATAAGCAAAAGCATCGTCAGCGGACCCGTAGTTTTTGGCTTCGTTTGTTTTGGCTGTTGCTGATCGAAAAAGAGTTGTTATAAATGAGGTTTGAAAATTTTTGAATAATGAGTTTGCAGCAAAAATCTGTTTGTGTAAAATGGAGTTTGCAGATGGTCCATTTCGACGCTCTACGGGCCCTCACTGAAATCCGGGGAAGACTCGATTGGGGGAAGACTCGTTCCCCAAGATCTCTACAAAATTTTTGGAGAAGAGCGCGATCGGGGGAAGGCTCATTCCGTCGATGAGGAGAATATCGCGATATGGTTTCCCGCGAGCGGCGATGATGAAACGCGGGGATGGAAAAGTAGATGGGAGCTGTGGTTTGGAAATATACTGGCGGTGCTTATTTTGCAAACGACGTATTTATCTATAATCACCCACAAACGCCCGAAATAGCGATAGCTCCGTTTTTGAGCAAACGAACCGGAGCAAATAAACCTAAACAAACAGAGCCTTTGTCATGCGAATTTTCTTTTCCCTCTCTTTTGTGTTTTTTAATATGCTTAATTTTTATATTTATGTTGGGAAAAACACCTTCTTGATTTACCTTAAAAATTATGTAAAAGTGATTTCACTGTGTAGGATTTATTACCCATGTTGTATAGTGAGAGTAATATGATTTTAGATGTCCTAGGATGTTATTTTCACCTTAGAGTGTCAAAGCCTATTCAAAAGGAGATCAAAAATCAGTTGAGTTAAATCTGCGTCGAAAAGAATTCGACGCAGATATCGATTTAGCTTCTAATGGAATTCGAAGGTGCATCGATATGAAGTCAAAAGGTATTCGACGCAACGTCGAATACTGTCCAAGAATGAATATTTCTTGGAATTGATTCAGAAGATTATAACATACCATATATATATATATGAATTTTTTTTGAATTCCAACGGGTCGCAATTTGATATAAACAAAGAAATGCATTAGAGACTCAGAGGTGATATAATTGAAAGATATATTAAAGATATTGACGGGTCCCTCATTCGCCTGGGGGCCCGGGACCTGGCGAGTGGTGCATTCACGGACCACTCGCCTAGCAAGATCTAAAGAACCCGGTTCGCAGGAAGTCTGCGAGTGGTGTCTCTACGGACCACTCACCCAGTGGGGTCCAGAGGAAAAATTACCTAGATACCCTTTATGGGCTGTCAATAGCCCTTTAGAACAGCGGAGTATGGCTGTTAGTAGACTAGTTTGGGGTGCGTTTAGTAAAACCAAAAGGCAGAATGACGCTATTTGCAGACCAGACTAAAAAAATTATAAATAGGCTCTTAAGGGCACCTTAGAGGAGATCCGACGTCATGACCCCGACAAAGGTCAGGGCACACTTCAGGCGGGCCGTGATGCCACAGACATGGGCGGAAAGGAATCCATATCTGCTAAGGCGAAAACAGATATACTACAACAGTTTTAAATTTGTTACTTAAAGAATTAAATATATTTTATATATATGCGGAAGCCTCAATGAAAGGTTAATGCGCATGCATCTATAATAAAATCTAATGTACACACAATGCTGAATCGATGAACATGCAATGGGTCACAATAGTAAAATGTCATAAATAAAATAATCTGATACATCAAAATATCCTAGGAGTTGTCTACAATACACGAGAAAATGGCTGACAATAACTAATACATGAAAAAGTAAATCCAATAGTAACTGAAACAAAGTACATAGAACCTGCTGATACATCAATCAAAATAAAACCTCCGAGCAAAGCTGCAGCTGGGCGAAGAAAAACTCAGGGAGCAGACGACGCGATCACGAACCCTAAGACAAATCTAAACAGAAGGAAAATGCCTCAGAACAAGAAAATAATATTTAAACAAGTTATAAATTTAGGTACGTGCAGCAGAAATTAGAAATTCTAAGGTACCAATTAATCATGAAGCAAGTCAGTGGAACATGCAAGTAACTGAAACAAGCAGAATTACCTGGAAATATTAGTCTACTCCGGAGTATAACATAAACATTCTTGCAACGTCATAAACTGTAATAGTTGAAATACGTAGGTGTTTACAGTGGGTGCACATGGTGATCACACTCAAGTTCAAGTGTAAGTCTTACTAGAATAAGAGTATTTCCTGCTTACCATGACCATGCAATCAAGACGACGCATCACCTAAACCCTAGCTTCCAAGATTTGCTTATGACACTCGGGACCTAAGTGATTTATGATTTTTCCGAGGAGACTTCTATCACAACATGACATGCTTACGAGCGATGATTCTTGCGTTACAGAAGCAGTTAATAACTAAGATACATGTATAAAGAACTAAATTCCTTAATTTGCAAGCGAGAGAGAATTCTCCACTTGCCTTAAGGTGAAGCCAAAACTAATAAAATGATGGCGGCGGCTAAGCGGCGCAAGCAACACTCAAGGTCCGTATTTAACTTGTTCAGGGACCATGAATTTGACATAACGGGAAAAAATACTCTAACACAAGCAATCCACTTAACAAGCTTAAACATGAAGGGTTGACAAATTTACCTCCCTCAAGAGTGAGGGGAGAAGAGCTACCACAAGCAAATCAGAGATTTGGCAGCGCTTAGGCGACAGAGACCCTAAATCGGAGAGGGTTCTGGAGAGGTTCCACCACTAGATCCGACGAGCGGCACCGGAAACAAAAACAAATTCGGGATTAGACGATTATACGACAAACACAAGGGGGACCGGTGAAATTACGTCGATTGGAGAGCGAAAATCACCACGAAAAATTAGGGCAAACCTGAAAATGAAAGTTTGGCGGAGCTCCTTACCCAAGGAGACCAGATCTGGGCTCAAGAATCCACGAGGAGGGTTTCGAGCGAAACCCTAGGAGTCCCCTTAAAATCCGCCGGCCGAAACGGAGAGGAAGAGGTGTTGTCGACCTCTTTGGAGGAGGAGGAGCCACTGCCGGCCCTCGAGAAACGGAGGGGAAGGCACGGTCGGCCTGAGGAAGCGAGGGAGGAGGGTTGCTGCCCTCACTAGGAGGAGGAGAAAAAGAGGCTCCTTGAAGCTGTCGGCGTCCAGAAGAGGGGAAGAAGGAGGCAGCTGGAGGCGGAGCAGGCGGCGGCACTACGTGCGACTGACAGGAGGAGCGGCGCTGCGTGCGGCTGATGGGAGGAGCAGCGCTGCAAGGCGGGATTAGGAGGAGCGACTCGAAACCCTGGACCGAGAGGGATATCGGGAGAAGGGGGAGTTTTTATTTTATTTTATTTTATTTAAACCTATTATTATTATTCAGGGTTGTTATATTCTCCGCTACTTAGAAAGTTTCGTCCCGAAACTTTTGAGGATTTCCTGGCTAGGGGATAATATGTCGAAGATTCAGTCGTCATTTATACCGAAAAGGTTTGCAAATCAAGGCATGAAAATTATCTATGAATATAGCAAGATGAGAAGAGAACAAGAGCGGAGGCATACCCGGATCAAGAGAAAAAGTGTGGATACTTGCTACGCATGTCAGCTTAGAGCTCCCAAGTGAACTCCTCAGACTTGTTATGCATCCAAAGTACTTTCACCATAGGAATGGTCCTTTTTCGAAACTTGCGTTCTTGATATTCCACTATCTTGGCGTGCTCAATCGGATAAGGAAATTAGCTTCAGGAACCACTGAGATTTCCTCGAGAACACGATTAGGATCATTGATGTATTTCCGAAGCTGACTGGCATGGAAAACATCATGACCACCGGACAACGAATCTGGTAACTCTAAACGATAAGCAGATCCTCCAACACACTCTGATATGGCGTACAGCCCCACAAACCTCGGGCTGAGCTTATGATGGCGACCAAACCGTTTCACCCCAGGAGTAGGAGAAACCTTTAAGAACACTCACCTACTTCAAACTCCAACAGACGGCGTGTTGGAGCATGCGTTTCGCACTCTTCCGGTTTGATAATAACAAAGTCCCGTTTGTATTTGATTCTATTTTTATTAATGGTGTGCAGGTAACAGGTATGAGATGTTCACAATTCTGAATGGAGCTCAATTTGACTGAATGAAGAATTTTGATGTCAGAATTTTCTGATAGCTAATGTCGCCCAGGCGACAGCAGAGAAGTTACAACAACTGTCTGCACGGCAGCACGACGAACAGCAGTTTTGCGCTGTCGGAATTCCGACAGCGATGTCGCCCAGGCGACAGCACGGAAGTTACAGCAACTGCCCGCACGACAGCACTACGAGCGGCAGTTTAGCGCTGTCGGAATTCCGACAGTGATGTAGCCCAGGCGACAGTGAAAATCTATATATTGGCTCGTTTTGTTCGTGCATTCCAAGTTTTGAGAATTCCAAGTCTTTTCCTGAGTGCATACGAACCAGAGAGCTCCAGAACCTCATCAAATCCCATTTGTGCTTAGAAGGTTTGAGATTGAAGACGAGATCAGACTCGCTTCTACATCAACGATCATCTCGAGGTTTCAACCTTCCTTTCAGAGATCTGAATTTCTAGGGAGTTGTTCTTTTCATTTTGTATTTTCATTTATATACATTTCACTTTGTATTGGTAGGGAAATCGTCTCCTTGTGCGTGACGTCTAAGTCCTTGCGTGGCTTAGGGGAAAATTGCTTCCTTGTGTGGAGCGTCCAAGTTTTTGCGTGGCTTGGTGGGAAATCGTGGCCTTGTGTGCTACGTCTAGATCTTGGGAAGATTTAGAGGATAGGCTTGGGCTTGGTCTAGGGAGAGACAAGTGATAGCCTTCCAATCCTTGGGAGAAGGATTGGTAAACACAAATTGTAAAAGGTTTATTATCATATTTGTGTCTTGATCTTAAGCATTGTTAAGATCATATTATTTGTATGTGAATTTCATGATTATAAAATTATGACTTTTTCTTTAATTGCAAATATGGTTGCTTAATCTTTAACTTAGAAATTTGTGTTTGAAATTTTTATAAGTAATTTTTAGAAAAGTAAAATTTGTTTTAAAATTCTTAAGTAAAAAATCATATTTTTTAAAAGGCCCTTATTCACCCCCCCCCCCCCTCTAAGGGCGCCACAAGATCCAACACGTGGTATCAGAGCTAGGTTACTCCAAAAGAGTTTTACCACCGGGAGTAATGGCGCACAACGATCACGCGTTCGTTGAGGGGCAAGGAATTAGTAGGCCACCACTTTTTACGGGTACAGACTATAACTATTGGAAAACCCGAATGCGGTGTTTTCTAATAGCTCTCGACATGGAAGTCTGGAATATGGTCGAGACGAGTTATACTTCCCCAACATATGATGTAGGAAATGTAACAATGGACAAACCCAAAGACAAGTGGGATGACAATGATAAATTAAAATGTAAAAACAATGCAAAAGCCATGAATGCTTTATTTTGCGCACTAGATCGCACTGAATTTAATAGAGTTTGTGCTTGTGATACTGCATATGAAATTAGGAATCTTTTAGAAATCACTCATGAAGGTACTTCGCAGGTAAAGGATTCAAAGCTATTTCAACTGGAGTCAGAATTCGAAAGATTCAAAATGGAGGTGGATGAAGAAATTGATACAATGTACACACGATTCACTAAAATCGTGAACGACTCAAAGGTGCTGGGTAAGGTTTTCTCCAATGGAGATTTAGTAAGGAAAATATTAAGATCACTTCCCCCGAAGTTCAATCCTAAAGTGACTGCAATCTCTGAGTCACATGATCTTAAGACCTTACAATTGGAGAGCCTCATTGGGAATCTGAAAACTCATGAAGTGGAGTTGAAAATCCAAAGCCAAGAGTACAATTTGGAGCCCAAAAAGAAGAGCTTGACGTTGAAATCAAGAAGGGAAGTTGAGACTGAATCTGAAGAAAGTGAGGAAGATGAGGAAGGACTATTTGTGAGGAACTTTAAAAAGTTTATGAGAAATCCGGAGAGGAGAAATTCATTTAAATTTTTTTTCAAAAAAAATGATTTTGTCTACCAAAAAGGCAAAGGAAAAATGGAGAATGAAGAGGAGCGTCCGCTACCGGAGTGCCACCATTGCAAGAAGATTGGTCATATCAGAAGCAAGTGCCCAAAGTATCTGAAAGAGCAAAAAGCAAAGAGGCATGATAAAAGTTACAAGAAGAAAGTGTTCAACTCTGACCAGGGTGAGGACATCTGGAGGATTAACATAGGAATTCCCTATCGTTGTTGGCTTACATCAAGAAGCCCTATCTCTTTACCCTTATCTTAGATGAGCTCACTGGACATATCCAACAAGCAATACCTTGGTGTTTATTATTTGCAGAGGATATTGTTTTGGTGGATGAGACGCGCGAAAGTGTAAACGCAAAACTTGAATCTTGGCGAGACACTTTAGAAAAGAAGGGTTTAAGGTTGAGCAGGGCAAAGACGGAGTATATAGAGCTTAAATTTAATAGTGCAAGAAGGTCGGATGACTTCGTAATTAAATTGAGTGACCAAGATATTTCCCGCAGTGAGTGCTTTAAATATCTGGGATCGATAATTCAGAGATGTAGATAAAGATGTGATACATAGAATCCAAGCAGGTTGGTTGAAGTGGAGAGGCGCGTCTGGAATCTTATGTGATCGTAAAGTACCATTAAAACTTAAAGGCAAGTTTTACTGTACTGCAATTAGGCCAGCAATGCTCTACGGTTCTGAGTGTTGGGCAGTGAATAGTGTACATGAGCAAAAAATGGGAGTTGCGGAGATGAGAATGAATGCTTAGGTGGATGTGTGGTCACACGAGACTGGATAAAATTAGGAAAGAATGTATCAGGGATAAGACAGGAGTGGCTCCAAATGTAGAGAAGATGCGAGAAGCTCGTTTAAGATGGTTCAAACATGCACATAGGAGACCATTAGAGACACATGTTAGGCGTTGTGAGAGTTTAGTCACTAGACATGTTAAACGGGGAGGGGTATACCAAAAACGACTTGCAAAGAAACTATGATGAAAGACATGATGTACTTAGGCATTAGTGAGACTATGATTAAAGATACAGCGCAATGGCGACAAAGGATCCATATAGCTGACCCCACTATAGCGGGCGCTCTGCTTGATGGCAAAAAGCAACATTACATCTGACGATGATAGCAGTGTCCAAAGCGACACTGAGGTAACTCCTCCATCTTATGAAGATTTATATTCTGAATTTATGAAAACTTGCAAATTTTTGGATAAAAGTCTAAAGGAAATTGATTTTTTAAAGTCTGAAAATAAAGGTCTTTTAAAAGTGAACAAAAAATTATCAAATGAGTTGAAAACTATTGAGAAAGAGAAGGTAATTTGTCAAGAGTGTGATCACTCTTCGACAAGGATAAAAGAACTTGAAATACTATTTCTAAGTCCGATCAAAAAATTGATCTACTTGTAAAAGAGAAAAAGGACTTAGAAAAAGTTGTTAAAACCTCTCATTCTCAATTAGAGAATTATAAGAAAAATGTTGCAAATAGATGTGACATGATAGTAAAAGAAAATTCAATTTTAAAGTCCAAAGTAAATGAGTTGAACATTGGAATTGGAAAATTTGGTGTTGGAAAAACATCTCTGGATATGATTTTAGCCAACCAATGCCATGGGACAGCAAAATTTGGGCTAGGATACATTTCTGGAAGCTCTGGAAGCTGTCGGAAATTTCCGACAGCTGATGTCGGAACCAGCGACAGCTCCAGGTTCAGAAAACCTGTTTTTCAAAATGAAAATTTTTCTAAGTCCACACATAAAGATGTTTCCTCCAGCAAGAGTCCAGAGAAACCATTGAAAAATGGTTCCTCACCATTCATTGCATGTGCCAAATGTCATCGATTTGGTCACATCTCGGACTCATGTTGGAAGAAAGGAAAAGTTCACGTTAAATAAATCTGGGTACCTAAGGCGTCCACCTATACCATGGGATCGACCACTTGGGTAACTAGATCTTTACTCTCATCATCTTTTTAGGTGTGCGTGCAGGCTAGGAACAAGAAAGACGTGTGGTATTTGGACTCTGGATGTTCAAAACACATGGCGGGAGATAAATCAAAGTTCCTTAGCCTGAAGATGAAGAAAGGTGGAACAATGACCTTTGGAGATAATGGCAAGGGTAAAGTCAAAGGCATTGGAGTAGTAGGTAACGAAGAATTTAAAATTTCAAATGTTTTATATGTTAAAGGTTTGAAACGTAATTTAATTTCTATTAGTCAACTATGCGATAAAAATCTAAATGTTTTATTTGACTCAAGCTCAAACCTTTGCAAAATTATTGATTCCAAAACAAATGAAATTGTACTTACTGCACCAAGAATAAACAATGTCTATACAATCACTTTTCATGATTTATCTCATTCTACACTTAAATGCTTTATTTCAAAAAATGATGAACTTGAATTATGGCATAGGAGACTAGGACATTCTAGTGCTAAACGCATAGTAAAGCTTTCTAAAAATAAAATAATAAAAGGTTTACCAAATTTGAATGGAAAGCTTTCTTCATTATGTTCACCATGCCAAAAAGGAAAGTTTACAAAATCATCTTTTAAAAGCAAAAATGTTATTCCTACTACTAGACCTTTACATTTATTACATATGGACTTGTTTGGTCCAATTCTACACAAAGTCTAGGAGGTAGAAAATATACGTTTGTTATTATTGATGATTGATGCATAGAAATGCGTCGAGGTATAAATACTTGATGCGCAAAATATAACTACGACAAACGACAACGGCAAGTGTACCGTATCGAATGAAGTATAGGATCTCGCTAGACCAAGGTCGTATTAGACTCGGGTCATGTTAAGTACTCCTACTTCGAGTGAATTTTTATTATTTTATCGATAGATAAATTGATTTTGGTTTTAATAAAAGAAAACAAAAGATAAAAACATCCGATCTAGAATTAAACTTAGGAAAATGAGAATTGCATAATCAAAATCGGAAAGCAAAAAGAGATAGACTTGACCGTGGAGACTCCCAAAGCATGAACGCACCTCTCTCGAGGAATACACTCAACTAAGATTAAGGATATCAACTTAAACTCTCATTTAAGAAGAATACCTTAAAGCTTGCCTTAGCGCGGTGAATCACACTATAGGCTTTTACTCCTATCCGGAAGAATCTCGTCGCCCTTTCTCAAGGGTTGCGATCAACTCCTTTTATTCTCGGCGATCGATCCGTATGCACGAGCCTCTCGGCTAACTAGAATACGACCTATGTGATTACTAAGAATAAATCGAAGAACAAACCTTATGCTTCCGAAAATAAAGAAAAGAAATCACGACTCCAAAAGAGTTTACTCCGATCAAATGTTGGTGCAAGACTAACTGAACATAAATCGAATTAAAGAGCGAGGAGGAATAAATTTCGAACAAGAAATATTTTTATTAATTCTAAAGAAATTAAAGTACATGAGCAAGATATTGAATTTCTAAGCTACGGAATGGAATTGCAATGCTTGAATTAAAACTAAGCTAAGGAAGGGAAAATATATGAAATTAAAAATACATAAAAGAAGTACAAAAATACAGAAAATCTACTTTAGAATTGATCCACCAATAGCTGGCGGGGGATCCTCTCTCCTCCCAAATGATCCCCATTTATAGGTGCAAACCCAATAAAAGTTTGCATTAAATGGAGGCACACCATAAGGATGAAACGACCGGATTGCTGACGTGGCTGGGCGGAGTTGGCGGAGCAGTTTTGGCGGTGGATCGCTGACGTGTCTGGGCAGAGTTGGCGGAGGCGGGTTTGGAGGATGAAACGGACAGATTTGCCGACGTGAATGGAGAATTGAAGTAACGAACTGTATTTTAATAATGGACGGGCGTTTATAATACTAGCAATCTCCATAGAGGGTTGATGCATGAAATTAAGGAAATGAATAATTGAGTGGGCCCGATTGAGGTGGCATCAACGTATAGAGGAGGAGGGTGGCTGGTGAAATGGATAAAAATAATCGAGGTTGCATAAAATGATTAATGCTAATAACGTGAATGGCTTGAATATATAGTAGGCAACTTGAAACAATAATAATAATAATAATAATAATGCCTCTTGGAGTTGATATTGCATGCATGGGGAAATGATAAAAAGGTTTCATGTGGCTGTATAAAATGGAAGTGGCGGCATGCATGAAAATGTTCTGGTAACACGACAACTCAAATTAATTTGCATGGTGAAATCTTGAGCTTAGGCAGGTGGCGGCGATGGCAAAGGTGGCGGCGACATGCCGCACTTGAACGGATGCAATGAGACTTGCATGACGGCGATATCGAGTGTGGCATGACGAACGTGGCCAACGCGATAACTTCAATAAATATTTCATTTGAAAGTTCGGGAGCACGATCACAACGATAGACCTACAAAAATAAATAAAGCGTAAATTAGAAATCAAAATATAAAACAAATAAATTATAAATAAAAATATAGAATATATTACTGATTTTACTTAAATATTGCAATAAATTATATATTAATAATATGTATAAATTCTACTCATCAAATACCCCCATACTTAAGCTTTTGCTCGTCCCGAGCAAAACCATAAGAGGTATTCATAAGGCATTAATATCATTTAGAATTCAACTAAAAATTTATTTACATCAAAAGAGAGTTAAGAGTTAGAATTCGAGGATTTTCGGCTTAAGTCCTAAATTATGAGATTAAATAAAAAGAGAAGAAATGATTAGCTAAGAATTCTCAAATAAATTTACTAGCACACAAAATTGAGTAATTTTGCAAACAATACTTTAGATAAAAATTATTAAAACCTACACTTGAAGAAACTTGAAGAAAAGTAAGAACTACTACTTATGCTCTCCAAATATTTTAATTTAAAACTAAAATGCAATTATATTGGCTAGGGGTTTTTTGGGGGGTTTTATGAAGAGAGCTTTGATTGGAGGTGATGAATTTTATCCTCTCACCTCCTTCTCTTTTATTTTCTTTTTGGATTTGAATATATTTAGGAAATCATGAATTTTATCCTCTAATTTCCATCACATATATTCTTTTCATAATTTTTTTTTTCATAATAAAGGTGCATACGTTTAGGGAATAATGAATTTTATCCTCTTATTCTCATGCCGTATGATCTTTTCTTGGGTTAGGGGAAGGCTAAAGGATTTGGGCTAAAGGGTTAAAGACTATTTTAATTTTATTTTAGATTAAACAAAAACACTAGAGAGCAACATTTAGTAGATTTCAAATTTTCTAAGGATCTAAAAGTATGAGATTGAAATAATTAGAATCTAAATATGTTACACATTATCACTACAAAATTGAGACTAATTAAAAATAAGCGAGAATAAATGCTAACTAAATCACTCTAATTAGATTAACATCATAAAATGATTCTTAAGTTAAAATCGCCTAAAAACTAAATCTAACTAACTATGATTAAAATAAAAGATTTAGCAAATTAAAATGATAAAAAATGCTTATAAATATTCTCAAAATAGTTTTGTGAGCGAGAAAAGGATAAGATGGGTTTTTTTTTTCTTTTTTTTTCTTTTTTTTTTCTATTTTTTCAATTTTTTTGTGTTTTTATTTAAGGGAAAAGTAAAAGAGACACTCCCCCATACTTAAAGATAAACATTGTCCCCAATGTTTATAAAGCACGGGGAAGGGGGAAAACAAAAGAAAAAAGTTCACTAAAAAAAAAATTTAAAGCAAAAAGAAAGATAAGAATGGGGTGCCTCCCAAGAGCGCTTTGTTTTTCCCATCTTTAAGCTAGACGGTTAGTGTTAGCTAAAAGGAAAATAAAATTTAAGGTGCACGAGCAACTCCCTGAATATGCGTTGCGGGAACTTGGATGTGATCTGTTGCCCGGTGACTCCTCCACTTGCTATTTGATTCTCCTTGTTGCTTTTAGGTTGAGAGTGTAAATTTGAATCACCTATCCATACCTGAGGTGATTTGAATTTTTGTAGATGAGCGGCAAATGGGTCCACGACGACGTTTAGTTGCGACGGCTCATCCTCTACATGAAAATCATTAGGAATTGAAGAATCAAAAGCAAAGGGGTCGGAAACAATTTCACAAGGAGGAGTCACTTGTGAAAGAAAAAGATTAAAATCCGATTGTTCGTTTAAAATAAAGGTTTTCTCCCCTAAAATAATCGTTATGTCAAAACGCGTAGAATCATCATTTTCATTTATTTCATTTTCAAAAATAGGTGGCGTTAGCGAATTATCATGAAAATGCAAAAAATTTTGACTTAACGAATTTTCTAAAATCTGGGAGGGAGGAGAAATTAGGGAATCAAAATTTTTAGGAGATGGAATTTCTTCATCGCCGCGAAGACTATCCGGGTGGCCTGCCCACCATGAATAATCCACGTCGGTGAGTGAAAAAGAATCACCAGCGTTATCTGGATTATAAAAAGTATTTTTCTTATAATAATTATTTTCCTCATGAAAATTATTAGAATAAAAATCATGAAAATTATTTTCATAAGATTCATGAGAATTACCTTTATTAAAATTAAAAATATTTCCATAAGAAAAATTTTGAGAATTTAAATTATAGCTAGAATTCTCATAAGAGTTAGAAAAATTATTTTCATAAGAATCATAGAAATTATTTTGAGAAAAATTATTTCCATAATTAGAATAAAAATTATTTTCATTATTAAAATTTTGAGAATTTTGAAAATTAGAATTATTAGCGTTAGGAAAATTATTCTCGTAGAAAATTGAAAAATTGTTTTCACAAAAATTATTTTCATAGGAAAAATTATTTTGATAATTGTTATGAAAACTATTTTCTTTATTAAAATTTTGAGAATTTTGCGATGAATGTTCCCTAATAACATTATTTATCCTAACCGCGGCTTCTAAATCATTGATTTTATCTTGAAGCGCGTTAATAGAAGCAGAAAGTTCTAAGACATTATTAGAATTCTCAAGCGCGGCGGATAGCCAAAACATATTTTTTTTTGAAAAACAAACGGATTTTAAATGAATGGAATTGAAATAAAAATAAGAAAATATTTTTTTTCTTTCTTTTCTTTTAAAAGCGGATTAATATTAGTCTTGGACTTCCCGAGAATTACCCGGTAAAGGGTTCGCAGCGGTACTAGGAGATGTGATGGGATGAAAGCCCAAATCTCCCTTTCCAAGAATTTAGGTTGCGCTTTTAATTGAAAATAAATTTTTTTTATATTTAAAATAAAAAAAATGATAAAATTAATAAAATTCACTCTTTTCAAAATATCAACAAATGTCCCCGGCAACGGCGCCAAAAACTTGATGCATAGAAATGCGTCGAGTTATAAATACTTGATGCGTAAAATATAACTACGACAAACGACAATGGCAAGTGTACCGTATCGAATGAAGTATAGGATCTCGCTAGACCAAGGTCGTATTAGACTCGGGTCATGTTAAGTACTCCTACTTCGAGTGAATTTTTATTATTTTATCGATAGATAAATTGATTTTGGTTTTAATAAAAGAAAACAAAAGATAAAAACATCCGATCTAGAATTAAACTTAGGAAAATGAGAATTGCATAATAGAAATCGGAAAGCAAAAAGAGATAGACTTGACCGTGGAGACTCCCAAAGCATGAACGCACCTCTCTCGAGGAATACACTCAACTAAGATTAAGGATATCAACTTAAACTCTCATTTAAGAAGAATACCTTAAAGCTTGCCTTAGCGCGGTGAATCCCACTATAGGCTTTTACTCCTATCCGGAAGAATCTCGTCGCCCTTTCTCAAGGGTTGCGATCAACTCCTTTTATTCTCGACGATCGATCCGTATGCACGAGCCTCTCGGCTAACTAGAATACGACCTATGTGATTACTAAGAATAAATCGAAGAACAAACCTTATGCTTCCGAAAATAAAGAAAAGAAATCACGACTCCAAAAGAGTTTACTCCGATCAAATGTTGGTGCAAGACTAACTGAACATAAATCGAATTAAAGAGCGAGGAGGAATAAATTTCGGATAAGAAATATTTTTATTAATTCTAAAGAAATTAAAGTACATGAGCAAGATATTGAATTTCTAAGCTACGGAATGGAATTGCAATGCTTGAATTAAAACTAAGCTAAGGAAGGGAAAATATATGAAATTAAAAATACATAAAAGAAGTACAAAAATACAGAAATTCTACTTTAGAATTGATCCACCAATAGCTGGCGGGGGATCCTCTCTCCTCCCAAATGATCCCCATTTATAGGTGCAAACCCAATAAAAGTTTGCATTAAATGGAGGCACACCATAAGGATGAAACGACCGGATTGCTGACGTGGCTGGGCGGAGTTGGCGGAGCAGTTTTGGCGGTGGATCGCTGACGTGGCTGGGCAGAGTTGGCGGAGGCGGGTTTGGAGGATGAAACAAACAGATTTGCCGACGTGAATGGAGAATTGAAGTGACGAGCTGTATTTTAATAATGGACGGGCGTTTATAATACTAGCAATCTCCATAGAGGGCTGGTGCATGAAATTAAGGAAATGAATAATTGAGTGGGCCCGATTGAGGTGGCATCAACGTATAGAGGAGGAGGGTGGCTGGTGAAATGGATAAAAATAATCGAGGTTGCATAAAATGATTAATGTTAATAACGTGAATGGCTTGAATATATAGTAGGCAACTTGAAACAATAATAATAATAATAATAATAATGCCTCTTGGAGTTGATATTGCATGCATGGGGAAATGATAAAAAGGTTTCATGTGGCTGTATAAAATGGAAGTGGCGGCATGCATGAAAATGTTCTGGCAACACGGCAACTCAAATTAATTTGCATGGTGAAATCTTGAGCTTAGGCAGGTGGCGGCGATGGCAAAGGTGGCGGCGACATGCCGCACTTGAACGGATGCGATGAGACTTGCATGACGGCGATATCGAGTGTGGCATGACGAACGTGGCCAACGCGATAACTTCAATAAATATTTCATTTGAAAGTTCGGGAGCACGATCACGGCGATAGACCTACAAAAATAAATAAAGCGTAAATTAGAAATCAAAATATAAAACAAATAAATTATAAATAAAAATATAGAATATATTACTGATTTTACTTAAATATTGCAATAAATTATATATTAATAATATGTATAAATTCTACTCATCAATGATTATTCTAGATTTTGTTGGACATTGTTTTTAAATTCAAAATCTGATGCTTTTGATGAATTTGTAAAACTAATTTCACGTATTCAAAATGAACTTGATTTAAAAGTAAAATGTATTAGATCAGATCATGGAGGAGAGTTTGATAATGAAAAATTTATTTCATATTGTAATGAATTTGGGATAAAACACGAATTTTCCGCTCCTCGCACACCACAACAAAATGATGTAGTGGAGAGGAAAAATAGAACACTTCAAGAATTAGGATGTACTATGCTTTGTGAATTTAAATTGCCAAAATATTTTTGGGCCGAAGCGGTTAGTACTGCATGCTATATTATTAATCGTGTCATGATTCGTCCTGCTTTCAAATTAACTCCTTATGAAATTTATTTTCAAAGAAAACCAAATGTATCTTACTTTAAAGTTTTTGGTTGTAAATGCTTTATTTTGAATACAAAAGATAACTTAGGCAAATTTGATGAAAAATGTGATGAAGGAATTTTCATTGGTTATTCTTCAACTAGCAATGCCTATAGAGTTTATAATAAACGTACTAAGTGGTTGAAGAATCTATTCATGTAAAATTTGATGAAAACATTTCTTGTGTAGAAAATACTAAAGTTGTAGGTAATGAGAAAAATGAAGAAGATGTGGAACAAAATCTGAGGAAAAATGATGATGATGATGAAGAAAAAGTAGGGAAAGAAGACGAAAAAGACGGTGAAGAAGAAGAAGAACAAGGATATGTACCTCCAACCGAGCTAAGGTTCTCAAAAGATCATCCGCAAGAATTTGTTATTGGAGAACCATTAAGTGGGGTACGTATACGTTCTAGTTTACATGAAAGTTTTTCAAATTCATGTTTTGTCTCAAATATAGAACCAAAAGATGTTGCCACCGCTTTAAATGATGAATCTTGGTTTCTAGCTATGAATGAAGAACTTAACCGATTTGAAAGAAATAAAGTTTGGATTCTTGTTGATAGACCTAGTGATCATCCAGTGGTAGGAGTCAAATGGATTTTCAAAAACAAATTAGATAGTGACTCTAGGGTCACTAGAAACAAAGCTAGGCTTGTAGCGAAAGGATATAATCAAATTGAAGGGGTAGATTTTGATGAAACATTTGCACCCGTAGCACGATTGGAAGCAGTTAGAATTTTTATTGCATTTGCTAGTCATAAAAGATTTAAATTATTGTAAATGGATATTAAAACTGCATTTTTAAACGGGTTGATTAAAGAAGAAGTTTATGTTGAACAACCCCCAGGATTTATAAATGAAAAATTTCCTAATCGCGTATATAGATTGCTAAAAGCTTTGTATGATTTAAAACAAGCACCACGAGCATGGTATGATAGATTGACTATATATTTATTACAAAATGGTTTTAAAATGGGTGGTGTTGATTATACACTCTTCATTAAGCAAGTAGATGATGATTTAATTGCTTTACAAATTTATGTTGATGATATTATTTTTGGAGCCACTAATGAAGAGTTGTGTAATTATGTTGTAAAAATGATGGAAAATGAATTTGAGATGAGTATGGTAGGAGAATTAAAATATTTCTTAGGATTTCAAATTGTTCAAAAACATGATGGAGTTTTTATTAACCAATCAAAATATATTCATGGTGTTTTAAAACGATTTGGATTTGAAAATCTAAAACAAGCAAATACTCCTATGAGTGTATCTTTAAAATTAGGAAAAGATGAAAGTGGAATATCAATAGATCAAACTTTATATAGAGGCATGATAAGTTCACTTTTATATTTAACTGCTTCTAGACCGGATATTATGTTTTCAGTTTGTTTATGTGCTAGATTTCAAGCCGATCCCAAAGAATCACATTTAAAAGCGGTAAAAAGAATTTTTAGATATTTAATTGGCACATCTAAACTTAGTTTGTGGTATCCTCATAGCGATGATTTTACTCTTTTTGGCTATTCTGATTCTGATTATGCCGGTTGTTCACTAGATAGGAAAAGCACTAGTGGCACTTGTCACTTTTTAGGCCCTTCACTCATTTCGTGGTCGAGTAGGAAACAGAATTCTGTTGCCCTCTCAACCACCGAGGCCGAATACATTGCACTTGGTAGTTGTTGTGCACAAGCTCTTTGGATGAAACAAACTTTAGAAGACTTTAACATTAAACAACAAACAATAGAGCTATGGTGCGATAACAAAAGTGCAATTGATTTAACTTACAACCCGGTTCATCACTCTAGGTCTAAACATATTGACATTATGCATCATTTTATAAGAGACCACATTAAAAATAATCAGATTAAAATTTCATTTATAGGCACGAATAATCAACTAGCAGATATATTCACTAAACCGTTACCGGATTCCCGTTTTTCTATGCTTAGGCTAGAATTGGGAATCCTAGACATTTCACAATGATTATATCACTACTTATGACCTATAAAATTAAAAATATCATAAAACCTATACACTTTAAAAAGAAAAACTAAATTTTAAATCAAACCATAGAATTTGAATGACTTAAGAAAAATTCTCACATCATTAATATTACATAAAAATTGTTCCAGAAAAACAGTAGAAATCAACATAAGCTTAAGTTCATTAACAGAAAATGAAATCTGGGCAAGTTCACTGTCGCCCAGGCGACAGTGGATGTCAGAAAATTCCGACATCAGTTAGAAGCAGCACCCTGCTGAAAACTACTCAGAATCCTCATATCCAACCCCGCTGCTTTCTGGACAGTCTTCTGAAGGTCCACGTCTTACGGCCTTTCCACGTCGAGTCCGCCTAACCGATTGGCGTGGCGGTTCTTCATCTGGGATTTCCCATTCGGCCGCTTCTTTAGGAGTAGGCTTTAACTTCAGTCCCTTCACCAGAAATTTCATAAACTTTTGCATTCTACTGCGATCCTTCTTCACTTCTTTCTTGTGTTCCTCAAATTAATCACGAAGATCATCTATAGACTCTCGTAATGATCCTCCCCTAGAAATTGTAGGCTCTCTAATCTCTATTCCAGGATGAGGCTTTTTATGAGATTTCTTAACCTTCATGGTACCCGTATAGTATATTTCAGGAACACAATCATCAAAGTACGAATCTTGACCTATCCATTCATACTTCTTATATAGTATACGTTGAATTATAGCCCCCATTGGCAAAGTATGAATCTTCACCTATTTTGGATGTTTTAATCTAAAAGCATATCGAATCTGGGCAAGGATGAGGTCGGCTACATCAAAGGGTTCCTCCTCTATAATAAAATATGTAAATAACGTCAACTGTGCTGTGATACTCCTTGTATCACCACTTTTCAGCATGACTGTGTTTCTCAATATATCTTGGACTAAATAGGCATCAGGAGTGAGTGAAGAGACTTTCGTGATTAGGGTCTTTTTTTGACTTCCATGTAAACTCATATTTACAAGAGTCCAATCTATGTCCTTTCTATAACTCTCTACTATGTCAGGCATATGATCACTCATAAGAAGACCAAATTCGTCTCTAAGATCAACATGTGTTATTTCCACTTGTTGACCTTGGATTCTCGATCTCACTCCCCCATCCAATTCAGTGTAACTCGGGTCTTCCAAATGATTATAAAATTCTCGGATCAAGAAAGATGAGAACATATCTACTGAGATTACCGATATTATACCCGCATTAGCAAGACGAGTATATATATGATCGTGCTTAGGAGAGTCAAATTCTACATATTTTGAAACTCCAATTATCACTTTCTCAATCCCCGGATATACTTGATAAGAACTATGCGCATCTTCAGACATACTCTTACGTGCCTTAGAACTGGAAGTCATTCTGCAAACATAACAAAACAAAAGTAAGTTAAACAAGTTCTGTGCACTGGAACGATGTCGCCCAGGCGACATTGACTGTCGAAAAATTCCGACAGTACTCCAGTGAACTTTTTATAAAAAATTTCAACTAGACTTCCAGATATACTCAAAATCAAGCTATATTTCTGTTAAAAAAAATTTTCCTAGAATAAAACTACATCTTCTCACATATCCTTTACTATTCAGCTTCTTCAACCTTCTTCAAAAGGAAAATCTTCAGTTTTTGAAATTTAACCATGTAAAAAATACAAAACTTAAACCCCAAAAATCACAAAATCCAAACATATTTCACCAAGATCCAACAAGATCCACTTGATTTACACTAGATCTACACCTTTAATACACAAAACTTCAAAGATCTACACCATTCATCAAAAGTAAAATGAAAATCACATTTTTCTTCTCTACTTTCAAAAATCACAAATCTCTAAAAGAATTTGGAGTCAAAAACTTAAAAATCAAACAAAAATACCTTAGATCTAGGGTTGTCGCCGAACTCCGACAGTTTCCTCTCGCCTTTCAGTCCAGAAAATGATGTACAATAGGGTTTGACTCGGTTTTAAGCCGTATTTATATTTTTAGCTGTCGCCCAGGCGACAGTGACTGTCGGAAATTTCCGACAGCTCTCGATTTGCTTAATCTTCAGTTTTGGTCCCTATGATGCTTTACAATAGTTATATGTCATTATTAATGCTACAACTCATGAATTGATGCCAAACCATGTGCTTTTTATTTTTTTAAAAATGGCTATTTACATGATTCTATGATTTCATTTCCACTCTATCATCGTATTGACACTCCTACTAAGTTGTTTAGACTATTGGAAATTGTTTTCGCATGCCTCTAAGTATTAGCAATTGTTTATATATAATAATGAACTATCACGTTCACTTCTTTTGATCCATACATATGTCTTTATTTAATATATACATGAATCATATTTGCTTTAACATAATACAATAGCACTTCATAAATACTACTTTCAACCTTGATTTGTTAGCACAACCAAATATACACCATCTTTTGCGATTCAAGTGAATTCGGAGATCCTTGATCAATTAAAAATAAAAATTATAAATATCTCAAAATTAAGATATCACAAAATATGTGATCAACAAAAAGTTTAAATTGAGGACAAGGATACTCCACCAAGCACTACTTACCCTCCTGATAAGTCTTAATAAGCATTGTGAGGTTGAGCACCTTGGAAAGAATTGTAAAGTGTCTTGTGCAAAAGAAAAAAATGGCATTCTATTCTTATTGTGCTATATCTTCAAGGTCAAAGTTGTCTTTATATGTTTATATTATGTTTTCTATTCCAATGATCATGTAAATTAAATAATTTCATATGTTTGATCAAAGCATCACTTGTACACATCATTATGTTATATAAACATTCATCTTATGAGAATTGGACCGAAAAGATTCCAAATTTCTATACACACTTGTGTCTTTCTATGATACTTTAAAATGGCATTAATCATGTTTAAGTTATTTTGTTTTATTCTGCAACTTCATATGGCTATACCATCTCTTCATGAGTTTATTCAATACTATGGCATGTTACTATTATTTCAAGACATTCAATCATTTTCAACACAAGTGCTTCCGCTTACTCTTATTTTCTACATCCTATCTCTTCCCTTAAGAACTACTCCTTCATTTCATATTACCTTTTGCTAATACCAAAAGGGGGAGAATTATAAGTATATTCAAGAAATCAAAGAACTATTACACCTAAATATTCCACCTAAACAATACATCATTTCAATTTACTATAACATTTAGGGGGAGCATTCATCTAGGAGGAGATTACATTTAAGAGGAATATATCATGTTATTTTTGTGCACACACCATATGTTAAAATCAACAACCTAAATAGACATGATTTCTTTTTATACGGATTTGTTATTATCAAAAGGGGGAGATTGTTGGAACATGCGTTTCGCACTCTTCCGGTTTGATAATAACAAAGTCCCGTTTGTATTTGATTCTATTTTTATTAATGGTGTGCAGGTAACAGGTATGAGATGTTCACAATTCTGAATGGAGCTCAATTTGACTGAATGAAGAATTTTGATGTCGGAATTTTCCGACAGCTAATGTCGCCCAGGCGACAGCAGAGAAGTTACAACAACTGTCCGCACGGCAGCACGACGAACAGCAGTTTTGCGCTGTCGGAATTCCGACAGTGATGTCGCTCAGGCGACAGCACGAAAGTTACAGCAACTGCCCGCACGACAGCACTACGAGCGACAGTTTAGCGCTGTCGGAATTCCGACAGTGATGTCGCCCAGGCGACAGTGAAAATCTATATATTGGCTCGTTTTGTTCGTGCATTCCAAATTTTGAGAATTCCAAGTCTTTTCCTGAGTGGATACGAACCAGAGAGCTCCAGAACCTCATCAACTCCCATTTGTGCTTAGAAGGTTTGAGATTGAAGATGAGATCGGACGCGCTTCTACATCAACGATCATCTCGAGGCTTCAACCTTCCTTTCAGAGATCTGAATTTCTAGGGAGTTGTTCTTTTCATTTTGTATTTTCATTTATATACATTTCACTTTGTATTGGTAGGGAAATCGTCTCCTTGTGCGTGACGTCTAAGTCCTTGCGTGGCTTAGGGGAAAATCGCTTCCTTGTGTGGAGCGTCCAAGTCCTTGCGTGGCTTGGTGGGAAATCGTGGCCTTGTGTGCTACGTCTAGATCTTGGGAAGATCTAGAGGATATGCTTGGGCTTGGTCTAGGGAGAGACAAGTGATAGCCTTCCGATCCTTGGGAGAAGGATTGGTAAACACAAATTGTAAAAGGTTTATTATCATGTTTGTGCCTTGATCTTAAGCATTGTTAAGATCATATTATTTGTATGTGAATTTCATGATTATAAAATTATGACTTTTTATTTAATTGCAAATATGGTTGCTTAATCTTTAACTTAGAAATTTGTGTTTGAAATTTTTATAAGTAATTTTTAGAAAAGTAAAATTTGTTTTAAAATTCTTAAGTAAAAAATCGTATTTTTTAAAAGGCCCTTATTCACCACCCCCCCCCCCCCTCTAAGGGCGCCAATGGATATTTAGAAGATTTCTGGCAGAGATTCACATTGTCAGAGAGAGAGTTATTCTGAAGCTCTTGTGCAGAAAGCCGTGAAGCTTGAGATAGCTTCTCAGGGATCGAACCAAAGAGATGGTTGAAGCTCAAGTCCATCAATCTTAATGGTGCTAAATCACCTAATTAAGCTTGTTGGGATTGCTCCGGTCAAGTGATTATATTTCAAGGAGAGAGCTTTCATATTCTTCAGAAGACCCAACTGTGTTGGTATACTACCTGTCATTTGGTTATAATCACATCCAACTGCAAAACTGTAGAAGATGAAAATGAAAGATTCATGAAGAAACGAAGGATGGGATCTTGAACAGAGCAAAGACGGAGATGCAAACAAACCAAGCTCAAGTAAATGTTACAGCCGAACTCGCCTTGGAGATTGACCATGCCGCCAATTTCCTCTGGGATGTGCTCAAATAGGTTGTTAACATTGAGGTAGATTTCAGAAAGTTGAGACGGAGGAAGGAGGCAGACGACTTCAGCTAGCGGGAGGAAGGAGCAAGGATGCGTCGGATTGCGATTAACCATAAAAAATAGGTGTTTTATAAAATTTTGGGGTCCGGATAGACAAAAACGGATTGCCATTAACAATCATCTTTTAAAAATCATTGTAGCATTAATGCAAAATTATGCAAATAAATCATTGGACTTTGACTCGTGCACACAAGAATCATACTTCCACTCACCCAAAAAAATTATCTCTTCCATCATCATACATGCACCTGCACCAACCATTGTCAGGCTGGTCATGTATTAGGCAAAAATATGGTTTTAGTCCTCAAACTCTATTAACTTTTGGATTTCAGTCCCTTAAATTTAATATATAAGATTTCAGTAATTTAACTCTAAAAATTAATGGATTTCAGTCCCTACCCTTATCATTTCGTTAAAGCAAAGGGAAAAGCAAACGTCATATTATTTTGAAAATAATATATTTTGAAAATAATTAGCTGAATAGCCATCCTTTTTTTAGAATAACTCATGCGCAATGCCTATAAGCCAGAACTCTCTTCCTCTCCTCAAGTAAACCTTACTCCCGATCCTTTTCCTGGTGAACCATCTCCAGCGCTCGTTGAAACCCTCGCTCGCTCTCTCTCCCCCGCTCGCTGGCTGAAACTCTTCCTCTCCCTCACTCGCTGACCCTCGCCGACCCTCGCCGACCCTCGCCGATCATGATGTCCTGTGTTTTTACGGCAATATCCTCCTCGCCGAAACCCTTGTTCAAGTTCTTAATGATATTATGCTCCAGATAGGTTAGGTGATCATGCTTCATTGAAACCTTAGTGATTCTATTTTTATTTTGCTTTTAATTGTAGTTTTCATGGTCTAGACATCTTGATTCTCATTTTCTGGGCAGCATGTTTGATCGATATAGACAGCATTTCATTGATAGTTGGCCGCATTTCATTGATAGTTGATATCATTTCAATCCCCTTTATTTTATAAGTAGAAGAACCTGCAATTTTTTTATTCGATTTAGCCCACTTATTTGTATATTGGTTTCTTTGTTTTATCGGATACAACTATTGCTTCTCCGTTTTATATAGTTGTTTTGATTTGTATGATGTCATTAATTATATTTGGATTAATATTATTGTCTAATGTTATTTCTCTTCTAATTTCTTATAGTATAAATGGATTTAAAATGTGTCTATCATAGTGAAGATAGTGCCCTAGCTAGATATTCAGTTCGAGAATGAGGAAGATTTATTTGATGACCGTGATACTCGAATTGAAATGTTAGAACATGTAGACAATGTGGATCAAAATGATATAATAAAACAAGAAAATAGCGATGAAGAATATCAATCAGATTCAATCAACACAATCAGTAGTGAAGACGAAGATGAGCCTTCTGTTAGTAAAAAGCTCAAGCAACCTATTTTTACATTACTAAAAGACATGAAAGAAATGAAATGGGTGCCGAGATTGATTTTCACGTCGAAGAAATATTTTAAAGACACAATAAGAACATACGTTGTGCATCTCGGTGTGGGTTTAAAATTGATGAAGAATGACAACAAAAGAGTTAGAGTAAAATGCAAGCCTGGATGTGAATGAGAAATATACGCCGCACTGATGAAAAATCAAGATACATAGGAAGTGAGACTGTAAAAGACAAGCACCCTTGTACTCGAGAATTCAGTAATAAACTCTTGAGTGCAAAGTGGTTGAGTCAACGAATACAGTCAAATGTGCGGAAAAATCCTAACATACATAGTAACCAAAGTCTTGAGAAGGCAAACGAGAAATGGGTTGTAGGAATATCTAAAGATAAGATCATCAGAGAAAAGACTCAAGCTAATGTATCTCTCGAAGGAAGCGTGAGAGAACAATATAATTATCTTAAATTCTATTGTGATGAACTTTTGAGATCGAATCAAGGAAGTCCAGTCATCCTCAAGTTTAATTGGCCTCCCGAATTTTATAATGAACCCACAACACTCTCAAGAACCATTACTCCGCTCTTTGAAAGGTTTTATGTTTATCTTGCTGGTTGTCGAGAATCTTTCAAATTTTGTAGGCCGATTGTTGGCTTGGATGGATGCTTTCTAAAAGGCTATTATGGTGGTCAACATTCAACTGCAATTGGTAGAGACCCCAATGATCAATTGTTGTCCATAGCCTATGTTGTTGTCGAGGTTGAAAATAAAAATTCTTGGACATGGTTTCTCTACAATCTTACAAGGGATATTGAAACTCATGGAATAACTTATATATCAGATCAACAAAAGATTTGTTTTATTAATACATCAACAAAAGGTTTTTCTATATTCTTATGTTGGTTGTCTTTATTAATGTTGCAGTGGTTGGTTTAAACATTTAAAGAATCGTTGCCGGGTGTTAACCATCAATTTTGTGTGCGACATCTTCACAACAATTTCCGGAAAAAGTATCCGAGCAAAAAAATTGAAATGCTTGTTATGGAAGGCTTCCAATGCAACATATGAGGTGGAGTGGGCAAGAGTGATGAATGAGATTAAATCTATTTCTGACAAAGCGTATGATCACATTTATGCTATAGATAAATCTTTATGGTGTAAGCATGTTTTTAGTGAACATCCAATTTGTGTTGTGGTAGTAAACAATATGTCAGAGACATTTAACACTACAATAAAATTGTTATTATGTGATTTTTTTTCTTTAGCGAAGATTTTAAGTGTCACGACAGTTTTTGTGACGCTTATAAAAACGTCACCAAATCGTCGCGATTGTGACCGTCGTCGTAGCTTTTTGCGACGCTTTCTGGAAAAAAATTGTCATGATTGGTAGTTGCTCTATCATGACACTTTTTCAAAAAACATCACGGTAAATATTTAATATAGCTATCATGACAATTTCTAAGAAAACATCGAGAAAAATATTAAATCTATCATGATATTTTTTTGCAAAATATCACAGTAGTTAAAACTCTACAATAACGCTTTCCGAAAAAAACGTCGCAAATATTACATCTTAAAAAAAATTAAAACAAATAAAAATCTATGATAATCTAAACTCTAAGAAGTAATTGTACATCTAAAATCTTAATTAAAAATATAAATATTAATTTCTTATTAATTTAGTTTTGATAGTAGAAATCTCATCAAATTTGACTTATACTATACAAAAAATCTCAGATATTGGGCATGAAAAATGGTTCAAAATTGTATATTAAAATTCAAAATTTTATTGCTTTTCAGATTTAAAAAAAAGGTTCAAAAGCACTTTTGTCAAAAACTCAAAGCAATGTCATACAAAATTCGTCAAATCCTTATGTAGTTTGTACATATTCACCAACAGACCAATTATCCCACGAGGCATCATTTTACAACAAGATAATAGTAAGAAAACATAGAATTTTTTATCAATCTGAATGAATTTAGACATAATATATCAATTCAATATTTCATACAAAATTTATAATAACTTCATGATATACATAAACAATACTTGATCACTATACCACAAGTTTTTATGGTAGAAACTGAGGCACCATGCTGAAATTAAGAAAGCTTGCCCAAAAATCATACAGGTCATGGATTTCACATGGATCTTCTAAAATCATCAAATGTCAGAGTCAGACCCATCAGAAGCATGAGGAAGCCCAGTGTCACGAACTAGTTCCCTTAACTATGTCGCGCGCGGCCTTAGCTCCTCTTATCACCCCTCGCGGCTAGTTAAGTCAACCTCACTCTAAGAAAACTGTGGTGGAAATGAGAACGAGAACAAGAACACAAGAGCACAAGTGCACAAGAGAAGAAGTAAGCAAGAGAACTTGAATACAACAGTCATGTACTCTCTAGAATATTCCGTCATCTTCTTACGTACAAGATTCCGGATTTCTCTGGAATCTTCTCTTCTGTTAACCTCAAAAATGAGGAGATCGTAACACCAGTCTCACATTGAAAAAATCTATTTCCAACCAAGTGATCTGTGGTGAATCCATGTGGAAGAAATAAGTCAAGATATCATAAATTTTGCATAAAACTATCCAAATATCAAAAGCATTCAAAACAATAAAGAAAAAATTCACACCTACTACTACTGCTAGCTTATAAATACCAATAACCATGCCCAAAATAATCTCAAAATATGTTAAAATTACACTGAGTCATTCAGCTAGTTTTCTTTTAATAATAATTAGTAATTGTTTGTTGCTAAAGTTTTTATTCTTATTTCTAACTGAGTTAAGCTCCATTTGTTTGGATGTGTTAACTCTAATTCTTTGCAATGAACATCACCAAAGAAAATATTTTCTTCAAACTAGGGCAATTTCAAAATTGTAAAAACTAATCTGTTGGAACTTGGGTGGAAGGCAGGGTGAAGGTGAAAAAATGTACTCTTCCAATACGGCCACCCAACATTGCTGAACTTCCAATAAATATAGAAATAAACCATATTTCCAAATCTACCTGCAAAATTTTATTTTCCATGGTGAAAACGCAGAGGGTTGAAGAATTACTGGATAATCCCCTCAAATTTGTTGTCGGATCAATTCGAAATGTAGAGAACATCACACAGAATGAAGGAAGAATGACGTCAATCACGTACCCAAGTTAGAACCATAAAAATGATATGCGGAGGAGAGACACTCAGTTCTGGGGTAATATCTGAACCTGGCGAATTAGCTCATGCACGCCGAGGCTGTGGTGGACCACCAAGAAGTCGATGTAGAGGAAGATCTCGTACGTCACGGAAAACCAGGTTGGCTTCTTCGCATTGCAATCGAAGCACGTCTTTACAGGGAAACAAGCAAAGAAACGCCAGAGAAATGCGGCCAGGAGCAATCTGATCAAGAAACAACACATCTGAACCCTAGTCAATCTGGACGTAGAAGAAATTTGATTCGAATGAACAAAAAGGCCAGGGAAAATATTCAGCTTATCTTACGTTCGCGCCAAAGATATTGTAGGCACCGAGATTGAGTGTACAAAAATTGCATAGAAGGATGGAAATTTAATTACAAAATTGCATCGAAGAGGCCTTCAGCTTCTGGCGGCGTCGAAGAGGTGTGCAGCAACCGGCGGCGTCGTGTTCAGCAAATACATGACATGATTATAAGGAAATTCATTTGTTCAATCATTTGATAAATAATCAATGTATCACCCATATCCCCTTCGACAGAATATCTTCTAAACTGTTTAATTGATGACAAATGTTGACTGAAAATCTTATGTTTTGACGACATTTTAAAAATAATCGTCACAAAATATGAACATGTATGTTGACGTTTTTAATGAAAAGCGTGACTAGTGCTAAATTTTTTGTATTGACGAAGATTTTGAAAAAAAAACATCGCTATACAGAAAACTAACAATGAAGCTTTCTAAAAGATCTCTTGAAGACATTTTAGTGTAACCATGTTATATTAGATATGCGAGTCAAACCAATATTAACAATGCTTGAAGACATCCGAGTATATTTGATGGGTAGATGAGCCAACATAAGAAGTAGGGTGTAAGACCCTCTTATTTTTTGCATTCTTTCCTGGGTCTTACCGCCCAGAACCGCCGTCTTGCGGCAACACTATTACCCCATATGATCGCCGCCACAATACGCCGATCCTGCGGTTATTCAACATCGTCCAGGCCAACAACAATTCACAGTAATAGAAGCATTTGAAGAGACAAGTCCACAAATCACATTAAATGTATAAATTACAAGATTATATTGTCCACGATGAGAAAGAACTAAACGAATAAGGGCTTATGCTCGGTACATGTTCAAATATAGTGCAACAACACTCTCACTCTACATCTATGCGGAAGCTATCAAACTCTGTCTTCATGCATCTGTAGCTGCTGCTGCGACGATGTGTAGTGGCTGCTCTGCTTCATCCCGTCCTCCTATCATGTCTCCTGAATGGGGTCCTGCTGTTTTGACACATCATCCCTAAAATGATGTGGTCCACCGACCGTCAGTCTATAAGACTCAGCATATTCCTCACCACCTCCACCCGCGACTCCTAGGCACCGTGCGGGAGGAGGAAGTGGAGGACATCAAAGGGTAAATCAAAAGCAGGTGACAGTGAATCTAGCTAGTATGAGTATAGATCGAAAGAATCTATTCTAGCAATTCTACTATACGGACTATGTAAAGAGTGCAATAGATAAGAAAAAGCTATAGTAGAGTAATAAAGAGCAATGAGCAGTTGAAATGTAAACTAGAGTAAGTAAAGTAACAACTAGAGCAGCTGTGAATATAATCTTAACTTATGTGTATACATACACAAACACATAAGCTAAGGGATCTGGCAAGAAATAAACTCATCGTATACAAGAGCCCATACTAATTTATACGATGAGGTTTGGTTGTGTAATGATACTATGCTATGCTATGATATGCAATGCAATGAAATAGTGCAACTGACGCACACAACTCTGTACGTACAGACCTTTAGTTCCCACTTTTCGGAGGTAGCTAACCTCTCGGGCACCTCTCATCGTGGTCAAACGGTGGCAGAAGAGCGGGCGTCTCCTCACCTAGGTGGGTAAGTCGCACTACCAGACCTAGGCCTTAACGTACGCTATGATACCGGTACTCGGTACTCACGAGCTCCTGCATACTCTACTGAATTGGCAAGGCGGGGTTTAAGGAATCCATCCCGTCGGACGCACAGTAAAACAACCTGGCCCCTAATCAAACCACTAGCACTGCCGAGTCAATGAACTGTTGTTGGTGTGACGACTAAGCCAGAATCGAAGACCCACCACATCTTATGCACATGCAATTATGTATTGTCTCTTACCACCGAGCCTTCAACTCATAATTCTAAACCAACATTTATAAAAATCGAGCCAAAACGCTCGCAGGAGTATCTCAATCCTTCCTTATAACCCGAGCCTACCGCTAGCAGGACTATCCTATTCCTTTCTTATAACTCGAGCCTACCGCTCGCAAGACTATCCTAGTCCTTCCTTATCTCGAGCCTACCGCTCGCAGGACTATCTCAGTCCTTCCTTATATCTCGAGCCTACCGCTCGCAGGACTATCTCAGTCCATCCTTATATCTCGAGTCTACCGCTCGCAGAACTATCACAGTCCTTCCTTATATCTCGAGCCTACCGCTCGCAAAACTATCTCAGTCCTTCCTTATATCTCGAGCCTACCGCTAGCAGGACTATCTCAATCCTTTCTTATATTTCGAGTCTATCGCTCGCAGGACTATCTCAGTCCTTATTTCATTCCTTCCCAAATTTGGGAGGGAGATTATGTTTCAAGTTCTCCTACTTTACTACTTTTGTCTATTGTTAGTTGATCTTAGAAGTTTGGGGTGAATCCTGGACTTCCCGTAGATTACCCGGTGAAGGGCTCACAACGGTACTAGGGAATGTGATGGTGGTTAAAGACCAAATTCCCCTTTCCAGGATATTTACTCTTATTGGTTTCTACCCATTCTTATGTACCAATTTGCTTTCCAATTGCTCCAAATCCTATGGTGGATTAACATTTGACTCGGACTGACGAGTTTCGGTGTTCAATCGAACATCGAAACTCTACCTCTCCTAGTGTCCGGCTATTTCTTTTTGTTATCTCTCAGTCACAACTTGCACTTCCTGCTAAGTCATTCTTCACCTCCCCTTATAGGTCCTTGTCAAATTTCTGAATTGATAGTTTTACTAAACGCACCCCCGTCTTTACTTTCGATGACTGTCTTTGGTGATTAATCCTCCAACCTAACTAGACATATGCAAATCTCTTAGAGTTAATAACTCTATGGGTGGTGACCATAAGGGAGGAGTCCAAATCTATGTTTTCAGTTTCTACTATTCGCAGACCGGCATATCTTAGAGTGAAACCCCATGTCCTACAAGTGGGACTATATGAATTATAACTAAGCATGAGGTCATTTTAATTTTAGAGGTTTGTATTAATGTCAAGGTTCTAAGTACAAGTTTCTATAATATTCCAACAATTATAATCCGTTAATTGATTCCCCAAGTCATAATTCCATTACTATCTTGTGAATGAATTATGAAGTTTACTTAGTTGATGATTCTAACATAATTTTCATGGCTTCATACTGTTATAAAAAGTCTGGGTATAAGATTATATCACAATCCAACAAGTATATATCAAGTTATGAAATTCTCAAGGTATTAACTAGATTTCAACTTTGTGAAGGAAGCATGACATATAATCAAGATTAAATTCTAACAAAATTCTCAGAGCTTCCTACTGGTAAGGAAAGTCTATGTACAAAATTACATATCAATCCAGTGAATATATTTTCTTCTTCCCATTTAATATAAAAGGGGTGTTATTAGGGTTTTACACATCAAGTGCCGTCTCATGATCTCTAAAAATTCTGAGAAATTCAACATAGCACAATAATGACCTAACAGCATTAACTCATATTCTTCATAATTTTCCATAATTAAATCTCTCAATAATTAATCAAATGTCCACGGAAGGCATTTCTTAGTTTGTGAAGGATCTATCCTAATCTTTCATCCCAACAACATGAAATTAATTCTACTGATGCAACTCAACATAAAATCACAATTTCCAGAGAATTACAATTTTATATATTTAAATTTCTAAATAAACAATTAAAATACTCAAGGAGGACAATTCATATTTTGTGAAGGGTCTACCCTAAATTTTCATCAAAATAATTTGAGATAATTACTACTGGTTTGTCACACCACAAAACTACCAAATCCAGAGAATCAATAATTGCAACAATTATTTCCACCATTATTAAATTAAACTCTATTCGGGGTTTTTCTAAGGTTTGTGAAGAACCTACCCTAAATTTCCATCCCAACAACTTGAAATTAATTCTACTGATGTAACTCAACATAAAATTACAATTTCCAGAGAAACACAATTTTCTATATTTAAGTTTCTCAATAAACAATTAAAATACTCAAGGAAGACAATTCATATTTTGTGAAGGGTCTACCTTAAATTTTCATCAAAATAATTTGAGATAATTACTACTGGTGTGTCACACTATAATACTACCAAATCCAGAGAATCAATATTTTATGAACTATATTACCATAATTTCAGAATTAAATAAGAACAAGGGTTTTCACTTGGTTTGTAAAGTGACTACTGTATAAATTCATCAACATGCTTTGAATTAATTACCAGAGATCCATAACATAAAAATATCACTACAGCCAGAGATTTGGAATTTTCAAAACTAATTTACCCCTTTAATTTAATTAAATACAAAAAGAAGGTTTTCTTAAATAAAATGATATCTACTGCAAAAACTCTTCTAAAAAATTCTGGAGAAATTTATAGAGCTATAAGATCACCAAGGGAATCTACTAGAATAATTTCATAATTTTCCAAATGCATATGAGACCTAAGTATCATACTTGAATGAATTTGACATAACCAAATAAATCAAATTCAGAGATCAAAAATTCCAAAATAAATTCCTAAACATAACTTTCAAGTCAAAGACCCATTTCCCAGAGTTTTGGATCTATCCCTAAAGTTTTGATTCAAATTATTTCATTAATTTAAAAGTGTGACAATTTTCATTTAATTAAAAACTTTAGGAAAATGATTTCCAAAAATCATGAACCTTATGTAAATGATGTATATCCTCATGACATACAAAAGCCCTAAGGTTTCAGAAGCATGCAAGGTGATTTCCACCTTCAATTCCATCAAAACTTCAAAAGCCCAAAATGACTATCAGCACCCCAATTTTACTCTTAAGTCCCAAGACTTCAATTTGAAGCTCAGAGAAATCCACTCATGCACATGAGATGAAATTTTAAACAGAGCCCATACATGACCTAAAGCAACCCTCACCAAAAATTTGGGAGGCTTTAGGGTCCATGTGACCACCTAATTAAATCTTGCATGCTTTATTTAATTTCCACAAAAACTTAGGAAAAAGTTTTTCCAAAAATCCCCAAATTTTGGCAGGGGATGTATTTGGGCATGACTCATGCATGCCCAAAATTTCACCTCGTTTGGAGTTGTAGAATTCCCTAAATGAATTTTCTAAGGTTCACCTAGCCCATTATACACAGCCCACCATTTTGGTTGCTGAGAGTTCTACAGTGCCCCGTTTGGGCTGATTCAAATTCCTGCTTAAAGTAGACCTCTAGATCTACAAAAGTTATTTCAGGGCATTTTTCCTAAAACAGCCACTAAGGGCCTCAAAATAGGCTTATAAAATCGGTTTAATAGTGTGACAATTAATTAAATGCAATTAATCAAATGATTTTGGGCTGCGTATAAGGAAATCACGCGCCATCCGACAGCTGTGATTTCATCTTCCCCGATGAATCAAGGGCTCAGATCGACCATTCCTGGGCCAACTTGCGGGACATTTTCCGGCGAACTGGGGCCGACTCCGGCCAAACCCCTTAGCCACCACCTTCACCCGACCTAGGGATACCGTTTGGCAGTGAGAACGTGACCGGAGGTGGCCGGAGATGGCATGCGCCACCTTTCATTTTTTCGGTAAGGAACATAGAAAAATAAAATGGAGAGAGCTCCATTCACGATTTTCTCAAAATCAGAAGATATAGATGGCTAGCACAGGAGGAGGGGGGAAGGAAACTTGCCTCGATTTTGAGCTTCATGCGCCATCCTCCCGGATTTATCCATGCCCGATCTTGTGGAGCTCCAATGGCGATCCCCGATTTCTGAGCCTGATTTCCTCTCCAAAGTTGGGGCTTTTCCTCCTCTCCACTCCAAGAAGTTAGTAGGGTAAGTCAATTCGGCTGGGGGAGCTTCTATTGTTAACAGCCATTGAAGGTGGCGATTTCCTCTATGTTGCACCTCTCAGCCAGCCACTACCAGTGCTCCAGCTCATCCTGGATTTACTCTTCAACCCGAATTCAAGCAAAGGTGGAGAGAATTGGGTCCAATGGCAGCCCATCCCTTCGATTGGCATTATCGTTGGATGGCTAGCTTGATTTTGAAAGCTCCCCTCCCCATTGTTCAGCTGCCACCTCACCAATTTTCTGCCAGGGATTTCTTGGGTGGGTTGAGAGAAGACCAGGAAATGAGGGATGGTGGCCATGTGGCCACCAATCCATGAATCCCTCCTTGTCTCTTCTCCAATTTGGGAGAAAACCCAAATTTACCCTTGCATGTCACCTTCTTCCAATTTCTGAGGTGCAAGCATGGTAATTGGATCTTGGGCCTCAGAATGGGACTCTATTGAGGGCCTTAGTCCATGGGGATTTGGTTTGATTTCATATAAGCCCATTTCAGGCATATTTGACAAAATGTTTACTTTTGGGTTTACTTGGTCAAATAGGTGAGTTGACTGGTCCAATGTGTTGGTCTTGAGTCCCTTGACTCCACCCAATATTGATTGGGTCATGGTGGTGCCTCAATTGGATCAATTTTGCCAATATGTGGGATTTTGACCAAAATTTGGGGAAAGTTGACTTTCGTCAAATTGGACCAATTAATGACCAATATATGGGGCTTTTGGGTCCATTGTGTCCCTATAATGTTATAAGACTATGGGTGAAGTCAATTTCATGTTTTGGAGGTCAATTGGACCTATTGGTGAAGGTTTGACCTATGTTGACCTTAAGGGCACTTTGGTCAATTTGGGCCAATTGGTGACCCCATGATTGGACTTTTGAGTCCATTATACCCCAACTAGGGTTTGTAATACATTGGTGGGGTTAATTTGATCATTTGAACCCTAATTGACCCTTAATAGGGATGGTTGACTTATTTGGCCATAGAGTTGACCTTGGCCAAATTGATCAATTTGTTTGACCTCAATGGGTCCTAAATGACCCAAGGGACTCCCTAAGGGGTTTAGGGAGAGTTGGTGGGGCCCACTTGTTATTTTGAAGCTCAATTATCAAGCCCTAAGCTTTGAGCTCAATTTAGCTATTTGCACACCAATGTGATTTTTACTTATTCATCTTGGTTCTTAAGGTCATTTTGGCCTCTTAGAGCAATGTCATGACCTTGTTATGACAAAATGCACTTCAGGGTCTAGTTGTTCTGGGGATGTTACATAGGGTGGAGAAACAAGTTAGTGATGTGAACTCTAAAATTGCAAAAAAACTTGAAGATGAGGCTAAACACAGTGGAATATGGATGCTCTTATGGTCAAACGACAAAATATTTGAGGTAGTGTGTCCGCCTGAAAAATTTGTAGTTTCTTTGGATAATAATTTTTGTTCGTGTGGGAAATGTAGAGTTAGTGGTATTCCTTGCCGTCATGCAACAAATTGCATGCATTACTTAAATATAGAAATAATTAAATGCATATGTACCGATCGACCTGCTTCAAAAAAGCAACATATTTTTTTTGTTTTAATCAAAGTATATTTTCAAGCAACTGGTCGAATTATTGGCCATGTGTATATTTTCAAGTTTGTTAGTTACAAAAAATTCAAAATTTTAATGGTTTGGGTTAATGCATTTAACGAAAAGTGGAAGAGAGACTGATTTCACTTATTTTATGAAATATGTGGACTGATTTTCTACAACAAAAAAATAATGATGAGACCGATTTCCTAAAAAAAATAAAAAATAGTGCGATTGAATTTCAAAAAGAGCAAAGATTAGAAATTGAAGTCATATTTTTGCCTCGTGTATTATGATTATATCCCTATAAGCCCCTCCCCCACCACCTCCCAAATATATATAATTTTTTACTTATTAGCAATATTTAATTAATATTTTCTATTTATACATCATAATGAAGCTCAACTCCACAAAAACCCAGCTTTTTACACGAGAGAGAGAGAGAGAGAGAGAGAGAGAGAGAGAGAATGGATCTATTCACCATCTTCCTCCTTTACCTGATTCCGCTGGCCACCTTTGTCGCCGTCTCCCACCGGCGGCGGCGAAAACTTCTGCCCCTTCCACCAGGCCCCAAACCCCTTCCCATCATCGGCAACCTGCTTCTGATGGACAAACTAACCCACCGCGGCCTCGCCAAACTCGCCGAGCACTACGGCGGACTCCTCCACCTCCGCCTCGGCTTCCTCCACGCCGTCGCCGTCTCCACCCCGGAAATCGCCAAACAGGTCCTCCAAGTCCAAGACAACCTCTTCTCCAACCGCCCCGCCACCATCGCCATCACCTACCTCACCTACAACAGGGCGGACATGGCCTTCGCCCACTACGGCCCTTTCTGGCGCCAAATGCGGAAGCTCTGCGTCATCAAGCTCTTCAGCCGCAAGCGCGCCGAGTCCTGGGCCTCCGTTCGCGACGAGGTCAACGCCACCGTCAGTACTGTCGCCGACAAAGCCGCCTCCCGCTCCCCCGTCAACGTCGGCGAGCTCGTCTTCAACCTCACGATGAACATCACCTTCAGAGCTGCATTCGGGTCGCAGTCGAGCGACAACGAGGAGGAGTTCATTGCGATATTGCAGGAGTTCTCCAAGCTTTTTGGGGCGTTCAATATCGGCGACTTTATCCCCTGGTTGAAGTGGTTCGATCCGAACCGGATTAATGAGCGGTCGAAGAAGGCTAGGCTTTCTCTCGACCGGTTTATTGATACCATCATCAACGATCATCGGAGAAACCCTAAGCCGGCCGACGCGGTGGATGCGGACATGGTGGACGACATGCTCGCTTTCTTCGTCGACCAGGCGGCGGAAGAAGCCGCCGCCGCCGGCGGAGTAGAAGTGTATCTCAAGCTTACTAAGGATAATATCAAGGCTATTATCATGGTAATTATTTTTCTCAATTATATTCAAATTTTATCACTTGGTTACACTTTTTTTTTATTTTACATTATTAGCGCTTTACCTATTTATTTATTCACTTTTAATTGTTCATTTTTATGTACTAATATTAGAAAATAATGAGAAACCATGACATCAGTTTCAGCCATGTATGTCCTTTTTAATGTTAATTATTCTTTTCACAATTGTACCAATATTTAAGAAGATCAAATTTTATTAAATTGAGATTGGGCTAATAGCCAATGAAATGAGTTCCTTGTTGATATAGTATATTTAGTTATTTAGTTTTAATTAATTAATATTTTCATTACCTATAAATTTATGCATATATATATTATACTCCAAAAATAGGACTATCAAAAGAATCCGAGTCATTCAATTTTAATTTATCTATAATATATAATGAACTAAATATATGTAACTGTGGTTTGAAGATTACTATGCACATAAGAGGAGCAAAAACAAAAGGTTGCTAAGTTTTGTTTAGTGCGGCCGCAAAATTAGATTTGAGAAAAGATGGCACCAAATCCACTGGTGCAAGGTTACTTTTAATATATTAATAATTTATTCAAAAAAATTTATTAGCACTTTTCCTTATCCACTAATATTAAAAGAAAAGAAGTTGTTAAATTAATAAGGTTGGAAGAAGGGCAAAATTGAAAATAAAAAATATATGACATCCAACTATCCAAGTTACTCATGTAGATTTCTTTTTAATAACTGTATATTAGTAATTTAATTTAATTTTGATTAATAAGCCAAAAATCTCATATAATAGGCAGACCTCCTGGCTATATATGCATGTGAGCAGTTTTATTTTGATTTATTATTATTATTATTATTATTATTATTATTATTATTATATACATACACACACACATCAAAAGCTCCTCTTCCCTTTTAAGTTTTAAACAGGATAGAATTATAGATTTATATATATATATATTCTTCACTGATAGGCTTACAGCTGCCTAATAGCTTTTAATTAATAAAATATATAATATTTCAAAATCAAACTTTGAATATACGCCCACTTTCTCTATCCGCTTAGGCGAACGAGATTACACCAACTGTTGAATTTTGAACCAAAAAAGCGGATTGCTTTAGTCATGAGGAATATTGAGGTATGATTGCTATTAATTAATCGAGTCTAATTCACGTAATTTTAATGTGAATTTAGTCTTTCCTTAATAGAGCTAGTTATTCAATGTAATCTCGCATTTAGGCTCTGTTTGGCACAACGGTGACGGTCGTGAACGGGGTGGCCAGTTCATCGTAAATGCTAGACCTCACCTAAGAAACTTCATTTATTAATTTCTATGTTCAAAACTATTTTTTTTGGTCGCAGTCATAACCGTTGTCACCCCATACATATATTCTATGATCGTGATGTGTTTGTCTAAACTCATAGTAGCAAAAATGTCGCTTGGAGCCTTAATCTATACTGCATATATATGTATTATCCAAGTAATATAAACTAGCATGAAATAAAATAAAATTATAAGAGAAAAACTAAATATTATGATGATAATATATCATTTAAATTAAACAGAAATTCTTAGTTCAATTCTATGCGGAACTAATTTTATCGATGTGGCATTGATTTGTGCAGGACGTGATGTTTGGCGGAACAGAGACGGTGGCGTCGGCGATCGAGTGGGCCATGGCGGAGATGATGCGCAGCCCCCAGGAAATGACGCGTGTACAGGCTGAGCTGGCGCAGGTGGTGGGCCTCCACCGATTGGTCAACGAATCCGACCTGGACAATCTCCCGTATCTGAAATGCGCCGTCAAAGAGACCCTCCGCCTCCACCCTCCCATCCCGCTCCTCCTCCACGAGACCGCCGCCGACTGCTCCGTCGCCGGATACTCCATTCCCGCCCGCACACGCGTCATTATCAACGCATGGGCCATCGGCCGCAACAAGGCCGCCTGGACGGACGACGCAGACGTCTTCCGCCCCTCCCGCTTCGCCCCCGGCGGCCGCGACGCCGCCGTCGACTTCCGCGGGAACTTCTTCGAGCTCATCCCGTTCGGATCCGGCCGCCGCTCATGCCCCGGGATGCAGCTCGGCCTATACGCTCTGGAGCTCGCCGTCGCCCAGCTGGTGCACTGCTTCGAGTGGGAGCTTCCCGGCGGCATGAACCCGTCGGAGCTTTCCATGGAGGATGTTTTTGGGCTCACCGCGCCGAGGTCTAAGCGGCTCGTCGCCATTCCGACACCGAGACTTTCATGCCGCCTCGACGTGGACTGAGAGAAGGCTTGGGAATTAATAAAGAGAACGAATATGTGTGTATAGTAGTAATTTCTTCGTGGTGTATTTTGTTGCGAATTGTTTAATAGCTTGGAATAATATGTATATGAAAGAAGAGGAAATTCAAGAAGATCAATAAAATGATAAGGGAATGAAATTTATGCATGAAATTATAAATATCGGAGGTTCTAACTGGAGATTTGAGCACACGAAAAACAATGTTTGTAAAGAGATATTTGAAATGAAGAATCCAAATATCCAAGCAAAGTATAATCAAATTATGCTTAATTAAAATAACCAAGCCAAATTAATGTGACCAAAGGATAAGAAATAATCAAACCCTAAATTATGCTTAATTAAAATAACCGTGTTCCACTATTTTGGCTAAGAAGTCAAAAACTTGTTTCAATGGCCAGCACAAACAAGTATAGAAAAAAAGTGAGATTCTAAATAGAAAAAAATTGAGCATGCATAGTTATGGTATTAATCCAACAAACCAGAAGAAAAGATGTTGGTTGATAGTTGATCAAGGAGAGCAGTGAGCTTGGACAAGAAGGACCGTCCAAATGGGAGCTTCGGCAAGGAGATGGAAGTTGATGGGTTCTCAACCTAAAAGAAAAAAAGTATAAAATTTAAAAAAAAAACTAAGTCCAACATATGCATGCAGTTCCATCCAATTAACACAACAAAATATACATCTCAAGTTTCCATTGGACAACATATAGGCTCTGTTTGGCGCTGTGTTTTTGCTCCATGTGGGGGCATAAAAAGCATTGTTGCGGGTCGCTTGGGTGCTTTTGGTAGACCGGTCGACTTGAACCGTCTTAGCTCTGAAGCGAGTCAAGCGCGCTAACAGTCAATTAGAGAATCGTTAAGTACACTAGGACTTTTTAACGTGAAAAACCCGGAAAGGGTAAAAAATCACACGGTCGGAGTTGTGCCGACCAAACTCCACTATCTTCTGGGGGGTTATAATCAGACACTTAAAATTCGAGCGCGACAGGCCGCCGCTCATTACAATAATAGAGAGAGAGAAAAAAAACTCCGAAGGTGACATGCCACCTCTCGAAAAACTATATCTTTTTTCTTTTGAGAACTATGGTGAAAACAAAAGTGAGAATGCCCAGTCGTCTTTCGGGAGAAGGGAAATCTCCAAGTCCACGAAGGAGATCTTCGAAGCGCGAAGGAAATCTTCGAGCACCGAAGGAGAACTCAAGGGAAATCTTCGACAGGGCTCTCTCGGGTGCAGAAAGAACTCTGCTTAGATCTAGTCAAATCTGAGAAAGAAGTAAAGAAACTAAGAAATGAACTAAACAATCTCAAACAAATAAATACACAACATACAAACTATGAGCTCAGTCTAGGATTCTCAGAGGAGCAACTAGATAAAATCAATACTGAAAATCAAGCACTAAGAAATGAGCTAGCAAAGGCAAAAGCCTTTGAAGACTCTCTAAATGGCAGAAGTCAGAACCTCAAGAATATCTCTAACAATCTCACTGATAGATTTAGACAACTAGAATATAACACTGACTTAGAACCCAAACCTCAATCACCCAGCAAATCTGTCTGGAGACATCCTATTCACTTCACTAGGGAGAATCATTTGACAGGAGAAAGATCACAAGAAAATCCAGAAACAACCACTGTTTTTAACAAAAATAATCTCACTATGCATGAAGGAATCCTAGGTAAATATCCTCAAAAAAGAAACAAGCTTGCGTCGAATCATTATCGACGTGCGTCGAACTCTACTCAACGCAACTCAAATAATGCATCGATTTCAAATCAACGCAGACACCAAAATACGTCGACTCCCAATCGACGCAATCTCTCCCATGCTTCGACTAAAAGAGAACACAGAATGAAGGAAGCGTCGACTTCGACTCGACGCAACCTTAAACATACGTCGAATTCATATCGACGCAACCAATCTAACAGAAATGTCTCATTTTCCAAAAAGTCTTCTCAATCCATTTCCTTTTATTATGAACACTATTTCTGCAACATTACTAAAGAAATTTGGTATGATAAGCCAATACCCCTAAAGGAGGAAGGATATTCTAAAAAACCCACTTATTCTTTCATTAAACCCTTCACTGTTGGGAGGAATGGACCCCAGCTTAGGAGGGTCCAAACTAATGTTTAAAATTTTATGTGCAGATGTATCACATCTCCAGGCTGGTGTGGTACTTGGACAGTGGATGCTCCATGCACATGACAGGGTACAAAAACCTATTAATCAATTTTGAGGATAGACTTGGACCACCAGTGACATTTGGAGACTCTAGCTGTGGCCAAACCAGGGGCTTTGGAGATTTCAAAGAAGGGAAAGTTACCTTCAAGAATGTGGCAGTAGTCAAAGGACTGAAGCACAATCTAATAAGTATAAGTCAGATATGTGACAGTGGTAAGTATGAGGTAAAATTCACCACACTATTTTGTCATATTATTGATATCAAGACTGGTGCCATAGTACTTAATGGAATTATAAAAGGGAAGGTATATATAGTAGACTTTAGCTCCTCACCCACAGAAGTTTGTTTGTTCAACAATATTATTAATAAAAGTGAATTATGGCATAGGAGACTGGGTCATCTAAACTACAAAACCATTAGTAAACTATCAAAGAATAACCTAGTCAGAGGCCTACCAAATGGTAGATAGTCTAAGGACTCCCCATGTAGACCTTGCCAACTAGGAAAATAGACCAAGTCATCCTTCAAACCAATTGGTAAGGATGACTCCTCTAGGATCCTCTACTTACTGCACATGGATCTCTTTGGTCCCATATTCACTCAGAGCTTAGGTGGAAAGTCTTATACCTTAGTTATTGTAGATGATTATTCTAGGTTTAGCTGGGTATTCTTTCTAAGGGCCAAGTATGAAACCCACAAGATTCTCTCAAGATTCATAAGACAGATCCAATCTGAGTTCAATACTCAAGTTTCAATTATCAGGAGTGATCATGGGACTGAATTTGAAAATCAGTCAATTTGTAGTTTCTGTGAGGATATAGGTATTAAACAAAGTTTTTCAACCCCTAGAACTCCTCAACAAAATGGAGTTGCTGAAAGAAAGAATAGAACTTTAATTGAATCAGGAAGGACCTTACTTGCAGAATTAGGATTACCAAAAACCTTCTGGGCTGAAGCAATCAACACTGCAAACTATGTTCTAAATAGAAGCCTCATTCACAAAACTAAGGCAAAAACTCCATATGAGCTCCTGAAGGGAAAAACACCCATTGTTAAATACTTTAAATTTTTTGGATGTGCTTGCTTTATTCTAAATAATAGGAAAGATCATCTTGCCAAGTTTGACAAGAAGTCTGATGATGGAATATTTCTGGGGTACTCATCATCTAGTAAAGCATACAGATGTTATAACAGGAGAACTTTCAGAATTGAAGAATCTATGCACATTATATTTGATGAAACTAACATGATGTTTAAGGGGGAGGAAACTTCCACCAATCCTTTTCCATAGGAAGATAGCAGCATAGAGACTCAGCTTGAACAACTGACTCTAGAGAACAGAGACACTGGGAAAGAAAACCAGCTACAGGAACCAAGTGAGGAGTCTGAACAAGAGCATGAAGAAGGTTCAGAGAAGAGCAATCAAAACCAACTCCCACAAGAGAACATGGTTCAGGAAGAACAGTTGGACAAATATCCCATTGTTAATGAGGAAGAAGAGCATCTGACAAATCCATGCAGGACAGGGATCAATATGAAAAATCATCCACAATCCCAAGTAATTGGAGACCCCAATACTGGAGTAAGAACAAGACACCAAGTCTCCAATGGGATGATGCTCTAATGCTTCTTATCTCAAGTTGAACCAAAGAAGTTTGAGAAAGCAAATTGTGATCCTCACTGGATTATAGCCATGCAAGAAGAACTAAGCCAATTTGAGAGAAACAAAGTGTGAAATCTAGTTGAGAGACTAAGAAACTACCCAGTTATTGGTACAAAGTGGGTATACAGAAACAAACTAGATTCCACTGGAGTAATTGTCAGGAACAAGGCAAGACTTGTAGCACAAGGATACAGACAAGAAGAAGGAATAGACTACAATCAAACCTTTGCTCCAGTAGCCAGATTGGAAGCAATCGGACTCTTTCTTGCCTATGCAGCCTTCATGAAGATGAAAGTTTACCAGATGGATGTCAAGAGTGCTTTTCTGAATGGTGACCTTCAAGAAGAGGTGTATGTAGAGCAACCAACAGGTTTTGTCAATCCCTCATCACCTAACTTTGTTTATAGACTTAACAAAGCACTTTATGTTCTTAAGCAAGCACCTAGAGCCTGGTATGAAACTCTTTCCAACTTTCTTTTAGAAAATTCTTTTGAAAGAGGAAAAGTAGATAAAACACTTTTTACTAAAACCCATAAAAATCAACTCCTTCTTGTTCAAATCTATGTAGATGACATCATCTTTAGCTCAACTCATCCCAAACTTTGTAAAAGATTTGCTAATCTAATGCAATCAAAATTTGAAATGAGTGGTATGGGAGAACTCTCTTATTTCTTCGGGCTACAAGTGAAACAAAGCAGTGAGGGAATCTTTATCTCACAATCTAAATACACTAAAGAATTAATCAAAAAGTTTGGTATGGAATCAGCCTCTACCATGAAAACACCTATGGCAACTAATGTCATTATAGAAAAGGATGATAAGGGAAAATCAGTAGATCAAAAGACATATAGAAAATCATAGGATCCCTTCTCTATCTAACAGCTAGCAGACCTGACATTATGTTTGCAACCTGCATATGTGCTAGATTTCAGGTTGATCCAAAAGAATCCCATCTCACCTCTGTAAAAAGGATTCTTAGATACCTAAAGGAAACACCTGAACTAGGTCTATGGTACTCAGCAGAAACAAATTTTGAATTAATAGGATTCTCAGATGCAGACTATGTTGGATGTAGGGTTGATAGAAAAAGCACATCTTGTACTTGCCAATTCCTAGGTGACAGATTAATATCATGGTTCAGTAATAAACAAACTTCAGTCTCAACCTCAACATCTGAAGCTGAATATATAGCTGCTGGGAGCTGTTGTTCACAAATCCTCTGGATGCAAAATCAGCTTCTTGACTATAAATTGGAAGTCAATAACTCTAAAATTTATTGTGATAGCTCTAGTGCCATATCCATAGCATTCAACCCAGTTCTTCATAGTAGAACCAAACATATAGAGATCAGACATCACTTTCTTAGAGACAATGTAGAAAAAGGTAACATAACCTTAGAATATATTCCTACAGATAGTCAAAGAGCAGACATTTTTACCAAACCCTTAAATGAAACTAAGCATACTCACTTTATCAACATCTTGGGAATGCTTGATGGAAGCTTGTAAACATCATTGTTGGGGAAATTTAAAAGAGATCAGAAAAACTAAGCAAGTACTTACAGACACGTCGATTACCTATTGACGCACCGTCGAGAGGAACTCGACGCTAGCATTGATTTCTTAAAGACAAAGATACGTCGATCCCTCATCGACGCACCGTCGATCTAATCTCGACGCAAGTCTGCGACCACGTCGACAGGATATTAGGCTGACAATGTTTCGACGGAGCATTGACTCCATATTGACGCATACGTCGACATCAATGACCAACGCCACAGATGCTCTGAAACATCGACCATGCGTCGACTCCAATTCGACGTAACGTCGAATTCATAATAAAATTGGAAACAAATATTCCCTTCTTCCTTTTACGATTGGTTAACTAATATACCTTGATTTCTGTTTCTTTTTCGACGTTTCACCTCCTTTAAATAGCACCTCTTATTTCATAACTCATACTCTCCCAAACCGCCAAAATCTTCGTCTTCTACCTCTCTCTCTGCACCAATGGCGCCAACCCCTGCTCAATCTGCTCTCCTCAAAACAATAAACGATGATCTGGAACAACTTCTGAATGACTTCCAGACACGTCTGACCAACTTCTCCAATGAGTGAGCCGACATGCTCACCACCTGTGAAGCCAAATTGACCAACCTCTCTGCTTCTCTTCCTGAGCTTCATGCTCTTCTTCAAGAACAACCTCTGTCGCCAAAAGGGTTTCGATCCTTTTTGAAGGATATAAACCAGGGGGAGAGTTGCTCCAGAAACCCTCCTATCCAAGTTTTTCTTCAATCTCTAAATACTATCTCTAAGTATTAAACCAACTTTATTTTTTCTTTTACCATAGGCCCCAATCTTCTTCAACCACTCTGATTACACCTTCAACAAACACCTTGGTGAATCCTCCTCCTACCATACAGAAGGAGACCATGTTGTGGATTCAACATTCAGAGTAGATGCCCCATATGTTCAGGGGGAGATTGTTGCAGTACAAAATATAGAAGTCCAGGGGGAGGAAGAAACAGCTTTTTCTGATGACCTAAAAGGGCAAGTCTGGATTGAGGCACCCTTGTGTGAGGAAGAGTATCAGCATCACTCTCCTGGCTTCTCTGCTAGCTATATCAAACTCAAGACACCCTTACTTGAGAATATTCCTCCAGAGGTTACAGAACAAATTCCCTCTCCTTCAAAAGTTCCTTCTCCACCTTCTCCTCCTAAAAAGAAAACTACATCTCCACCTCTGCTTCTTCCACCACTTCAACCTCCATCTCTACCTCCTATGCTACCTTTACCTCTAGAAATGCTATCTAGGGAAAAACCAAGAGGACAAATGGAAAGAAGAAGAGAAGTCATCCCTCATTGGCAAAAGTTCTCCAAAGAAGAAAGAAAAGACTATGCAAAGGAAAAGAAATATAGAAAGGTTGTTGAGGAGATAAAAAGGTTTGAAAGAATGTCTAATATCACTCCTAACAGTCTTGTAAAGGAATACCATGATCCTGACATGGAAAGGAGGCATGAAGAAATAAGAGAAAGAGAGTTGTATGGATATGAAGCAGCTAGGAAAGAAGTAGAAGATAAAAGGAATATCTGGTTGGAAAAGATCAAGAAGGGGATGACTAAAGAACAGATTCTTGCTGAATCTTCCATCAAACTTCCAAAGAAATTATTTGATGTTGAAGCTTATCAAAAGAAAAATCCTCAGGCAGGGCTCATCCTAGAAAAGGGACAAAAGCACAAAAGGGGTGTAGGGTGTGCAGAAGATATCTACATTCCCTATAAGAAGCCTAAAAGACCTGCAAGATTAGACAAATGGCATGACTCACCCTAGAAAGGGAAAGGAAAAATGTTTGAGAAACAGGAATCAGAGAAGAAAATATATAGGCCAAAGGTTGACAACCAAGGACCACCTGAGCCCAAGCCTACACAAAAGAAACCTCAAAACATTACAATTGAGATGATTGATGAAAAGGCAGCAATTATCATCAGCAAGGGCTATTCTATAAATGACACTCTCCCTGATGCTGACAAAGTCTTGGAGAAACTGCACACAATCATCAGAAATGTCCAGGAGCATTTTGATAAAGCCAGGGGCTATATTTTTGATGCTATTGAAAATTTATCTAGAAAACTTTATTCTGCCTTTGTCAATTTCATGTATAACAAGAAGTTTCTAGTTTAAATCTTGTGAAAAACAAATACTTGTTATATGATTTCTTCTGATTGCTTAGCATATTTCTTCTCTATATAAATGTTTTGCTGTGTTGATTGAAAGCTGATACAATTTCTCTCTATATAGGGTTAAGACAAATAGGGGGAGATTGTTGGGGAAATGATTTATCTTAACCCCTAAAATTGAGAAGAATATAATTTCTAAGAATGAAAAATTAGTCTAAGTAAATATGCATCGAATAGTATTCGACGCAACGTCGAAATGTAATCAACGTTTCTCTCAGAATGAGTCGAAGTAACTCTAAGAAGAATTCGACGTAATCTTTTTCGACGTAACTCTGACTTCTAGTCGACGCATTCAATAAAGTCGACGCACCTTAGTCGACGCACCTTCCTTATTCTCCTCTCGACGTCCAGCCAGGATGAACTCGGCGCTTACGTCGAGTAGTAATCGACGCACGTCGATTTCTATGTCAAATTCAAATTCACGCCAGATCTCTTTCCTTCTTTCTAAAGATCTGAATTTTATGGAATGATTTTATTCTTTTATAGCTGTTCTGAATCTGTCTTTCCTTCTAATTGATTCTTGGCTAATTTGATTAATATTTATTTGGATATTATTTGAAATCAGAATAAACTCTTTCCATCTACAGATAAAATTAGTATGGAAACTTTTATCTCTTTCTAATTCTCTGTCTGCTAATTGATTATTCTTCTTTAGCAATATATTTTCAAACAGAGTTATAAATAAGAAGAAAGTCGGCAGAGAATGAAAACCAGTGATCCACCATATACATTTGAAAAAGAGGAAGAGCTCCCAAGTGAATAGTGAGAAAGCTGAGAAAAGAGATAGTGTGCTGCAGAAAAGAAAAAGCCTTCATTTTCTCCTCCTTCTGAAGCCATTCTGCTGCAAATTCTGAAAGCTCTCACAAAAGAGAGAAAAACTTACAATCTCCTTCTCACTATAGAAGAGAGATTATATTCACTACACTTGTGCTTCTAATCTTCTTGCTAGGAAGAAGATTCTTTCTTACATATATTGTCTTCTGTTCTCCTACTTGTTCTACTTCTTCTTCTCATACTTATTTCATTTTCAAATTGTGTAAAAGAGTTTTTAGAATCTCTCTTCAAAAAATTCAGTTGTAGTGGTTCTAAGAGTCTCCTTATCAAAAGACTCAGTCTGGTTCTAAGAGTCTCCTTATCAAAAGACTCAGTCTGGTTCTAAGAGTCTCCTTATCAAAAGACTCAGTGCAAGTTAGTGAATTCCTACCAAGGGGGTAGAAGAGTGGACTACCCAAAGTTTGGGGAACCACTATATTTCTTTGTGTTGTGCTGTGATTTTCTTCTTGCTATTTTTCTTCTTTACTTGCTTAATTCTTGTTGGTGTGTGAGAAGCTTGAATCTGTGATTATTACACATATATATATATATAATTGCACAAAATATTTTTAAATCTCTATTCACCCCCCCCCCCCCCCTCTAGAGAATTCTAGTGAGGTTAACTGTGCACTTTCAGTTTAGTTCACTACAACATTTATAGCCTACCGCGACCTTTTTCCCGCGACGTTTCTGAAAACGTGGCCATTATATTTGTCATTCGCAACGTTTTGAAAACAAAACGTGGCTATTAATTTTTTTTTTCAATTTCGCGGCAAGGACCGAATGATTTTAGCGGGAAATTTTTTGTTAGAGATTGTAGCGCCATTTTGTTTTTGCCACGCGCGCAAATAGCTGTCTTTAGTCCCCATATCTAATTAATTAAATAAACCTTATTTAATTCCTCCATCAATGCACGTGCCCTCAAATATCTTCTAACCTAAAAACTGCTCGCCACTTCTGCCGACCAACAAACCCTCCTCGGTGCTTCTGCCTGCCGACGCCCCCTCGCTTTCGATCACTCCCGGCGACAAACCCTCCTCGTTTTGAAGGCTTTTCTTCTCCCTTCCCCGGCGTTATAGTTCGTTGCTTCTCCATTCACTGATCCTGCAAGTATTTTCTTGATTTTCCATTGAAGTTCTCTTAGAAAGCTTTGAACTTTTTATAAATTTTGTTTTGATGATTATTAAAAACAGTTCCCTTCATTTTTTTAATCCTTTTTTGTTCTCTATCCATGGAATTTTTCATCGGGGGTTTTGTGTTCTCTATCCATGGAATTTTTCATCGGGGGTTTTGTGTTCTCTATCCATGAAATTTTTCATCGGGGGTTTTGTGTTCTCTATCCATGGAATTTTTCACGGGGCCTTTGCGTTTGCTAGAATGTAAAGAAAGGGCTAGGATTCCATCTTTCAGGTTAGGGTTCTTGCCGCCATCTTTCGGGTTTGTGTGAACATGACTTAAATCGTGTGCCTAATAACAACATACAATGAGTTTAATAGTGGGGTTGATGGATTTGTTCATACCATAATAACCTAAGTATCATAAAAATATCATTCGTTTTTTGCTTATTGTTTAAAAGAGAATAATACCACACATTCAATAAAGATTTAGCATCTGCTAGCATAATTATAGAGCGCTTGGTGAAATTAGAATTTCAAAGTTCATGTGCCAAAGGAGTAATTGAGTTTGTTTAAATAAATGGAAAGTATTTTATCCTTAATAATTTATTTATGTATGATTTAAAGGATTGGTTTTCAAATGAGGATCTTTGGACAGTAATACTTGTGTTCTAGTGCAAGGTTTGTTGGTGAAGATATGAGACAGGAGGAACTTGTATGCGGATCATCTAGGGTTATTGTTTATTTTGGTCGGACAGTATGTTTTACATGTAAAGATTGATGTTTTTTTCACTCTAGCATTAAATTTAAAGAATCAGATGGTTTAAGAATACTTTTTAGACCTATTCTTCAGAGTTAGATATATGTTAAAGCATACAGACTTAAACCATTTGGTTCATATCTTGTGTTGAAAAATATAATAATATAAATGAAGCAGATATAACAACTATATATTTATGTCATTGTTCAATCTCTGTTACCGTTATTGATTCAAGTCTGATCATATCCTGATGCATGGTATAAGCATTCATTTTAATGAAATCTGGAATAGCTGCTTAATGACTAGCTGTCATGTTATATAGTTAACAAAATCTATAACAATTTTCTTATTAAATATTGGTACCAAATATTTTTTACTTTTATCATTTGATATCCTTTTTTTCTTCAAATGCTAAATTTCATCTTTATGTATCTTCTTCAAATATAATTACTTCATTTACGATTATTGTCTCTATATGTATAGGTACACATCCAAATAATTTAGCCATGGATAAAAAATGGATGAGAGAGCCACGCCATTCGAAGGCTTATGTAGAAGGAATGAAATATTTGCTAGATTTATTCTACACATATACACCAATTGGGGAAAAATGTCCATGTCCTTGTAAAAAATGTGTAAATATAAAGCTGTGGGATCGAGATGAGGTAGAGGGACATCTTGTATGGAATGGTATTATGGAAAACTACACTGAATGGATTTATCATGATGGACGACTATCTAGTAATGGGGCCCGACCTAATGATATATCTTCTTTTACGACAAACTCATTTTACATTAATGACAACTTTGTTGATCCCATGGATGAATTGTTGCGTGCAGCTATTCCTAACACAACGCATGAGGAGAACATGGATGAACAAGAATTATTGAATGATCATCTTGGTGAAGATGAGATATTTGACTGTCCTCATAATTCTGTTAATATGAATGCTAATGATTTATACACATCTCTTTTAGAGGAAAACAAACCATTGTGGGAAGGATGTCAAGAATACACAAAACTATCATTTTTATTAAAGCTCCTTCATATTAAGACTCTAGGTAATTGGAGTAATACACATTTTAGTATGTTGTTGAAAGTCCTGCAGGGTGCGGTGCCAGGTGGATACGAAACGATCCCCGCAAACTATCGTGAGGCCAAAAAAATCAGTTCAAAGTTAGGTCACAATTATATTAAGATTGATGCTTGTGAAAATGATTGTTCATTGTTTTGGGGCACACACAAAAATGATAATGTATGTTATGTTTGCGGGAAGTCGCGGTGGCTTGAAAGTAATGAAGAACAATTTAATCACATGCCGAGGAAACGTAAACAACATGACATGTCTAGTACAAAGAAGATTCCTAAAAAAGTTTTTCGATATTTTCCGTTGAAGGAACGCTTAGAGCGATTATTTCTTTGTAAACATACTGCTGAGATGATGCAATGGCATGTCAAGGAGCCCAATCATGATAATTTAATGCATCACCCTAGAGATGGTTTGGCATGGAAAGAGTTTGACCGCAATCACAAGGAGTTCTCCAATGATCCAAGAAATATTCGTCTCGGCCTCGCCACCGATGGTTTCAATCCATTTGGGGATCTTAGCAGTACACATAGTACATGGCCAATTATGTTGGCAGTGTATAACGTGCCACCTTGGGAGTGTATGAAGAAAAGATCTATAATTATGTCGGGTTTGATACCTGGTCCAAAAATGGCTGGTAATAACATTGATATTTATCTGCAACCATTAATAAAAGAGTTGATGGAATTATGGGTCGAGGGAGTAGAAGTGTTTGATGCTTCAGATGGAAAAAAATTTAAATTGCGTGCTGCACTATTATGGACTATCAGTGACTTTCCTGGGCTTGGCAATTTATCAGGCTGGAACACACATTCAAAACTTGGATGCCCATCATGCGGGTTAGACAATAAATCATGCTGGCTAAAACATAGTCAGAAAACATCGTATCAATCTCACCGTAGATTTCTTCCAGTTGATCATCCATATCGAAAGGCAAAAAAGTTTGGTCGTCCTGAAATGAGTATAGGTAACACCAAACCACTTAAAGGAAGACATGTCTTGGAGGCAATGAAAAATATTCGAGTTGTATTTGGCAAAGAAAATAAGTTAGGAGGAGCGACAATGTATTGGAAGAAAAAAACATTTTTTTTAATTTGCCTTATTGGGGAACAAATCTATTGCGACATTGTCTTGATGCAATGCATATAGAAAAGAATGTGTGTGTGACAATATCCTAAACACAATATTAGGCGACCCCATCAAATCCAAGGATAATGTGCGTGCTAGAAGAGACTGTAAGGATCTCAAAATTCTAAGACAATTATGGCTCCAAGAAAATGATGATGACACAGAGATTGTTCCTCCAGCATGTTTCACTATGAGCAAGATTGAGAAAGAAATTTTCTTGGGTATGATTAAATCACTCCACATTCCTGATGGATATGCATCCAACATATCACGATGTGTTAAGCTCAAGCAAGGTAAGATTCAAGGGTTGAAGAGCCATGATAATCATATAATCATGCAACATTTTTTGTCTGTTGGGTTACGATCAGTGTTACCAAGACATGTTGTAACTCCTTTGATGGAAGTGTCCGGGTTTTTCAGACAATTGTGTTCAAAAAAACTTCAAGTATCTGACTTGGTAAAAGCTGAGAATCAAATAATATTGGCATTATGTCAGCTTGAAGTTATATTTCCCCCCTCATTCTTTACTATAATGATTCATCTTATGGTTCATCTTCCTAAGGAGGTTATTTTGGGCGGACCAGTGCAATATAGATGGATGTATCCCATTGAGAGGGAACTTGGTCACTATAAAAAATTTGTGCGAAATAAATCAAAGCCTGAAGGATCAATAACTGAGGGTTATATAGCAGAAGAGACTCTCACATTTTGTTCGCGATTCCTGGAGGGGATAGAGACCCGATTTAATCGACCAAGTCGTAATAGTGCAAATTTGACAACTCAAACTCCGGCTTTCACGATGCTTCCGCAAGTAGGTAGGGCTACAAAAGGTGTTATCTTGAAGAAATTAGACTTCATCAGCCTCCAGCAAGCTCATCGTTACATTTTATTCAATTGTGCTGAACTTGAGACTTTTCGAAGGTAATTTTTTAAAACTTAATCACTTTAACATAAGACATATATTTTTGATTTTTAGTGTTTGATAATAATCTATTTTATTTTATAGCGAGTTCCGAGAAGAATTGAAGAACCATCAGACCATTGAAGACGATCTTTTGGAAAGCATGCTTCAAAGAGATTTTGCGGAATGGTTTAAGATAAGGGTAAAAATCACTCAGTGTATTTGAAATAAGATGTAAGATATTTTTTATGAACCAAATCTATTTTTTATGCAAGGTTTTACGTGATGGAGCGATTATCGATGATCATCAATTAAAGCAGTTGGCTCTTGGACCCAACCCTATTGTTCGTAGCTATAAAGGTTATAATATAAATGGTTATTCATTTCGAACAATAGGCAGTGAGATCCATAAGAGAACACAAAACAGTGGAGTGGAGGTTATGTCTGATCATGGTGGGTCAGAGGGGGATATCAACTATTTTGGTAGACTAACTGAAATTATTGAATTAGATTACTTCGATGCTGCAAAGGTATGTCTTTTTAAATGTGACTGGGTGAATCCAACAAACAATGTGGGTGTGAAAAAAGATTTATTCGGATTTACTTTAGTTAATTTTACTCAATTAATACATACTGGAGTGGCGCTTGAGCACGACCCTTACATATTTCCTTCTCAAGCAAAAATGGTTTATTACATCCGTGATCCAAAACAAATAAATTGGGAGGTGGTCTTAAGGATGGTGCCACGAGATGAGTACGAAATGGGAGAAATTGAAGTTGTTGGTAATGAAATATCAGATGTTGAAAAGTTATATATAGATGATGATGAGGGTACCGTGATAGTCCGAACAGATGTTGAACCATTAGTTGTGCCAAGAGAAATATAAATATAATCTAGTAAGTATACTCCTTTTTTATTAAAATTTACCCTGATTTTCTTTTATAAATGTGCTATATTTATGTTGTAATTTTTATGCAGGTAAATAATGACTCATAAAAGGAGAATTGATCCAAGAACCTTGTATGTTTCAAGGGATCATATTGAAACATCAAATGGTGAAAATATTGATCCTCCATCTGAAAATCAAAACATAGTTGTTAGTACTAGCAATACACATGCTAGTACTTCAAATGCCCATGTGGATCCACTATATGATGCGGCTAATATGGCTTACTTTTCATCTGATGAAAGTGCACATGGGGATGACATTAACAATGAGGAACCTGATAATCTATGTGCTGATGAAATAAGAACTTCTGACTCAACAGGTAAATAATACATTTACATTTATTGTTGTGATTTACATAATCATATGTTTTCATTCAAAATTGTTTCTTTCAGACACAAGAATACCTAAAAAAGGACGTGGAGAAACCACTTGTAGGCACATTCACTTAATGCCACCAGATAAAGTAATCAAAATTCAGCGCAATGATTTTGGCCAATTTGTGGGTGATGGTCAAGTTCAGTTGTCATCATTCATGGGGACTCTAGTTAGAATGAGATCGTTGTTTCCAATGACCCCCCTTTCATGGACGCATGTGTCCAATTTTAGTAAGAACACAGCTTGGAATTTGATAAAGGTGCATAATTTGATAAATGTCCATAATCATTTACATTTACGTTAAGTTCATTAATTTATTTAGTAGCATTCACATATATTGGTGCAGCAACGATTTGATGTTTACGAGTCTGATAAAAAACATATCATGCACCTCCTGGGTGAAAGATTTAAAGACAATAAGGCAAAGTTTAAAAGTTTATTTTATCGACCCTCAGACACTATTGAAGCTGTTATTGCTCGAGGTGGTCCTAAAAGCATGCCTGTAAGTGAATTTGCTGATATGGTGACATATTGGTACTCAACAAAGGGGACGGTAATTTTTAGCTTTTTAGTTTTATAATTTGCTATATTTTTATATTGTTTACATATTAAATTGTGATAATTATGACCATCGGGATGCGATAGAGCATTAGTGAAAAGAATAAAACATGCCGAAGTAATCAAATTGGCGCACATGCTCTAGGTAGGACAAGTCTTGCTAATAGGAGAAAAGAATTGGTATGTCAAACCGAGTCGTATGTTCTCTTTAATTTATTATTCATATTCTTTATAGTAAAATGTTTAAATATTTTTTGTAAGGCCGTTGAATTGGGAAAGGAACCGACACGTCTTGAATTATACATAAATAGTCGTACAAGCAAAGCGAAAGATAATAATTTGGTGGATGATTATGCCATATCAAAAAAAGTAAGAATGATTTTTTCTTGGATATAATTATTTGAACATACAAACATTATCTAAATTATCATCATGAGATTGAGTTGTTTATATTTAGGCTGCTTTAGAAAAAGCGATAGCTGAGCAAATGTCACAATGTCCCCTTGACACACCGATTGGTGAAATTCATGAGGCTGCTTTTCGGTCTACATTTGGACCTGAATACTATGGTCGTTGTCGGAGCATGGGATCTGGTGTTACAGCCATTCAAGTTTATCCTGATCTATCACGTCGTTCAAAAATGTCTGGCACTACAAATTCAAAGGAGATGCGAGAGATTGATCAATTGAAGTTACAAATGATGAATATGCAAAAAACTATAGATTGTCTAGTGAATGTCATGTCACAACAAGGTTCTAGAGAAGATTGTTCTTGAACATCAGCGGCGCCTGGGGTCTTTCTATCTGCAGATCAGGTATAATTGATATTCAAGTCTGCGTCTTATACTTTTTTACTTAAATTTTAGTTATATTCAAGTCGTCTCTAATACTTTTTTGCTTAATATTTCTATAGCTTGCGAGGATGATGAATAATATTTCTAGACCAAACCAAAATACTGAGTCTACTCCTAATGATACACCTCCTACGGAACCTAACGCAAGAATCCACCATGAACAAGGTAATGTATATATTTAATCATATAATATTAATGCAGTTTTATGTTTAATGAATTTATCTAAAATCAGGTGGCCACGGAGAAAATTAGGAAAATAAAGCACGTCAGAGTAGGAGGGATAATTTATTTTGATTATTGCACTGAGGCGTAGCATATTTTTGGGTGAGTAAACTTGAGCATAGTCTTACTATTTATTGCATCAGTCTTGGTATTAAGATATATAATTTTGCCAATTTGTCCCATTTTGTGTTCTTGCTTTGGTATTTGAACTTTGAAGTGGATTTAAGTCACAAAGTTGCTGCTACTGATGCCCCCATAACAACATTAGGATTCAAAATGTTGGATTCTCATGTGCTGTTGATGTAAATAAATTAGTAGTTTGCATTCTAACATTATGAGAGTTTATTTTTAATGTCAATTCCTATCCCTGATAAAAAAAAACTGCTCGTAGAAGCTTTTGGTTTGTGATTTTCTTAAATATCTTACTTTTATTGAATTGACAATATCTGTGCAAAGCTGTAGCTAATTAAAAAGGTTAATGGGAGTTATATCTGTGCAAGGTTGTACATCACATTATCTTCTAGTTCACAATAACCACACATACTTATATTTCCATCAATATATCCTCCAGCTTTCCTTCCGGCTAATACATCCATCAACATTATCTTTCCAGTTCTACTTCCACCAACTAGAGCTGTCAGTATGCATGGCCGAATGGGTTAATGAGCTTTCCTTCCATCTAATGAGTTTCGAAGTGGGTTAATATATAGTTTCTGGTTTTTCAGTGTCCTAGCTTGCGTTTAGCTAATGAGTTTCTGGTTCAATTGGCTTTGATGCACCAATTATCCAAGCAAATTCTGTACAGATCCTTATGGTACATATTTCCAATTCAAAGCTTCCTCGATGAAGAGGCGTTAATGGTTTCAATGTCATTTACCACATTTATTAAAACAGGACTCCCCATTATTGGCTTAATTTGGGATGCAGGTTTTGGATTATTGATCTTATATTGGCTTAATTTAGGATTCTTATATGGAGTAGAACTCCAATAAACCTTGGCATTTTTATCATGATCAATCATGTTCCAACCGTTCTGTCCATCCAACTTTTTGCAGCGAACATTTGGTAAACATGTATTGTGTGGTGAGTTTTCTGTCAACAATTATACTATCTAAAAGAGTTCAGCTATCTTGAAATTTCTTTTGTTTCATTCAGATAGACAATGAAATATCATGGCTTCACAGGTGGCATACTAAATAATTGTGAAGATATTGAGGAATGCCTGAGCTTGGATTCATAATAATTGGTACTGCCATTACTGATTTCCAAAACATAATCCTCACCTCACGACTACCAATAGGTAAGACTACTCCTACCCTTGATTCTTTTCTCTGTTAATTCTCTTTCCAACTGAGCCGTTTGATTTGATTTTATGGTTTATTGGGATAGCATTATAAAATTATGATTTTGATAGGCTTGATTTAAATGTTGTTTCTTTAGTATGTATTAATACTGTATATTTTGATTTTGTATAGAAATGAAACCAGCACATTATCTTCTAGTTTCTACATCTATTTCTGGGGAAAGACCAAGCCAAGCTGAATATGTGAGTGGATGTCATTTTGTTTCTTGCTGCTAATACATCCATCAATATTATCTTTCCAGCTCTACTTATATTTCCAAAAATATAAGTATGATAGATCTATCCAGGAATGGGGTGAAGATGGAATAGATGCAGTTAGGACAATATCGTCGATCGCTCCCGGAAGATATGAAAGAATTATGCATGTGTAGATTTTGCTTTGATTATCTGCTGCAACTAAATTCTAGATACGTTTTTTTTTTCTCTTTCAGCATGCCAATTAGACGCAAGTGATGACTTTCAGAATTATATATTATAAGGTTTTTTTTGGATTATCACATATATCTTGAATTATTTATCCAATAATCCAATACTTACAAGTTGTGATAGTTCAGCCAGATCAAATATATTTCTCTTGATGTTTAGTGTTGCATTGTATACGATCTAATATCACTAAGGAGTTGTTTCGGTGCAGTTTTTCAGTATTTACGGTGGCTGGGTGTGTGTTTTCAAATATTTTTCCTGTTAGACACAACTAGTACAGGAGGAGTGAGGGGCTGTTTTCCAGTGTTTTGGTGTGTTGTTGAGTGAGGGTCTCGCCTCCTTCTCCATTGTCTTGTTTTAATCCTGCAGCAGTTTCTCCTGCCATGAATATATATACTCAATCGTACAGATTCAGTGTAAAGAGACAGATATCTCACTATATATTCATCCTCTTTATTGACTTCTAATTAAATGAAAATCTGCATATATGAATCTTAAATTGCCCAAACCTAGCTAGTGAGGTATTGTAGTCCAGTTTGGCTTAATACATAATAAAACCTCCTGATTTTGGTTTCGTTTGACGCGGTGGTGGCGGTCGTGAATGCGGTGGTCATGAACTGTTGTTTGTGAACGCCCACCTCACATAAAAAAATTCATGTATTTTATGCTCAAAACTATTTTATTTTCTGTGTAGCTGTCATAACCTGTCTTGCCAAACATACATTCTATGTTAACGGCGTTTTTGACCAAACTAACCGGAGCAAATAAGTCGTGCCAAACAAAGTCTTTATCACACAAATTAAAGCATCCCAGCCCATATAGATTTCTTGTTTTGTAGGGTGTCAAATTTACTTATTTACTTGTTTTGAGGGCGACAAATTTTAAGCAAATTATATATATGATTGGAATGATAAGTTTTGTAGTAAAAAGTATAAGCAAAGATTTCTCTCTATATATATGATAAGGAATGATGTGGAATAATATGCTTTAAATATTTATTTATTTTTCAAAAAAATTTGAGCTCTCAATAACAATGCGTGCTGAGCAATGTGAAAATAATGAGTTGCTATTTAGCTAAAACTGGGCTGCCTAAAATAATTTTTTTTTTAATTCATCATCTTTGGCCACGTTTATTATTTAAAACGTGGCGAAAGGTCAACGTTTTTTTAAAACTAACGTGGCTAACATTGGCCACGTTTTTTGCAGAAAACGCGGCTAATGTTAGCAACATTTTTTTGCAAAAAATGTGGCTACTGTTAGCAACGTTTTTTTTTAAAACGTGGCAAAATAATAGCGACGTTTTAAAGGTTAAACGTCGCCAATGTCATATTCTCTTTAGCAGCGCTTCTCAAACAAACGTCGCAGAATGTTACCGCGACGTATTATGCCGCGACGCTTTTGCGACGTTTATAAAAACGTCGCCAAAACATTGGAGGCGTTTGAAAAACGTCGTCGTAGCCTATTAAAAACGTCGTCAATGCCGTATTATCTTGTAGTGGTTCTTGAGCTGTTCGCGGTGAACTTGGCGATCAGGCGATCTCAATTTGCAGTTTGGCGACAACTTGTGCAGTTCTGTTCTCTGTTTGCTGAAGCTTCTGTGACAAGGCGACCTTGTGGTCAGGCGGTCTCGAAGTGCGAACAGGTTATCTTTCAGCAGTTCAATATAGCAGCAGGTCGAGCGGTCTGTGGTTGCGGTTTGGCAGTGCGAGGTCATCAAGCCTGGCTCTGTTCGCGCGGTCTCGGGGTTAGTCGTGCGGCTTGGCTGTTTGTGCGGTCTGGCGGTCTCTGCTTGGCAGTTCGCTGGCTGCTTGTGTTTTTGTGTCTTGTGCTTCTCTCCTTTATGATTCTTATGAATCATGTCTCGTCATGTATGTCTCGAGTTGTAAAGAGATAGTTAATACCAAAGTACTATTCGGTTTTCTCATTGTCATTGATTGTTACGTTTGTGGATTGTGTTGAAGTGTTCCGCATTTTTACTTCACTCAGGACCTCTAAATTTTTTTAACACCAAGTACCAGAGCGCACACAAGTTTCAGAGCGCGCACAAGTTCCAGAGCCCGCAAGTACCAGAGCGCGCACAAGTTCCAGAGCGCGCATAAGTTCCATAGCGCGCCAAGTTCCAGAGCGCCCAAGTTCCAGAGCGCGTCAAGGTCCAGAGCGCGCCCAAGTTCTAGAGCAAGCCAAAGTTCTAGAGCACGCCAAGTTTCAGAGCACGGTGCTCCCCACCGCTGCGAAGAAGAAGACTAAGCTTCGAGAGTGGTGGTTGTAATGAGGAGCGGCATGTCGCCCTCAGTCTTTCAAGCAAGTGTTGTAAAGAAGCAACAAGTAGTGAAGTTTGGTCGGCACCGTCCCGGTCACGTGGGTTTTTCATTTATTTTCAGGGTTTTCCACGCTAAAATGACTCTTTGTTATCTGTCTCGTCTCTCAGTAACTGATTGCGCGCTCGATCGCTCCCGGGCTAAGACGATTTATTCTGAACCGATTTTAGGAGCCTCGAGTAGACCGCAACAATGTTAAAAAGAGTTGTGCGACCAAAATATTTTACTTATGAACTTTTAGCATATATAACTTTATTGAAATATTTTTATAAAGCTACGGTTGTTTTATTAGGTTTTTATTATCTTACTAGTTTGTTTATTAAAACTTTTGGTAGAATAACACACAAAAAAAATATTATATCAAGAAATAAAGCGCGAGCTTCTAGCTATTTAAATGAATAAATAACGCTAATGTTCTAGAATGGTGGAAATCTATGGTTCATAGCTATCATATTATGTTAATTATGGCTCATGATAAACTAATAATAAAAATTAGTACCATAGTTTTGAAATCTACTTTTTCTTTAAGTGGCAGAATTTTGAACAAGCAAAACTTTCGATTAACCGATGAATCACTACAACTTTCATTTGTATTAGGATATCCCGAAGCCCTGAAACGATTTTGGAGCAGAGAGCAATAGGTTGGCGATGCGCAAAAGCGTAATTCAGAAATAAATGTTGGGAGTAATTGTTGACTAATAAAGATTTGGAGACGGGCTTTATCTTCAGATTTGGAGATGGGGCCGTTGTGATAATGACACTTGCCAGTTATAAAAGCGCTTTTAAAAAACATATGTGATATCTATGTTTTGCGGAGATCATTTCTGTTCGCGTGGATATCAGTTCTGATCGTCTGGATGTCATTTCTGCTCATCTTGATATCATTTTTGTCTAGATATCATTTCTGCTCACCTGAATATCCTTTCTGCTCGCCTGGATATCCTTTCGGCTTAGTCGTTGATCTTTCATAAATGATATTCTCCGTGAGCAGAAATGATATCGACCAAAAATGATCTTCAACGTTTATTCTATAAAATATATGGAAAATTTGTATTTCTGCCCGGCGCACGGGCAGATCTTGCCCGTCCAAAACTGCATTAAAATGTGTGCAAAAATGCATCATACAGCTTGATTTTTGAGGCATGAATTGATGGGTGCGAATATATGAGTGACTGACCCACAGTTTTCTGACGCAGGACAGATGAAAATAAGCGAATTTTAAAAATAAATTTAAAAAGGAGAAACTTAAATATTATATTAAGAATGAGCTTTCCTTTTAATACAGTGATATTTGATACTGTAAAATAATATTATAACTCCTGTAACATTGTACCACTATAAATTTTAAGATATACACTCTGCAATTTAGGCTCTGTTTGGCACCACGGTCAAATATGCATTCTAATTCCAATAGAATGCTTTAGTGCTTTAGGGTTCATTACCTTAGTGCTTTAGGGTTCATTTCCTTTACAAAATTGAGTTTTCAATATTAAATCTATAGTTGCACTTAAGATTTTAAGAGCTTTATTTAATTATAATTGATGGGGTTCCACTAAGGCTTCCCGAGTCAAATCGGATCAAAGCGCTCAAGCAAGTTAGCTCGATCGAGTGAGCCGCGCTAACTCAAAGGGTCCTACAATCGGCCCAAAGACACACCCGTGCACACAGCGCGCGAGCCCGGCGACGGCGCACGCCGCCGACGCACCAGCGGGTTGGCGCCACTCAGGCCTCCGGAGGACCGTCGCCGGTGCCGGCCGCCGCCACATTGGCCGCTCCCGGCCACCTCCGCCGCCACCGTCGTCGGGCAACCTGCCCTAACCGCTCGGACAGCTGAGGGGCATGCGCGTCGTTTTGGGGAAATTGGTGATTCATGTAACCGAAATCAAGCAACGTCATTCGTCAACTCCAAATTCAGTCGGATGCAATTACCAGCACGTCCCCTCAAAAAAGCTATAAAAAGCCCTCAGACCTTTATTTGAAAGCGAGCAATCCAAGAGACAAGAGAGAGCTCGGTGGTTTTCCGGCGAGGACGTGAGACTTAGATTTTTTTCTTCACTCTGAATCCACTCAGATCCCTCTCAAGTTTGCTCACGTTCAACGCTCAAGCGGGCGCCCTCGCAGCACTTCTGTGGACTTAGCTTCAGCAAACGACAAAGAAGACCGGCAGATCGCCCTAGTAGACGCTCTCATAGCAGTTCCGTTGACAGCATTAGCAGACGCAGGAAAAGACTTGAAGAATGCTCTCGTGGACGCACTCGCAGAAGTTTCTTGGACTTGGTCAATTTTCCTCTTTTTTCTACATTTAAAGCTGGTAAACGTAGAGATGGTCTGTCACTTTTCATGGAACTCAAACACTTGTAACCTCAGGGAACATAGTGGATTTCCCCCCACATCATACCAACCATGTGGTTTTTTACCTTTTCGGGTTTTCCACGCTAAAACGCCTCGTGTCATTGCTGCTTTGTTTTCATTTAACTGTTTGCGCACCCGATTCAACTTGGATCTAAGGCGATCCGATTCTCCGGACCGGAGGAAAGCCGAGCGACCCGCAATAATAATTATATTAAAAAAAGTCCGACAGATCAAAATTTATTTCATTATTAATTGGACTAAAAGAAAAGGAATGTTTTAAAATTTAAAAGTGTTTTGAATCAAATCAAATTTGATACAACAAATAATAATAACTTTTACATAGAATAATGCCTAGAATTCATCTATTATTTCTAACTAGCATTGTTGCGGGTCGTTTAACGCTCTCCTGGGCCGGTCGAGATGAACCGCCTTAGCTCGAGAGTGAGCCGAACGCGCAAACAGTCAAAAATGAGAACCAACAGTAGACATCAGGGTTTTTACGTGAAAAACCCGGAAAGGAAAAAAACCACGGGGCCTAGTCCAGTTCTGAATGATCCACTAGTGTTGTGAGTTACAGAGAGTTGTTTTTCGAGGGTGACATGCCACCGCTCGTTACAGAGATTTTGCTAAGTCCTCAGGAGCCGAGCATGGTGAAGCGTGCTCTGAGACAGCTTTGGGGGAGCGGTGCGAAGCGGCCTGGAGCGGAGCGCTGCGGAGCGGCCTGGAGCGGAGCGCTGCGGAGCGGCCTGTAGCGGAGCGCTGCGGTGCGGCCTGGAGCGGAGCGCTGCGGAGCGGCCTGGAGCGGAGCGCTGCGGAGCGGCCTGGAGCGGAGCGCTGCGGAGCGGCCTGGAGCGGAGCGCTGCGGAGCGGCCTGGAGCGGAGCGCTGCGGAGCGGCCTGGAGCGGAGCGGCCTGGAGCGGAGCGGCCTGGAGCGGAGCGCTGCGGAGCGGCCTGGAGCGGAGCGGCCTGGAGCGGAGCGGCCTGGAGCGGAGCGTTGTGGAGTGGCCTGGAGCGGAGCGCTACGGAGCGGCCTGGATCCAAGTCGCTGAGATTCTCCCCAAGTCCTTGAAGCAAAACTGGAATGCTGAGGGAGATCTCTAAGGGGAGCTTGAAGGCCGATGAAGATCTTCCAAGAGTTCTCGCCGGAAAACTCAAGAGCTCATTCTTCTCCCAGTGCCAAAAGTGTCTTTAAATGGAGACCTGACCCTCCTTTTATAGTTTTTGAGGAGGGCGTTCTGGTAACTGCGTCATGCTGATTCTTGGACGAGCGAATGAGGATGCTTGATTCGGGGCACGTGGATTGTCAACTTTGTATTTATGACAAGTTTGCTCTTCTGTCACGCTAGGCAGCTCGGGCAGCCTTCCTGGTGGTGGTGGTGGTCGGCGATCGCCGCCAGCGATGGACGATAGCGGCGCGCTTCGCGAAACAAGCATGAGCCGAAGCGCTCTTCCGGAGCAGGAGCGAGCGGAAGCGAGCGGGAGCGCTCTTCCAGAGCGGGAGCGAGCGGGAGCGCTTCCTGCGGAGCAGGAGTGAGCGGAAGCGCTTCCTGCGGAGCAGGAGTGAGCGGAAGCGCTCTTCCGGAGCAGGAGCGAGCGGAAGCGCTCTTTCGGAGCAGGAGCGAGCGGAAGCGCTCTTCCGGAGCAGGAGCGAGCGGAAGCGCTCTTCCGGAGCAGGAGCGAGCGGAAGCGCTCTTCCGGAGCAGGAGCGAGCGGAAGCGCTCTTCCGGAGCAGGAGCGAGCGGAAGCGCTCTTCCGGAGCAGGAGCGAGCGGAAGCGCTCTTCCGGAGCAGGAGCGAGCGGAAGCGCTCTTCCGGAGCAGGAGCGAGCGGAAGCGCTCTTCCGGAGCAGGAGCGAGCGGAAGCGCTCTTCCGGAGCAGGAGCGAGCGGAAGCGCTCTTCCGGAGTAGGAGCGAGCGGAAGCGCTCTTACGGAGCACGAGCGAGCGGAAGCGCTCTTCCAGAGCGGAAGCGAGCGGGAGCACTTCCTGCGGAGCAGGAGTGAGCGGCAGCGCTTCCTGCGGAACAGGAGTGAGCGGCAGCGCTTCCTGCGGAACAGGAGTGAGCGGAAGCGCTTCCTGCGGAGCAGGAGGGAGCGGAAGCGCTCTTCTGGAGCAGGAGCGAGCGGAAGCGCTCGTACGGAGCAGGAGCGAGCGGAAGCGCTCTTCCGGAGCGGGAGCGAGCGGAAGCGCTCTTCCGGAGCGGGAGCGAGCGGAAGCGCTCTTCCGGAGAGGGAGCGAGCGGAAGCGCTCTTCCGCAGCGGGAGCGAGCGGAAGCGCTCTTCCGGAGCGGAGCGAGCGGAAGCGCTCTTTCGTAGCGGAAGCGAGCGGGAGCGCTTCCTGCGGAGTAGGAGCGAGCGAAAGCGCTCTTCCGGAGCAGGAGCGAGCGTGAGCGCTTCCTGCAGAGCAGGAGCGAGCGGAAGCGCTCGTACGGAGCAGGAGCGAGCGGAACCGCTCTTACGGAGCAGGAGCGAGCGGAACCGCTCTTACGGAGCAGGAGCGAGCGGAAGCGCTCTTACGGAGCACGAGCGAGCGGAACCGCTCTTACGGAGCAGGAGCGAGCGGAACCGCTCTTACGGAGCAGGAGAGAGCGGAAGCGCTCTTCCGGAGCAGGAGCGAGCGGAAGCCCTCTTACGGAGCAGGAGCGAGCGGAAGCGCTCGTACGGAGCAGGAGCGAGCGAAGCGCTCTTTCGGAGCGGAAGCGAGCGGGAGCGCTTCCTGCGGAGCAGGAGCGAGCGAAAGCGCTCTTCCGGAGCAGGAGCGAGCAGGAGCGCTTCCTGCAGAGCAGGAGCAAACGGAAGTGCTCGTGCGGAGTAGAAGCGAGCAGAAGCGCTCTTACGGAGCAGGAGCGAGCGGAACCGCTCTTACGGAGCAGGAGCGTGCGGAGTAGAAGCGAGCAGAAGCGCTCTTACGGAGCAGGAGCGAGCGGAACCGCTCTTACGGAGCAGGAGCGAGCGGAAACGCTCTCTGCGGAGCGGGAGCGCGCTCGGCGGAGCGGGAGCGCGCTCTGCGGAGCGGAAGCGGATGCACTCTCTGCGGAGCGGGAGCGGATGCGCTCTCGGAGGCGCTCTCCGCAGAGCAGGAGCGGAAGCGCTCTCTGCGGAGCGGGAGCAGATGCGCTCTCTGCGGAGCGGGAGCAGATGCGCTCTCGGACGCGCTCTCCGCGGAGCGGGAGCGGAAGCGCTCTCTGCGGAGCTGGAGCAGATGCGCTCTCGGACGTGCTCTCCGCGGAGCGGGAGCGGAAGCGCTCTCTACGGAGCGGGAGCAGATGCGCTCTCGGACGCGCTCTCCGCGGAGCGGGAGCGGAAGCGCTCTCTGCGGAGCGGGAGCGCGCTCTGCGGAGCGGAAGCGGATGCGCTCTCTGCGGAGCGGGAGCGGATGCGCTCTCCGCGGAGCGGGAGCGGAAGCGCTCTCTGCGGAGCGGGAGAGGATGCGCTCTCGGACGCGCTCTCCGCGGATCGGGAGCGAAAGCGCTCTCGGCGGAGCGGAAGCGCTCTCTGTAACATCCCATTTCCTACTAGACCCCCTAACTCCAATTTAGGGTGAGACAAGTGGTGAGTGTGGTGAGTTTGAGCTAGATTGCAGCCTTAGGACACATAGGGTTAGGTGAACTTACACTTGCAAATTGACTCCTTCAATAGATGATAAACACTCCAAGGAATGCAATAGACCCAAAAGCCCCATCATGGGGTCAACAATTTGACCAATTTGACCAAAGTCAACATTTCCCCAATTTTGGTCAAAATCACACCTTTGGGTCAAATTGGCTCACTTAAGTCTTCACCATGACTCAACCAACCTTGGGTGGTGTCACTGGTCTCAATGTCAACACATTGGACCAGTCAACACACCCAATTGACCAAGTCAACCCAAAAGTCAACATAGGGTCAATTTTGCCTAATTGGGCTTATTTGGAATTAATCCAAATTCCAATGGATTAAGGCCCTCACCCAAAGCCCGCTCTGAAGCCCATAGGTCTAATGACCAGCCTTGCCCCCTATTTCCAACATGCAAAGACATGCATGGGGGCAAAAGTGGAAATTCCCCCTTCCTCCATTAAGGACAAGAGGAAATTTGGGAATGGAGGCCATGTGGCCCTCCATTCCTCTGCCCAAGGATTAAATCTGAGCCCCCACAGCAGTTCATGGTCGAATTTGGGCTGGAGCAATGCCACTTGGCAGCTAGGAGGAGCAAACAAGGTGGAGCCGAACCCCCCCCCCCCCCCCCCTCTAAGCTCCTATAACCAGCCTCTCTCAGCCCATTTCGACCTTTTCATTAGCTTCAGAACAGTGAGAGCAGTCGGGAAAGTGCCCTGGAGTGAAGCAAACCGTGGAGAATCGGGATTTCTGGGAGGATCGTCGGAGCTCGCCGCCGCCATGCCGCACCACCACAATACTCGTCGTCAAGCTCGGAATCTGTACGATTTCTCCCCCTCTCCCTCTGTGCTAGTATCTAGGTCCATCTTGGAGAGAAATCGGGCTCAATTGAGCCCGATCCCATGTGAGCTTGAGGGAGGAATTACGAGCTTTTCTTCTTGCTCGGAATCGCCGGAGAGGCCGTCTCCGGTGGCCGTGCCGCCGTCAAACGCTAGCCACTACCTCAACGGAGGTGGTGGAGGCGGTGGCCGGCCGGGAGGTGCTGTAGGTTGCCGGGAAATGGCCGGGGAAGTTGGCCCAGGCGGGATAAATCGCATCCGTTGGCTGTCGGGGACGATGAAGGGATACCGCAGATCTTGCGTCGTGATTCGTGCTGGATCATCTATGATCTTATATACATGTATTATATTCAGTGTATTAAACTGTCACACTTTAAACATTGTTTTGTTTAATTAAATAGAGGCCTTTAGGGCCCATATTATGAAAAATGACCAGGGATAAGATTTGTAGATCTGAATGTCTACTTTAAATAGAAATTTAAATCAAGTCATTTGGACCACTGTAGGGTCCACAGTAGTCATTCTTGTGAGATTGGTCAAAACATAAACATTCAGTGGTTTGCATGCAGAAATTGAAGGCCTTAGAGGCCATAATTGCAAAAAGTGGAAGAGATAACTATTGTAGCCATATGTGTCTACTTTCATTTGCCACTTGAATCAACTGATTTGGTGCGCTGTGGACACCTGGGCACTCATTTTCCTAGGACTGCTCCTTGTGTAGGGCAGAAATTAAAAGTGCAATATCTTTTAAATGGCTTAGCCAAATCCCTTCATTTTTCTTCCATGCATGCATGGTATGATGACACACCTAGGGTTTAAATTTGAGAATTTTTGGATGTGTATCCATTGAGTTATTTCATTTATTAGTAAAAGTAGATATTTGGTATTTATGGAGTTGTATAACTCCAAATACCCCTAATTTGGGGGTGAGCTCTTTATATATATCTAAATCTCTGGTTAAAATTTCATCACATGTGCATGAGTATTTTTCTCTGAATTTCAAAATGGAGTTAGGGTCTTAAGTGAAAAATTGGGGTGCTAATAGTCAATTTGGGCTTTTGAGCTTTTTGATGGAATTGAAGGTGGGGATCACCTTGCATGCCTCTGAAACCTTGGGGTTAGTATATGTCATGAGGATATACATCATTGTCATAAGTTTCATGATTATTGGAAGTTATTTTCCTAAAGTTTTTAATTAAATGAAAATTGTCACACTTTTAAATTAATGAAATAATTTGAATCATAAACTTAGGGATAAATCCAAAACTCTGGGAAATGGATATTTGACTGGAAAGGCACATCTAAGAATTTTGTTGGAATTTTTGGACCTCATTTATTTCTCTGAATTTGATTTATTTGGTTAGGTCAATTTATTCAAATATGACATTTAGGTCTCATATACATTTGGAGAATTATGAAATTATTCCAGTAGGTTTCCTTGGTGATTCTATAGTTCTGTAAATTTTATCATAATTTTTAGATGAATTTTTGTGGTAATTATCAATTTATTGAGGAAAAACCCCCTTTTGTAATTAATTAATTTAATGGGGTAAAATAGTTTTTAAAATTCTAAATCTCTGGATTTAGTGTTTTTAGATGATTATTATACTAGAATAATTTTCTCAGAATTTATAGAGACATATTAATGGTAGTTGTAGTGTAAATCCATATTTGCACCCCATTTATGTTAAATAGAAATTATGGTCAAAAATTCCTGTTAAAAATGTGAAACTTAGGATTTGGTGTTCTTAGACCATTATTATGCCATGATAATTTTCCCAGAATTTATTGAAGTCTTAACATAGCACTTGTAGTGTAAACTCTTATACGCACACCAAATATAACAAATGATAATTAAGGGTAAATACTCCTTGGAATAATATGAAACTTAGGCATTGCTGTTTTTAGGTCAATAACATACTTCTGTGATTTATTCAGATTCTATTGAGACATGTAGGTGGTGGTTGTAGTGTAAACTCTTATTGGCACACCACTTGTATTTAATGAATATTGTGGATAAATATTACCTGGAATATTATGAAACCTTGGATTTGGTGTTTTTAGATGATTAGTATGCTAGGTTAATTTTCTCAGAATTTTTAAAATTCTTATTTTAGTACTTGGTGTGTAAAGTCACGTCTTCATCTTTTTCATGATAAATATAAATTATGATTATAAATTTGCTGGAAAAATATGATCTTCTGGAAATAGTGATTTTATGTTCATATGAAGCAACTGTAATTTTTCCAGAATTTTAGGAGGTCAAAATCTTGCACTTGATGTGTAAAATTATTTTTCCATTCATTCATTGAAAATTAGGGATTATGGTTATTTAATTGCTGGAAAAATATGAAATATTGGAAATCTTTTTATCATGTCACATTTCATCTCTGGAAGGATATTTAACAAGTTTGAATTCACTAGCATGATACCTCCTTCACATTTTAGATTCAGATTAGTAATTAATGAATTTTTATAGAGGGCAAAATTATATGAAACATGCTTGGATTTTGATCATCCCTTATTTTATCCACTATGAACCTATGATAAAAATTAGAAACCATTTGGAAGTAATTTGACCAAGGTTCCATCATAGGAGTCTTAAGTAGTTATATGTCGTGGTCTGCGGATAGTGAAAACTCATTATGATGAATATGTCAATATAATCACAAGGAATTCGGTGAGAATTTGATTATAACAAGAGATGAGTATAGACCACTTAGAGGACTAGAAGTTATTAGAGTTGAATCCAAAAGAACGATTGCTTAGGAGCGGGATGAAACATAAGGCGTGAAAACACTTAAGTTATAAAGAGTAATGAGAAGGTGGAAATATTGGGTCAGGGTAGTCACCAAGTATAATAATAACTAAACAAGGGTAGTCTAAATAGGAGGTTTAATTTAAGTGGAATGATAAGAGGGTAATTTTATGGGTAGATATCAATAATACTAAGTGTCTTGGGAAAGGGAACTTTGGGGTGTCATCCCATTGTAGTTCCTAATACCGTAGCGAGCCCTTTACAGGATAACCCTCGGGAATCCAAGATTAAACGTAAACCGTAGGGATAAGATGTTGTACAAGAATAATTTAATAACACACTCACTCACACCCCGTGGTTACGGGAGCTTAGTCGGTTTGGTGTTACGAGCAGTAAGCTCCGTGTTTGTAAGAGCGGATTGACAAGTCAGGTGAGCTTGTGACACAGTAGGGTATGTTGGTACGGACGGGTTGGTCCGGTGAGCCGGTGGCTCGGAAGGTTATTATTGACGGGCAGGTTAGCCCGGGGAGCTTGTGGCTCGGAGGTAGATAGTAGAACATATTGCATGTGCACGAAGGTGGTGGGTCTTCAGTATTGGATGGTCGTTCACACCGACGTCAATACGTTGACTCGGCAAGTGTGGTAATTACACTTAGCCATGAAAGTCTGGCGGTCCAGTCAGCAAGAGTACGCAGACGCTCCACGGTTTTGTGTTGAGGCGTACGATAGGTCTAGGTTATCTAGTGTGAATACCAACCTAGAGGTGGGAGAGGCCCAACCCACCGCTTCCGTTTGCCACTACGGGAGTATCCTGGGAGTCTTGCTAGCTCCAAAAAGGGGAAACTAGAGGTCTATGCGCATATAGTCGTAGTGAGTGAGTTGCACTTGTATGAACATAGCATAACAGCATACCTTGCATGTCATAGCATGAACATTGCATTTCAACCCCTACCCCTAACGTATAAATTGGTATGGGACATTTTATAAGATAGGCCCTGCTAAACGATCCCTTGGTCTATAGGTTTGTATGGGCATTCCTATAAATCAATGGTTACTTTTAAATTACTTTACTTGCGTTGCACTGCTTCTCTATATTACTTTACTGCACTTATTACATGTTTACTTGCTTTTACTGCTAGCATAGAAATTATATGGATATACTCTTGATAGCGTAGAATATTTGTCACCTGCTACCTTCTTGATTACTCCACTTTGTTGTCCTCCACTTCTTCCTCCCGCACGGCGCCTAGGAGTCGCGGGGGGAGGCGGGGACAAAATCGGCTTAGTCTTTATGACTAACGGTCGGTTGTGACCGTAGGTGTTCGAGGAGCTGGAGCACCGGCACGACCAGCCAAGACTTGATGGCAGGATCTGAGGAGCAGAAGCCATGCAATACTTCTACTACAGGACAAGTGTTTGAAGATTTGAGAATTGTTAGCTTCCGCATAGATGTAGAGTGAGAGAGTGAGATTTTATTCTACCTTGGTTATGTACTGGACATAAGCCCCTTTTACTCTTTCATTTGTTGTACTCATTGATGGACTTTTATATTTTGTTGTATAAATGTGTGATTGTGGACTTGGTTCTAGTTTTCTTTTTCTTCTTATCTCTTGTTGGCCTGGTTGATCGTTCTTGCCGGCAGGATTGGCGTCTTGCGGAGGTGGCTAACTTGTGTGCTAGCATCTCCGTAAGGCGGCGGTTCTGGGCATAAGATCCAGGAACTCTTCCGGTGCGGGAGAGGGATCTTACACTCTCTGCGGAGCGGGATCGGATGCGCCCTCGGAGGCGCTCTCCGCGGAGCGGGAGCGGAAGCGCTCTCTGCGGAGCGGGAGCGGATGCGCTCTCGGATGCGCTCTCGGCGGAGCGGGAGCGGAAGCGCTCTCGGCGGAGCGGAAGCGCTCTCGGCGGAGCGGAAGCGCTCTCTGCGGAGCGGGAGCGGATGCGCTCTCCGCGGAGCGGGAGCGGAAGCGCTCTCTGCGGAGCGGGAGAAGATGCGCTCTCGGACGCGCTCTCGGCGGAGCGGGAGCGGAAGCGCTCTCGGCGGAGCGGAAGCGCTCTCTGCGGATGCGCTCTCCGCGGAACGGGAGCGGAAGCGCTCTCGGCGGAGCGGGAGCGGTGCGCTCTCCGCGGAGCGGGAGCGGAAGCGCTCTCCGCGGAGCGGGAGCGGGAGCGGACGCGCTCTCTACGGAATATGAGCGAGCAGAAGCGCTTTTGAGCGGTTCTTAAGGAACAAGTGGAAGCGCGAAGCTGCTTAGCTGCGGGACTAAGACCAAACATAAAATTGGGGCCGTCAAGCGGGTCCGGGCGAGGCTGTGATGAGAAAACACTTGGTCCGATTCAACCCGAACCCTTTTAGGGGAACCCTATCAAGCATATCTGAAGAACATAAATTTAAATTTTTTTAATACAAATCATTTTTGAGCTAAGATTTGAGAATCACCCGATTTTCCAAAATCAGGACGATCGCCGGTTTAGCAGTTCGACCGATGATTCTCCTGTTCTTAAGCATGAACTGACCGATTTATAGGCTGGTTCACGGTCCGACCGTCCAGTTCAGACGGGTTCTCAAAACACTGGTTTTAAGTCATGTTACACACATTTCAATCATTTCAAATGATCATTTTAAAAATAGGCAGAAGTCCAAGGTTCTTAGGATCCCCAAATCTCGCGGGACCAGGATCCTCTCTATTTCGGACCTCAAATGGATGTTCATTTCATGGCATGAATGTATTCTCACTTAATCCAATGGTGTAGATTTTTTTGATAAAAATAAAAATAAAATAAGCTTAGATTAGTGAAGCCGTCGGATCAACCAGAAATTGATCTTGACCGTGAAATGGATAAGGATCCTGATTCAATCTCATGAACATACTTGCAGACAGCGGCGGTCAAAATTGAATTTAACGAGATACATGCGTGATAAAACACGTTTAGGAACTTTAGTTCAACCCCAAAGCATATGTGACAGCTCATGAAATCTTATCCTTGGGACATTTGGTAGGTTAACGGGGTGTCCGTGGTTGTTGATCAGAATTTGGTGTGCAGGAAGTTTGGTGAGTGGTGACTTCACGGACCACTCGCCCAGTGGTGTTCAAAGGTGAATTTATCCAGATACTCTTTGTGGGTTGCCAATAGCCCTTCAGAACAACGAAGTTTACTGTTAGCAGACCAATTTATGGTGCGTTTAACAAAACAAAAAGGCGTAGTAAAACACCGTGGTGCAAATCTCATGTGCGTTTAGCTAACAACACCATGATTTAATAAAAAAAAAGTCACAGCAACGGAGATTTGCCAAACTTTTTATAAAGTGCTTCTTATTTTTGAAAATCTCTGCAAAAGGAGTTCACCAAACAGATCTCCTTTTCCAATAAACATTTTAGAAAAGAACCTTTTCCTACCATCTTTTTGCTACCACTCCTTCTCATTTCTGAAAAACCCTCTCAAACAGGCCCTGAATTTGACGAGATACATGCGTGATAAAACACGTTTAGGAATTTTAGTTCAACCCCAAAGCATAAGTGACAGCTCATGAAATCTTATCCTTGGGACATTTGGTAGGTTAATGGGGTGTCAATGGTTGTTGATCAGTGATGGACTTAGTTTTTTTCCTTGAAAAAATGCAATAATAATTATATTTTGGGAGGAAACTATATATGGAGCCATTATGTCAATGAACAAATGATGAGTGCAGTTCAACAACATTTAGGTGTATGGAGCAGATCAATTAATGTAGGAACAAACTCAAGGTGTATGGTGATGAATGGTACTGCAAATCGCCCAACAATCTTTGATTGAATTTTTCACCTACTAATCTTTCATAATTAGGTGGTCACTTATTTCTTCAGCTGCCTTGTTGTCTTCATGAATAAAACAAACACATCCGTGTCCGATGTCCCGATCGGCTGAGCCATGCGGTCACGATCAAACATTATTAACATGGTCTCGAATAGTCGGCAGTATGAATTTGAGCGCGCACGTATGTATATTTATATACTCCATGCCAAAAAATAATTTTGCAGCACATTTTGAACCGTCTGATCATGCTGAAATTAAATTTAGCCGTATGATTACCTAATGGTGCAACCCATGTTAAATTTACTAGATCTCTTATACCTAGTATGGTAGGGTGTCCTAGGCCTATATTCTTAGATCACGGCTGTCATGCAATGTGAAATTACGATTTTGCTCCTATCTGTATTGAAAATTTAATACTATATATCAAGTTTTTTAAAACTGGGCCGGAGGACCCCCAACCGTAGAGGGCAGGTCTTGGGCAAGGCTAAGCCTGCCTTTCTCTGTGATTAAATTTTTTGAAAAAATCTGTCGCCTTCTCGATTCGAACCGGAACAATCCAAGAGAAATTCAGAGACACAATCAATCACTATGATACTACTAGACAAGTTATAATATAATGTTATACAATATAAATATAAGTTTATATAATAAATTTTATAACTAATATAAGAAAATATAATATAAATTATATTACATAATGGATGAGGGCGAAGCCCGCAAAATGATGTCACCCGACGAATGTTGCCCCCTGCCGAATGATGTCGCCTGACGAATATTGCCGCCCGCAGAATGCTACTGTCTGCCGAATGTGGCCGACCGCCGAATGATGTCGCCCACTGAATATGAAAAAAACCCGTCGAATGTTCGCCACACGGGGCATGTGCCCGTATAATATTTACAATATTAAAAAAGAAAAGTTATTTTGGTGAAACATTCAAAATTAATGTCAAATATAACATTATTGTTTTAATCTAACGACTTCACATGCATTATTATTTATTTATTTATAAAAAATACAATTTTCATTCAATTAATTACACTTTATTCCAAATTAAAAGTAACGATGAAAATTCATAAAATCAAAAAAGTTTTAGTAGAACTCTTATACTTATTATGGTGGACTGTTATTAGGCATGTCATCGGTCTTTTCGTGAAAAGATGTCATTATACATGTCAATAGTATTTTCAAGGAGGTGCCATTAAACTCATAAACTTTATTAAGGTTGATTTGACATGGACGATAATATATGCATAAGGATAAATTTTTTTTATCAAAAATCAAAAAGTGATCTATAACTACTTTCCACATTAATTAATTAAGAGTGTTTATTTTAGGGCGCTGCTATTAGCACCGCGGTTTTGTCTATTAGCACTCAAATGCTTTAAGTTTTTAGTTTTTTTTTTAATTATCCGCAAGCATTCTTTCTTCCCAACGCACGCACGCCCCTTCCTCTCTTGCGGAAACTCCCCCGACGCCCTTCCGTTCGCTCTCTTGCACGCCGGCAAACCGCCCCAACTCCGGCGAAACCCCCTCCATCTTGGTGTTCGCCGCCTGCCCTACTCCTCCTCGGTGGTCGCGTGAAGCATCCCGCCCGATCTCGGCCATTTTCTCACTAATTTGACGTTTTCTTCTTGGTAATTTCTGGTTTATATTTCTTTGAAATTTTTGGAGTGTTTATAGATCTTGTTTATGCAATGGTAGAGCTAGGGTAATTACTCCGTGATTCTTTGGTTTTTTTTATTTTTGTGAAAAACCTTTGTTTCTTTTCATTTAAAATTTTTTTAGGGGGATTTATAGGGTGATCTTGTGGATTCAATGCAATATTTAGAGTATGTTGGTACTTCTTAGATTGTTCATGAAGTATATTGTTATTTCTAGATTTATACTTTGTTGATAGTGAGAATGACACTTGAAGATGAAGACACCTCATTTCTTCCTCTAATTGGTATGTGCTTTAGTTTTTTGTCAAAATAATTTGTGAGACTTTGCTCTTCTTGATTTTTGTTATTATTACGTGAAGATCCAAATGTTCCCTATGTTGAAGAGGTTCCCAAATTTGAAGTTGATTTAAGCATGTATTTTCATGCCGACAAAGCATTTGGTTCGAAGGAAGAGTTGATATAGTGGGCTAGAAGTGTTAGCAAAAGTCTAGGCTATGTCCTTACCATCAAAACATCCGACCAACTTGTTGGTCGACTAGCACCTCGTGTAATCCTTGCTTGTGATAGAGGTGGGCACTACAAGGAGAATCAATATAAAAAAGGTTGGGTGAAGAAGGGGGTGCGTAAAACCACCTCCAAGCGATGTGGTTGCATGTTTTCCTTAAAAGGAGTGAAGGTGGTAAATGTAGAGGAGTGGAGAGTTGAGGTTCTTTGTGGTGTGCATAATCACGAGAAAGTTCACTTAGAAGTGCATGCTTATGCCGCACGGTTAAATGTTGAGGAGGAAAGACTAGTCAGCCAAATGTATAATGCTGGTGTCAAACCAAGGAAAATTCTGTCAGCTGTGAAAACTAAATGCAAATTGAACAGATCAATCATGAATGTACAACCCTCATTCTCCGAGGGTAGGACCCACCCAAGGCCACGTAGACAGAGGTCAAAGTCAAAGAGTCAATACGGCAGTCAACAGTTCGAGATACCAAGATAAAGTCGGCCAGCAGACATAATGGGAGAGTTCGTCAAGCATAGGAGCAGAAGACAACCTAGGCGAGTAGGGGTGCACTCGTGCGAGTAGCCCGGATACTCGCCAAAAGGTGGCGACCATAGGTGATACTCGCCCATTTGCCCGGGGAGATCGCCTCAATATCGCTAGTCGCCGGGCAGGGGCTGGGCTATAAACCCCCCTACCCCTTGGTTTTCCTATAAATAGGACCCCAGGGGTACTTGGATTGGCACCTGGACTTGAGCTTTCGAAACCCTGCTCTTGCATTCTGGAATCTGTCACACTTGGTCGCTACTCCCGGTACTAGCCAAGTCGGTGCCTTCCTTGTACCCTGCTCGGCCATTTTTGGTCTTGGAGGGGAAGCCTCTTCGGAGCTTCTGGGTACGTGGTGGGACCTCCCTGCCGCAGCGCCTGGGGTCTTGTTTGTTGCTCTTCTAGCTCCGTAGTAGTCGCCAGCCAGGTCATCTCGTTGGACTGCTGGGCGAGTAACCTCCGGCTGCATCGGTCTGAATCTTGAGGTCAGGATTTTCCTGGTGTCAACACTTTGGTGCGGTGAGCGTGGACCGTAGTCGTTGGAAGAAAGTTCAGTAAGAAGGCGAGATGGTCGCAGTTGGCGACCATGAGGAGGTAGTCGGCAACTCGTCCGCGAGTGGCGAGTTCGTTACGTTGGCAGTTTTCGAAGAGGGAACCATGCGAGCAGCGCTTCAGCCGCGCGCCGAGGTCACGGCGACCTCGCCGCATCGCCTAGTTCCATCCGAGGGAGGGAGTCCCCCCGGCGAGCAGGAAAGGAGCACGTGGAGGATGAGACCGAGCGACCAAGGAGGTCGCAGTTCTACCAGCCAACCTCGCAAGGGATTCGCTTCCGCGAGCCGGGCGAGCAGGCGAGGTACCAAGATACTCGCCCATATGGCGAGTATTTCCCTGATACTCGCCAGGTGGAGGATCGTCGCCGGGTAGGAGGGAGGAGCCCCTTCTGCGAGGAGATCCTTGCCGCGCCAGTGCCAGAAGGGTTCAGGGAGCCCGTCTTGAATTACTATTCAGGGAAGGAGGATCCTGTCCGGCACATCCAGTGGTTCGAGGAAATAGTCTCTATCCGAACCATGTCGGATGCCGTTAAATGCCGGTTGTTCGCCATCACCTTCCGTGCGAAGGCCTGGGACTGGTTCCACCAGTTGCCAGCCGGCTCGATCTACTGCTTCGAAGACCTGTGCCGTGGAGTGATGACCCGGTTCGACACGGCCCGGAAGCTGAAGAAGGAGGCAACGGCCCTGTTCTATCTGGTGCAAAGGCCGGACGAGGCGTTGGGACCCTACATCGAGCGCTTTCAGGAGGAGGTTCTGCAGATCCAGGAGGTGGATAGCAACATCCTGTTGCTGGCCTTGACGTTCGGCATAAGTCAAGGCCTCTTCAAGTTGGAGCTCAGTGAGAATCCTCCCTACTCCTACGACAACCTCATTCAGAGGGCCAACAAGTTTGTCCGAGGAGAGGCTTCTAACCCTGACTTCTTGGCAAGGCTTGCACAGGTGACCAGAGGCGAGGAAGGAGAGAGGGATAGGATCCCTGAGAAGAGGAAGAGAGAAGAGCCCCGGAGGGAGGAGAAGAAGAGGCCGGAGCGGCGCGAAGAAAGGAGGAGAGAAGAGAAGAAGAGGGAGGAGCCCAGGAGGAAAGAAGCCAGGAGGAGCATTGAGAGGAGACCCGTCGAGTCCCCGGAGCGTCAGGAGGAGGAAAGGCGCTACCAGGTCCCCGTCAACCGGCCACCTTGGAGGTCGGCTGGACAGCACCAACGTCGGGATCAAAGGGGGAGATCCCCGGAGAGAAGGCCTTTTCGCCAGCCGGAGAGGCGTCAGGAGAGGAGGAGAGACGAAGCGATGGCGGTAGCTAGGCGTGGCCGCCGTCAAGGAAGGAAGAAGCAGAAGCCGAGGAGGTAGCAAGCAGAAGAGGTTCCCCTTTACTGTGACTTCCACCAGGTGGGGGGGGTGGCATGTCATGGCTGCCTGCCCTGACTTTTGGGAAGCCCGGAGGAGGCTGGCAGCATGAGAAGGTGGAGGGGAGCAGCGGAGGATAGAGGCCCCTGCCGAGCCGCAGGCAGGGCAGGCTGCCGTCGTTCGAAGGAGGAACGAGGACCGGGTCGACCAGGGAGGTCGGGGAGACCTGGTTCAGGGAGTCAGAGTAATCCATGGGGGAGCGGGGCTGGAAGCTTCCCGCAAGGGAGCCTCCATCAGATCTACCGCAGGAGTGTCGCCTCGACCTCACAAGCACCACCCCCAATGGAGGAGATCACCTTTTCAGAGGAGGACATGCTAGGGAATGAGAATCCCTTCCATGATGCCCTCGTGATTCAAGCCGCAGTGGAGGACTTCACCGTTGATCGAATCCTGATCGATAACAGTAGCTCCGTAAACGTTGTCTTCAAGGGGACGTTTAGCGGACTGGGAGTCGGGGCAGCAAGGGTTCGGGCAGTTGATGGTCCCCTCTTCGGCTTCTCCGGAGAGAAGAAGGAAGTAGAAGGAGGAGCAGATCTCCTTGTAACGCTCGGTGGCACCTCCATCAACTGTCGATTTGTCATCGTCGATGCCCCGAGCTGTTACAGGGCTATCTTTGGAAGGCCGCTTCTCAACGCCTTCAAGGCCGTCCCATCTTCCTAACATCAGTGCTTGAAGTACTGCAAGGAAGATGTCCAGGTGAGGATCAGGAGCGATCCAAGAGCCGCGCGGGAATGCTATCTCAGCGCCGTCAGCACCATCAGCTGGATGGCTGACGCAGAAGAGTTCAGAAGGGTGCTGGAGAGCCCGGCCAGGCTGGAGGTGGCCGAAGAAGTTGAAGAAATCGAGGTACTCTCCGCAGAGGGAGTACCTGCGTTGCTGAAGATCGGCGGATCGCTAAAGATGGAGTAGAAGATCGAGATGGCGGCGTGTCTGCAAAAGAACGTCGACATCTTCGCTTGGAGTGCCGCCGAGATGCCAGCAGTCGACCCTGAGGTTGCATGTCATCGCCTCAACCTGGATCCCGCGGTCCAGCCCGTCCGCCAGAAGAAGAGGAGGACCGCCACCATCTTGGCCAAGCCGATCCGGGAGGAGGTGAAAAAACTGCTCGATGCAGGCTTTGTATCGGAGATCCAGTACCCAGGCTGGGTCTCCAATGTTGTAATGGTGAAGAAAATGGGGGGTAGCTGGAGAATGTGTGTTGACTTTTCCTTGATGAATAAAAGTTTCCTGAAGGATTGTTATCCCCTGCCTCGAATCGACGCGCTGGTTGATTCAGCCGTCAGTTTTTCTGTGATGAGTTTCCTTGATGCGTTTTCAGGATATCACCAGATCCGGATGCATCCCCCCGATTGCCGCGATGTCTCTTTCATCACCGATGATGGCTGCTACAGCTACAAGATGATGCCCTTCGGTTCAAAGAATGCGGGAGCCACCTACCAGCGGATGATGGACCACATCTTCAAAGGGCAAAAGGGGAGGAATCTGGAAGTGTACGTGGACGACCTCTTAATCAAAAGCAAGAGCGTCCAGGAATATGTGGCCGATCTGGTGGAGACCTTCGCGACGCTGAGGAAATTCAAGATGCGACTCAATCCAGCGAAGTGCGTCTTTGGAGCTGGAAGGGGAAAGTTCCTGGGGCATCTCCTTACCCCAGAGGGAGTAGAGCCTAACCCCGACAAGGTTAGGGCGATCCTGGAGATGCCATCCCCGAAGACGATGAAGGAAGTCCAACGGTTGACAGGAAGGCTGGCGGGTCTTAGCCGCTTCCTCTCAAAGGCCGGTGAGAAGTGCTCTCCATTCTTCAAGACACTCCGCAAAACTGAAAGCTTTGAGTGGTCCGAAGGATGTGAGACGGCGTTCGAAAGACTGAAGGAGCAGTTGACTCAAACACCTCTCCTTCAGAGCCCAAAGAAAGGCGAAGACCTGCTCATCTACCTGGGAGTAGGAGCAGAAGCAGTGAGTTCCGTATTGGTCCGAGAGGAAGGAAGGAAGCAGCTACCCATCTACTATGTCAGTCGGGTGTTGAAGAAGGCGGAGTTGAAATATCCGATCCTGGAGAAGCTTGCTTTCGCCCTGGTGGTGTCGGCGCGGAAGCTCCGCCCTTACTTTCATGCTCACTCCATTCGGGTTGTGACTGATTATCCTCTCTGAAATGTCCTAGAGGGAGTGGAACATTCTGGGAGATTAGCGAAATGGTCGGTAGAACTCAGCGAGTTCGACATTTCCTTCTCACCCCGGGTAGCGATCAAGGCCCAGGCAGTGGCAGACTTCCTGGCTGACTTCTCAGTGGAATCGGAGCCAGGAGAAGAAGCTCTCAATCCGATCCCATGGAAGATGTTTGTGGACGGAGCTTCAGGCAAAAGTTTTGTGGGAGTGTGCATCGTGCTCGTCAGCCCACAGGGAACAAGGATCGAGCAAGCCGTCGAGATCCTCTTCCCCGTCACGAATAACCAAGCAGAGTACGAGTCCATAGTGGCAGGCTTGCGCTTTGCCAAGGAGTTGGAGATCCGTGATGTCCGGGCTTTCACGGATTCGATGGTGGTCGCGTCGCAGATTCGAGGCGAGTTCGAGGTGCGCGACACCATCCTGCAGAAGTACTTGGTAAAGGTGAAAGGGCTGATTGGATGCTTCCAGTCCTTTTTCGTCGAGCATGTGCTGAGAGAGGAGAACTCGGCAGCAGATCGCTTAGCCAAGTATGGGCCGAGGGCTGGAGGAACCATTACCGAACTCTTCCATCCATCCATTGAAGAAGGAGAGATGATGGAGATCGAGCAACACCCTTCGTGGATGGATCCCTTTGTGGCCTTCCTGGTCAGCGGCCAGCTCCCGGTGGGCGAAGGAGATCAAAGAAGATTTCGGTACAAGGCGGCGTACTATTTACTGCAAAACTGAGAGCTGTACCGCAAAACCATCTCAGGCCCCCTGGCCAGATGTGTCTCTGAAGACGAAGTACGTCGAGTGTTGGAGGAGATCCACTCGGGAGAGTGCGGAAGCCATTCTGGGACTCGCACTTTGGAACAAAGGATCCTAAGGCAAGGTTACTTCTGGCCTACTATCCGGAAGGATGCCAAGACCTTCTCGAAGAAGTGTCAGAAATGCCAGCTCTTCGCCCCTCTTCAGTTGCAGCCAGCCCAGCAGCTCCGATCAATCGCCGCCCCATGGCCGTTTGCCATCTGGGGGATGGACTTGATCGGCCCTTTCCCTCAAGCAAGTGGCCAGAGGAAGTTCGTTCTCGTCATGATCGACTACTTCTCCAAGTGGATCGAGGCCAAAGCTTTGGCCAAGACCACCTCTCAAGTCGTGAAGAACTTCATCTGGGGAGAGATCGTCCGCAGATTTGGAATCTCTCTCGCCATCGTCACCGACAACGGTCCCCAGTTTGCCAACTTGGAATTGGAGGACTTTTGCAGACAACTGGGAACTGATCTTCGATTCGCCTCCGTACACCACCCTAGGAGCAATGGCCAAGTGGAGGCCTCCAACAACCTGATCATCAACCTGCTGAAGAAGAAGGTGGAGAACCTAAGAGGTAATTGGGCGGACACGCTCCCCTCGGTCCTTTGGGCTCTGAGGACCACTCCTAGCTCAGCCACCGGGGAAACACCGTTCAAGCTCTCTCACGGGTCGGAAGCTCTCATTCCAGTAGAGTTTGAAGTCAGAAGCCCAAGGGTGGTAGCCGCGGAAGACAGAAATGAAGAATGGCGATTGGAAAATGAGGAAGCCCAGAAGCTGTCCCTCGACTACATCGAAGAGCTCCGCGACCTGGCCTCAGCTAGGCAAGAAGAGATCAAGCGCCGAATGGCAAGACATTTTGACAAGAATGTCCTCCTCAAGCACTTCCAAGCAGGTGACCTGGTCCTGAAGAAAGTGGACGCGGCAACCGTCGGGAAGCATAACCCGAAATGGGAAGGACCCTTCATCATCCAAGAAGCTCTCCTGACCGGAGGGTACCACTTGTAGAACCAGGAAGGCGAGCTGCTAGGGAACACCTAGAGCGGCGATGACCTGAAAAGGTTTTATCCCTAAGGGGAATGTACATGCCCCCCTTCTTTTGTAAATTCATTTGTAAATAAAAAATTTACGTCTCCCTGAAATATGGGATGAGGCAGTCTTTCCTATCTCAGAAAAGTCTTTTAAGGAAGAAGGCCAGTATAGTCGATCTCCACGCTAGGTTGGGAAACGAGCCTCCGACTTAACCCTCGTAAAATCTCAGAACGGATGATGGGACAGTGCCTCGGGTGTGCGTTCCCTTAAGTCCAAGCCTCTGCAATGACGGCCGAGATCAGCTCTCCCCTTGCACGTTGTCCGCGGTTCCCACCGACCGCATTTCTCGTCCGACTGAAGAGATTACCAGAAGAAAAGTCTGGACGCCGACCTCCCGATTTGGCGAAGAGATGATCGATTTAACTAGCTCAGGGGACCCTTGAATAAAGGTGTCGTACACACTCGAGGGCTAAAAGCTCATAACAAAGCGATGTGTTTCCAATTATTTCCTCCAATTGTGTGAGTTAATGTGCTTAAACTCCCCGTTTAATTGTTGAGCAACAGGAAACAGGTTCGGTCGGCATTCAGCATCCAGGTAGGATGGAGGCCTCGGGATGGTGCGTTCCTTTGAAACCTCACCGACTGTCAGTCCCTACTTGACGTCATCCATCGCAGACATCCAGCATCCAAGTAGGATGGAGGCCTCGGGATGGTATGTCCCCTTGGACCTCCCCGACTGTCATTCCCTGCTTGACGTCGTCCTGCATCAACATTCACCGCCGCAAGTTGAAATACGAGCCTCCGACTACACCCTCGTAAAAGCTCAGAACGGATGATGGGACGGTGCCTCGGTAGTGCGTTCTCCTAATACCAAGTCTCTGCACTGACGGTCGAGATCAGCTCCCCCCTTGCATGTTGGTCGAGTTACCCTCCGACCGCATTTCTCGTCCGACTGAAGAGATTACCAGGGGAGAGTCTGGAAGCCGACATTCCAACTTGGGAAAGGGTAGGACCGATTTGACAGACCGAAGGATGAAAACATTCAGCGCCTAAGTAGGATGGAGACCTCGGGATGTTGTGATCCCTTGGAAGGTGTTCCATCGGAACCTCCCCGACAGTCATTCCCTACTGTGTCGACCTCTTCAGCGGCATCAACCTGAAGGTATAAAATGAGGTTCTAGAAAAGCATATCTCAATGATCCTTCTTCATATGCAGGTGCGAGTAGGAAGATGCGAGTATGAGGGCGCGAGCATGTATGGCCGAGCATCTACCCAGCGAGAAAGGTATGATCATCGTCCGCAGCATCCTATCTCGCCTATGCTTAGACGCCTAGCAAGCACTCAACCTCATCTCGAGCCTAAGAGCCTACTCGGCATGATCACGAAAAGAAGAAAAGCAAAAGGCGACTACAAAAGGCGAGCAAAACAATTGTATTCATTTACTTTCATAAGTGCATATACAAAAATGATTGTACAGATTTGCAAAAAGAAGACAGGCGACTATGCATCATCGCCACCATCCTCGCCGTCAGGATCGACATCTTCGCCATCATCACCCTCGTCCTCAGAATCATCATCTTCGGAATCGGTGGATGAGGATGGAAGATCTCGCATGGGGGAATTTGATTCTTCGGCGAGTAGTGTCGGGATGACGTCCATGACAGTCAGGTTCATTGCCTCCGGCTTCAAAAGGCCATCGGCCTTCAGACTGCTTAAGACCACCTTCCCGGTTGCTCGCGCGATCTCCCGACGAATATGCGCCATATCGTCGCCGACTATCCGGATCTGCTTGCCAACCCTGGAGGGGCCCGCCGACGAAGGCTGTTGCTCGGCAGGCCGAGTTTCCAACTCGGCGATCCGCACTTGGGCGGCCTCCAAGGTTTGCCGAGTATCCTCCAGCTCCTTCTCCATCTGGGACACTTTCTTCGCCATTTCCAGCTCGGCGTCCTGTACAGATGAAGACAGTGGTTAGCAAACATCCATCGGCACAAAAGGCGACTATCTCAGAGACCAGAAAAGCGATGAGCGAGTACCTCCTGGTCTTTCCACTTGGCGGCCTCCAGCCCCATGGTGATGAGCTTCTTGCTCTGCACCTTGATCATCTGCTCATATTCAAGCAGTTTCCTCGCCGTCGCATGCCCGAGCTCGGCAGCTCGCAGGTTGGCTCGCGAGCTCTGATGGGCGAGATACTCGGCCGAGACATCTTGCAAGGATTCGGCGTCCGCGCGACCATAAAGGGCGAACGTCAGGTCGAACGCCTCGCCCGCATCCTCCCAATCCTCCGACCAGACGGGGAGGTTGGTGCTCAACGTCACTTCATGGGCTCGCTCAGCCCAGGACACCAGAGGGTGACCATAGGCATCCTCGCTGCCCACACCTTCGCCGAAGAGCGGATGGCCGCTGGGCTCGCCAGCCTCCGAAGGATGTGCCCTCGCTTTCAGGTCCCTCTTGGCGACCTCCTTCTTCCTCACAGTCTCGGCGGACTTCCCCTTGACCTTCCTCTTCTTCGAGGGCCCAGCATCGTCGCCAGCGACCTCCTGATCATCGTCGTCGGGCGACAAATCAACCAAAGCAGGAGCCCCCGCCTTTGGCACCAAGGGAAGAAGCTCGCTCGGTAAAACAGCTGCACCCAGACAAAGAAAAGAGCGTTAGGCGTCGACTGAAGACAAGTGGCGAGCATGACCAAGTACTCGCTTAGACGACTACCTTCACCAGGGAACACCTCGGCGAGCTCATCTACTCGCTTCCTCCAGAGGACGACATCTAGACGGCGACCTCGAAAGCTGTCGAGTAGCTTCTCCCGGCTCTCCTCCAGATAAGGGGCAGCGAAGGCACTCTCTGCCGGCTGGAAGGATGAAGTCGGCACGACGCCAAAGTCGCCCTTGATGACGACTTAATTTATCTGTCCAGCGATGGTTCTTGTTCGTCGTGCCGACCAGCGTGCAGACATGACTGCACAAGAAGACGACGCCTTCGCCAGTGGCGCCGAAGTGGAATACTCGCCGGAAGACGGAGAGATCAAAGGCGATCCCCTGATCGCGCAGGTAGCAGAGGAACCCCACGATCATCGCCACTCCGTTAGGGTTGATTTGCGTCGGGACTATCCCGTGGTAGCGGAGGATCTAGCAAACCTCCGACCACAAGGGTAGTCGCAGGCCGACTTCAAAATGGCGGATGGGGAAGACCAGCTCGTTCGCCGAGAAGGAGTTCAGGCGTTCATCCTCGCGAGGAAGCCTGGAGACATACCCCGGCGACAAATATTTTGCAGAGAACTCCTTCAGATCGCTCGGCCGAGTAATCGACTTCTTGAAAGAAGTCGCCTCGAAGTTCTTCGCATGACTTGCACGGCGAATAGCTGACTCGTCAGCCATTCAGGAAGGGAAGGATTGAAGAAGCGAGTATCGAAGATGCGAGGAGAGGAGTAATCGGGAGATAGTCGCTAGAAAGAAAGGGAAGATCGCCAAAAGCGTAATAAATACGTACCCACCCCCCCTATTTATAGTACTCGACGAAGCTTGGCTTGCCGTGTACGCCACCGCGAGCACGAGTCGGGGGTGGCGAGTATCGAGGAAAGTCGCCAAAACCCAGGGTGCACGTCAAATCACCGGTGTCGAACGAGCGAGCACCTGCATCAAATTACTAGGGTACTCGCCACACCAACACAACATTCAACAACTACTCGCAGGAAAGAAAACAAAAAAGAGCATCAAGACATCACAGAAAACAAGAAAGACAACAAGGGCGATATTCATACTCGCCAAATAGCAAATTACTTAAAGAAATCAAATAGTTCAGAATTACAAGCATTTGCCAAAAGGCTACAAGCGACTATAAAAAGAAAAAGGGGCAGGGTCCTAGGGGTTCGGCTGAGCGTCAGGAAGCTGCGGTTGTCGCCCAACCCAGCCCATACTGCGAGCTCGCTTGAAATGCTCGAAGGCCACGGACAGCGCATCCTCGCCTTGTCACAGCTGCTCCTCCATCCTCGCCAGGTGACCAACGGAGCCCGTGCTCGCATGCATCCCCACCAGCTCGTCGTGATGCAACTGCTGGCGATGCTCCATCCTGCCAACCCGGTGCTCTAGATCGCCGACAGCCTGAAGGCAAGATTCTACACTAGCCAGGCGAGTATCAAACTCCTCCAGCCGTGATGCTCGCACCTCTAGCTCGGTCAGACGACGCTGAGAGTCGGCAGCCGCCAAGAGCTCCACTCGCGCTTCCACCGCGGTCAGACGCCGATGGGACTCGCTGATCGCCAGATGTTCCAACTTCGCCTCCAAGTCCAGGATGGCGCGAGTAGCCCTCTCCTGATACTCGCGGGAGGGAAGCCCGACCCCGTCAATCAGAGCCCCGATAGGGGTGTGAGCGCGAGCTGCAGAAGACATAAAGGCGAAGTCTTAGTGACGAGTAGCGGGAAGACCCTTCTTTGAAGATATTCGAAAAGACAGCGACTCCATTAACCAGGCCGATGAGCATCATTCTGCAAATCGCGGCGAGGACTCCGAGATGGTCGGCGAGGAGAGCTCCTTCCCCGATGCGGGGACAGACTGCGACGAGCACCATATCGCCGGTTCGAGTGCGATCCGCCGATGTGCTCCCTGCTGGAAGGCGCATCACCCCGACCTCGACCATCCACTGGTCGCCCTCCCCCTCTGGGAGCGAAGAAGCCAGAAGACCCCGCCGCCCCGCCTCGGCACGAGGACTCAGCCGGATGAGTGGTGGGAGTCAAGGAAGACAGAAGGCGGCGATCATCCTGCATATCGGCAGGAGGAGGGAACGGAGGAGGGAACGGAGGAGGTGGAGGAAGTTGGTCTGCGGGCAGTTGCGGGTTACTCGCCACCTCTGGTTGCTGCAAAGGCGGTGGCGGCGGAGGAGGATTATGTTGGAGCATGCGTTCCGCACTCGTCCGGTTTGAGAATAACAAATCCCGAATGTATTTGATTCTATTTTTATTAATGGTGTGCAGGTAACAGGTATGAGATGTTCACATTTCTGCTGGAGCTAAATTTGAATGTGGGAAAATTGCACTGTCGGAAAATTCCGACAGCCGCTGTCGCCCAGGCGACAGCAGAGAAGTTACAACTACTTCCCTCCACGGCAGCTCGACGAAAGTCAGTTTTGAGCTGTCGGAATTCCGACAGCGATGTCGCCCAGGCGACAGCTCGGAGGTTACAACAACTGCCCACGACACCACCCACGATCGGTAGTTTTGCACTGTCGGAAATCCGACATCAATGTCGCCCAGGCGACAGCTCGACGGTTATAGCAACTGCCCGCACGACGCCACTCCAGCGGCAGTTTAACGCTGTCGGAAAATTCCGACAGTCACTGTTGCCCAGTCGACAGCGATTTTCTATAAATTGCCTCCTTGTGTTCGTGCATTAACAGCTTTGAAGATTCTAAGTCCCTTCCTGAGTGCATTCCATCCAGAGAGCTCCAGAACCTCAAGAACTCCCATTTTTGCTGAGAAGGTTTGAAATTGAAGACGAGATCGGACGCGCTTCTACATCAACTATCATCTCGAGGCTTCAACCTTCCTTTCAGAGATCTGAATTTCTAGGGAGTTCTAATTTTATCTTGTATTTTCATTTATATACATTTTACTTTGTATTGGTAGGGAAAATCGCTTCCTTGTGCGGAGCGTCTAAATCCTTGCGTGGCTTAGGGGAAAATCGCTTCCTTGTGCAGAGCGTCCAAGTCCTTGCGTGGCTTGGTGGGAAATCGTGGCCTTGTGTGCTACGTCTAGATCTTGGGAAGATCTAGAGGATAGGCTTGGGCTTGGTCTAGGGAGAGACAAGTGATAGCCTTCCGATCCTTGGGAGAAGGATTGGTAAACAAAAAGAAATTTACATTTGTACGCCTCTGATTTCTAGCGATATAGAAATCAAATTTATGTAAACACTTTGTCATATAATATAATCATGTCTCTTTTGTGTTTATTTGATTTCTATCACTTGGCGTAATCTCTATTATATTATGTTCTAAGTTTTCAATTCTAAATCTAAATTGTTTATTTCAATCTCGTTCATCATAAAACAATTTAGTACTTATTTCTAAAATTGCAAATTCATAATTTTCTATTCATTTAGCTAAATTGTTATTTTACCTTCGCATATTATAAAACAATTTAGTAATTTTCTTAAAATTATAAAAAGAATTTTTATTCCCTTATTCACCCCCCCCCCCCCCCTCTAAGGGCGCCGTAAGATCCAACAAGTGGTATCAGAGGGTGGTTATTCCAAATCGGTTTAACAGCCGGGAATTATGACGTCTCATGATCTCGCTTCTACTAATAAGGGAAATTTTCTTATAAATGAAAAATCTTTAGCACCACCTTTATTTGAAGGAAAAAATTATAATGGGTGGAAATTTCTAATGGAAAAATTTCTTAAATCTTTGGATATGGAAGTATGGAATATTACAATTAAAATGCCCCCAAGTATTTTAAATAAAAATCAAATGTTTTTAAATGTCAAATCTATGAATTGTCTATACTGTGCATTAGATCAAAATATTTTCAAACTTATTTATACACTTCCTACTGCTTATGAAGTTTGGAAATTTCTTGAGAATACTTATAATCTTCCTTCTACAGATGATGAACAAGAGGAATTCCTTATGGATCCAAGAGAAGAAATCGACAAGGACTCATTCTTGGAGGATGATAAATCTAAGAGAGAAATCGACGAGGAATTTCTTATGGATCCAAGAGAAGAAATCGATAAGGACTTATGCTTGAAGGAAGAAGAATACAACATCACAATATTGGACTCATTTGTTGGCAACACATCAAGCAAAAGAGAAGACGGAAACAATTGCAAAGTAAGAAAATCTAAATCTTCTCTTTTTGTAAAAAATTCTATTTCTACATCTCGTATGCTTAAAATTGCTAAATGTAAAATTTTAAAGTTAAAAATTGCTAATTCAAAATTACGTTTAGAAAATAAATCTTTAAAAGCAAACGATAACGTAGAATCAAATATTGATGTGTCAAATTCTCTTTCATGATCTTTAGTTGAAATTCCTATTCCTTGTCTTAATTGCAATTTATTAAAAGTAAAATTCAAGGAAATTGAAAAAGGACTCTTAATTTCTAAAAGGCATAATGAAAAATTGTTAATTGAAAATGATGTTTTATCCTGTAAGTTAATACAATTAAAATCTTTTGTTGAAAAATTTCAAATGTCATCTAATGAATCTCATCATAAGATTTTGAATAACAAGGATAAATTAACTTACAAAAGCATTTCTAAAAAGGATCATTTTCACACATTAAATCAAAAGGAGTTTGGTTTCAAAAAGAATTATGATCCTCATAAAATTCTTAAGAGTCACTATTATAAGTCTCAATATATTTTCAATCATGACTCAAATTTAAAAACTCCTTTTCATGAAAATCAAAATATAAAATATTATCCTTCATATTATAAGAGTATGTCTAAAAGAAAGGGTGGAAATGAAAATCATCAAAATGATAATCAATCTTTTAAAACATATTGTAACCCACTCTTTCAACAATCACTTCTAAAGAAAGACAATCACTCTTATAAAATTTCAAAGAATCCATATAATGAAAATCATTATGATTATCAACATCAATCTATTTTGAAAAATAATTTGAATAAACATAAATCCCAAATGAATTATTTTTCAAACAACTATCATTCCAAAAAGATGTCAAATAATCATAATATGAATTTAAAAGAAAAACAACCAAAGTATGAATGGAGACCCTTAAAGAAAAATGATACATCAACATTAATTAAAAAGGCTCATTCATCATTATCTTCTCAAAAGCCATCACGATGTATTTGGGTACCCAAAGGAACCATCCCACATGGTCAACTTTGGATACCTAAATCTCTTATTCATTAGTATCCTATCATCTGCATGAAGTAGAAACAAATAAAAAAGTAATATCACTGCTCTACTTCATGATATGCTTATTGTCTCTTTTCTTTTGTTTATTTTATATTTTTTAAACAAACATGCTATGATCTCTTTATATATCATGAAATATGACTTTCATATATTAAGCCTAATATTTATCAAATCAAATTAAATTAAAATTGAACATTAAGTCATATGATTTTTAAAAGAGACCTACCTCTCATTTTTTTGTTATATATATCCTTTTAAATCCTTTACCCATCAATGTCTTGAATTAACATTATAATTAGAATATTGAAACTATTTTTCAAGACTAATGAAATTATTTTTAAAAATGGATTTAATTGGTTTATTAAAAGGGCTTAAGCTAAAAATTAAAATGGGCAACAGTTTGATTACTTTCTATGTTATTTGCTGCATTTGATAGCCCTTATTATGAAAAATATTATCAAATAAAATCGAAAACAAAAATTCATCTAAACGCATGCTTAATCTTTCAAAAAGCAAGTTTTTGATCAAAACTTCAAATAGCCATATCTTTTGATCCGCTCGTCCGTTTTTCGCGTTTAATATATTTTCAGAAAGAGCACAGAAATCTCCATCTATCGGCAAACTAAACTTGCCCATTTAAGTTTGTTTGGTGCTGTCAATTTGCCCAATTTCAACTCCGTTTTTAAATGCTATCTTAGTTCGCTTGATTCGGAAATTTCTGTGTTTAAGGATTTTGTCATCACATGATATCCTATGTATAATTGTTTCATATATTAATTTAGATAGTATGTGTGATGTGTGTCACCATTGCTTGCATGTAATTTAGACCTTAGAATCATCTTATATCATTAAGATCAAATCAAAAGTTTAATCATTTCATTATAGGTCTAAAGAAAATTAATTTGTAAACATCTCATATTACATGCAACATTATCTCCATTAATTCTATGTAATAACATTGCATTCAAATGTATCATTCTAGCATCACTTCTTAATTTGTGCTTAAATTTATATGCTAGGTATAACATTTACAATGTTATTAAAATATCATGATAACTATGTGATTTGAAATTATATAGAATACTAAAATTCCAACAAACGCATAGTTTATGAATTAATCATTAGAATATTTATGAATATTGTTTCATGAATCATATATTATCATGCAAAACCAAAGATCAATAAATTCAATTATTGAATGGCATTTTATTTCAAAACTATATATTTGTGATCTTTGTCTTTGATATGATAGCTTGATCATCATTTTCTAGACTTACAATTCAAACGTGCTCATTCAAATGAAAATCACCACTTCATATTGTCATAAGTCTAGAAGAATTAGAATTTACACACATCATGATGATCTAACATATATTCTATGCAAAAATTCTCTTTAATCATAAATCATAATTCATGTTCTATCAAGACATATCTCAAATCGATAATAGGAATTATGAATCTTATGATAAAAATTATGAATAATGTTTTCTTTACATTATTTGATGTATTGATCTGATTTGCTAGTGATTGCATGTATCTCTCATATTTGTAGACTCTAGAATCAACTTTGTAATGAAAGTATAAATCAAACTAAATCATCACTCCATTCTAGATCTATAATTTGAAATTCTATTTTGGAATATATGCAATATTAATATTAATCTTATGACATGACTTTAAACCCAAAACTCATCATAATAGCTTTATCACTTATTGAATATTAGTAATTGTGCTAGTTATCTCATATCGTCGTCTCATAAAAGTAGATAAACTATGCAGCTTTATATAACTCATCACATTAAACAAAACCCATAGTTTATGTATCAACCCTTAGATTTAAAAGCATAGGTTTTCCAAAAGATTATTTCACCTATGACTTCATATCTCACAATAGCGGTGGCGTAGGGTTGTATGCATTAGAGACCTAACTTATAAGACATGTCTTGTCCTTAATCGGGGAGGGTTCTAGTGGGGTCTTGCGAGGCACTGGGGGGAAAGAGTGCTAGGTTGAGTGTTCTCTAGTGTGTGCATATGGGACTAACACCCCAACCTACGGTATGCGTGCAGCTCCTCATGCCCATCCGTCACTTAGTACGGGGCTAGGGTGTAGACATTCAGTCGGGGTAATCTTTAATCTTAGGACGTACTTATATTACTTTTTGCATGATCATTTTATTTACTTATCACTTAAATCATGCATATTTTGGGTTGTTTAATAAAAAATGTCCTCTTGTGTCTTCATAGTTTATATCTTCATGTTTAAATGGTTTTGTAAAACACAAGAATATGAAAAGCCAAAGTTTCATGCAAATTTGATCCACCTAGAGATCTCCAAAAATTCTGAAATTTCAGCATGGAACTACTTTAAGGACACTTAATCAATATCAATAATCAGAAATTTAAAATTTCTAAAAATCCACAAAAAAATGTTAGTTTATGTGTACAAATCTAATTTTGTGTTTCTGTTTATTTTATTTTCATTTTCTTTATATTATGAAAAACCAACTACAAAAGTTCAAAATTCAAAAATTACAAAAATATGTTTTTGTGATTTTCTGTTTTTATTTGATTTAAAAAATGATAAAACAAAAAAAAACTGTATGATCTTTATTGTCAAATATCAAGCATGTATGAATTCTATTATTTAGAATTATTTACAATGTTAAACCATAATACACTTATGTGCACATCATTATACAATTTTATTTCTTCAAATTACTATGAACATTGTTTTGCTTATCATGCTTTGATATATCTATTTAAAGTGCATCAATTGTATTGAAAAATGTGTAGATACAAGCTTAGCATGCCTCTAGGTATGAGTAAATGTTTTATGATTGATAATGATACATTTCACTCACTTATTTTGGTAATCAACATGTGTGTCTAAATCTAAAAATGCTTGCTTGTGTATTGTATTTGTACAATGAATTAAAACTTGCATAAGTTAATTGCCTACACTACATTTGAATCGCACTTATGAAATTTAGAAAAGTGGTTAAGTTAAAAAATTTGGTTTGCAAAACAAGTGTATTCAGAGAATGTTGTCTCACAAATGTGAACAAAAATTATATATGTAGACAAATATACCTCCACCAAGCACTACTTGAACCTCCTGATAAGTATTCATAAGCATTGTGAGGTTGAGCACCTTGGAAAGAATAGTAAAGTGTCTTGTGCAAACTTTGTTTATTACACCACTTTGTTAAAAATTATGTGCATTAAAAGTGTGTGAAAGTAATTTACTTGTGTTTTATTGTACACTTTACTTTACATATGTCTTGTATTTTGATGATTTAAATCAATTGTTAACATTGCCCAAAATACACTTATGTGCACATCATTATCTTTCATAACACTTCTTCTCATGAGTATTGGATTCTAATGCTTTATCTATACTACTCTTTATAGAAAAATGCACTAGATAACCTAGCATGATCTCTACAATGTTTTGGTATCTCTTGAACTTTAAATTAAGTAACATTGTAGTATAATATCTCTTTGATATGTTCATTTCATGCTTGGTATTTTTATGAAATTTTTTTTTTTGAGATTTCAACAAGGTTTAAACATCTTTCAATTTTGAACTAAAACTCATATTTTTACTTATGCTTTTCATGCTTACAAAAATATGTTTATTATAATCTTCCGATTGCTTACAACTCTTATCTTTTTATTTGAAATCTCTTATATATGCTATGCTTAAACTTTTTGTCATTTATAAGAAATGCCTCCTTACTACCCTCACCTAAACCCTCTTTTGATTCTACCAAAAGGGGAGATTAAATTGCATAAATCTAAGATTTAGGGGGAGTGCATTATAATGATATTAAACTAAAAAAAATGGGTAAATTTGTAGGGGGAGTAATCATATAGGAGGTGCGTACATTAACATATGCTCGATCATGAAAATCCTTCAATAAATGGTTCCTTTCCTATCTTAAAAGATATACACTCATCCCTATATTCATTACTTTTGATAATATCAAAGGGGGAGAAGATACTAAGAAATCACTTAAATCACTTAAATTACTTAATTAATTAAGTGAGCTTTCATATAGGGGGAGTTTATAAGTCGGGGGAGAATAATTTTAGAAGGAGCTAATATTAAGGGGGAGATCATATTAAGGGGGAGATCATATTAAGGGGGAGAACATGAAGATCATAAGTTCACACTTGTGCATACATAATGTACTTGTCACTATCTATATAGGATTTATTCGATTTCTTAGTATAAGGATTTGTTATTATCAAAAGGGGGAGATTGTTGGAGCATGCGTTCCGCACTCGTCCGGTTTGAGAATAACAAATCCCGAATGTATTTGATTCTATTTTTTTTAATGGTGTGCAGGTAACAGGTATGAGATGTTCACATTTCTGCTGGAGCTAAATTTGAATGTGGGAAAATTGCACTGTCGAAAAATTCCGACAGCCGCTGTCGCCCAGGCGACATCAGAGAAGTTACAACTACTTCCCTCCACGGCAGCTCGACGAAAGTCAGTTTTGAGCTGTCGGAATTCCGACAGCGATGTCGCCCAGGCGACAGCTCGGAGGTTACAACAACTGCCCACGACACCACCCACGATCGGTAGTTTTGCACTGTCGGAAATCCGACATCGATGTCGCCCAGGCGACAGCTCGACGGTTATAGCAACTGCCCGCACGACGCCACTCCAGCGGCAGTTTAACGCTGTCGGAAAATTCCGACAGTCACTGTCGCCCAGGCGATAGCGATTTTCTATAAATTGCCTCCTTATGTTCGTGCATTAACAGCTTTGAAGATTCTAAGTCCCTTCCTGAGTGCATTCCATCCAGAGAGCTCCAGAACCTCAAGAACTCCCATTTTTGCTGAGAAGGTTTGAAATTGAAGACGAGATCGGACGCGCTTCTACATCAACTATCATCTCGAGGCTTCAACCTTCCTTTCAGAGATCTGAATTTCTAGGGAGTTCTTATTTTATCTTGTATTTTCATTTATATACATTTTACTTTGTATTGGTAGGGAAAATCGCTTCCTTGTGCGGAGCGTCTAAGTCCTTGCGTGGCTTAGGGGAAAATCGCTTCCTTGTGCAGAGCGTCCAAGTCCTTGCGTGGCTTGGTGGGAAATCGTGGCCTTGTGTGCTACGTCTAGATCTTGGGAAGATCTAGAGGATAGGCTTGGGCTTGGTCTAGGGAGAGACAAGTGATAGCCTTCCGATCCTTGGGAGAAGGATTGGTAAACAAAAAGAAATTTACATTTGTACGCCTCCGATTTCTAGCGATATAGAAATCAAATTTATGTAAACACTTTGTCATATAATATAATCATGTCTCTTTTGTGTTTATTTGATTTCTATCACTTGGCGTAATCTCTATTATATTATGTTCTAAGTTTTCAATTCTAAATCTAAATTGTTTATTTCAATCTCTTTCATCATAAAACAATTTAGTACTTATTTCTAAAATTGCAAATTCATAATTTTCTATTCATTTAGCTAAATTGTTATTTTACCTTCGCATATTATAAAATAATTTAGTAATTTTCTTAAAATTATAAAAAGAATTTTTATTCCCTTATTCACCCCCCCCCCCCCTATAAGGGCGCCGTAAGATCCAACAGATTACTCGCTGAAGGAGCCCTCTGCTCGCTCATCGGCCTCTTATCCACCGCGGAGCTATGAAGGATCCGCACCGATCCGCCCCGGCGAGTTCCTCCCCCAGTCCTGGGCGAGATCATAGGCGATGATCGCAGAGGAATAGCGCTCAAAGGCTCCTCTCGAGCATCGACGAGAAGCGGATCTGCGAGATAGTATAGAAAATGTCAGACAGACGGGCGACTAAAACTTAAAAAGTGGAGAGTAGGTAGCTCTCACTTCGCGCAGGAAGAACTTCAGTTTGATCTTCAGCCGAGATTCCCACAGTACTCGCCTCAGGAGCTACATTCGACAAAGGAGGATCAGGAACAGGCGAGCCGCCCGACTGACCGAGACCCAAGTCGGCGAGTACCTGCTGGGTAGTGCCAACCTGAGAGTCAGCGATAATCTCGGAGGCGTCCGCATTCTTCTTCTTCTTGTTCTTCTTCTCCTTCTTCTTCTTCAGACGCTTCCTCTTCCTGGAAGCGAGAAAGTCTTCAAGCTTGGCGTCGCGAGCAGGCTTCCGCAAAGGCGGTATCAGATTAGCAAGCTCAGACATGTCCGCAGCAGCTTCCTCGGCAATACTACGCGACATCTTGAAAGCGAGATCAAAAAAGCCTTGCCATCAGAGACCCCTCCCCCTCTATATATAGGGCCAGAGCGTCAAACCAGCGGGATGCCGATTATCAACCAATACTCGCCAGAAAGACAGCTCGTCGAATTAGGGTTGGATGATTCTTTCCAAGCAACTACGTTACTCGCAAAGAGCGGGGATTGTGTACAACCCTCATTCTCCGAGGGTAGGACCCACCCAAGGCCACGTAGACAGAGGTCAAAGTCAAAGAGTCAATACGGCCGTCAACAGTTCGAGATACCAAGATAAAGTCGGCCAGCAGGCATAATGGGAGAGTTCGTCAAGCATAGGAGCAGAAGACAGTCTAGGCGAGTAGGGGTGCACTCGTGTGAGTAGCTCGGATACTCGCCAAAAGGTGGCGACCATAGGTGATACTCGCCCATTTGCCCGGGGAGATCACCTCAATATCGCTAGTCGCCGGGCAGGGGCTGGACTATAAAAACCCCCTACCCCTTGGTTTTCCTATAAATAGGACCCCAGGGGTACTTGGATTGGCACCTGGACTTGAGCTTTCGAAACCCTGCTCTTGCATTCTGGAATCTGTCACACTTGGCCGCTACTTCCCGGTACTAGCCAAGTCGGTGCCTTCCTTGTACCCTGCTCGGCCATTTTTGGTCTTGGAGGGGAAGTCTCTTCGGAGCTTCTGGGTACGTGGTGGGACCTCCCTGCCGCAGCGTCTGGGGTCTTGTTTGTTGCTCTTCTAGCTCCGTAGTAGTCGCCAGCCAGGTCATCTCGTTGGACTGCTGGGCGAGTAACCTCCGGCTGCATCGGTCCGAATCTTGAGGTCAGGATATTCCTGGCGTCAACAATGAAGACAATTTACAATGCTAGAGCTAAATTGCAAAAGCAAGAGTTAGAAGTTCTTTCTCCTATACAATACCTTTATAAGTTGATTGATGTTGCTGGGTACATTAGCTACAACGTAGTGGATGATAGTAACAAAAAACTTCGGAGTATATTTTTTGCACATCCACTAGCAGTCAAATTGACTAACATGTTTCCAACCGTATTTGAACTTGATTGCACTTATAAAACAAACAGATATCAGATGCCTCTTCTATGCATTGTTGGGATGACATCGACAATGAAATCTTTCTACTTGTGTTTTGTTTTTTTATCTGATGAAATACAACCAAGTTAAGAATGGACATTGCATTGTTTTAAGAGTAGTCTTAGTGGTTCTGAGCCTACAGTTATGATAACGAATAGAGAAGTTGCTTTAATGAATGCCATAGGAAATGTATTTCCCGCAGCCAAGAATATTCTATGTCGTGTGCATATAAATAGGAATATTTTAGCACATTGTAAGAAATTATTTACCAATGGTATAGAGTTTGAAAATTTTATGTTTGAGTGACAACGATTGATTGAAGCCACCACAGAAAGTGAGTTAAGTACTTCTTTTAACAATTTACTTGCAAAATATTCTGGAATGCATTCGGATGTGTTAAACTATGTTGTTACTACCTGTATAGAGCCATACAAGAACCGTTTTGTGTCGGCATGGATCAATAAGTTTATGCATTTGGGAAATTCCAATACAAACCGGGTTGAGGGTGGGCATAGCCTCTTAAAAAAGCTTCTAGAGGTATCGGTTGGAACTTTGACAACGATATGGCAAACTTTTGATCAAATGATTAACCTACAACACATGGAAATAAGGAAAAGTTTTGGGGAAAGTTGCATTAAAATTAGTAATGATCACAAAGGCCCTTTATACTCCGAATTAATTGGGAAAATATATAAACAAGCTTTGGAACTCATCAAAGAGGAAGAAGATGTAATAAGAAAGGGAGAACATTTCAAGCAAGCTTATGAGTGTCAACACATTAAAAGATACACATTGAGTTTATCATATGGACATGAGCTACATCCATATATTGCAGGTGAAAAAGTCATTCTGTTATGGTTGATAAATTCGCACTGGAAGCATCTTTCACTAAAGGAAAATATTGAAGTTGACATTGACAACAATCTATATGTTGAGCTTGAAGAAATAGTGCTAAAGTTCTATGATTCAAATGAACACCAAAAGAAAGAAATAAAACAAAAATTGAGAGAGATTGTTCATCCAACAACTACTTGTGCAAATGAACCATCCATTCCATTGAAGTTAAAGGGGAGGCCTAAGAGAAGCTATAAAAAATTTAAAGAGGAGGTTTTGTCAACAAAGAGGTTACCTTCATATTTTGAGTACGCATTGATGGAGACAAAAACATTGAAAAAACCGACAAAAGAATTGAGGAAAAAATTGGTAATTCGACGGAATACAAAATTTGTGGATCAAGTACGGAACCAATTTTCCCCATTTTGGTCGGCGCACATTATCGATGCATTTGATGTGTTGGGAGATGGACATTGCGGGTATCGTGTTATTAGTCAAGCCTTGAACATCCCCGGTGATTGGCAACAAGTTAGAAATGATCTACAGTGGGAACTACAGAATCGTGAGTTTTTATATAGTAAGATATTCGGCCTAGAGAGGTGTGAAGAACTATTGGAGAAAATTAAGTGCATTGAAACACCGACACCATATGATAAATGGATGGCAATGCCCGATATGGGCCTTGTAATTACTTTACGCTACAACAATGGTCTAGTTCAACTATCCAAAGTACAAAATTTGACATTCTTCACTCTACATTCCGCCATGCCGGATGTACCACAAATAGTCTGCATAGGATTTTTGAATGAAAGCCACTTCATTCAAGTGACATTAAATGAGTGTTCGCCAATACCGCACATTTTTGAATGAAAGCCACTTCTCGTCGAAATATACAACTTTTGTGTTGGGCAATTTTCCTAAAAATGCATATACAAGACGTATTTCCAAAAGACGTGTAAAATTAGGAGAAAATGCGATGCGCCTAGCCAAAGTTGCGGTGCTAATAGCAGCACCCTTAATTATCCTTTGTAAACGTAATGAAGTTTCATCATATGCATACGTACATGCTGTTGTAGTGCAAACGCAATCTTAGATATTTATGAGTTATTGGTAAAAAGAAACATATCAACATTAAGCTCGTACAACAACTCATTAATTATTGGCAAAACACAGGTTAGTCTCCAAACTTCTATTATTTTATGAAATAGTTCCTTAATTTTTTTTGTGAAGAAATTAGTCTCCAACTTTATAGAAATTATGAAAAAATCCCCTAACTTTTTAATTATGTTTGATGGGGTTCCCCAATAATGAGTTTGATCGCAAAAGAGATTTTTTATCGCGACCTCAACCGGCTCACTGATACAATACAATTCCAATAGGCCGCACAATTCCATATCCGCTTGGTCTTCCAAACAAACGCCGGAACACACCATGGGGTGCGAATAATAAATTCTCCATCATGGGGTGCGAAAAGTAAAATCCTCATCACGGCGGTGCGAATAGTAAAATTTCCCATCATGAGGCGCGCATAGTAAAATCCTCTATCATGAGGATGCACATAGTAAAATCCCCTTCATAGGGATGTGAATAGTAAAACACCTCATCATGAGGGTGCGAATAGTAAAATCCCCTATCATGGGGGCGCGAATAGTAAAATCACCCATAATTAGGGTGCAAATAGTAAAATCCTCATATTTGGGGTGCAAATAGTAAAATTTCTCATCATGAAGCTGCGCATAGTAAAATCCCCCATCGTAGGGGTGCATATATTAAAAGATTTTATCATTGGTGTGCGGATAGCCACGCCCCCTAGTAGCATAATTACCAAAATGCCTCTCTCAGAAGCTATTAAAGAGACTCAAAGCCCTCATTTAAAAGAAACACTGTCTTCTACGCCAGAGAGAGCTTCAGAGTCTTTCTTCGAAGATCTCCCTGAGTTCTTCTTCGGCGCTTGAATATCCCTTCGAAGATCTCATTTGACACTCAAAGATCTGTTTCGGCGCTCGAAGATCTTCTTTGGAGCTTGAAGATCTCTTTCGGCGCTCGAAGATTTCCTTCCGTGCTCGAAGATCTCCTTCGGAGCTTGAAGATCCCTTTGAATATCTCCTTCGGCGCTCGAAGATCTCTTTCACTGCTCGAAGATCTCCTTCAGAGCTTGAAGATCACTTCGAAGATCTCCTTCGAAGCTTAAAGATCCCTTCGAAGATTTTCTTTGGCGCTCGAAGATCCTCTTTGGAGTTTGAAGATCCCTTGAAGATTGCTTGAAGACCTCCTTCATAGTACGAAGATCCCTTAAAGATTGCTTGAAGACCTTCTTCATAGTTCAAAGATCCTTTGAAGTACGCTTGAAAATCTATTCGAAGATCTCTTTCGTAGTTCGAAGATCTCTCGAAGATTGCTCGAAGACCACCATATATAGTTTGAAAATCCTCTGAAGTTTGCTCGAAAATCTCCTTCGACCTTCGAAGATTTCTTCGGAAGAAGATCTCTTTCGCTCCTCAAAGGTCCCCTCGAAGACAGCTCGAAAACCTCATCTAGCTCCGTCCTTCGAGCCTAGAGCCCCGTTGCCGCATTCATCATTATGGATTGCTTCTTAGCACGCTTAACACCACTCCACTTCAAAGCGACTTCCGCGGTCCAGAAGAATCATTGTAACGAGCGGTGACCTGTCACTCTTGAGAGTTAGCTTTTGTAACCCTTCAATGAATAGTTGAACTTGGTTGGTACCGATCCAGACCCGTGATTTTCCCCTTTTCGGGGTTTTTCGATGTTAAAAGCTTCTTTGTCAGGTGTTGGTCTTCTCTGTGACTATTTGCGCATTCGACTCACTCTCAAATTGAGACAATTCAATTCAACCGCGTCGAGCAAACAACAACAATGTTAAAAGTAAATTCATTTTGTAAAGAAAAGATGAGTGGGCTCTCTTACTGGACCAAAAATAAAATAAAAAATATTTTACAAACAGATTTTAATCCTTACCTTTTTTAGCCTTGCCATTAACATTTATTTAAGCCATATCTACACCAAAACGATATTAAAATAATAATATAGTTAGATATATTAATAAAAAAATAGTCTGAGCAAGAAAATATTCAATTTAATATATTAAATCGTTCCAATCTATATTAAGGGTTCCTTTAGAAGGGCTGCGGCTCTCTGGTGAGGCAGGGGCGACAGAAGCGAATGGCGGAAAAATAAACGGGGCGCGCACACCGGTGGAGTTCGCTGCAATCGTGCCAGGGCCCCAATGATGCGCCAAACAGACCCTAAGCTGATCACCGACCGAGCGGTCGCCGATGACCAAACTGAGTGATGGCCGATTTAATAGATCAAATTGATGCGCTTGTTAATATAGATTGGACTGATTTAGTAGATCAAATTGAATATATTTTTACTATAATGTTTGCTTCTGAGAGATCTAATTATATTTATATTTTTAATTTTATTTTGGTGCAAATATGATCTAAATAAAATAAATAAAGCAAGGATTAAATGTAAAATGTTATTTATTTATTTTTTGGTCTAGTCATTGTTAACATATTTTAAAAAATTAGGGAGTGATTTAAAAGTTCTATAAAGTTGTGGACTTGGCATTTTTGCTCCGATGAGTTTGGACATAACACCGTCATTATTGAATTTATGTTTGGAATGACAATAATTACGATCGCCGCCAAGAAAAAAACACTAGTTTTGAACATAAAAATGGATGAAGTTCCTTAGATGAGATCGGGCGAATGATGATTCATAATCACCGCGTTCATGACCGTCACCATTGTTGGGCTGTGGCTGATGGAAAGCGACCAATAGAAAATAGAGTTTGAGAAAAATTTTGTTTCTTCAAAACATAGGTGACGTTTTGTTGGGTGGATCAGCTCCGATGTGTTTTTCGGAAAAACGGCGTTTCAAACAAACACACGGTTTGGTTGAGCGGATTTGATAAACCACGTTTTTAATAAACGCGCATTATGGAGGGCTTTCATCCGCGGCTCCCACCTCCAGTCGAACGCGTCAGCTGTTTCGCCCCTTCACCCGTGTCTGCTCTTCTCGACAGAAGCCTGTCGACCAAATATCTCACCGGAAAACGCTGCGCCTCCACCCAGAAACTACCGGCGACCATCCTTTTGTAAGCATGTGGACTATTCTCTCCCCATCGTCTCTTCCCGCCAGCATCTCCCCCATCGACGCCAACATCTCCCCCATCGACGACAAGCTTCTACTTCTTCTCCCCCATCGACGACAAACTCCTACTTCTCCTCTCCCGCAAGATATCTGTAAGATCTTCTCTCCCTTGTTTTTGATTTTGCTTGATTTTTTTGATAGGATTAGCCCTAGTCGGATCTCTCGTAGGATTAGCCCTAGCCGGAGCTAATCCATGGGCTGTATTGGGCTAATTTTTTTTTTGCTTGGTTTTTTTTTGATAAAATTGAAGCGGTAATCCTTGTGTTTTTAATTTGGATGTATTTTTGAATGTACACGTGTGTTTGTGTGTGTTTGTGTATGATGTTGTATGTGTGTGTTTGTGTAGATGTATTTGTATGTGTGTGTTTATTGTGTATAAACGTATGAGTTTGTTTATGTTGTCTTGTATGTGTGTATTGTGCATGTGTGTGTTCAACTATTAATTACTTCTCAAAAACTGTGTTGGTTATCATATTACGGAAAAAAAAATTCACCCAAAACTTAATTTTGTTACTTAATAATTTTTTCAAAGCTCTATTTTACATACTCCATTTCACCCAAACCATTTTTAACAAAACTTTATTTTTCAGAAACATCACTTTTCAAACTCCACTTTCTATCAGCAGCTTTCCATCAGCAACAACCCGATCAAATAAAGACAGAGGTTGCGTTTGGCGCGGCTTATTTGCTCCGGTGAGGTTGGACAAAAACGTCATTGTCATAAAAAAATCTCATGCCCTAAACTAATTTCTTTTTTGGTAACGGTTGTAACATTTGTCATACCAAACATACATTCTATGACAATGACGTTTTTGTCCAACCTCACCGGAGCAATTAAGTCACGCCAAACGCAACCAGAGTTTTGAAAAAAATTGTTATAGATGGAGTTTTGAAATAACTGTTTGGCAACAAAACGGAGTTTTATGAAATTTTCTTCTTCTAAATATTAAAAAGTACCATGTCGTCCAATATATCCTTTGACGATAGCATAAATTATCATCTTGTACATGGAAAAATCATTTTTCATGTTCATATCATCATATGGCCCAGGCACTTGCAACTGCAATCTTATATGCTACTAAAAGGTCTGTTTGGGAGAGCTTTTCAGAAATGAGAAGTGGTGGCAAAAGAAAGATAGAAAAATGAGCTTTTGGAAAATATATATTAAAAAATTTATTTAGGTGAACTCTTTTTGCATAGATTTTTAGAAATGAGAACCAATTTATAACTGTTTGACAAATAATCATTGCAGTGACTTTTTTTTATTAAAATGCGCGTCAGGGGAAATAACACCCGATGGGAAAATAAGCGCTCGGGCGGAAAAAGCGCGATCGGGCGAAAAATGCGAGCCCGTGCTGAACATGCGGACCCGAGCGGAAAATTCGCGCACAGGCAGAAAATGCGCGCCCGGGCCCAAAATGCGCACTCAAGCGGAAAAATGTGCGCCAAGTCGTGAAAATGTGCACCCGAGCGAAAAATGTGTGACTGGACGAAATTGCAAGTCCGGGCAAAAATGAGCATACAAGCGAAAAATGCGCGCCCGGGAGGAAAAAACGCGACCGTGCCCAAAATGCGCGACCCGGAGAAAAATGTGCGACCGGGCCCAAAATGCGCGCCCGGGAGCATAATGCACGCCCGGGACCAGAATGTGCGTTTGTGCCCGAAATGCGTGCCTGGACGGAAAAATGCACGCCGAACGAAAGATGCGCGCCTGGGCAAAAAATGCGCGCCCGGGCGGAAAAATGCGTGCCCGGGAACGCACGCTTGGGCGAAAAATGCGCGCCCGATCGGAAAAATGCGCACCCGGGCTGAAAAATGCGTGCTCGGGCAGAAAAATGCGCGCTCGGGCGAAAAAATGCGCGCCCGGGCGAAAAATGCGCGCCCGGGCGAAAAATGCGCGCCCGGGCGAAAAATGCGAGCCCGAGCGAAAAATGCGCGTCTGGGGAAAAATGCGCGCCCGGCCAAAAAATGCGCGACCGGGAAAAAACGTGCGCCCAACCAGAAAAATGTGCGCCGAGACGGAAAATGCGTGCCCGAGCGAAAAAAATGCGCCCGGGTGAAAAATGAGCGACCTAGCAAAAAATGCGTGCATGGGCGAAAAATGCGCGTCCGAGCCGGAAAAATGCGCGCTCGGCCGGAAAATGCACGCTCGGGCGAAAAATGTGCGCCCTTGCGGAAATGTGTGCCCCCGGGCGGAAAATGCACAATGCGCCCCCGGGCAAAAAATGCGCATCCGGACAGAAAAATGCGCGCCTGTGCGAAAAAAGTGCGCCCTGGAGAAAAATGTGCGCCCGGTCAGAAAATGTGCTTCGGGGCAAAAAATGCGCGCCCGAGCCGGAAAATGCGTGCCTTGCCGGAAAATGCGTGCCTTGCCGGAAATGCGTGCCCGGATGAAAAATGCGCGCCCTGGCGGGAAAATGCGGCCGGACGAAAATTGCACAATGCGCGCCCCGACAAAAAAAATGCGCACCCCGGCGAAAAGCGCTCTCGGTTGAAAAATGGGCGCAGAGCGAAAAATGCTCATATCGGGATGAGCATTTTCCCGCAGAGCGAAAATTGCACAATGCGCGTCCGGGTGGGAAAATGCGCATATGGGCGGAAAAATGCTCGTCCGGGAGACAAAAATGCTCGCCGAGGGGAAAATGCGCAGCCAGCGGAAAATGCGCTCGTATCGGGATGAGGAAATGCTTTTCGAAAAGATTGAAAATAAGAGTCCCGCGACTTTTCAAAAAGAGAAGGAAAAAGAGTTTTGTACGGTAGCTTTTCCCACATGTAAACAATCCAAACGATTTATTTAGTGTGGTGATATTTTCTAGAAAACAAAAAAGAGCTAAAAAAACTCTCGCAAAAAGATGTTATATTTGGTTCGGATCCAATATTTATGAGCATATATTTATATATATATATATATGAGATATTTATATATATATAGTAGTATATGTTTAGGTTTTAATGAGATAACTGCCACTTCACAAAAATCCACCGTGAGATAAAAAAAACTGCAGCCCAATGTTTACGTGAATAGTAGCCGCATGTTTATTTGAAAAACAACTGCCTGTCTTGGAAAAACAGCCTGTGGAGAGAACTGTATCGCTGACAGTTCTTTTGGAAGTTCACGCCTGGGAGGAAGAAGAACGCCGGCCAGCCCTCCTCCTCTCTCTCTCTCGTGCGACGTGGAGGCCGCCGGCCTCGTGGTGTTTCGCCGGTGAGAGGGAGGTGTTGCCGGTCTTGGAAGTGAGCCTCCGGCCTTGGAGAGGGAGTCGTCGTCGGGCTTGGCGGAGATCGTCGTGGACGTTGAAGGCTTGCGTGTGTGCAGTTAGCCTTGACGGCATCGGATCTCGGTGGTGACGTTTTGGTCTCCGTTGGCGGAGTTGGTCTCCGGTGGTGGTTGCGGTTGAACGTCGGAGTTCGACGTTGAAGGTTCCGACGAACCTTGTGTGTCCATTAGTCAGATTGCAGTCCAGATTTCTACACTCACGCGGAACGTGCGCGTCCGACGCATTCACAGTTTTCATCGGACGGTCCATTCCTTCTCACCTTGTATTTCGTATTTGTATGCATTTATTCCGTTGATATACACTGCGTGGTTGTGCCGGTTTATTTCTATATATTGTATTGCTTGCATTTCCCTGTATTGTTTATAGCAGCGCCGGTTTAGCAGTGCCAGTTTCCTAACAAGTGGTATCAAAGCTAGGTTCGGTAGACGACTATGATTGGACGTTCTAGGAAGGGTTTGACTGCGGTGGTGAACGACTAGGTCCTCTTCCCACTCTTTCAGATCCGACCTTTGAACAAATCAGGTCTTCTAGTTTGCTGAGGGAAGCTATGGCAGGGAAGAATTCAGTGTTAGCAAGGTATTCAGTGGAGAAGTTTGACGGCAGCGGGAATTTCCGCCTATGGCAGATTCGGGTCAATGATATGCTGGTTGAGCAGGGGTTGATCCAAGTGCTGCGGGGGCGTGATTCTTTGCCCGATCCGGTGAAGGATTCTGAGTGGACTGAGATGGATGAGCGCGCAACTAGCGCTATTCGGATGTGCGTCGACGACAAGGTGTTGTTCAACATCGGTATTGAAGAGTCCGCTGTCACGTTGTGGGAGAAGCTTGAGGGACTCTACATGAGCAAGTCGTTGATCGCGAGGCTGTTACTGAAGCAGAGATTGTACGGCCTGAAGATGCAGGAAGGTGGTAACCTGCAGGAACACTTCAATGTGTTCAATGGACTTCTTAACCAACTGCATGTGGTTGGTGTGAAGGTGGAGGAAGAAGACACAACCATCTTGCTTCTTACCTCGCTCCCAGCGTCATACAAGCACATGGTGACTACGCTCCTGTATGGGAAGGATACGATGGGGCTGGAAGAAGTCACGTCGGCGCTGTTATCCAGTCAGATGTTAAAGGACCCCACTCCTAGGGGTGACCAGATCTTGGTAGCGCATGGACGCGGGAGGAGTTTTGACAGAGGATCGAGCGGTGCACAAGCTCGGTCGGCGTCGAAGAAGGCAGTGACGTGTTACCACTGCAGACAGGTTGGTCATATTACGAGAAATTGTCTGCAGCGTGCAGGAAGTTCTGGAACTTCGAAGGATGTCCAAGATGCGGGCTTAGTGACATTGGACCTAGAAGGAGATGACGGATTTTACTGCGTCACTGAGAGTCAGAGTGACTCTGATAGCTGGATATTGGATTCTGGTGCTTCGCAGCACATTTGCTCAGATGCAGGGATGTTCAGTTCACTGGAGGTGACAACTGGGTCGGTCTTTCTGGGTGACAGCTCAGCATGCGAGGTCACGGGGACAGGGACGGTGGACATACGGACGCATGATGGAGCAGTGCGTAGGCTTGAGCAGGTACATCTGGTACCCAAGCTACGCAGGAATCTGATTTCGTTGGGCAGATTGGACTCCGGTGGGTGCAGTTTTGCATCGAGAGGTGGAGTTCTGACGGTGAGGCGAGGGCGCACCGTGCTCATGCGAGCTTTGAAGCACGGTAGTTTGTACCGGCTGATGGGAACCACGATGCGAGGTGGTGTGCCCATGATTTCTGCGGCCGACAGGGTGGATGGTCGAGGTGGTGCAGGGGATCGCCCTTCTGGTAGTCTGACTAGGCGAGTCAGATTCAGCGATCCGGTTGCGTCGACATTCGGGGGTTGAGCCCGAGCAGGGATGAGTCGACTGGAGCAGGTTGGCTGACGCCTCAGATCTTTGAGGTGATGCTTCGCGCAGGTGGTGCTACGTGCAGAGTTGCTTGGTGCAGTTGATGTTTCGTGCAGGTGGTGGTTCTGGATCCCGAACCAAGGTGGTGATTGTTATATTTGGTTCGGATCCGGGATTTGGATCCAATATTTATGAACATATATTTATATATATATATATAGATATGATATATATATATATATAGTAATATATGTTTAGGTTTTAATGAGATAACCGCCACTTCATAAGAATCCACCGTGAGATAAAAAAAACTGCAGCCCAATGTTTACGTGAATAGTAGCCACATGTTTATTTGAAAAACAACTGCCTGTCTTGGAAAAACAGCCCGTGGAGAAAACTGTATCGCTGGCAGTTCTTTTGGAAGTTCACGCCTGGGAGGAAGAAGAACGCCGGCCAGCCCTCCTCCTCTCTCTCCCGTTTCTCTCTCTCTCTCTCTCTCTCTCTCTCTCTCTCTCTCTCGTGCGACGTGGAGGCCGCCGACCTCGTGGTGTTTCGTCGGTGAGAGGGAGGTATTGCCGGTCTTGGAAGTGAGCCTCCGGCGTTGGAGAGGGAGTCGTCGTCGGACTTGGCGGAGATCGTCGTGGACGTTGAAGGCTTGCGTGTGTGCAGTTAGCCTTGACGGCGTCGGATCTCGGTGGTGGCGTTTTGGTCTCCGTTTGCGGAGTTGGTCTCCGGTGGTGGTTGCGGTTGAACGTCGGAGTTCGACGTTGAAGGTTCCGACGAACCTTGTGCGTCCGTTAGTCGGATTGCAGTCCAGATTTCTACACTCACGCGGATCGTGCGCGTCCGACGCATTCGCGGTTTTCATCGAACGGTCCATTCCTTCTCACCTTGTATTTCGTATTTGTATGCATTTATTCCGTTGATATACACTGCGTGGTTGTGCCGGTTTATTTCTATATATTGTATTGCTTGCATTTCCCTGTATTGTTTACAGCAGCGCCGGTTTAGCAGTGCCAGTTTCCTAACAAAAGGCCCTAAATCAACATGATTTCAACATTTTAACTCATGCTCTGCACTATCAAATAAAACAATGCATTCGGCTAGATTATTGCATGTGAAAAATCTCAGCTTTCTTCTTTTATAGTTCTTAAGGATTTATTGATACATTTGTTCTTTGATAAGTCTTCCAATGACTCTTAAGAATGAAATCTTTTAAAAGAGCCGAATTTAAAGTAAAATTAAGCACGAGACCATTTTTTAATGGAACACATCGATTTGTAGAGTAGTGATATCAATGAACCCAAGAATTTTTGCTGATTTAAATATGAAACAAAAAGGATGCAATCATTCGTAGACGGAGGAGTTTATCATAGGAGTTGAAAAAAAGGATCATTTAAACACCCATTCACCTAAAAAGTGACTGAAAATACCCTAAAAAGTGACTGAAAATCGGGGAAATGAGAATATTAAAATCGTATTGCTGGAGCAGAGAAGATGAGCAGAAAGAACTCTAGAACGGGGACAATGATCCGGTGAAGCTACCAGGGAGGCGTCGGGAGGAGTTGCTTCAGCGGATCGCCTCGTCGCACAGACGCAAACCGCAAATCTGCTGATTATAATAAATGTCGGTTTACCTATCAGCTCCGCCAAGCACCACGGTCGAAGAAAGCTGTGTTTTTGAGCAACCGAGCCGCCGCCCATCAACGGAACCAAACGACCCCTAATTCTCCCCCCCCCCCCCCCCCCCCCCCCCCCCCAAAAGTTGTGACTTATTTCATAAAGTAATATAAATTATAACTGCACAAGTTCGAGAAGATAATCAGATGCGATGAAATGTCTAATACCAATTGGGGACTTTGTGAGTAGAGTTGTTAGGAAAGAATTGATGAGAAAAATGCAGACTGTTGAAGAATCTACCTTTTAGTGCTGTATAAAATAGTGTTTGTAAGTTTAACTGTTTGATAGAACAACTGTTCGAAAACTGTTAACTTTTATAAATGACAGATTATTACGTGTTTCACAAATAAAATTAACTCACTTGGAGGTAGAGGAACTCAATACCTTCCCAAACCAACTGGGGGCGGAGAACCAGTCCACGTCCTTGGAGATTAACTCTCACTTGGAGGCAGAGGAACTCAACACCTCCCCAAACCAACTGGGGGCGGAGAACCAGTCCACTTCCTTGGAGCTTAACTCACTTGGAGGCAGAGGAACTCAACACCTTCCCAAACCAACTGGGGGCGGAGAACCCATCCACGTCCTAGGGGCTTTAGCTTACCTAGAGGCAGAGAAACTCAACACCTTCCCAAACCTGTTTACCCTCTCGAAGCCTTGACCGCGATGAGCCGACCCGATGAGCCTCCCAACTGCCGGCATCACTAAGCCCGATCAGAGGTCTCTAATCGGGGTCTTACCTAAGGTGTTGCCTGAAACCTTTTTCATTCATCATTGAGGAGTTATATGTTTGTTACAACGCGCCTCCCTACGCCTACTCGACCACATGCACCCTGACCATCTTCTTCATCATCTCCTTCATTTCTTCTCAGCTTGCTCCTGGTTCTTCTGGGGAAAGTCGTCTCCCCTCCACTGGGGCTCTACTTTCTTCCCTTACCTCCAGAAACTCTGGGCAGGTGGCTGTCGCATGGCCCTCCTACTGATGGAAGTCACAGTATGGCAATGCCAACATCCTTGCTCCCTTCCCTGCGCGACCCCTCTTCTTATTTCCTCTTTTTCGGCCAATCGCCATGGCCTGTAGGAGTTGGGGTTGCAATGGCCTTGGGTCCGGTTGCCACCCTGCTGGGTCAAACCGTCCCTGCGCTCCCTAAAAGTTCTTTCTCCCTTAGAAATGGCCTCTGCCTTGGCCTTGAGGGGATCCTCCTGGCGGCCTCCAGGTTGGACGGGCGACTGGTGGTTGAAACCCCCAGCCTTGCTCCTGCCCAACTGGGGGTCCTTGATGCCCCTGACTTCTTACTTCCTCTTCCCTCCTTGCTCTTTCTTTTCTTCCTTCTTCTCCTCCTCCGTCCACTTGGCTAACTTTCCCATGAGCTCCTTGTTGGTGGCCTCGCACTCGATTTCTCGAGTAGTTCGCTCTATCAGCCCCTCGAAGGACGTTCTCGAGTCAGGCTCATCCTGAACATACCCTGCTGTAGCCCGAGGGTAAAGACCAACTGCAGGGTGTGCCCATGCACCTCGTTGACGAGGAGGATTTGTTCCTGGAATCGGTCGATGTAATTCCCCAACGTCTCCTCCGGCTTCTGTCGAATCAAGTACATGTCCTTCATCCCCTTCTTCTTTGAGGTGGAGAACCTTAGCAAAAAGCTTCAACACAGGTCCTCGAAGCTGAAGATGGTACCTGATGGGAGCTGGTGGAACCAGTCTCTCGCCTTTCCCTTAAAAGTGATGGAGAAGAGCTTACACCTGAAAGAGACCGTCATCTGCCTGATCGAGACCATGTCTTCAAACCACTGGAGGCGCTGGAGAGGGTCATCCTTGTCAGTGTAGTAGAACATGACAGGTTCACTAAACCCGTCTGGAACTGGAGCTGGGGTAATCATCTCGCAGAAGGGACTTCCCCACCCTCCCTGGTGAGACGGAGGCATTCTCCCTACCTCCTCACCGGGGCAGTTGGTCCCAGGCGGGCTGTTGAAGAGCACTCGCGCTTGGAGGCTCAAGCCTTCCTCTGAGGCTATCCCCTTCCCTTGTCGACTTGCTTGCTCTGTCTCCATCAAGGATGCCGAGGCGAACACAGGTGTTGGTGGTGTTCAGCACTCGCCCAGAGGGGGAGTGCGACCCGCAAGATCTCCAGGATCGACTTCCTGAACTCCTCAAAGTCACTCTTCTTCACGTACTCATTGGTAGGGGGTGAGTCCCCCAGCTCATCGCTTCCAGCCATGAGACTTGCTCAGAGCTTTCCAAACTAGCTGCTTCTACGCTCACCACACCAGAATGTTGAAACAAGAGAACCGGTCTCGACGTTCACAACGGGTATGCAGCTGACCCTTACTTGATCTGAGCTAGAACCTTGACTAGTTGCTAAGAACCGAAAGTTCTTGCCCCTGAAGAACACGTGGGACTTAAAACAAACCCCTTAAGCTGCAGCGAGGAGGTCCCACCACACACTCGGAAGTTTAAAGAGAGCTTCCCCTCCCAAGCCAATGCTGAGCCTGGGCACCTTGGAGGGCACTAAGGACCACCTCACCGTCCACCTTAGCTGACAGGGGGGTAGTGCTTGCTCACAATACACACGCGAGGGAGAGGAGAGACCAGCCCTTCCCAAGGGGCCCATGAGGGTCTATTTATAGACTTCCCAAAATTGGGTTGTGGATAGCCAAGATTCTGTTATCCGCAGCTCAATTACGAACCTGAACGACCAAAATAGGAGGGGGCGAGTGGAGGTTGAGACGTCCACTCCCTCCCTTGTCGGCAGTCAGGAGAGTGGACTGAATGGTCCACTGCCTGGGCTGGGCGAGTGGACCACTCGGTCCACTCCCCTAGGGGCGAGTGGACCCATGGTCCACTCGCCCGAGTGCCCGGGGCGAGTGGACCTCGAGTGGACCATAGGTCCACTCTCCCGAGGCTTGGGCGAGTGGACTAGGCCTTGGGCGAGTGGACCACTAGGTCCACTCGCCCAGGTGAGGAAGTGGACCCTCGGTCCACTTCCTCCCCCGAGGACTTCTTTTTTTGTCTCAACGGCCTCCAACAAGTCGATCTTCTGCGTCACGACCACTCTCTACCATGACCTCATCCACATCGGATCACACCGACTCGACAAATATGATGGTTGTACACTCATCTAAAGGAGATCCAGTGGATGAGATTAAGACGCGTAGAGAAGAAACAGCAACCCCACAATGGATCGAGCGCAGATCTGTTGTGGGATCCCAATCATTATTTGATTCGATTAAGAATGTCAGCATTGTCTGATCCCCTGATTAGGATCGGACGACATCTGTGGCGCAGGGGGCGGCAGAGACTATTGTGTCTCTGTCGTCATTGTCCGGGCGCCGGCCGGCTGCGCCACCACCTCCGGCTGAATCGTCGGAGTCTAGCTCCCCTTTCGGTAGTGGTCTTGCGGCCTGGCGCCACCGACGATCACATGGAGGTGGAGTTGCATAGAAGATAAAAAAAATAGGCACCGTCAGAGCTCCGTTCTCCGATGGTGCCACTGCTGGAGGCATCCCGAAGAGGGTTGCCGACCACTATCCATCAAAGTGGGGCTCCCCAGCGAGCTTAAAAAGGGCTCGGGGAGTCCTTCCCGTGCATGGCCGGGGTGGAGGAGGGTGGTGGTGCTCGGGTCTTCTCCTCCGTTGACGGCAGAGTCCCAGGCAGGGGGCTTTGTCTCATTTTAGATTGGCAGAAGTTATGTGCCATTAGAAGCATGAGAGCCTTTATATAATCAAGCTCAGACCCCCCCCCCCCCCCCCCCCCCTCTCTCCTTCTTCTTCCTCTTACCCGGTTAGGGTTAGGTTTCAGCCAACCTTAGTTGGCTTAGGAGGGGGCAGCTGGCAGTACTTGCTGGGTTAGGATTTTAGAGAATATCTAAAACCATTTCTTGGGTTTGGACTTAGCTTAGTTTTGGGTTTAAGTTTAGAGTGGGTTAGGAATGGTTAGCCTTAGCTTGGATTTAGGTTTGGTTTAAGAAATATATCATCCCACTCTCTCTCCTGCCTAGGGATTAGTGTTACTCTGAGCGGAGTTGGGTTAAGATTAACTTGGTTTAAGCTAATGGAGATAGAGACAGAGAGAGGGATTAGCCTAGTCTAAGTTTGGGTTAGCCTTGAGTTATGCCCATGGGTTTGGAAAATATCTGATCCCACTACTTGAGATTAGTTCCCATTTCAGACATGGGTTTGGGAATGAAGTTTGGAGTGAGAGCTTAAGTGGGTCTTTTGAAAAGTATCAAAATAATCCTTTTAAGGGGGTGTTTGACCAAAGTCAACCATAGGGTGGGTTTCCCATATAGGTCAAGGTCAACATAGTCCTCAGTCATCGAGTGATGAGTCAATGTTTATATGATGGGGTTGAATTACGAGATTTATTTTTATTAACTTAACTAAATGACATCCGAATTAAGCGAAACGAGTTCCGTTGCACTCGTATTGATCATACAAGTCCAATGGAACTAACCGTGATCAATTCCGAGCTCATTTACTCAAAAAGTGATTACGAGGTGATCATGTCGAACAATGTGAACTAAAACGGTCATTTTCACTAACCAATCTCAGATTTGAATGAAATAAGTTTCATTGTACTTGTATGGATCATGCGAGTCTAATGCAACTGACTAAAGTTAATTTTGAGCTCATTTGCTCAAAATGACATATCTGGGTGACCGTGCCGAACAACGTGGCATAAAACGATCATTTTCAATAAATGACTTCAAATTCAAACAAAATGAATTGTGTTGCACTCGTATGGATCATACGTGTCTAATGCAACTGACTAAAGTCAATTCTGAGCTCATTTGCTCAAAATGATATTTTGGGGTGACCGTTTCGAACAACGTGACCTAAAACGATCAGTTTCATTGAATGACCTCAAATTCGAATGAAAGGGGTTGTGTTGCACTCGTTTGGATCACATGAATTTAATTCAACTAACGGAAGTCAATTCTGAGTTCATTTGCTCAAAAAGTCGCGTTGAGATCGTCATGTAGTTCGATCAAGCCTGAATTATCCAACTTTGTCAAACGAGGCGTGATTGGTGTCTTCGAGTTTATTTTGATCTGACGAAAGCACTGTCACTGATCGAGATCAATTCCAAATTTATTTACTCAATTATCTATATCATGTCATCGTACCTTAAATCGACATTAATATAAGCTGAAGAGTGGGTCGTGGTTCATTGTGACCCGGACTAAACTCCTTCAAGGGTTCATTTGAACCGGCTAGGCCTCTTATTAAAGTTGGGATGTTACAGTCGAAGCCTCGCCTCGAAGTGCATCAGCGATAAGGTGAGCTCATCAGGGAGAAATTAAAGTGTTGATGAACTCATCCTGATCGGCTCGCCTCGGTGCATAACCTGTGGGAAGGTGCCAAGACCAGAAGGAATCCAACTCGGCAATGATGGTTTTGGATTTCTTGAATGCATCAGAGGCAAATTTGTTCGCATAGCTCAAGGAGACCAGCCTCGGTCTTGCAGATGGCAAACATAGAGAATTAGATAGTTGGATGACCGATTCACACGATTCAGATTGCCTGAAAGGACCCAAACAAGAGAAGCGCATTTAATACAGCGTCAAGTCCACCTATTTATAGGCAAGGCCCGCCGAATCTATGTGCAACAATCCAAGGAAAGGTCTAGTGGTGTGAGACCAAGGGGATCAGAGAGACCATCCCTGAACTTGTCAACTCAATAGAGAGACCATCCCTGGACTTGTCAAGTCAATAGATCTCCTGTCAGCACACAAACCTATTTTCAGTCTATGAGGCATAAGTTCTTTTTTCTTTTTTTCTCCCTTCATTCTTCCCGCACTTCTTACCAGGGCGAAAATGATGATGTTTGAGGCCGGAGAGGAGAAAAGAAGACTTCGCATCTACATTAGGCAACTTGGATCTATCTCGTCAACTATTAGTCGAGGTTAACGTACGCTACATGGGGGGTCCACCCCTTTATAGAGACAGAGAACTCACAACCTGTCAGCTCGCATGAACAACTCGGAAAATGTAGCTCGTCGAATAAGGGTTAGGCATTTCTTTCTGAGTTCCAAGTGAGCTCGCAAATAGCGGAGATTGTGTATAACACGTATTCTCCGAGGGAAGATCAAGCCCAATTATAAGCCCATAATAGCAAAAAGCTAATCATGGACCCAGAGGAATAACATCATCGAAGATATGCGGAGAGCAAGGTTCCTCTGAGCTCGCTCGGGTAAGCCCATAGGCAAGGTCCTTCTGAGCTTGCTTGGGCAAAGCCCACAGGTGAGGTCCTCCCAAGATCGCTCGGGCAAGGCCCATAGATGGCTAGGTGAGAGCCCTCTGAACTCACCGATGAACTCGCACTGCTAGTACCGGGCTCGCGAGGTCATTTCAAGCGACCTAAGTTGCCTCGCCAAAGTCTTACAACACTCTTGCATGACCTCAAGCGTGAACACTCATGCATGGCTCCGCCACCACCGCCACCACCATCAAGGTGTGAAACTAAGCGGGGGGATCACTCCCCTACTATCACCCCTCAAATATCGATAAGATTTAGGTATACTTGGAATTAAGCAAAACCCATGGGTTTGGTTGGACCCATTTGGCGGTGAGGTGGTAGTGTGGGTCTCCTAGTGGTCATTGTGGCTAGGTGCATGCATTGGTTAAGTCTATTTAGGCTTAACTTAATATATTTGTTTTTAAATTCAAGGTAATCATGTAAATAAATTATTTTAATTATTTAAAGTATTAAATTATTATCTTAATTACTCTCTAAGGTCAGAGAGAGTGTTTCAAAATATTTTCCAACATTTTCCAAGATTTATTTATAATTTTAGGCTATTTATTTGTTTTAAACTCAATTAAAAATCATTGAAGTAATAATAAATTTATTTAATTAGAATTTTTGTGGATGGTTGGAGTTAATTAAGGTCTTAGATGCCTTATTTCCTATTTTTAAAATTTTATTAAATATTTTACTAATTAAAATAAATTAATAATCATTTAATTAATTTTAATTCACCTTGAGACCCACGATTATTTCATAGGGCATAATGAGAATCATTGTGCCCATTGTTTGGGCAAGAGTACACATGAATGATGAAATAACCTATTTTAGTGAATTTGGTGTGTCCCATTAGGACAAAGTCAGTCACATATTTGTTCAATGCATTTATTGGTCTAAGTTATGTCTAATATGACTCATGGTGGTTACTTAATCAATTGAAGACCTTTGTATTGATTGAGATTCATTCTTTGCACTAAAGACCCCAATTAACACATAGGAGTCTCAAAGTATGCGAAGGATGTTACTAAAGCTTCGTTTGGCGCGGCGGCGGCGATCGTGAACGCGATGGTCATGAACCATTGATCTTGAACACCCGGCGTCACCTACAAAATTTCATGCATTTTATGCACAAAACTAGTTTATTTTCTTGGTAGCGATCATAACCTTTGTCATGTCAAATATACATTCTATAATAATTGCGTTTTTGATCAAACTCACACGAGCAAATAAGCCGCGCCAAACGAAGCCTAAGTTATTTTGATTAGATGAAAGGACTGTAATTGTATGTGCAATGCTTATACCAGAGTGAGAAATAAAAAGTATTGTGTCATCTTTGATCATAATATTGGCAAACTCATTATAAAGAGTATGAGTTACAAGATTATCGATTTCAGCGATAACATGGTGCAAAGCTCCATCGTCGAGGAGACAGAAATCGGTTTTGTTGGTGGTTGCAAGATTTGCTTGTGGTTTCATTGTTACGGAAAGATGAGGTTCCCATCTTGAGCTTTGAGATGTTGAGGTGTTAAGAACTCTTTTTGAATCATAGGACAATGGTGAGAAGTGTGACCTTGGGTATGACACCACCGACAATGACAAAATTATGACCATACATGTGGTGTGAGCAAACATTGCAACAATGTCAAGAAATACTTGGATCGATGACTCAAACTAGTTGCGAGTAAGGGTGAGTAACGAGCGAGTCTTTCGTAATTTCGGTGGCTGTGAGCAATGACTCTAAAAATTTAGATGTTCGACATCACAACAATTTATATTGGCTTGGTGAAGTTTGTTTGGCGATGGTGGAAGGAGCAAGTACCAACAACATTTGTCAATTGAACACAATCTATAGTGAGGATAAAGCTTTAGTGTGCAGCAAAGAAAGGAGCAAATGTATCTTTTGTAGTTGAAGATGAAACACGATATGTTGTGTTTGATGAAGGAAGACTCGATACATCGACAATGACTTGTGCGCGAAAGATTGCCAAAGTATAATATAGGAAGCAAGCACATAAGTAATTGATCAAAAACTAGCATTACCTATGCCATATATTGCACGTTACTTCTCAATGAGAATACAAATGCATGCATGAATTACTTGACTTAAGATGATCTAGCATAAGTTTAATATGTACAAAATAAGGAGGGATTCTAGGGAAATTATTACGCAACTCTTGATGCTCTGTTCCACCGATGATAGTTACGGTGGAGCTGAAGTCACAATTTCTCTCTGTGTTGCACTCAAGTTTTATGTCATCAGTCCAAGAACCGAAGGAACACAATAAAGGAGAATATGCATTTAATTAGAGTTAAGTATAAAAATTGAAAGTCGAATGTCGGTTGATATTTGACTTGCTTCAAAACCAAATTTCAATTTCTAGATGATTTTGAGATAAATTCAGATTAAAAAAATTTGATTTCGAGCCAAGCCCGACTTACTCAAAATCAACTTGATATTAGATGCACATTCAACAACAAAGTATTTGATTATTGAATTCACCAAAGACAAATCTCCAGAAATGAACTCGTCAATGGTGAGAACGTATTCTCCAAAGCCTTATCTAAAGACGCAACAATCAAAATTCCCAATGGAAAAAAACATTGGTGTACTGACAATATATCCAAAGAACGTTATCTAAAGATCCAACCGCTTGATGACACAGCCACCAACGCATAAACATATAATCTCCAGAGCGTTATCTAAAGATCCAACCGTTTGATGACAGCCAACAAAGCATAAACATGTAATCTTCGGGCGGCCACCCTTAGAAATTTGTATAAATATTTATGACGTACAAACTGGCGGCATGCCCGGATCATCTCTGTAAAGTCCCGAGCTAAATCATACACATGTACTCGTTATTGATGCTTTGGAGATGATAATGGAGTTATAATAACTCCCGGGTACGATGTGAGACCTCCTTATTAGACTCTAGCGTCTCTTTTCTCTCAAACTCTTGGTGGGAATCATCTCGCTAGTCTCAATTGTTTCAAGCTTTACGATTTCAAGCATTATTGCGTATAAATTTTAGTCATTTTACACGAATATATCGGGATCAAACATAATTTAACCGCATTTTGCGTATCACCGGCTAAATTACGTGGATATCAACTACAATTTTTTAGCAAGAGCAGTCATCACAAAGGTTTAATTTCTTTTTATCGTTTTCAAACTTGTATTAAACAAAAAATTAGAAAAATAAAAGGATTACTCAGTCTCTCCACAACATGTAGGCTACAAATGGACGTTGATGATACACTCAGTGAAAAAGTCAGATCAAAATTATTAAATAAATTTTATTTTATGCACAATAATCACGTCGAAATTCTGAATAAGTTCATGACAGCTAGAATCAGTATTCTTCCCCGCGTGAATGCCGGCCATCTATAGATGAGAATTTTTTGGGTGCGCATAACACATCATTCTCTGTATCTATTGTATCTTTTTTTTTTGCTCTAAATTTTTGCTTCAAAAATTTATGGAATACGAATTTTGATATGTTTGTAATCATTTTAAGTATTTGTTTTGCCCATATTCTGATCCTATTTGAAAAAAAATCGTTCAATTTTTTTTTATCCTGATGCGCACTCATACAAGATTCTCATTTATTTATATGCATAAGAAGAGGCGGTTACTCCCCAAAGCCACTAGCATGATGAGGAGAGAATAGGGAAGTGGGCAAGCTCACTTCCTTCGTAACCAACCGCTCTCGCCGGACCGCAACGCCTACAACCGCGCGTACAACCGCGCAATAACGCTACCGCACGGCACTGCCGCACGGTAACACGCGCGCGATAGCGCGCAAGCAACCCCCCCGGGGGCGCCGCCTAACCGCACCCCTAGCGGGGGCGCCGCCTAACCGCACCCCTAGTGGGGTGCGGCCAAGCCGCAGCCCCTTGAGGGGTGCGGCCCAGCCGCACCCCCTTGTGAGGTGCGGCCGAGCCGCACCTCCTCGTGAGGTGCGGCCGAGCCGCACCTCCTCGTGGGGTGCGGCCGACCGCGCCCCTGAGGTTGCGGTTGATTCACCTCCATGTGGAGGGATTCTGGGGCATCCGCCCTCTCCAAGCGCGATGTGCGCCCTTTGGGCCCCGGATTCCGCTCAGAGCGCTTCCGCGCTCGTAACATTCTCAGAACGCCCTAAGCGCGTTCGGACCACTTTCGTGTTCGTTGCACGCTCAGAGCGCTTCTGAGCGCGCTTGCGCGCCCGGAACACTTTCGCATTTCTGGCATGCTCACATTTTATCTTTCTGACATGCTCACATTTTGTCTTTCTAACATTCTCACATTTTGTCTTTCTAACTTCTCAGATTTCAGGAACAATCCATTGCCTTTTTCGCCTCCAACAAAACTGCCCAAACTGCCCGAACTGACCGAGGGGCAAGAGTGTCATTTACGAAAAATGGCGATCTGTGTGCTCCGAACCGGAAAATACGATTCGTCCGCCAGGTGGTTACGGTGGTTACAACGGCGAAATTACCGGGCTACCCCCGGCCAAAGCTATAAAAGGAGCCTCAGGGCTTCATTTCAAAGGACCTTGTCTTCTGCACCTGGGAGAGCTCCTTGAAGACTTTCACGGAATTCTCCTTCGGCGCTTGAAGATATCCTTCGTGGACTTGAAGATTTCCCTCATCCTAAAAGGCGACTCAGCATTCTCACTTTCATTCCACGGAGCATTCTCACTTTTGTTCCCCACAGTTCTCAGAAGGAAAAAGACTTAGTTTTCCGAGAGGTGGTCTACCACCCTCGGAACTCCCTCTCTCTCTCTATTATTGTAACGAGCGGCGGCCTGTCGCGCTCAACTTCTAAGTACCTAATTGTAAGCTCTGAGAAGATAGTGGAGTTTGGCCGGCACAGGTCCGGCCACGTGATTTTTTACCCTTTCCGTGTTTTCCACGTTAAAAAGTCTCTGTGTACTCAACTAATCTTTAATTGACTGTGTGCGCGCTCGGTTCGCTTCCGAACTAAGGTTGTTCAATTCGACCGGTCTACCAGAGCACCCGAGCGACCCACAACAGTTTGGCGCCGTCTGTGGGAATGGATTCTCAAACACCGAATAGAGGATTTCCGAACGCAACGCCCGTTTCGCCTGAGTTCACGGAACCAGCAAGAGTGGACACATCCCCCGAACTATCCGACGCATGCAGTTCCTCGATCCCTGAAGGCCCGACGAAAAGAGCGCTCATCGCTGCACCCATCCAGCCCCAGTGGATTGGATCAACTAGCAAGCCGGCCCCTCTCATAGCGGGGCAGGATCCGAACGATATCACGCACCAGCAAAGGCGACCCCCCTGTCAAAGTCAATTTTGGCATACCCAGTTCCGTCGCGGCTAAAGCTCTCGCACTTCAAGGAGTTCCACGGAGCAGAGGACTCGTACGAGCACGTTAATCACTTCTTGATAACGGTGCGGAAGTTCGTACTTCCAGACCAAATCAGCTGCAAAATGTTCACCAAGACACTGCGCGGAGACGCCCTCCGTTGGTATCAATCCCTGCCAAACGGAGCGATTCACAACTTCACCGAGTTGTCCCAACTGTTCGTTGAATGGCACGAAGCGCGCGCACCAAGGATCCAAGAAGAAGAGCGAGAAGAGCCTGAGACGGACGAGTCGCCCCGCCTAAGGGAAGCGGAGCGGAGCAAGCAGCACGAGAAGATCTACACAAGCTTTCCCCAAGAGCGTCCCCGTGGATGGTCAGACTTCGCCTTATACGCATGCATAGGCAATCCAGCCTGCGAGCTAAGAAGGGCGTTGATAACCCATCGCATCTCGTTCAATATCATGTTCGTGGCAGTCGTGGTGCGGCTCAAACTCCTAAGCGGGAACCTCAATCTCAGGACCAGCGACGCAGAGCTCCCAGACGGAACTATGGTGCCCACCATAGGAGTCGTCACCCTCCCTGTCCAAGTAAGGATGCACTCGGAACTAGTCCATTATGACGTTCAGTTCGTCATCGCAGAGGCAGACTCCCCCTACGACGCAATATTTGGGAGCCTCCTACTCGACGCCTTGGGCTGCGACGTTTCCATGTCTGGACGCATGGCCAACAAAGGGAGAATCCTCAGGGATGCAATTCGTGGTTTCGACACGGCCGCAGTCGAGCTCCCATGGATCAACTACGACCCGTCGCCAAAACCAAATTCTAAGAAGCAAGGCGTGCGAGAGTGCCGCGCAACCCTCGCATTGGCAGAAAAAGCTAATCTTCCGACATCGGCAAGCCAACTACAACCTGGGGATACATGTCGCAAGAGAAAGGGACAACAACATCAACTCGAGAAGGTCATACCGCCCCTTCAGAACCAAGCAGACCGCTCCCGAGGGCTAGCAGATCAAAGCTCCTGGATCTACACGCCGTTAAATGCCCCCCGCGAGCATATACTGTCCATAATCTACAACAGCAAAAACATCAACTGGCCCAGACTGCTCCCCCAGCGTAAGGGAGATCAATCCTCGTTCTGCAATTTCCACAAAGGCCGAGGACACCGCACGGAGCACTGTGCCAGGTTGAAAGAAGAAATTGAACGCCTTGTCCAGTCGGGACACCTTGAGGCCTTCCGCGAAGAAGCACAGAAGGATGCCACCGAGGGTCGGTCGCCGGGTCACCGCCGCCCACCATGATGAATGACTGAAAGATCTCGAGAGAGCGCAGCGCCAGGAGGAGCACGATGTTACCTTCTCTCTCGTCAAACTTGTATCATAAACTTATTGGCTCAGAAGCCGCAAGATTACATTTGCGCATGTATCAACGTTCATTTTTTAATTATGTTTTACCTGTCCTAAACTATTCTACTGCAGGAACCCATTCGGGGCCCTGCCCCGGGGACTTTGCACCGCCGTCGATTGAAGGTTCGCCATTCTCCCCCGCCGTCGAGTCCCGGCGTCGTAGTGGCCTGCCCCCCTTAAGTTCGCCCTCGGTTTGAATACACCAGCTATTCACCGGCCACTTTGGGGCCCTGCCCCGGGGACTTTGCACCGCCGTCGATTGAAGGTTCGCCCTTCTCCTCCGCCGTCGAGTCCCGACGTCGTAGGGGCCTGCCCCCCTTACATTCGCCCCCGATTTGAATACACGCGCTATTTACCGGCCAAATCTATATTAAAAAAGCCGCGAGCTCAGACTCGTGCAAACTAATTTTTTTATTATGTAAAACCCGCGAGCTCAGACTTGCGCAAACTAATTTTTTATTATGTAAAAGCTGCGAGCTCAGACTTGCGCAAACTAATTTTTTATTATGTAAAAGTCGCGAGCTCAGACTCGCGCAAACTAATTTTTTATTATGTAAAAGCCGCGAAATCAGACTCGCGCAAACTAATTTTTTATTATGTAAAAGCCGCGAGCTCAGACTCGTACAAACTAATTTTCTATTATGTAAAAGCCGCGAGCTCAAACTCACGCAAACTAATTTTCTATTATGAAAAAATCGCGAGCTCAGACTCGCGCAAACTAATTTTTTATTATGTAAAAGCCGCGAGCTCAGACCCGCGCGAACTCATCTGTAATTTTGGAAATACCATCAAGCTACACAGGTGACAACAACCAGAACAACAAGATCACACAAAGGAATAAATGCAATGTGTACAATAAGGGAATACAACCGCCCCAAACGCAGCGCTACACGCAAACAAACGACAATACTGAAAGCAGGAAAGAGAAAGATAACCAACATCAGTCCTCGACTACATCCGAGTAATCATCCCCTGAAAGGTCCCCAACTCCGAGTCTAGCGGTGTCGCACCCGAACTTCTTCCCCATCATACGGAGAGTCTAATGAATGCCTCTCTGAAAGGCAACTTCGCGCTCATCCGCTATCAAAGGCTCGACCTCCTTCGTCATAACCTCGGCGCGAATCTCCTCGGCCATCTGGAACCGCTCTTCTACAAAAGTAAGAGAATCTTTGTACTCGGTCACTCCAGCCGCCTTGGCCTCCCCGAGGCTGCGCTCGATCGACGACAACCGGTCCACCTCGCTCCTCAGAAAGCCCAACTCCCCCTCCAGGCGGAACATCTCCCCCTGAGCCTCCAACAGCTGACGAAGGGCATCCTGGGCAAGCGCCTTGTCACCCCCATACTCCGCCGCACCTTCTCGACCTCGAATCGGGAAGAAGAGATTGTTGTAGCCTATGTTCCGCATCTCTTGGTTTGAGAATAACAAATACCGTGTTGTATTTGATCTAGTATTTTGTGTGTTTATAGTGTGCAGGTTGTACATGAACTATAGCTATACATCCCTATGAATAGTTTGCTGATTGGAAATGACTCTCTGGAAAGATAGCTAACGCTCGCGTTAGTAGTTAACGCACAACGTTATCAACCGCTGAGAAGAAAACCGCTGATAAGGACTGCCGTCGAGAAGAAAGCCGTCGAGCTGCGGTCGACGAAAGAGAGCTAACGCTCGTGGTAACTGTTAACGCCCCGCGTTAACAAGAGGAGGAATGCCGTCGAGATGAGGTCGACGAATTTGCGTTCAACGAACTTGGAGTTCCGTTCGACGAATTTGCCTGCGTTCGACGAAAATTCCGTTCGACAAAATGTGAAGACCGCTCGACGAATTGGAGTTCGACGAACTGAGTTCCTACACAACAATATTGCGTTCGACGAAGGATGAGTTCGACGAAGGCGCGTTCGACGAAATTTGTTTTCGTTCGACGAAATTTTGTTCAGCCACGCTCCCGAGTCTATGCACGATCTCAGCAACTGCCTCACTAACGTCGGGTGTTAGCCTTAACGCACGCGTTAGCTTACAAGGCTATTTTAAAGTACAGCTCGATCCTCTCATTCAAATTGAACATAGATGATTCCAGAATTCTGATACTTGGAGAGAGGTTCGTGTACAGCAAATTAAGAGGTCTCCCTTGGGCTAACATGAAGATCTAAAGAAGATTTTGAAGGAGAAGGTCTACAACACATATTCCATACGAAGGACGATCGTTTCAAGAACGCAAACACCTACATCGACTTCATCTTCACCTTCAGAATTTCTTGGGGAGTTTCTCTTTACTTATCCTGTAATCTTTTATTTTTCCTTTTGTAATTTGTGTGGAGAAATCGTTCGGTGAGAACGTCGGATTTCGTGGGTAAATTCGCCTTGTGTTGGCAACTAGGTCCTTGTGAGGCTTAGGGGGTAATTCGCCGCCTTGTGCGTGGCGACTAGGTCGAGGGTAGATCTAGGGGGTGGCTAGAGACCTCATCTGGGGATAGATATGTAAGACCCAAAATTTCATGTGCACACAAAATCAAAGTGAGTTGAAGTCATGGAGCTAGCGCCAGGCGCTAGTGCTAGCGCCGATGGTAGCGTCCCTAAGCGGTACCGACTTTGTCGCTAGCGCCAGCGCTAGCCACTAGCGCCGGCGGTAGCGGGAAATTCTTATATACCTCAAAATCCGACTCTTCACCTCATTTTCTTTGAGAGCCTTTGCAGTTCTGAGGGCAGAGAGCTGGGAGCAGGGAAGGAGATCCGTTGGAGTAACAGGGAGGGTGTTACAAGATAGGTTATATGCTATATAACAGGGAGGGTGTTACATGCTATATAACAGGGAGGGTGTTACATGCTATATGCTATGTAACAGCGAGGGTGTTACAAGATAGGCTATAGCCAACCGGTCCTTGGGAGAAGGACCGGTGAAACATCAAAAAGTGTTTTTACATATTTTCGCCTTGATTTCTAGCGTTATAGAAATTAAACATTTGTGTATTCAATTTATTATGAAATAAAATCATGTCTCTTAATGTTCTATTCAATTGATTTTATTTCCTCTTTGAGAATGTTCTAATTTCTATTTCCATCAAAGTATTAAAATTAACATTTGTATAATTATCTTTGAAATAAATAATTATTTTCATTATCTCTGATTTTCTGGAATTGTATTTCATTTGAGATTTCATAAGTAAAATCATTGTGGCAATCTTTTTGTTCTGAGGAATATTGTGTGGAGAGCTAACGCCCAGCGTTAGGACTTAACGCCAGGCGTTAACAACAGTTAACAAAAAGTTTGTTTCAATTATTTAAAAAAGAATCTTTAAATATTTAAATATATTTTCTTATAAAATATTCTGAAACTTCAGTTGCAAACTCTGATAAATTTAATTAAGATTTAAATTCCATAAAACCCTTATTCACCCCCCTCTAAGGGTGCCGTAAGATCCAACAAGTGGTATCAGAGGGAGGTTATTCCAATACGGCTTCACAACCGGGAATAATGGCGCTTCATGATCTCGCATCTTCTAGAGGGGATAATTTTTATGAAAATGAAAAATCATTATGTCCACCATTGTTTATGGGTGAAAATTATAATGGGTGGAAAACACTTATAGAAATATTTCTTAAAACTTTGGATATTGAAGTTTTGAATATTACAATTAAAATGCCCCCAAGTATTCTAAATAAAAATGAAAAGTTTTTAAATGTCAAATCTATGACTAGTCTATATTGTGCGCTTGATCAAAATATTTTCAAACTTATTTATACGCTTCCTACTGCTTTTGAAGTTTGGAAATTTCTTGAGACTACTTATAGTATTCATTCCACAGATGATGAACAAGAGCAATTCCTTATTGATCCAAGAGAAGAAATCGACGAGGACTCATTCTTGGAGGAAGATCAATCTAAGTGAGAAACAATGTTGAACTCAGTTGACTGCAAAACATCAAGCAAAAGAGAAGACGAAAACTATAGCAAGGTAAGAAAATCTAAATCTTCTCTTTTAGTAACTAATTCTATTTCTACATTTCGTGTGCTTAAATTTACTAAACGTAAAATTTCAAAGTTGAAACATGCTAATTTCAAATTACGTTTAGAAAATAAAACTTTAAAAGCAAACGCTAAAGTAGAATCTTATATTGATGTTTCAAATTCTCTTTCATGCTCTTTAATTGAAAATGCTAAACCCTGTTTTGATTATAATTCTTTTAAAGAAGAACTCAAGGTTTTAAAAAGGGGTCTTTTAAATTCAAAAGAGCATAATGAAAAATTGATAAAAGAAAATGATAATTTAATGGATAAACTAGAATCATTAAAAATGTTTATTTAAAACTTTTCATATAATAAAACATCCTTTATTTCTAGTTTATCAAATTATCAAAAGTTTAAAAGCTTAACTTCATATTATAAGAGTAAGTCTATAAGAAAGAGTGAAAATGAAAATCATCAAAATAAGAACCAATCATTTAAAACATATTGTAACTCACTCTTTCAACATTCAATTATAAAGAAAGACAATTACTCTTATAAACTTTCAAAGAATCCATATAATAAAATTCATTATGATTATCAACATCAATGTATTTTGAAAAATAATTTGAATAAACATAAATCCCAAATGAATTATTTTTCAAACAACTATCATTCCAAAAAGATGTCAAATAATCATAATATGAATTTAAAAGAAAAACAACCAAAGTATGAATGGAGGCTCAAAATTAAAAACGAAACACTAACTCCACTTGTAAAGGCCCATTCATCATTTTCTCTCCAAAAGCCAACACGATGTTTTTGGGTACCCAAAGGAACCATCACACTTGGTCCCCTTTGGATACATAAATCTCTCATTCACTAGGAATCATCGTATTGCATGAAGTAGAAATAAATTAAAAATGAAATATCATTACTCTACTTCATGATATGCTTAATTGCTTTTTCTTTTGTTTGTTTTCTTATTTTTGAGCCAACACACTATGATCACTTTATGTATCATGAGATATGACTTTCATTTTAAGCCTAATGTTTAACAAATCAATTTGAATTAAATTGAACATAAAGTCATATATTTTTTTAAGTCATCTATCTTTTCTTTTTAAATGTTTTATCCTTTTTAAATCCTTTGCCTATAAATATCTTATATTGTCATTATAAATTGAATGCTAAATTTGCTAAATGATATTATTAAGACTAATGAAATTACTTTCAAAATTGGATTTAAATGGATTTTTAGGGGTCTTAGGCTAAAATATTAAATGCACAACTTATTGCATATTTGTCTATTTTTCGTTGCTGCATATAATAGCCCCTATAATGAAAAATCATAATAATAAAAAATAATTACAAAAATGATGAATATGATTTCACACACTCCATCTTGATCTATTAATATCCTATGCTAAAATTCACTATAATCATATATCATAATTCATGATCCATCAAGACCTATCTTAAATCAACTAATTTTATCAACCTTAAGAATTATGAAATATATGATTGCTATTGATATTATAGTATCACATCTTATTTTGTGTGTGTGATGTGCATCTCTATTGTTTGCATGTATCTCATTATATTTAGACCTAAGAATTTACTTGAAATAAACAAGATGAAATCAAATAGAATTGTCACTTCGCTCTAGGTCTATGAAAATTCAAAACTCTATGTTTGAATACATGCAATTCAATTATATATTTGTCCAATTTTACTTAGCTTTGCAGCTTGTAATTCATCATACTAGCATCATCACTTACCATTGGTAGAAATCAATGTCCATGTTAGTTATATATCTTGCAATGCTAAAGTAAATTATATTACTAAAATATGAAAATCATAATTTCTTTTGTAGTTATTTGCATGAATAAAATATATTCTAAATGGATTTAAAATCAACAATCATCGATATAATTGTAAATCCAAAACTAATCATGCAATTATACCATAGTTAATATATTTAAGGTTTACACGCTTAGTATGTCCATAATCATTAAACCTATGACATGTGTCTCACAATAGCGAGGGCATAGGATTGTGTGCATTAGAGACCTAACCTCTAAGTCATGTCTTGTCCTTAACCGGGGAGGGTTCTAGTGGGGCCTTGAGAGACACTGAGGGGAAAGAGTGCTAGGTTGAGCGTCGTCTTTTGTTTGCATATGGGATTAACACCCCAACCTACGACATGTGTGCAGCTCCTCATGCCCATCCGTCACTTAGTACGGGGCTATAGTGTAGTCATGTTATTGAGGTATCTTGATCTTAGATATACTTATATTATATTCATTGCATGAACATTATCTCACTCTTTATACATAAATCATGCATATTTATTTTTGTTCTAACATTACATCTTGTGTTTGCAATATTTTATTATTTTGAGCTTTAATGATTTTACAAAACACAAGTACTTGAAAAATCACCAAAAACATGCTAAAAGAGCCTTCAAATCTAATCAATATACTCTGAAATTTCAACTGAAGGAAGACCTCTTTATAATACAAATGAATTTTGAAAAATATTTTTCAAAAATTCAAGAAATGCAGTTCTGTTTTGGCGTTAAGAAGTTAACGCCTGGCGTTAGCTCCTTTGCTCCAAAATATATTTTTTTTGTTTTGAATTATTTCTGGTATTATTTTAATATTTTGTGTGTGTTTTATTTCTCTGTTTGTAAAAAGTTTTCTATCTTTTTATTTCATTTAAAACAAAATTTTATTTCTCTTAAAAAAAATATTATTTTATGTATTTTCTCATGCATTATTTCTCTGGCATAGAATATCATTTACTGAAAGTGCTATTAAAGACTTCTATGTTTTCCAGAGAATATATATAAAAAAAACAAATACAAAATTTCAAAGAACAAAAATATGTTTTTCTTTATGTGTGTTTATTGTTTTGTGCATATTATAAAAAAATTCAAAAAAAATTTTATAAAAACCGATTGTTATTCATTGCCATTGTCAAGGATGATTAATTATATCAATTAAAGATTAAATACAATGTTTAATTTAACTTTCAAGTTTCTTAAAATACATTGCTTTGTATTTATCATGCCTTGAATATTATCTTGTTATGTGCAATGAAATTGATTGTAGATAAATATGTGTAGAAACGCTTAGCATGCCTCTAAGTATAAGTAATGTATTATATTTGATAATGATTCATTCACTCACTTATTTCTGATAACCTACATGTGTTTACAATCTTATTCTTACATGATTGTGTAGTGTAATAACATAAATAATTAAAATGCTTAAATAGATTACCTACACAACATTGAATTGGTTATTACAATTCTTTGTCTTTCATGCATTTATTCTTTAGAGAAATGTGGTTTAAAATGCTATGTTTGCAAAACAAGTGAATTCAGAGTCCTTAGTCACTAAACTATAAAGCAAATAATAAATGACAAGGAAAACTCCACCAAACACTACTCACCCTCCTGATAAGTCTTAATGAGCATTGTGAGGTTGAGCACCTTGGCTAAGAATTGTAAAGTGTCTTGTAGCAAACAATTTATACACCACTTCTCTTAGTACACCGGATCATAAAAAATTAAAAATAAAACTAAAAAGTATAAAAGTGATCCCCCAAACACTACTTTGCACCCTGATAAGTCTTAATAAGCATTATGTGTGCAGAGCACCTTGGTAGTTGTACTATTTATTCATGTGCATTGAAATAGTGTGGAAATAATATTATTTGTGTATTTTAATGTTGTGTTATTTCATTATATATGTCATGTGTTTTTGATTGATTCACTTGTATACTTTATCAAAACACTACTTTGTATACATCATTATCTTTCATAAAACTTCTACTCACGAGAATTTGATCCTAATGCTCATCTACTCAAATCTCTACAAACTTAAGTAAATGCACTAGATAACTAAGCATGATCACTACAATGTTTATGTTTACTTAAAATGCAAATTTTATTACATTGTAGTTTGTGTTTCTTTTCTTGATATTATGAAATCATGCTTGCAATATTATCTTAATGAAATAGCATCTCTTCAATCTTTAACTCAAACATCAACTTTTCAAATTTAAAACTCATTATCCTTTATATGATTTTATCTTCTAAAAATGATGTTTATGTTTAAGAGTGCTTATTATATCCTTTTGCTAAGTTTACCACTTATGCTCATTCATTTCTATTATTTTTAACACCATGGTTTCAACAAGTGGTATCTTAAAATAAGAATGTTTACTTTATCATTTTTGTTATGTTGCTTACTACTTTATATTACATCATGCTTATATTTTTTTCTTCAACAAGTAGTATTTAACAAACTTTTGATTGCATCCTATTTTTCTTCTCGACATAAAATATATTACTCCTTATCATACATACTCACTCCTAAACCCTCTTTTGATTCTACCAAAAGGGGAGATTAAATTGCATAAATCTAATATTTAGGGGGAATGCATTATAATAATATTAAACAAAAAATGGGTATATTTGTAGGGGGAGTAATCATATAGGAGGTGCATACACTATCATATGCTCGATCATGAAAATCCTTCAATAAGTGGTTCCTTACATATCTTAAAAGATATACACTCATCCCTATACACTTTTGTTAATAACAAAGGGGGAGAAGAAATTGAGAAATCTAGTAAAATAGATATTTAGGGGGAGTAAATTATAAGATAACACTTATGTAGGAGGATGACTTCATATAGAAAGAGTATGCATTATAGCTATCAAATCTACCATGCTTTTAACCTGTTATTCATGCATATCTTATTACCGCACTTATCTATAAACACAAATGGTTTTAAGTTCACTAATTTCTCATACAGGTATTTGTTATTATCAAAAGGGGGAGATTATTGGAGCCTATGTTCCGCATCTCTTGGTTTGAGAATAACAAATACAGTGTTGTATTTGATCTAGTATTTTGTGTGTTTATAGTGTGCAGGTTGTACAAGAACTATAGCTACACATCCCTATGAATAGTTTGCTGGTTGGAAATGACTCTCTGGAAAGATAGCTAACGCTCGCGTTAGTAGTTAACACCCATCGTTATCAACCGCTGAGAAGAAAACCGCTGAGAAGGAATGCCGTCGAGAACAAAGCCGTCGAGCTGCGGTCGACGAACGAGAGCTAACGCTCGCGGTAACTATTAACGCCCCGCGTTAACAAGAGGAGGAATGTCGTCGAGTTGAGGTCGACGAATCTGCGTTCAACGAACTTGGAGTTCCATTCGACGAATTTGCCTGCGTTCGACTAAAATTCCGTTCGACGAAAATTCCGTTCGACGAAATGTGAAGACCGCTCGATGAATTGGAGTTCGGCGAACTGAGTTCCTGCACACAATATTGCGTTCGACGAATTTGAAGCTCCGTTCGACGAAAGTGTTTCCGTTCGACGAAAAATTACTCCGTTCGACGAAATTGTTCCGTTCGACGAAAATTTGTTTTGTCACGTTCCTGGCGGTTTGCACGATCCAGAATGTTGCGGTTTTTCCGTTCGACGAAGGATGAGTTCGACGAAGGCGCGTTCGACGAAATTTGTTTTCGTTCAACGAAATTTTGTTCAGCCACGCTCCCGAGTCTATGCACGATCTCAGCAACTGCCTTACTAACATCGGGCGATAGCCTTAACGCACGTGTTAGCTTCCGAGGCTATTTTAAAATACAGCTCCTCTCATTCAAATTGAACATAGATGATTCCAGAATTCTGATACTTGGAGAGAGGTTCGTGTACAGCAAATTAAGAGGTCTCCATTGGGCTAACATGAAGATCTAAAGAAGATTTTGAAGGAGAAGGTCTACAACGCATATTCCATACAAAGGATGATCATTTCAAGAACGCTAACATCTACATCGACTTCGTCTTCACCTTCAGAATTTCTTGGGAAGTTTCTCTTTAATCATCCTGTAATCTTTTATTTTTCCTTTTGTATTTTGTGTGGAGAAATCGTTTGGTGAGAACGTCAGATTCTGGGAAGGATTTCGTGGGTAAATTCGCCTTGTGTTGGCGACTAGGTCCTTGTGAGGCTTAGGGGGTAATTCGCCGCCTTGTGCGTGGCGACTAGGTCGAGGGTAGATCTAGGGGGTGGCTAGAGGTCTCATCTGGGGAAAGATAGGCTATAGCCAACCGGTCCTTGGGAGAAGGACCGGTGAAACGTCAAAAAGTGTTTTTACATATTTTCGCCTTGATTTCTAGCGTTATAGAAATTAAACATTTGTGTATTCAATTTATTATGAAATAAAAATCATGTCTCTTAATGTTCTATTCAATTGATTTTATTTTCTCTTTGAGAATGTTCTAATTTCTATTTCCATCAAAGTATTAAAATTAACATTTGTATAATTATCTTTGAAATACAATAATTATTTTCATTATCTCTGATTTTCTGGAATTGTATTTCATTTGAGATTTCATAAGTAAAATCACTGTGGCAATCTTTTTGTTCTGAGGAATATTCTCTGGAGAGCTAATGCTCAGCGTTAGGACTTAACGTCAGACGTTAGCAACAGTTAACAAAAAGTTTGTTTCAATTATTTAAAAAAGAATCTTCAAATATTTAAATATATTTTCTTATAAAATATTCTGAAACTTCAGTTGCAAACTCTGATAAATTTAATTAAGATTTAAATTCCATAAAACCCTTATTCACCCCCCCCCCCTCTAAGGGCGCCGTAAGATCCAACAGAGATGTCGGCCTCCAACTGCTTGATGTGAGACAAGTCGCGATCCCTCTTCTTCTGCAAAATAGACATATCGCTCCTCACCACATGCAACTCCTCCTGAAGAGCGAAGTAGCTATCCTTGAGGCCCACATAGCAGTTGTTCCACGTGAAAGCAACACTGGTTAAAACATCGGCCTGCGGACAAAAGATAAACAGTCAGCATACCAAAGCAACAATGGGAAAAAGGTATCCGAGGCTAGAAGAAGAGAACTTTACTTACCGCCGAAGTCATTGCCTGAAGAGAAGAAGAAACTCGCCTTGTCGGCGGCAAGGGGGGAGGCGGCGGCAAGTCTCCCTGTGGGACCCGGTCGGCAACAGGAGACGTCAAAATCTCAACCTCCGCATCGGACGGAATCGGCTCCCCCCTGTGGCGGCTCGGGACGACCTCATGATCATGGGTCCTGGCGCCGGTGGGATAGAGCACGAGCTAGAACCTCCGTTCTTGACAACAATCCTCCTCCTCTTCCCACGGTCTAGGGGAACAGCGGCCGCCCGCTCGGCGTCCCAGGAAATCCCCACCAAGAGCAGTCGACTTTCCTCCACGCAACTGGAAATACAGAACAGGGCCTTCGAAAGCCCTTCTCAGCCAAGGAACCAGGGATAGGAAGGAACTCATCCTCCCGTCCAGTCTGTCGGCGGCAACGTCCAGGAAGTGCTCTCCATAGCTCCGGCAGCTCCCATCGATTCCGAACGTATCCATAAAGAGTGTTACCGTGGCAGTAATCGGTCTTCTCCCCAAAGTGAAACCAGCTCTTGTTGCTTCGGACTTCAACACGGACACCTGAGTCGGTAGAAACATCACACCAATCCTTGAAAATCTCGAGCGAAAAGCGCGCTATGCTCCTGAAAAAACACCACCGTCCCCATAATGTTTGCCATCCCAGCAGGGGTAAACTGGGTAATCGGAACACCGCAAAACCGGAGTATCTCAACAACTTCCTCAGAGGGAGGAAGGCGAAACCCGGATTTCAAACAACTCTCAGAAAGGGTCATGAAACCAGTTGGCGGATTTTGAGCGCGCTCCTCCACCCGCGGAATCTTCACTTCGACGTCAGAAGGCAAGCCAAACCGCTTCCGCCATATATCAATCCGCGCAAAGTCAAGAGTGGAGCGCAGGCGCATCAGCCTTGACTGACCACCCCGTTTCGAAGCCTGAAAGCAACAAAAATAATATATAAAAAATGAGAAAGGCGCATATCAAGTAACTGATCGCGCGCACATCAAGCCGCGCGCACAACTAATCGCGCGCGCAACTAATCGCATATCAAGTAACTAATTGCGCGCAACTAATCGCACACATATCAAACCGCGCACACATCAGGCCACGCACACAGCAAGCCGCGCACGCGCGGCAGCCCGCGCGCACACTGCAGCCCACGCACTCGGCAAACCCACGCGCGGCAGCACGCGCACGGCAGCCCACGCGCGGCAGCCCGTGCGCATAGCAAGACCGCACGCGGCAGCCCGCGCGCCGGCCGGGTGCGCAACCGCCGCGCGCAAGGTTCGCTCGGCGCGGACCGCGCAACCCTCTCACCGGCGACCTGCTCCCGCGGCCGGCAGCACCCACGCGCGGACAGCACACGCCCGCCAGCGGATTGCTCCCACGGCCGGCACCGCACACGCGCGGGCATGTACGCGGCCTCCGGCCGTTTGCTCCCTCGGTCGGAACGACCCCCGCGGGCACACTCCTTCGCTCTCTCTCTTTGTTCCTACAAAACGAAAAAAAGAACTCCCTCCGCCATGATCCAACGCACCGCGCAACAAATCGAAATTGCCGCGAACAAGAACGAAACCTTCGCACTCCTCCGCACGAAAGCTTGGACTCCGAAGGTTTGGGGGGCTTATGATGTGCACCATATAAGACTCCCATTTATTTATATGCAAAGGAGATGCGGTTACTCCCCAAAGCCACTAGCATGATGAGGAGAGAATGGGGAAGTGGGCAAGCCCACTTCCTTCGTAACCAACCGCTCTCGCCGGAAAGCAACGCCTACAACCGCGCATACAACCGCACGATAATGCTACCGCGCGGCACTACCGCACGGTAACACGCGCGCGGTAGCACACAGGCACCCCCCCCGGGGGCGCCGCCTAACCACACCCCTAGCGGGGTGCGGCCAAGCCGCACCCTTAGTGGGGTGCGACCAAGTTGCCGCACCCCCTTGAGGGGTGCGGCCAAGCCGCACCCCCTTTTGGGGTGCGGCCAAGCCGCACCCCCTTGTGGGGTGCGGCCAACCTCTGGTGAGGTGCGACCGAGCCGCACCTCCTCGTGGGGTGCGACCAACCGCGCCCCTGAGGTTGCGGTCGATTCACCTCCATGTGGAGGGATTCAGGGGCGTCCGCCCTCTCCAAGCTCGATGTGCGCCCTTTGGGCCCCGGATTCTGCTCAGAGCGCTTTCGCGCTCGTAACATGCTCAGAACGCCTCTAAGCGCGTTCGGAGCACTTCCTTGTTCGTTGCACGCTCAAAGCGCTTCTGAGCGCGCTTGCGCGCCCGGAACACTTTCGCATTTCTAACATGCTCACATTTTGTCTTTCTAGCTTCTCAGATTTCAGGAATAATCCGTCGCTTTTTCGCCTCCAACAAAACTGCCCAAACTGCCCGAACTGCCCGAATTGCCCGAACTGCCCGAGGGGCAAGATGATCATTTACGAAAAATGGCGACCCGTGTGCTCCAAACCGGAAAATATGATTCGTCCGCCAGGTGGTTACGGTGGTTACAACGGCGAAATTACCGGGCTACCCCCGGCCAAAGCTATAAAAGGAGCCCCAGAGCTTCATTTCAAAGGACCTTGCCTTCTGCTCCCGGGAGAGCTCCTAGAAGACTTTCACAAAATTCTCCTTCGGCGCTTGAAGATCTCCTTCGTGGACTTGAAGATTTCCCTCATCCCGAAAGGCGACTCAGCATTCTCACTTTCGTTCCCCGGAGCATTTTCACTTTTGTTCCTCACAGTTCTCAGAAAGAAAAAGACTTAGTTTTCCGAGAGGTGACCTGTCACCCTCGGAACTCCCCCTCTCTCTCTCTATTATTATAACGAGCGGCGGCCTGTCGCGCTCGACTTCTAAATACCTAATTGTAAGCTTTGAGAAGATAGTGGAGTTTGACCGGCACAGCTCCGGCCACGTGGTTTCTTACACTTTCCGGGTTTTCCACGTTAAAAAGTCTCTGTGTACTCAACTAATCTTTAATTGACTGTTTGCGCGCTCGGTTCGCTTCCGAGCTAAGATGGTTCAATTTGACCGGTCTACCAGAGCACCCGAGCAACCCGCAACAGATCCAAAATAATCTGATTGATCTGATCAAATCAAAATAATCCGAAAGATTTTTTTAGATGTTACCAGAATATGGACAAATCAGTAGGTAAGATGATTATAAAAATACCGTAATTCATATTACGTAATTTTTTTTTACAAAAATCTTTGAATTCGTGTGATTTAGTGTGCGTTTGGCGCGGCTTATTTCCTCCGGTGCGGCAGAAACGCAACGGAGAAATAGGCTTAAGCAGCGTTTGGCGTGGATTATTATCTAAAAGGCGTTTAATTACATCCGCCGTTTCCTTATACCCCCCGACCGCAAATTTTTCTCGCGTCTGGCTGCAAAAGCAAGCTGCTCCGCAGCGCGCGATTCTCTTCCCCTAACCTAGCGACATCGACGGCGACACTCTCGTTTCTCCAGTCGACGCACATCGACGGCGATTCTTCTTCAGTCGTTTCTCTTCTTCCCCTACCTAGCGACATCGACGGCGACGCTCTCGTTTCTCCAGTCAACGCACATCGACGGCGACGCACATCGACTTCCAGGCGATTTCCCCTCCCGTTTCTCCCTCTCCTCCGACGCCAACTTCAGGTAATCCCTCTTTTTTTTCAGTGTTAATTGATGTTTGCATATGTGTTTCTCCCTCTCGTTTCTCCAGCCGGTGTTGTTTGTGTGTGATGTTGGTGTGTGTATGCTGTTGGTGTGTGTTTATTGTAGTTGATGTTGGTGTGTGTGTATGCTGTTGATGTATGTGGGCTGCTGATGTGTGTGTGTATGTGTATGTGGGCTGTTGATGTGTGCTTGCTTGCTGTTTATTGTAGTTTATCCAAAAAAAAATCATTTTTCCCATAGTTTTTTGCAGATTATTGTTATAATTGTGTGTGTATGTGTGTGAAATGAGGAGTATGTATGTGTATTTTGTAGATTATTGTTATAATTGTGTGTGTTGGGCTCTCTACATGACCCTTGATCCATGTTTTACATTTTTTTTTGGCTATAGATTTGTTATTGGTGTGTGTGTGTGTATGTTGTGGTGTGTGTTTATGTGTGTGTGTATGTTGTGGTGTGTGTATGTTGTGGTGGTGTGTGTGTATGTGTGTGTGTATGTGAATGTATGTGTGTATGTGAATGTGTGTGTGTGTTGGTGTATGTGTGTTGGTGTATGCGTGTGTGTATGTGTTGGTGTATGCTTTTTGTGGTTGTTTTTGTGTGTATATAGTAGTGTTTTTTGTTAATGTTGTTTAACTCCGTTTTGTTTCCAAACAACATTTTCAAAACTCCGTTTTACAAACTCCATTTTCCAGAATCAGCAACTTTTCATCCAAACAGTTTTTTAGCAAAACTCCGTTTTCCAGAATCAGCACTTTTTCTATCAGCAACTTTCCATCAGCAGCTTTCCATCAGCAACAACCCAACCAAACAGAGCCTTATAGCAAAAAAATAATACAAAACACTTAGAGAATAATGTGTACCAAAAAAATTTCTCAAATAGCCACGTCACCCACGAATCCTTCCTGCTACTAATAACCAAGATTTACGTGGAGCATTGAACAAGAAGAAAGAAATGTTCAAAAATAGATTAATTTGACCGATTTAATACTAGGGTTAAACTCTGAGATAATACAACATAAATATAATTATACAATGATGATAATTATATAATAGTGATTTGGATCGAGTCAAATTTCACCTGACAAAATTTAAAATTCTTTTTGGATAGAATTAGAGCTTTAGTAATAGAATTTGAGGTAAAAAATTTTAGGTACGCATGCTTACACAGAGTATGGTGCGGGAAAACATTTTGTGAGCTACAAATTTTTTATTTATTTTAAAAAAGTCATGAAATATTGATCTATTTATTTTTACGGTCATTTTAAGTAGTCATATGTATATATTTTGAGATGAATATACACTTATAAAAACATAAATTTTTCTAGTGTAAATTATAGCTGTAATTTATATTGAAAATACAGACAATTTACAACTGTAACTGGAAATACGACTGTAATTTGCAAAGAAATTACAGACCCCTACGATGCCTATAAGCACGCGCACAGAAAATTCTCTCAGAGGTAAAAACGGATTTGGACTTCAATTCTAATTCCGAAGTTCCAATTCCGTTTAACCGAACATACTCTTATAATTTTGATCTAGCGTATGCATGACATAATAAATTATTTTCAAAATAGATCTTTTAGAGCTAAAATTTCAAAACAATTCACGTTTTCAAAAACAGGAGTGCTTCGCTGGATCGACAGCGAATAGGTAGAACAATTTTTAAATTTGTTCGGATCGATTTATAGGCCAATTTACTGTCAGAATCAGCAGATCCTCTCCATTTGTACAAAATTGATAGTATTCATTTGAAAGTAAGACACTTTTCTTACTTATTTAAAGATGTACATTTATTTTGTATATATATAAAATATATAAAAGGATGAGATTAATTAACTAGCTAAATCCCCTTAGAAAATATATATTATCCATTTGTTTTCAAATAGAGAAGATCAGTACCCCAATCCAAACTGGTTCTTAAAACTCTGATAATAAAGAAGGAAATTTTAGGCTCTGTTCGTTTGGTAGGTTTTGTAGGAAGGAATTGATTTTGGGCAATCCAATTTCATTCACAAGCGTTCACTTGGTCTTTTATTGGTGGGAATTGGTTTTTCTCCAAAACCCATCGGGTTGGACCCATTAAGAAAATAGCATATGGTGAAAACCTTCCAATTTTGATCTATTTTGAGAGAAAATCATGTTCTTTTCTCTCTTAAAGTAATAATTACTATTTTATCAGCATTGTTTGATAATGATTACTATTTTAGCCAATTTAATATTTTTCCCGATTTAAGGACGTTAATTATTCATGATTAAAAAACTCGCAAAAAAAAACCTGTGCCTGAAAACCATCCTACAGCCAAACAGAAAAGTTGACATTTTCAATTCCTGTGCCTGAAAATCATCCCGCAAACGAACACAAGAATTGAGTTTGGCTCAAAATCAAAACCTTTGAGTTTTTGGTTTTAGACCAAAACCAATTCTTTTCAATCAAAATCTACGAAACGAACAGAGCGGGAATTGTTATTGGTACCCCATAAATAGCTATTTGTTCAACCTAAATTGATCTTCAACCTAATAAACATCCTGAATCAACATCATTAAATTGATCTTCAACCTAAATTGATCACTAGAAATGTAAGAATTTCTGGAAGAAAAGCAAAACGAAAAGGAAATGGATCGCAGCCTGGAAAAGCAAATGGAAAAGAAAATCACAATGCAATACTTCAGATCGCGACGCTTGCGAGCGGAAGCGGAATGGGGCGAGCGACGCCAGACTGCGAGCGTGCGTGGTTCCGTTCTTGGGGTCTGGACCCCTGCCGCCGTCGAGAGGTCTGGAGATCGCGACGAACTGTGACCGAGGAGAGGGACGACAGGCTGCGAGCGAAGAGATGGACGCCGGCGATCGGCTGCGAGCGAAGAGAGGGGCGAGGGTTCCGTTCTCGGGGTCAGGAGCGGTTGAGAGAAATTAGGGTCCGGGTACAAATATCAAAATTGTTTTACAAATAAAAAAGCTAAAATATATAACTTTATGAGTGTAAATATAAAAAAAAAAAAAAAAAAAAACTGAGTACCAATAACAATTTCCGGTGCTCGTGGCCGGGAACCGAGCTCATAACTACCAATCCACTACTCTCATGATCCCCACCATTTTATTCACTCGCCGGTCTCACGGATCTCGACAGCTTTATATTTGAGTCTTCAGATTCTGATCTCCTTCTTTCTTCGTACATATATTTTTTAATCTGCTCACCGTTTCTTGTTTATAGCTCCCCGGAGGGGACGATGGAGGCGGTTTCGAACAACAAACTCCACCTCCATATCAGCTCCTTCACTTCCAAATGAAACCTTCTCCTCTTCTTCTCTCCCAGCTACTGAATCGCCTTCGCTTTCAAGATCCACTGACTTTGCTGTCTCTTTCGTAGTTTAAGAAGTCTAGTATAATTATTATAGGTTCCGCCACCGTCATTCTGACTATCTATCTCCTCGTCGATGGGAAACTTCAACCTTTTTCTATCCCAGTAAACTTTTCTTTTTTCTTTTTTCTTTTTTCACTTTGAGATCTGGTCCGGGAGAGGCAATCCATGGAACGGGCGGTCAGGATTAGTTAGCCGGTGGAGAGTTGTACCGCATCAGCCGTCAGTGACGTTCTCTCTGCTTCAACAGCAACTTCTTTGAAGTCCTTCGCCGTCGTTTTCTAATTTGCGGGAAACCCCTTGGAAAAGTTGGTACACCGTACACGGAAGGATTTTTGGGTATTGTATGTGAGAGGAAGTGAGGGGGAGGGATGGGGGCCGTGTGTGGGGAGGAGATGCGGCAATGGGAAGCGGCGATGCCGGAGGCGGAGATGGACGGAGGCGGCGGAGGGGGCAAGGCGGAGAGGATTTTAGTGTCGGTGAGGTTGAGGCCGCTGAGCGAGAAGGAGATCTCGGCGAATGATCTTTCCGAGTGGGAGTGTATCAATGACTCAACCATCATCTTCAGGAGCAGCGTTCCGGACAGGCACACGCCTCCCATTGCCTACACTTTCGGTGAGCATTTTGGCTCTTCGTTTTTGTTACTGTTCCCTATTTCATCGGTAATTTCATGGTTCCGTGTTCTGGATGCTGGATTACGGAATGTTTTTGGGAAGAAGAGGTATTCTAGGGTTACTGAGGATTATTTGTGTGCTTTCTTATGCTTCTCTGTAGTAAAACTATGTAATATAGCTGTTATTTCAGCTCCCACTGAAGCGCTTCCCTCTTTCTCCTTCAGTATGGAGTAAAATGAGAGGAGGAGGGGGGAAGAAGAAGAAGAAGATTGCCTTGCACTTACATTCTGTGAACCCCCAACATTTAAACTCTATCTCTTGTCTGAATTTGTTGTTTTTGTTCTGTTATTTTTCTTGATTTGTTCTTTTTCTTGTGCTTCTAAGTGGATAGTGTGATGCTTTATGGAGTAAATGTGGCACTCATACTTGTGATTTCTTTGCTTTGGGTTTATGATTTGCCTTCTTTGATGATAGATGGAGTATTTGGAAGTGAATGCAGCACAAAGCAACTGTATGAGGAAGCGGTGAAGGAAGTTGCTATTTCAGTTGTCAGTGGCATCAACTGTAAGTATCTCTAATCTAGAGATTTTTTATCCCCATTGTTACTTTTTCTATTGACAATTGAGTGTTAAAACTTTCATATTGTTCTAGCAAGCATCTTTGCCTACGGGCAAACTAGCAGCGGAAAAACATACACCATGACCGGAATTACAGAGTATACAGTTGCAGATATATATGACTACATAAAGAGGGTAATCTCTCACGCATGCCCATTCGTTTTTGTTCTCCTTTGAGGGTTGTTTGGTTTAGTATTATTTAGATGTTAGTGGAACGCGGATGGTATTGTGTGAATTCACTCTGAACTGTGCTGCTGGTGAGTAAGCTGGCTGCTATTGCCCGATACTCAGCTGCAAGCGTTGAACTATTTGCCGAGAAGTTTAGCTAAGTTTTGGGGCTTTTATTTATTATTACTTGTGGTTAGTGTGAGCCCCAAAATATATTATAATGTAAATAGAAATAGTACATGATAATAGATATTGGATGATTTTTTTTAAACCCTAAATTCTCCGACGAATGAAAGATGTCATTCAAAATATGCTATTCAAACTTTCTAATACAAAAAAAACCTTCTTGCTACTAATGAACCAAGATTCGTGGCCATTCATCGATATGTTTGTTGTAGTTTACTTTGTTGATGTGCTAATGCATAACAAGAAAAAGTGAGCTACACTAGGAGCATCTGAGAAGATGATGAAAATGCTAAAACAGAGTTCACTGTTAGTCAAGCTATAGACAAAAGAATAAACTGATGTGGTCAATGGAACACCTGGCAATATGATTTGAGGGTCTACGGAGGATAGTCAAGAGAATGTGACTTGTGCCTTGGCCCATACAGAGTTCATGTATAACATCACTATCCACTCCTCGACTGGAAGTTGCCAATTGATATTGTGTGCACCAAGTCCAAAGCCCCAACCATATTCTGGATCTGCTAGGCTCGTTGAGGGGAACAATGGAAAATGGGCCAGCATCAAAACTGGTTTGTCAAATCAAAGGAGTCTAGAGGTGCGCGAAAATTTACAAAAAGTAATGCGAGATATACTACATTGGTGAATAAGCACCTAAGTTATTAGAGGTGCAAGGAGCACCGAGACGTAAAAGGGTCCCAGAGCCTAGGCGCAAGGTGTAGCCGAGAAGGCAAGGTGAAAAAAGAGAAAAAACATCTTAAAGGCTTAAATCGAGGTAATATGATAATACTAAATGCAAAATTTTACATAAGTGGCATAGACTGTAGAACTTACCCGGCCGGAGCAGCGTCCACGCTGGAAATCAGTAACGGAACCTGAAATCCTTCAAGAAAAAAAAAAACAGGGTAAAGCTCCAGGAAGAATACCCAAATCGAGACCCACCATGGTTCTAAATTATTCTAATCAAAAAGTCCTTCCAAAACAACAAAACAACCCTTATGCACTCCGGATCGCTACACCTACCTTTTCGACGGTTCATAAGAAATGACAGCAAATAAAGACAGTAAACGATTACGAGGAACGGATGGCGCACCCGCGCCTCATGTACGAGCAAATTTTTGCGCTTCTGTCGATCACGCAGCTCCAAATAATCTTCAGAAATTTGCTCTAGTTCAGTCCCCTCCACATCGAAAGGACTCGTCCTCGAGACATCTTTTGGATAGAGCTCATCATCCGGAAACTGATAGGCCGAAAGATCAGCCACATTGAAAGTGCTGGATATGTTGAGATGAGACAGGAGATCGACGGTGTACGCGTTGTCGTTTATCTTCTTCACTACGCGACAGGGACCAATCTTGCGGGGTTGCAGCTTGCCGTAGGTACCCGTAGGAAACCGCTCCTTACGGAGGAACACTATGACCATTTCATTGACCGCAAAGACCTTGTGACGACGATGGGAGTCCGCTGCTGCCTTGTACGCAGCATTAGATTGTATTAACCGCTGGGTAACTTCTGCTTGCACCGCCTGTAATTGTTCAACCAGCTTCTCCGCCGATACGCATGTTCCTGGACCAGGTGGGAGACGAACCAAATCAACCGCCTGACGCGGAGGTTGAGCGTACACAATGGCAAATGGTGCCCTCCCCGTGGATCTGTTCACGACACTATTGAGGGAAAACTCGGCTTGGGCCAAGGTGTTATCCCACTGCTTGGGTTTGTTTCCACAAATGCTCTGGATCATGTTTCCCAAAGAACGATTCACAACCTCCGTTTGACCGTCAGATTGCGGATGAGCTATATTACTAAAGTTTAGGGAAGTGTCAAACATTCGCCACAATGTTTTCCAAAAATAAGAGAGGAACTTGGTGTTACGGTCCGAAGTGATGGATTTTGGAACACCGTGAAGGCGCACAATCTCCTGAAAGAACAACTTCGCTACATGGGAAGCGTCAGATGTCTTGCGGCATGCGATAAAGTGCATCTTGGAAAACCTGTCAGCCACCACAAAGACCGAGTCCACGCCGTGTTGTGTGCGGGGTAGGCGAGGGCAAACAACACTTCTTGCAACAAACTTGGCGATGTCCCGCTTCAACTGTGGCCAAAAGTAACCATCCTCGAGTTGAGCTACAGTTTTATCCCGCCCAAGATGTCCCGCCAAACCTCCTCCATTTAGATCCCGAATGAGCTTCTCACGTAAAGACATTCGGGGAATGCATAATTGAATGCCCTGAAACAGGAATCCCTCTTCCAAGTGAAACTCTCCGGCTAGATTACCTTCCTGGCAGTTACTCCAGATAGAGTGAAAATCCTCATCATCGACGTACATATCTTTAATACCATCAAATGCGAGAATTTTGTGACGGAGCGTAAGTAAGAGTGCAGCCCGATGACTTAAAGCGTCTGTCACGCGATTTTGAGATCCCTCCTTATGTTGAATGACAGACAAATTTCTGAAGGTGGGCGGTCCACCGCGCATGCATTTTGTCAAGTTTCTTTTAGCTGTTGATGTAAAGAAGTGCCTGATGATCGGAATAAAGGATGAATTCCCGCTGAATTAAATATGGCTCCCAGATTTTCAGTGCCCGAAACAGAGCATAAAACTCTTGATCATAAGTCGAGCATTTTTGCCGCGCCTCGTTTAATTTTTCGCTCATAAATGCTATCGGACGGCCTTCCTACAAGAGGACATCACCAACCCCGACACCACAGGCTTCACACTCCACCGCAAAGACCTTATTGAAGTCAGGAAGCGCAAGTACGTGGGTAGTAGACAGTCGGTCTTTAATCAACTGAAAGCTACTTTCAACGGCTTCATTCCAACAGAAATTTCCCTTCTTAAGGCACGTCGTGAGAGGCGCCAAGATGCTCTAAAGTTGCGCACAAAACGGCAATAGAATGTGGAGAGGCCGTGGAAGCTATGAACCTCCGTCACCGAGGTCGGGGTAGGCCACTCTATGATCGCCTTCACTTTCTCTTCATCTACTCGAAGACCCTCCGCCGAAATAACAAAGCCCAAGAAAACCAATCGCGGCTCCAAGAAAGTGCATTTCTTATAGTTGAAATATAGTTGGGCCTCCCTTAAGGTGGATAGCCCCTGACGGAGCTGGGTTAAATGAGTTTCCATGTCGCTGCTATATATCAAGATGTCGTTGAAATAGACAACCACGAACCGGTCAACAAACGGCTTCAGAACATGCGACATCATCCGCATAAACGTGCTAGGCGCATTGGACATGCCCTATGTTGTTAAAGGCGCGCCTCAGGTGCGCCTAAGGCTCACCATGCTCAGAGGTTTGCGCCTTCGTGCTCCTTATTTGCGCCTTTGGAACATAAAAGGTGCGCCTGAGTTGGATTTTTGTTGTTAAATTTTTTTTCAAAAATAAAAAAAAAATAATGTAAGAACTCAGTAAATTTTTATTTATTTAGTGTTAGTGAAAGATAATTGTGCGTTGGGACTTAAATATGATGCAAGTGACCACATTGATTCAATTTTTTAAGAGATATAAACAAAAGTAATGAATGATTAATTAGTAAACTTGATGAAAAATTTGATCGAGAAGCTGAAATGATGTTTGATGTTGATTATTTAAAATGAATGTGGTTGCGCCTTGCCTTCGTCAGGTGTGCGTCAGCGCCCGAGCCTTGTGCCTAGGCTCCAAGACCCCTTTGCGCCTTGGTGCGCCTTTAATAACTAAGACATGTCGAAGGGCATAATGAGCCACTCATACAACCCGAATGGCGTCTTGAAAGTTGTTTTCCATTCATCGCCACTATGAACGCGAACTTGATGGTAACCGCTCCGCAAGTCCAATTTGGTAAAAACTCGGGATCCACCCAATTGATCTAGCATATCATCAAGTCGTGGGATGGGGAACCTAATTCTTTACGGTCACTTTGTTGATCGCGCGACTATCCACGCACATCCTCCAACTACCATCTTTCTTAGGAATCAAAAGTGCGGGTACCGTGCAGGCCCTGGCTCATGCTTTCTCTAATTAAACCCTGCGACAGAAAGTCTTCGATGATGCCCAACAGGACTTCCCTCTCCTTCGGACCCATTCAGTAATGTGGCAAGTTAGGAAGTGCCGATCCTGGAATCAAATCAATGTGATGTTGGATATCACGCAAAGGGGGAAGAACCATCGGCAAGTCATCCGACATCATGTCCTCAAAATCCTTTAATAAAAGTTGAAGGTTAGCCGACGACGTGGGATGAACTTCACCGGTGGTCGGAACTTTAATCATCAACATGAAAATGTCATCAACATTCAAATCTTTGACGGCAGTGCAGAATTCGGGGCCACTGCTAAGGAGGATGGGTTGTTCTCCAATAATACTGGCTGGTTCTGAAGTAGGTGATGCAGGACCCAAACCGTGCAGCAGCGCAATTTTCTTCCCGTGCCAGTTGAAGAGATAAGTATTGCTGCGACCCTTGTGGAGGGTGTCGACGTCATATTGCCATGGACGACCAAGCAAAAGATGACTACAATCCATATCCACTACATCACATTTGACTTCATCACGGTAGGAGCGACCCATGGACAGAGGCACTCGACAAACCTTGGTGACGCGAGCCTCCCCACCTTTCCGAATCCAAGCACTGGAATACGGCAAAGGGTGTGGTTCAGTTGGCAACTTCAAGTGATACACCAGCGCGAGTGAGACAAAATTCTCGGCACTCCCATTGTACATTTGGTGCAGAATATGTTGTGTCGTTGCGAAGACTCTTGTCGAGGAGCATAGAGTATTCGCTGAACGACGCAGGAAACCTCCTCGCCCTTGTCTTGGCCGACAAATTCATCAATATCCCCTTCGTCATCAGTCGATGAGCCTTCAGCTGGGTTTTCCTGAGCCACCATATGGACAGGTTTGTGCGCAGGACAGACATTTGAACGATGGCCCACCTCATGACATCGATAACACTTGTCTCCGGTTGGTTTCGTATAAGGATTCTTTCCGGCCTCCCGCCCTGTTGGAGGCTTGTTGGAAGCAACAGTAGCCGATGGAAGAGATACCGGAAACGAGTCATCATGAGTATCCCGGCGGGCATTACGAGTTGCTGGCTTGCCCAATTGATATTCGACCTTGAGAGCCATATTGTGAGCTTCTGAAACATCACAAACAGTTTGAAGGAGAATGCGATCTTGTATCGCGTAGTCTAGTCCATTGACGAACCGCGCAACTTGTTGTGAATCGGATTCTTGGAGATTATTACGAGCAGAAAGTTGGAAGAAATCTGTTGTATATTCAGTAATCGAACGACGATTCTGCTTGCAATTTTGTAATTCCTGGAATAAAAACTGTTCATAATCAGGAGGTAGAAATCGACCTTTCAGGAGTTGCATCATTCGCCTCCACGTTCGCACCGGGGCAAGGCCTTGTCGCTGCCGGTTGGCTTGTAGTTGATCCCACCATGCCGATGCCCCACCCTTGAGGCGCCAGGTCGCCATTTTGACCCGCTGGCTATCATCGGCCATGTCGAAAACGCCGAAAAAACCGATCCACCTCAGAGATCCAATCCAAAAAGTGCTCGTCATTCATATTCCCGACGAACGGCGGAATGTCGGCCTTCAAACGAAAGGTGTCATTTCGTTGAGGTGGACGAAACCCCAGCTGGGCGTGAGATTAATCTTGCCCAACTTGTCAACAATCCTTCCAAAGATACTTCCACTCTATCCTTTCGTGAGTATGTCAACAAGTTTTATGTCGGAGGGAACTAAGGGAGTACACACAATTCCTTTTTCTATGGTCTTTTTGATGAAATGTCAATCTACTTCAATGTGCTTAGTGCGATCATGTTGGATAGGGTTGTGAGTGATGTTGATGGCAACCTTATTGTCTCAATAATGTCGGATGGGTTCAACTTCAATAAGGCCCAAGTCACTTGTCAAGGAACGTAACCACATGCCTTTACAAACCCCATGAGCCATGACCCTAAACTCGACTTCTGCGCTTGATCTTGCCACTACTTGTTGATTTTTACTCCTCCAAGTAACAAGGTTTCCGCCGACTAGAGAACAATATCCCGAAGTATATCTTCGATTTTCAATTGACCCGACCCAATCAACATGTGCGTAAACTTTAATTTCCAGGCAAGAATTTGGAGCAAACAAGATCCCACTCCCCGACGAGGATTTGAGATACCTAAGAATTATGTGGGCAGCATCCACATGGCGAGTCTTTGGTGCATGCATGAACTGACTGATAATACTCACTGCATAAAAGATGTCAGGTCGAACATGAGGCAGGTAGATCAGCCTCCCTACCAGCCTCTGAAATTTAAAGATGTCTTCAAACACCTCTCTGTCATCTCTCCCCAATCTGTGGTTTGCTTTGGGGTGTCAACAAGTCTATATCCACTCATCCATGTCTCTCAAAAGGGTCCATTGTGTACTTCCTCTGGGAAATGAAGATCCCGCGCTTGGGCCTTGCAACTTCAATACCCAAGAAATATCTGAGTTTTCCCAGATCCTTGACCTCAAACTCACTAGCCAATTTTTGTTTTGGAGTCTTGATTTCTTCCACATCATCACCTGTTATAACAATGTCATCAGTATAGACAATGAGGACAATGAGTTTACCTGTCTTATGCTTGATGAACATTGTATGATTAACATTGCTCTGGTGATATCCAAATGACACCATAGTTTTGTGAAATCTCCCAAAATAGCCTCTAGGAGATTGTTTCAGCCAGTATAGAGCCTTCTTTAACCTGCAAACTTTTCCTGCGGAACCTTTAGGAGTTAGGCCTGGTGGGATAGCCATTACACTTCATCATCCGGGTTCCCATGGAGAAATACATTCTTCACGTCAAGTTGACAAAGGTCCTACCCCTTGCAGGCAACACATAATAGAACTCTAATAGTATTTATCTTTGCCACTGGGGCAAATGTTTCCTGATAGTCGATTCCAAGGGTTTGTGTATAACCTCTTGCCACCAGCCTCGCTTTACACCTTTCAACAACTCCTTGAGAGTTCTGTTTGACGGAGAACACCCATTTGCACCCAATAATTTTCTTCCCATGGGGAAGTTGCACCAAATACCATGTGTGGCTCTTCTCAAGAGCAGCCATTTCCTCAAGCATCGCCTCTCGTTACTTAGGGATCCCAAGAGCATCCTACTAAGATGAGAGTATGAAAATGGAAGCAAGAGAGGACACAAAGGTCTTATGGGATGTAGAAAAGAGTCGTAAGATACATAATGCGATAGGGGATGTTGGTTACACGATCGAATACCTTTCCTGAGAGCAATGGGTGGATCAGAGAGACATTATACGGACTCACTTCCAATGGTATAAACTCCCCCTAAAGTTAGGGATAAAGTGGTGGAACTGGCATAAGGAACAGTAGGAGAGGGCATAAAAGTAGAGTCACCTGAGGGAGCACAGTATGCCTCAGATTCACGAAACGTAACATCCATAGTGACAAAGACTTTTAGTGTAGGTGGATGGAAACATTTGTATCCCTTCTGTGTGGGAGAGTAACCAATAAAGACACACTTGAGCACCCAAGGATCAAGTTAGTAGAGCGTGGTGGTGGTGGATATGAACAAAACAAATACATCCAAACACCTTAGGGGAAAGTTGAGAAGGAGGCACATGGACACGCGACGACATACGATTGATAAGATATGTCGTAGTGAGAACCGCATCACCCCAGTAATATTTGGGAAGGTGCATGATTTCCAAAAGACATCTAGCAACTTTCAAAAGATGGCGATTTGTTTGCTCAACAACACCATTCTGAGCAGGGGAATAAGGACATGTGGTTTGGTGAATAATGTCATGATCAACAAGATATCGCTCAAACTGGGAATCCATGTATTCACGGTCATTGTCACTGCGTAGGATTTTAATATTGGTATGAAATTGAGTGGAGATCATTTTATAGAAAATTTGAAAAATAGAATATACATCACTTTTTTGTTTCAGCAAATATAACTAAGTACAACAACAACAACAACAACAGAACCCATATAGTCCCCAATCATTGGGGGTATGGGCGGGGGAAGATTGGAAACAGACCTAACCTTTGGCACTATGCACAAAGTGGCTTCTCTCAGAGGAGAAAGACCTAACCTTTGACAGCAAATATAACTAAGTAGTGCGAGAAAAATAATTATTAAATATAACAAACCGACCACAACCAGAAATAGAAGTATAGGGCAAGGTCGACATACATCAATATGAATAACAAAGAAAAGGGGTAGAATTAGGCAAAGAAACATGATTAAAAGTAGTACGTCGATGTTTGCTAAGAGTACACATCACACACAAAGGAATCAAAAACAGTAGTAAACATAGTAAGAAACAACAATTTCATAATAGGAGTAGACGGGTGTCCCAGACGACAATGCCAGGAATACAAAGGATGAGAAGTGCTGGAGTGAAGAGCCTGTGAAGGTGGCACTGGGATGGACTTGAGCACATAAAGACCATTGACCATGCTACCAGAGCCAATCACCTTCTCCGTCGTCATGTCCTAAAAAACACAAGAGTAAGGAAGAAAAGTTACAGAGCAGTTCATGGAATTAGTTAAGTGGCTAATAAAAAGTAAATTACGAGTGAAGTTAAGTACATGAAGAACTGATGATAAGGTGAGAGAAGAGCTGGAAATGGAGCCATTTCCAGCGATAGAGGAAAGAGATTCATCAGCAATGCTCACCTTATCACGACCAGATAGAGGGGTATATGATATGAAACTTGAGGTTGAGCCAGTCATATGATCAGTGACCCCGGAGTTAATGATCTACTGGGTGGAAGAATGAGATGTAGCAAAATGAGTAACTGGAGTCCCGGTGTGAGCATAAGAGGAGGATGACAAGGCAGCAGACTCTGTAGAAAGATCCTACATCATGCGGCGAAGGGCAAACACTTCATCAGCCGAGAATGCACCAGGAAGGGCAGAGGAGTCGGTTCCAGTATGGCTAAGAGGGATGTCCACAACGGATTCAGTGAGATGAACAGAACAAGGAGAGGCATAACGACCCGAAGGTTTCCCAAATGAACGGCCACCACGAGGTGTAGCACCCCCTCTCGGTGGAGGAAACCCATGTAGTTGAAAGCAAGTATCTTTGGTGTGACGACTCTTTCCACAATAATCACAAAGCATATGGTATTTATCAAATCCCTTTTATCTTAGAATCACGGGTCTGGCGAACACCCAAAATATAAGAGGTAGCAGCAAGGGCAGAAATCTCAGGAGTAGAGTCGGGAAGCAAGGTCTGTCGACGATCGAATTCCTGTTGGACAATACTGTAGTCCTCAGGGAGGGACGGTAGCGGCGAACGCCCCATGATCTGTACACTGATCTAATCAAAGTCCTGATGTAGGTCATGAAGAAACTCAAAGATCTGATTGCGTTCTTCCCGGGCACGAACAATCGCCTTGTCAACAATGCTAACAAGTAACAAATGTGAGGGGATCAAAGTGATCGTATTCCTGATACAATTGTGTAAAATCCAAATAATATATGGAAGGAGGGCGATCACCTTGTCGGAGTAAGGATATCTTCTGTCTCAACTAGAAGATCTAAGCGACATTACTTTGCCGAGAGTAAGTAGACTCCGCTCTCTGGAAAATGTTTGCAGCAGTGTCGAGGAATAAATAATTGCGAGCTATGGGCTCCTGCATAAAATTTGTGAGCCAAGACATGGCTATGGAGTTCTCCGAATCCCACTGCATCCAGTCCCGTGAATCTTTTTTGGGTTCCCAAGTTTGACCATTGACATAACCAAAGAGGCGATGGTTCTTGAGCGCCAAGGTGATATAACGAGACCAGGAAAGATAATGAGAATCATCCAGGCGAATGGTAGTAATCTAAGGAATATTGTGATCATGGCTCCCGCGCAGAGAGGTCGCTGGAGAAACAACCGTGGATGAGTGAGCAGAAGAATCAATAATGCTTGGCATAGTGGCTTAAGAATAGAAATCAGGAGACCACCCAAGATCAAGAGAGTGCCCGGAACCAAGAAAAAAGCTTAGGGCATCCAACAAGGACGAATTTCACAGAGCAAAACACGTATCTAGAGGAGGAGAGGAAGAGAAATCCACTCCATACAATGTCCGGAAAAGCAAATGGCGCCAGAAAGGAGCAGGAACTTCACTGCTTGGGGAAAACGACACTGAACAGTCACTGGAAAAGACACAGCTGGCTACGATGGAGCCTCTGTTGGTTGCAAAAAAAGTCTCTGCTAGCTGCAGAAGAGTCTCTGCTAGCTGCGGAAGAGCCTCTGCTGAAAAGAACGAAGCTAGCATGTGCGGAGTCGGGTGGAACGAGCGCGCGCCTGTGCGGGAACAAACGAGTGCCTGTGTGTGCGGAATGAACACGCTGCAGAAGCGGTCGACGGGAGGCACTGCGGGATACGAGAGTCGCTTAGGGCACGAAGAGCGCCGACTCTGATACCATTTTGAACTATGAAAAAATAACTCCTTAACTGTTTCAAGCCTTCATCTCCTCTATATATGGAGGTGAATAATACAATACAGATTATATTAAAACATGTACAACTACGAGTATATTATAACACTCAGAAGCTATAACGTGAATCACTCAACGAGTAACTCCTGCAACAGGTGAGTGAGCTATGTTATTGGCTAGTAAATTGGTCGCTACTATCGAGTATTCCACTTGCAGGCGCCAACAACCTGCCACAACATTTAGTCAAGTACGCTTTACCGTAAAGATCCATCGACATCCAGCTATCTTCTTGCCTTTAGGGAGATCTACCAGGTCCCATGTATGATTTTTTTCAAGAGCCTGCATTTCCTCCATCATTGCCTTTGTCCATTTTGGATATCCAAGTGCTTCCTACCATGTAACAGGAATAGACACAGGATAAAGACGCGACAAAGGCTTTATGAGATAAGGTTAGAGAGACATATGAAATGTAGTTAGCTAAAAGATGTTGAGTGTATGAGCAAATACCTTTTCTGAGAGCAATAGGTAACTCAATGGGTTGAGGATGAATCAAGCATTGGCTCTAGTATTATGGAATGAGATTGAATGTTTGATTCTTTTCTTCTCCTAGTATACACTTGCAACACTTTTTTCTTAGGAATGTCCATACTCTTCCTCTGATTAGTGGTATTCAGGGTGTTGTATAAAGGTGGAATAGACAAAGGAAGAGTGGGAGTACTTACCTCAAAGTGTGATATAGAGCCCCCCGAAGTGAGGACTCATAAATCATAATAGAATGTAGTTTCATGAAAAGTTACATCCATAGAGATAAAAATATTCTTGCTAGGAGGATGATATCATTTGTACTTTTTTGTGTAGGAGAGTAGCCAATGAAGACATATCGCAGGGCACGAGGATCAAGTTTTGTTCAAGCAATATCATGGATGTGAACGAAGTATAAACATTCAAAAACTCTAGGGGAAAGAGTCGTAGAAGGACTACCAAGGTATGTAGAGGGGTGCGATTGCCCAAAAGATGGGAAGGCATACGGTCAATGGGATATGCAATAGTAAGAAGCGCATCACCCCAATAATATTTAGGTAGAGACATAGTAAATTAGTAACATCTCGTAACTTCAATAAGATGATGATTTTTGCGCTCAACACCATCATTTTGTGTGGGAGAATAGACATGAGTTTTAATGGTTGCACTAAATTGAGCAGAAATTATTTGTTGAAAGAGTGAAAAGCTTCACTCTTATGACGCATCAAGTAAACCCAAAAAGTGTGAGAGTAGCTGTCAATGAATGTTACAAACCAATGATAACCAGAGATAAAAGCAATCGGGCACTAGCCACATGCATAAGTATGAATGGAACAATAGAAGACACAGAAGTATGATTAAAAGAAACATGCTTATGTTTAGCAAGTTCACAGACATCACATATAAAAATTTGGAACACAGAAGATGAAAAACTAGGAAATAAAGACTGCATAGTAGTAGTAGAGGGATGCGCTAAACATTGATGTCAGGTAGTCAACTGGAGAAGATGGTGAGCATGAAGAGCATGTTGAGCATGAAGAGCCTGGGGAGCAATAGTATCAAACACGTACAACTCATCTTGCATCCTACTAGGGTTAATCACCTTCTTCGTCTGCAGGTTCTGAAAGACATAGTAAGAAGGAAAGAAAGTGACAAAGCAGTTCGTAGAATTTATTATATGTTTAGCAAGTTCACAGACTTCACATATAGAAATTTGAAACACAGAAGATGAAAAACTAGGAAATAAAGACTGTATAGTAATATAGGGATGCCCTAAACATCGATGTCAGGTAGTCAACTGGAGAATATGGTGAGCAAGAAGAGCCTGGGGAGCAGTAGTATCAAACACGTACAACCCATCTTGCATCTACCCGAGTTAATCACCTTCTTCGTCTGCAGGTTCTGAAAGACATAATAAGAAGGAAAGAAAGTGACAGAGCAGTTCGTAGAATTTATTATATACCAGATAAGAGATCGCGAGTAAAAGAAGGGACGTGTAAAGCAGAAGTCAAGGTAAGAGTAGAGCAATTGATTCCTGCAATGGAGGAAAGAGTTTTATCAGCAATGTTTACCTTGTCTTTGCCAGACAATAGAGAATAAGGAACAAAACCTAATCATGACCCAGTCTTATGGTTAGTGGCCCCAGAGTTAATGATCTAATTAGTGGTAGACGATACAGTTGTAGAATGAGCACTTGGAGTACTTGAATGGGCTAAGGGAGACAATGGACCTAGACTGGGCTCAGAGGATAATTCATGCATCATGCGTTGAAAGGTCATCATCTCATAAGTGGTGAAAGAACCATGCAGAGGAGGCTCAGATATCTGGCCACCAGAAGTATTGTTTTCAATGAACTCAGTCAAGTGAGCACAACGAGGAGAGGTGAAGCTACATCTGCTAAAGCCACGTCCTCCACGAGGTACCATGCCACCTCTAGATGAGGGAAACCCATGTAATTTGAAGTAAGTATCGTGAGTATACCGGCTTCTGCCACAGTAGTCCTACAACATATGGTCTTTGTCAGTAGGTCTAGGCTTAAAGTCTCGAGTAAAGTACTTCCAGAATAGTGAGAAGCAGGGAGTGCACCATCAGAGGTGACCTCTGAACTCTAAGACTGCGGACGTTCATATTCCTGCTGGACAATGCTATAAGTCTTTGTCAAAGAAGGGGCAGGAGTGCGACCAAGAATCTGAACTATGATCTGATCGAAATCCCCTTGTAAATTGTGCAGAAACTCAAACACGCGGTTCCGATCTTCACGAGCACAGACAATGAGAGCATCAACAGAGCAAGTAAGGTTGAGGGAGTTAAAATGGTCATACTCCTGATATAGCCGAGTGAACTCTAAATAATAGGCGGATGATGATCGATCGCCCTGTCGAAGGAGAAATATCTGTGGATCGTTGCTTGAAGTTCTACGATTGTTGGCGGAAGGCGAGAGTCGGTGGGAGGTATCGGGCTATTATCGCTCTGATACCATGTTGAAATAGAAACTATGTTAATTAGTGAAAAGAAAGAGGGTCCTCTACCTATTTTTGAGGGTTTTACATGAAAATAAAAAAGCCGTATTAATATTTCGAACAAATTCCAAGATCCTGGCACTTGTGCTGTAGTTTTGAGGATTTGTACTATTTATTCTTTCATTTATTATTTGTGGCTATTATGGGCCCCACTTTGTAATTTAAATAGGAACTACCTTACATGATAACATGTAGTAGACAATATTTTGAAAACCTAAAGCCTTGTGTGGCTTGTAAGTGTGGTGGCTAGGGCTGAAAAACTAGTTTAGTAGTTTGTGGTTTGAATCATTTGTTTTCAGTGATTGCAAATTCCCTCGCCCTGACATAGTGTTGTAAGGTGTTAATGTTATAAGACATTGTGATTTTATGCAACTTATAAGCTGTTAATACCATCTCCTGGTGTCACTGAATTCGGCCCGAAGCCTTAACATCACTATTTTAATGCATGGATGTCATCTAAGAAAGTTGTTAAAATGGCAGCCAACCAAATTGCTGTGATCCGAAATGATATGTTATTACATTATAAAGTATGTTGCCTTCTCCTTATTGCAGCGTCCAGAGAGAGCATTTTCCTTGAAGTTCTCAGCAATTGAAATTTATAATGAAGCTGTGAGAGATCTCCTCAGCATGGATAGTACTCCTCTTAGGCTTCTAGATGATCCAGAGGTATAACTTCTTTTACTAATGAATTTTCATTTTTTCCCTTTCATCTAACTAATCTTTTCTTTCTATTTTCCCTAAATAGAGAGGAACAATTGTTGAGAAACTTACGGAGGAGACACTGCACGACTGGAATCATCTAAAGGCACTCCTCGCTTTATGTGAAGGTGCAAAAAACTAGAATTTTGCTGTGTTTTTGTCATTAAAGGGTGTTTTGTTCAATGCTAACATAGAAATGGTAGTTAGATGACAATGTTATTCATGTTATAATGTTACCCATCAATTGCATCTGGTTTGTTCAATATTATCTTCCTTAAGAAATGTAATCTATAAAATTAAACATTGATTCTCATCTTTCTTTTTTGATGTTAAATAGCCTTAGAGTTAGATTGTGGCAGATTCGGCTGATATGTAGATGTTATTAAATAGGATTAAATGCCATTTGCGCAATAATTATTTAAATATCAGTGAACCAAATGACATTATACTATGTTGTTTGGCTTTATTGTAGCTCAAAGGAGAATTGGTGAGACCTCACTAAACGAAATGAGTTCGAGATCCCATCAAATACTCAGACTGGTTGGTCATTTATGGATGGAAATATTCCTTGCGCCTTTTATTCTATTGATTTTCAAACCTGTATTGAGGCATCACTTTCTACTGCAGACAATTGAAAGTTCCGCTCGTGAATTATTGGGCAAAGACAACACAACTACACTTTCCGCCAGTGTGGTATAGCATTTTCTTGTCCTAATATGTTCTGGTGCCTATTCATAGAGAAGCTTAGCTTCATGAGCCTGAATTTGTTCTTCGGATGCAGAACTTTGTTGATCTGGCAGGCAGTGAACGTGCTTCTCAGGCATTATCGGTTGGTGCTAGGCTAAAAGAAGGATGCCACATTAATCGCAGTTTGCTCACTCTAGGAACCGTTATCCGCAAGTTAAGGTTAGTGAACTATATGTCCCACACCCACACCCACATTTTTAATTGTCAAATATCTGACACATCGTACAATTAATATAGATCATAGGTTCCTTCACCGGCAACCAAATTGATGTTTGGTTGGACGCATATTTCTATCTAATTTTCCTTATTAGATCTCATGATAGAACAGTTGGAAACTTCTATTTGCACTATTTATATAGGTTGAGGCTAGAAAAGAATAATCATGGTTTCTATAACCATATTAATAGCATTTCATTAGGCATTAAGTAGTTTAATGTGCTCATTTGAACACAAGCTATCCACTAGAAAAGGTTGGATTTCAATGTTCATAGAAAATCAATAGCCAACTTTTTTGGCACAAGGCTAATTAAGAACTTCAATATGAAAACTATTTTCTTAATGCCTATCTTTACTTGAACACTAGCTATGTTGTTGTACCTAGATGGAATATTTTATTCCTGGCTACTCATTTATGTTTTCCTTCCATCATGATACAGTAAAGGAAGAAATGGTCATATTCCATACCGAGAATCTAAGTTGACTCGCATACTGCAACCCTGTTTAGGAGGAAATGCAAGGACTGCCATTATTTGCACGATTTGTCCGGCAAGAAGTCATATTGAGCAATCTAGAAACACGCTTCTCTTTGCAAGCTGCGCAAAAGAAGTGGCCACCAGTGCTCAGGTCAATGTTGTGATGTCGGACAAAGCTCTGGTTAAGCATTTGCAGAAGGAATTGGCTAGATTGGAGAATGAGTTGAGGTGCCCGGGATCTGCCCCAAACATCAGTTACTTTGAGGCATTATTGAGGGAGAAAGACGCTCGAATCAGAAAGGTAAGGAAATGTCTTGTACTTTCATTGATCCACCTTTCTATTCAAGGAGCTGTTTGTGCTGTCGAATGTCATGTTATTTGAGCATGTTAGTGTTCACTATTTTTTAGATAAAAATTATAAATGATATTTAAACAATTTTTTATGACATTTAGACACCGTTTAATTTTGATATAATCAGACATTTAGATGTTATTTAATATTATTATCTATACTATATATTAAGATAACTCATATATTTGGCGGTGATGCCATCAAACTCATTGCAACTGTTCAATTGTTTCAATAATTACTATTATTGTTTTAAACTAAAAAATATTGAAGTGAAAATCAAAATTAAAAAATTTTCTACTGGGAGGAGGCTGTGCATCGGTTGAAGGTGCAATCACCCTAGAATTATGTGATGAATGGAGTATGGGAGACATCTATTGGAGGTACTATCGCCGTCATTTCAAGAAAATTTTATTTCCATCAAATACTATCCATGAGGGGCATTGTGCCCGTGATGCTAGTCATCTAAATATCACTCAAAAGACTAACAACATAAAGGAAGATGATGTTACAATCGATCTGTCTACATATAACATCCAGGTAAAATTGATTTATTAAATTGTATATTGTTGGAAAAGCGCATATAGAGGGCCTGTATTTGTGCCCATTTATGTTTCTTTTGTTTAGTCTCACATCTTGTATAGGAATCCTTCTCTCTTTCTCCCTCCTATATATGTACTCACTCTTTGTATTTACATAAGGAAGAAATACATATACGCTTTGGTATTGTCTACATGGTATCAGAGGGAGCGGTCTGAACCTGCGGGTACTTTTTTTACCACCTGCGATCTGCGGTCTGCCTCTCTCTTACCGCATGCGACCTGTCTAACCGCAGATACCGCGGTTTCTTTTCTTCAACCCGCTTCCAACACCCCCCCTCTCTCTCGCTCGTGGCTTCCAATTCTTCTCCTTCGTGGCCCTCTTATAGCCTTCTCTCCTCTGCTAGTCGCCGCGGACTCCCAGCGGTCTGCCCACTCTCTTGCTGCTCTCTCAGCCTTCGGCGGTCTGCCTTCAGCGGTCCTCCAGTGCGGTCTCTGCCCTTCCCGCATCTCCTCTGCGGCCTGTTCCAGTCTTCCCGTACTCAGCATCTCCCGAGCTCTCCCGCGCGGTCTTCCCGTGTGCGCTCTCCCGTGCAGCCTGCTTCTTCCCTGCTTCTTGCGGCCTCCTCAAGTGTTCGGCCTCCTCCAGTGGTCTGCCCCTAGCCGACAGATCGTGCGGCTCATCCCAACAAACTGCGGCCTCTCCCTGCCGGTCTCCTCCTGCTCCCCGCGGCCTCTCCCTGCCGGTCTCCTCCTGCTCGTTGCAGTCTCCCTACAGCAGACCGTGCGGTCTGCACTGGTCTTCTTGCCCTTCCCGTTTTTCTTCCTTCAATGGGATCATCTGTGGACTCCACCACGGTGCATGCTCCTCCACAGCCAGACCGCCTGGATCAGCCCCCAGAACTTCGTGATGAGTTGCGGATCACCACAATCTCCCTCTCCGGAAAAGTAAACTTCATACAATGGGTACACTCGGTCCGGCGAGTGCTTCAGTCTAAGGGACTTCTGGGTCATCTCACTCAAGTACCTCCAGTCCCTCCTACGGAGAACTGGCTCAGGAATGACTGCCGAGTTCAGACTTGGCTTCTCAACTCTATGGATGGAGAGTCATATCAAATGATGATGTATCACGAGACTGCTAAAGCTATGTGGGATGAGCTTCATTCTCTATACTCGGGCAAGGACAGCCTTCAACATCTCTACGACATCATCACAGATCTCCAGGCGTTAGATACGGCCGGGGCTGAGAACATGATCTCCTTCGTTGCTCGCACCAAGACTCTGGCCGAAGCATGGATCCAACATCAACCTTCCACCAATGATCATGCTGCTCAACGAGCTCAGAAGGAGGCTGTCATCATTGCTATGATCATGACTCGTGTTCCTCCACACCTACAAAGCATCCGAAATCAGGTTCTGGCCTCGGCCATTACTCACCAGCCCTTCTTCAGAATATTCCTGCTCCCTTACTTCCTTTGCCTCCACCGGTTCGTGGTGGACGTTCGGCCTCTCGGGGAAGGGGCGTGGTGGTTGTTCTCGACCAAAATGTTCATTCTGTGGGCGAGATGGCCACTTTGAGGCGACCTGCTATCGAAAGCCTGGTAATCCTCCTCGTCCGACTGCCGCTGTTGCTGATGACAGCCCCTCGGCCTCCCGTGCCGATCTTGACGCACTCCGCCTACAACTCCACCAGCTTCAAGGGATGATGTCCCCACCTGCTTCCGTCGCCTCCGTCTCCAATCCAGGTATAACTTGTCTCTCAACGAGTTCACGCTGGATAGTGGACTCTGGTGCTACTCATCATATCACCTCGCAACAGCCACCAAAGTATTTGAATGCTCCTCATCCGAAGTGTATCACCGTGGCCAATGGGGACTGTTCCGGTCTCCGGCTCGACTGACCTCTCTCTTAGCTCCTCCATCTCTCTCCGCTCGGCTCTTCATGTTCTGGGATCCCCGTTCAACTTGCTTTCTGTTAGCCGTCTTACTACTGACCTGGATTGCTCCCTAACATTTACTTCATCTTCTTTTCTGATACAGGATCGGCGGACGCGGACTACCATTGGTAAGGGGAAATTGCGTAACGGGCTCTACCTTCTTGACGACTCTCCCACTATCCTTTCATCTGTCTCCTCTGCTGAGTGGCATCAACGTCTTGGACATGCTCCCCTCTCAGTCCTCCAGAAGGCACTTCCCGATGTATCTTTTCCCGCTTTCAAGTGTGATTCCTGTATTTTGGGAAAACAACCGCGTTCTTCCTTTCCCACACGTTGTACTCAGAGCTCTGCTCCTTTTAATTTCTTACATTCTGATGTATGAGGATCTTATAAAATTACTAGTATTTCTGGATTTCGATATTTTTTCACGTTTATTGATGACTATTCTCGGGTCACTTGGTTGTACTTACTTCGTGATCGCTCTGAGCTCCCTCGTGTCTTTCGGGCGTTTGTTCTTGAAACCCGCACACAATTCTCCACCACCATCAAAACTCTACGTACCGATAATGCTCGCGAATACACCAACAATGAGTTTGCAAATTTATGTTCTGAGTTCGGGATTATTCACCAGACTTCATGTCCCTACACCCCACAGCAAAATGGTGTTGCTAAACGGAAGAACCGACCCTTGCTTGATGTCGCCCGCTCCCTCATGGTTCACATGAACGTCCCCAAAGTTTATTGGAATTTTGCGGTCTCCACGGCCTGATTTCTTATTAATCGTCTTCCATCCTCCGTCCTCAACAATGCCACTCCATTCAGCCTACTCTTTCCTTCTACTCCGGCCTTTCCCCTCATACCTCGAATCTTCGGGTGTACGTGCTACGTTCATATCCTGGGACCGTCTACGGACAAGCTGGATCCCAGGGCGGCCAAGCAAATTTTTGTTGGCTATTCAGGTACATAGAAGGGCTACGTTTGTTATTCCCCTACCACCCGCAAGGTCTCTGTGTCGCCTGATGCTACCTTCTGGGAGGATCAACCATTCTTCTCTGCTCCTATACCCACACTTACACCAATACCTCTCCCACTGCCTGTCCTACGACCTATCATTCCCGTTCACACACCGGTTCTTCCTTCCCCAACTCCTGCTCCTTCCCCCTACAAGCCACCTCTTATCCGTGTCTACTCTCGCTGCACTCCTACTCCCGTTGCCCCTACGCTGTCGGCCTCGACCTCGGGTACTCAACGTCCGACTGATCCGGTAACAGAATCAACCGCTCATCCCATGGCGAACTATGTTTCCCTACTTCGCCTCTCTCCCTAACTTCAGACACTTGCTACCTCTTTGTCCACAATTGCTATTCCTAACTCTGTGCTGGAGGCTCTGCATCATCCTGGCTGGCGCGCCGCCATGGAGGAAGAAATGACTGCTCTTTGGGCTAACAAGACATGGACTCTGGTACCCCGTCCTCCAGGACAGAAACCCGTTGGGTGTAAATGAGTTTTTGTTATCAAGCATGCTCCTGATGGAACAATTGACCGCCTGAAAGCTCGCTTAGTTGCTCGTGGCTACACTCAACAACAGGGTATCGACTATGAAGAGACCTTTTCTCCGGTGGCTAAACTCAACACTATTCGTGTGCTTATCTCCGTGGTTGTACATCGTCAGTGACCCTTATTTCAGCTGGATATTAAGAATGCGTTTCTTAACGGCGATCTCCATGAAACTGTTTACATGGAGCAACCTCCCGGGTTTGAGACCACGAGGGAGTCTCTGGTCTGTCTTCTATTGAAGTCTCTTTATGGTCTCAAACAATCACCTCGAAACTGGTTCAACAAGTTCAGCAAGGCTCTTCGGGAGATTGGCTTTACTCGGAGCTCGACAGACTTCTCTTTGTTCACTCGCCAACAGGCAACAAGAACAGTTATTCTTTTGGTTTATGTGGATGCCATTATAATTACTGGAGACGACACAAAAGGAATACAGGCGGTCAAACATCTTAGCTCTGTCTTTCAGACAAAAGATCTGGGTCACCTTCACTACTTCCTGGGCCTGTAGGTTGCCAGAAGACCAGATGGCCTTGTCCTCTCTCAGCGAAAGTACTGTCTCGATCTCCTTCATGATGCGGGATACTCAGGCTGCAAGACAACTAACACCCCAATGGATGTCAATCACAAACTGTGTCCTCAAGCCTCCAAATCAGATCTGCAACTACAGAACCCAGAATACTATCGTCGTCTTGTTGGAAAATTAATCTACCTAACGATAACAAGACCTGATATATCCTTCGCCGTGGGTATGGTCAGCAGATACATGCACTCCCCTCGAAAATCTCACCTTCAGGCCGTCGAAAGGATTCTTAGATATCTCAAAACAGCTCCTGGTCAGGGACTGGTTTATAAAACATCATCATCAACTCCAAAATTGGTGGCATACTCTGATGCTGATTATGCTGGGTCCCTGGACGATCGACGGTCAACCAGTGGTTTTTGCACATACTTTGAAGGACACTTGATTACCTGGCGGAGTAAGAAACAAGCTGTTGTTGCGCGATCCTCAGCTGAAGCAGAATACCGGGCAATGACATCTGTGGTCTCTGAACTCACATGGCTCGAGAGCCTCCTGACTGACCTTAGTGTAAAACTTCCTTCACCAGCTCTTCTCTTATGTGATAGTCAAGTTGCTATAAACATTGCCAAGAACCTGGTCTTCCACGAAAGAACAAAGCATATTGAAGTAGATTGTCATTTCGTCCGGGAGAAGTTCAAATGAAGAAGCTAGAGTTAAAGCATGTTCCGGGTACCGAACAAGTGGCAGATGTCCTCACAAAGGCCCTATCCAGTACTCTCTTCTATCAATGCCTGTCCAAGTTTGGCTCCCTACGACTTTTACGCTCCAGCTTGCGGGGGGAGTGTTGGAAAAGCCCATGTAGAGGGCCCGTATTTGGGCCCATTTATGTTTCTTTTGTTTAATCTTACATCTTGTATAGGAATCCTTCTCTCTTTCTCCCTCCTATATATATGTACTCACTCTTTGTATTTACATAAGGAAGAAATACATATACGCTTTGGTATTGTCTACATATATCTAATTAACACATCATCTATATAACTGTGCTATCTACAACAACCCCTGGAGAACTTTTTGAACCGTGTTGATACGTATGCGCGTTGCGAACATATCGCCCGCTTACGCTCGGACGATCGGCCTCACCTCGAGAGAGTATCTCAATGACATGTTTACATTTATAATAGTATTGTATTAATTATGTGTTGTCTTGTCCTTTAGTGTGTTTGTCTTGTAGCGGGGTCTCCATCTATATAAGGAGCCCTTAGTGTGAGAAGTTTTTTTATCTTTGTGATCTTGTTTAGTCTTAGACTCTCTTTGGAGAGAATGCTCTAAGACGGAACCAACCCTCTAGAGTTTGGATTGAGTTTGTCTCGATATTTTTATCCTTGTTTTGTGATCAATCATGTCATTTCGGGTTTGATGATAGCGCACGTCTATCAACTAGTCCAACCTGCCGCTCTTCCCCCAGTCGCTTGTTTGGCTGCTGGGAATTGACAATCTCATCGCACCGATAACATTCCTAGTGATTGATCCTCCTCGTTGACGAATTCCTCCACACGAGATGGTCGTCGTTCTTGCTGAAATCCGGCTACTTTGTACAACACTCTTCCACTCTGCTGCTGCACTCTGTCGCCATGCTGCTACAATGTGCCCTGGCCCCGACAGGCCGACACATCCCTCAGAAGGTCGCCATTATGCCACTCTCTGCCCACTGCCTCCGCTCGCCATTGCCGACGGAAAAGGAACCCACCCTTTTCCTCATTCGTTGGTTTAAGAATCTGGAATCCCCCACGCGCTTTCGGACGACAGAAGGCGGAGACCGCCAACCATGCTGCGGCTGTCGACGAAGCCCTGCACAATCTGGATCCACCGAAGGAGTCCAACAACCACTATCGTTCCAGCCGGTTGGCACCTTGCCCCCTTCGTCATTTTGGACGTCCTTGCCAAGTACAGTTGACCACCCGGCCCTCTCAATTCCAACTTCCCTCCCTCTTCCTGCTTCGACTACGGCCCTCCCGCAGCCACCCACTAACTGCTACAACCTCCTCGTCGCGCGCCCAGCTATTGGTTCAGCACCACCCTTTGTCGTCAATCCCCCCTTAAACTGGCTAACCCCTCTCGCTACTCCGCAATTGGTTCCCTCACGCGTTTCCTTACCGACCTTTTGTCACGCGCCTTCGACGGGTCAGCCTTCCACCAGTCCCCTTTTGATTTGCAGCAACCTTGAGCCCCCCTAAGTGCAGTGTTCCACACTCCACACCCCCACGCCTCTTAATAACAGGCGTCTCATGTACTCCACCTTGCCAAGGGTTCACGCGCATCCACGCCCATTTCCCTCTTAAATTTCATGGACCACATTCTCTCTCCCTCACTACTTTCTCGTGTCACTTCTTCAACTGGTGCGGCACATGCACGCAAACAACCTGCTTCCTTGTGAGTTTTATAGAGACACTTTCATATGCAACGATCGTCTTTCCGCCTTCGTTATGGTGCCACGCTACCACCACTCTTTTTTTTTGCTGAAATTAATTTCGCCCCTCCGGTTACAAAAAACCTCAACAAATTCACCCATTGGTTCTTACTCCGTCGCGACCACAACCACGGTCGTAGCCCAACTGCCGTGTTTTACACCACGACTTCAGTCTTCAAGCCCCCCTCTCGCTAGACCTATGGGGACAATGTCGCTCTTCAGGGCGGGTGTGTTGATACGTGTACGCATTGTGAACATATCACCTGCATGCGCTCGGATGATCAGCCTCATCAGTGATGCGTTTACCTTTATAATAGTATTATATTAATTATTCATTGTTTTGTTCTTTAGTGTGTTTGTCTTGCAGCGGAGTCTCCACCTTAAGGAGCCCTTAGTGTGAGAAGTCTTTTATCTTTGATCTCGTTTAGTCTTAGTCCCTCTTTAGAGATAAGGCTCTTAGAGGGAACCAACTCTCAAGAGTTTGGATCGAGCTTGTCTCAATATTTGCATCCTCGTTTTGTGATCAATCATGCCATTTCAGGTCCAACGATAGCGCGCGTCTATCACATGCATTGAGCAAGGAACTTTTATCTGTTATTCTAAATTTGTATTATATTTCAGTAGTTCTATACATATTTAAGTAGTTTTATTCAAACTTTATCTCTTTCTATCCATAAGTATTCATTATTATGTCTTGATCTTTTTATCTTGTTCCATGTAGATGGAGAAAGAAGTTAAGGAGCTAATTCAACAGCGTGATTTAGCACAATCTCGACTGGAGGATCTCTTACAGGTTGTTGGAGATGGTCGTTCTGAATTTCCTAATCAAGTGTCAATATTTCAAACATCTAAAGTTCCCGTGGATGAAATTTCAATCTCTGAGCCGCCAGAATATGTTCGTCTTAGTTCAAAACCCGGTTTTCACTCGTTAAGAAGGTACGAGAGCAAAAATCGCAGCAGAAATAACTTTGAGTTTTCTGAAGATCCGACGACAGACAATTTCCCCCCAAAGGTCTCACTAAGTAGACATCGATCTCGTGGATGGAGTCACAATCACAGCGAAGATGATAGTGATCGAGACTCCTCTCAAGATTCCGAGGAACTTTGCAAGGAAGTTAGGTGTGTTGAGATGGATGGACCAAGTCAAAGTGAAAGCTTGGATTTGGTTGAAGTAAGTGATACCCAGCCAACCCTGTCTTCAAATGCCACCATGAACATCACAGGTTCAACATTTTTGACACTAGAACACCATCTACATAGTGTCCGAGCATCACATCACGACGAAACTTCTGCACGAGATTTACGTGGATCTTTGGCCATGTTACCTGGGAGAAGCAGAAGTTGTAGGGCGGCATTTGTGACAAGCTACTCTGAAGGGGAGCAGTATGATAGCACACCACCTCCTAGCTCACTGAGAGAGTTCCCTGGTAGGCCGAAGGCGCTTCGAGGACGAGTCACAGCGCTTAATTCCAATTCTGAAAATGGAAACTTTTCGAGAGAAGAATCTGGTATGTCTGATCAGAGCATCCTTAAAGAGCAAGATGATGTACCTGAGTCTAAAGATGGCATCACCACCATCCAGGAGTTTGTTTCAGGATTGAAGGAAATGGTTCAGGTTCATCACAATCAACTTGTCGATGGTCAGGTGCGAACAGTCTCCTCGTAATAAGTTCCCATTGCTATCAAATCTTATTTCGGCCTTTTCATATTATTGAGCAATTTGTTCTTTCATCATCACTGTCTTCACCATAGCCTCATATCACAAAGATCAATTTTATCAACACACATTCTTCATCTGGTGCTATTATGTTGTTTAGGCACGGTGGAGTGTATTAGGTTCAATTCCTCATCGGATGGGTCAAAAATATGTTTGTGTGGATGTATGAAGTAGTTGATCCCATCATGAAACACTATTGCTAAGAGCTAACTGTTAGAGAGCGGGAACCAAATGGGAACAAAGTTGTGCCAAATACACCAATAATCAAACCCATATTCTACCCAAAAAAACTTTTTCTATGGATGTGGGCATACTTTCACATCTTGTTTTTCACTTATCCGATGTGAAACTGAACCAATGGTCTCCACGCACCTTAACAATCTCCCTCTTACGTGAAAGCTCTTCACATCACTATCACACCTCTCAAATAGAAGTTAAGTCATTAAGTATCATACACCAAGGGTCTGTTTGGCACGACGGTGGCGGTTGTGAGGGTGATCGCATCCCCTCACACTAGGGGAGTGTCCCTCCCACTCATCGACGTCTGCAACAGTGTATATCTATCTTTTTGCGTTCCTTAGCACTAACAACCCCAAAAAACAATAAATACAATATTTGAAATTCAAAATTTCAAAAAGCCTTCTTCACATTACCAGTTTACCGGCTGATGCATAAAATGTTCAAATTTCTCTGCAGGATCCTGATCAAACCGCCAGCGAAGCTTGCAAAGTCGAAGGAACCGGGAAGAGTGTTGGCCTCGATCCAATCTCAGACCCCGTGGATTCTCCATCTCGCTGGCCGCATGATTTTGAGAAGAAACAACAAGAAATAATCAAGCTCTGGCACGAATGCAATGTTTCCTTGATCCACAGAACCTACTTCTTCCTTCTCTTCAAAGGCGACCCTTCCGATTCGATCTACATGGAAGTCGAGCTCAGGAGGCTATCCTTCCTGAAAAGAACATTCTCCCAGGGAAATCCTTACCGAACATCCTGCGATGCCAGCCGGCATGTAACTCTAGCATCAAGGTCTGGTTCTTCATCCTTGAAACCCCGTAGGCGTCCTCTACTGATTTCATACATAATGCTCTCTTTGGTTCTTAAATATTTTCTGAGAGAAGTTAGATGTATGAAAGCAGATGAGTTATGAATTTTAGTTGCCATACTTAATTAAGAAAATAAATAAGTAGTTTTAATTAGTTATATGCTGAGTTTATTTATTTATAATTTATAATGATATTAGTCTTTCAAGAAGTCATATTAGTGCCACAACAAGTACAATCAGTGCTTAAAACTCGATCACAAACCGCTATGAAAGTTTTAGTTTTGGTAATTAGTTTTTGATATTACAAACTCGGGTTAATTACATGGTCCTTCCCTCTGCTTTTTAAATTACGAAAACCTTCCTTCCGAGTTTATATTGGTGATGTTTAGTGCAATAAATCTCCCCTCATGATTTTGTAATTTCAAAATGCAGAGGAAAGGCCTAATTATGCCCGAGTCTCAAAGGAGATCTAGGTTCTTAATCATTACCAACTCCCATCTCAGTTATAGAATTCTTGTTAAATTCTGAGGACTAAAGATTTACATCAAAGTTACATTAACAAACTAGAGTTTCACTTGAAATTCTTTTTGTTTTATCTGATGGAAGGAAAAAAATAGCAACGAGCTTCAGATCACATTCCCGATAATCATTCCAAAATCACTGAAACTTATAACGGCTTTATAATTCTAGCAACAGTTTAGATTATAATCTGATTGAGCGAAGATTTAGCTAATCTGCGCAATTTCTGATGGTTAACAGCATGAAGTCGCTACAGCGAGAGCGTGAAATCCTTTGCCGGCAGATGCAGGCGAGACTCTCGACAGACGAACGGCGGGGCCTTTATGTGAAATGGGGAATCCCTCTGAACTCGAAGCAGAGGAAGGTTCAGCTTTCTCGTCTTCTTTGGGCCGATGCAGAAGATCTCGAGCAAGTGAGGGAGAGCGCATTGACGGTCGGGAAAGTTATTGGACTCCTGGAATCTGGGCAGGTTCTCAAGGAGATGTTTGGCCTCAGTTTTCTGCCACAGAGTTCATACAGAAAGCCATTCAGATGGAGGAATATGGCATCCATACATTGAGTGATCAATATTTCTTTTGTTCAGTGAGTTCTGGAGCTTGTTTCTTTCTGTTCTTTGCTAGATTGATCTAAATGTCATAGATTTATTTTTTGCTCTTGTTTTGATCATTTTTTGTTGTATAGAATCTTCAGAGGAGAAATTATTTAAAGAAGGTTTGAAACTAATTTGGAATTCTGCTACTTTAATGTAATGTAACATTTAGAGTCAGAACTGAAGGAGATTGTCTATGTCAGAATTGAATGTTTGGTTATTATTTGACTCAATTGTAGTTCGTTTCATTCTTTTAATATTTATATTTGCTGAGAAAATAATCTCATGTCGGGAAATTATATGTAATGTTGTCACTTAATATTGATCTTCGTCCTCTCCGCCTATAAATAATGAGTTTTCTCTTAGTTTAAATTAAATGTGTCGGTTTAGGCTTTATTTGGCATGGCTGGCAAATCAGACGCTGTTCGGCTGTGGAGCTGTGGTTGCGGTCCGCCCAAAATCATCCTATCATTTATATCATCGACTTTATTCTATTATTTACATCATCGATGACATCACTGACCTTATTCTACTATTTACGTCACCGATGACATCATCCTATCATTTATATCATTGATGACATCATCCTATCATTTGCATCATCAATGACATCATTCAATTATTTGCGTCATTGCTTACGTCATTATTCATGTTCAAAAGATTTTATATCACAAAATCAACATTTTCCTCGATAGTTCGATATTCTCCTCTTCAATTGCATTTAAAAATGAATGACGAACATCTATATGTCTTGTCCGCCCAAAGAAGGTTTGGTTCTTAGCAAGATAGATGACACTCGAACTATCACAATTGTTCTTCGAGATCTCTTGACTGAAACCCAACTCTCCAAATAGCACTCTGAGCCATATAGCCTCCTCGACTGCTTCTACTGCAACTATATACTCGGCTTCGGTTATTGGCAGGGCAATGGCCGACTGAAGTGTCGATCTCCATGAAATTTGACGTAATCCAGAATTCTTGCTTTGATTTTAAATTAATAAATTAGAGTTCTTGTTTAAATATGTAGCGCAAGAGAGACGTTCTCGAATAATATCAAGTGACGGAAGATGGATGCTCATGAGCGGTCGATCCTATCGGGGGACGTCCGACGATGATATGGGGTGCCTTGGATGGTTGAGCAGCGGTGGTGGAGGGACGACGGTGGAGGAAGAGTGCTTCAACAGAGGCAGGAAGACGGTCGAGGTCGAGACTGTTCGGGTGGTCGCAGTGTGGGGGAACCTAACAGTGGAGGCGTCATTCTTGACGGGAGAAAGCAGGGATAGGGTTGTCAGAGCTCTAGGGGAAACGATTGGTGATGCAAGCCCTGACATAGTCGTCGATGTAAGCTACGCGTGAGGGGGGGAGGATCGGGCTGGCTCCAGACAAAATAGAGAAAACTCTATTTTGTCGATATTTCCAAGCTGACTCGGGAGGACGTTTCTTTTTAATGAAACAAGCATGAGATAGTAAATGAAAATAGGAGACTTAGGCCCCGTTTGGCGCGGCGGAGGCGGTTTTGTGAAGCAGATCTGCGCGTCGGGGGAGAAAAAAATGCGTGTTTTAAGATCCGCGAAAGCGGTTGGGGCTGGCGGCCCGAAATTGGCCTAAAATCGCGGGAAGCGTTTGCGTTTTTGCGCCCCAAACAATCCGCGCTCTGCGGTGGCGTTTATTTAGAAATGCCACCGCCGATAAACCGCCGCGCCAAACGGGGCCTTAATTGGTATTAAGGGGGAAGCGGGAGTCATTTGAAGCATGATATTTATTCAAAATAAAGGGAGGGGGTCAACTTAATAGAGACTATTCTTTTTAGGTATTTGTCAAGATAACTAGAAATGATTTTAATTTCATTGTTGTCTAAATTAAAATATGCTTAATTTTAATATATGATCTTGAGGGCTTGCCTTAATTACTATTATATATACATAATTTGATGGATCTTTTTATTCCGGGACTTATTGGACAATCACCCCAATAAGTCATAACAATGAGCGTGAACGATGTACGCGATACGAAATATACCAGTACATGCATGATAAAAATAAACGTGTACTGAAATAAAGATATGTGAGTAAAATAAAAATATAATGTGATGATGTGACGTAGGTTGTATTAAAATTGCGCTAGCTCCAAGTGTAAACATGTTGCCTATTGTCGACTGTCTTTTATCCAGATCACCTGCATAGTTTGTGGTGTACCCGTAATTCGTCGAGAAAAGGAATACATAAGGAAGAAACTTCAGGTGTCCAACTCAGTGGCCTTTAGGTGTTCAACTCGGCAGCCTCTAGGTGACCTCTTAGGGACCTCACATGAAGGGGGTGGGGGTACCCCATATCTTTGCCTATAAATATGACATCATTGTAACAAGTGGAAGACTGTTCACACCCCGTGAAGGGTCGCTCATTTGAAGGTTTGACGACCTCGTTTGTCTTCCCCCAAACTCTCAAACCACTTAGTTCGGGAGGGAGAGTTCCTATACACTCCAGGGTATGTAGTTGGACCTCCACAATGTAACACGACCACCTCATTATATAATAAAATATTAGCGACCTATCATTTGTTTGCTTCATGCCTATGCATGCTAATTCATCTGCTAGTAACATTAGGCCATCCTTTCGGTTCGAACCTTGTGAGCTGATTTCTCGGTTCCAGCAGTTAGCATCAACATAACCAATTAATATGCATTCTTTCATACTATCACCACCATAAATCAAACCACTACTAGCAGTCCTTTTAAGTACCGCAAGATCCATTTCACTACTTGTCAGTGTTCTTTTCCTGGGTCAGCCATGTAGCGACTCGCGACTCCGACTGCTTGTGCTAGATTTGAGAGAGTATATACCATAGCGTACATGAGGCAACCCACTGCACTCGTATATGGCACGCGAGCCATACTCTTTCTCCGTGTCTGTAGTGTGTGATAGCGCAGCTAATAGTCTGAAGTGCGTCACCAAAGGAGCAGATACGTGCTTTACCTTCTCCATGCCATATCGAGTGAGAACCTTCTCAATGTATTGTCACTGAGAGTGTTGCACTTCTCCTCGCCTCCTATCTTTGATTATCTCCATGCTGAGAATTTTCTTTGCAGCCTTGAGATCTTTCATCTCAAATTCTCGGCTAAGTTGATGTTTCGAAATCTTTACTTTTTCTTTATTTTTTTGAGACTATGAGTGTTGAAACCGTCAACCGGTCTCTTGAGTTCGAACCCACAGGGGGCGGGGGGTTGCCTACACCTACTTCTCCCTCACTTGCACTATTGACCGTGGATGAAGAAAAATGGATAGACCCAAAGCTGTAGCGAGGAGGTCCCACCACACTCCCGGAAGATCTTAGAGAGCTTCCCTTTCCAAACCAATGCTCAACCGGGCACTTTGGCGGGCAGTACGAGCCAACCAAAACTAACTAGGAGAAGAGAGCCAAAGAAGATCTGATCACCTCCAAGGTGCCCCTAAGAGTCTATTTATAGATTTTCTAATATGGTCTGCAAATAGTGTGAATCCGCCTTTTAGTTTTACTAATCGCATCCCAAGTTGGTCTGCTAACAACCCAACTCCGTTGTTCTGAAGGGCTATTGGCAGCCCACAAATGGTATCTAGGTAATCTCCTCACTAATGCCTTCTGGGTGAGTGGTTCGTGAAGGCACCACTCGCCAGACTTCTCGCACACTGGGCTCTCTGGGTCCTGCTGGGGTACTTTCTTCCCTTGGTACATGTATGATTCAGAAGGTTCTAATGGCCCCGATGAGGCCCCTCAACTTGGTCAAGTGCCTTATGAGTGTGGGCTCTCTTGCCTCGAACTCGCCCTTGATTTGTAATGTTATCACTATCGAATCTGTGAGGACCTCTATGTCGTGGACCCTTAGCGCCTAGGCTAGGTGTAAGCCAGCGATCACTACTTCGTACTCTGCCTGGTCGTTGGTGATGGGAAAATGTATCACTATGACTTGCTCTATCCTTACTCCATGAGGGCTTTCCAGGACCACCCTTCCTCCCAGAGAGTTTCTCCCCGAGGCCCCATCCACCAGCAGCTTCCAGGGGATGTGACGAAGGACTTGCTCCTCCTCCATCTCAACCACATAGTTTACCAGAAAGTCTGCCACGACCTGGGCTTCATTGATAGCCGAGGGACAAAAGCGATGTCGAACTCGCTTAGCTCCATTGACCACTTCGTAAGCCTCCCGGAATGCTCTACCCCCTCAAATATTTTGCGAAGGGGGTGGTCGGTCACTACTTGGATCAAATGAGCTTGAAAGTACGACCTGAGCTTTCTGGCCGAGACAACCAGGGCGAATGCCAGCTTTTCCAAAATCGGGTATCTAAGTTCTGCCTTCTTCAGGACCCAACTCATGTAGTAGATGGGCAGCTGCTTCTTGCCCTCCTCTCGGACCAAGACGGAGCTCACGGCCTTTGCCCCAACTCCAAGATATAGGGTTAGACATTCCCCCTCCTTAGGCCCTTGGAGAAGCAGAGCCTTGGTGAGCTGACTTTGTAAGGCTTGGAAAGCCTCCTCGCAATCTTTTGACCATTCGAACTTCTGATTGCCTCGCAACACTTTGAAGAATGGCGAGCATTTCTACCCTGCCCGGGAGAGAAACCTACTCAACCCTGCAAGCTTTCCTGTTAGGCGTTGGACTTCCTTGGCATTCCGTAGCTATTCCAGTTTCATTATAGCCTTGACCTTATCCGGGTTAGGCTCTACCCCTGCCGGGGTAAGGAGGTGACCTAGAAACTTCCCCTTGTTGTTCCCGAATACACACTTTGAGGGGGTTCAACCTCATCTTAAAATTGTGCAGAGTGGCGAAAGTTTCCTCAAGGTCCTGGAGGTGGGAGCTCACACTCTTGCTCTTCACCATGAGATCGTCTAGGTACGTACACCTCCAAGTTCCTTCACCTCTGCTCCCGAAAAACTCGGTTCATCATCCTTTGGTACATTGCCCCTGCGTTCTTCAACCCAAAGGGCATCATCTTATAGCAGTAGCTATCACCCCTCCCTCGTGATGAAGGAGACATCTTTGATGTCTTGTGGGTGCATCTTGATCTGGTGATAACCTGAAAAAGCATCTAAAAACTCATTATAGAAAAACCGACGGTTGAATCAACCAGCACGTCGATTCGAGGCAGAGGGTAACAATCCTTAGGGCTTGCTTTGTTTAAAAGGGAGAAATCGATACACATTCTCCAGCAGCCATCGCCCTTCTTTACCATGATGACATTGGAGACCCAGCCTGGATACTGGATCTCCGATACAAAACCTACCTTGAGAAGCTTTTCCACTTCTTCTCAGGTTGACTCCTCCAGCTTGTCGGCAATGGTCCTTCTCTTCTGACGGATGGGGCGTGTCCCTGGATCGAGGTTGAGTCGGTGGCAGGCCACGTCCACGTCGACGCCTGATATGTCTGCCGCGCTCCAAACGTAGATGTCCACACTCCTCTGGATGTACTCCAACATCTTCTCCCTATCCTCTGTACCTAGGCCTCCGCTGATCCGCACTTTCTCCACCTTCCCTTCCCGGGTGGTGACCTCCATCTCAACCACTTCCTCCGCCTCCTCCAGTCGTGACGACTCCTCCCACTCCCCCCCGCCTTTACCCCTTCGGCCAGGGCCTCCTCCTGCATCGTCTCCATCTCCTCTTCCAGAACTCTGACCTCATCCTCTGCTTCTCCTGGCCCCTCCGGCCCCCTCAAATCCCTATCCACCTCTTCGGCCTCCTCCATCTAGGAGATGGTGTTGACGACAGTCACATAACACTGCCTCGCCACCTTTGCATCCCCCCGGATTTGGACCTGGATTCCCCACTACAGAACTTTAGGCACTGGTGGGAGGAGGAGGCAACGCATCAGAAGGTGCTGATGAGAGGGCGTCCGAAAATAGCATTATAACTGCTCTGAGCGTCTACTATGACGAACCGACAGTTCCTTGGGACCCCTCCTAACATCACCTGGAGCCCGACTCCTCTCTCGACCTCCTTCCTCTCCCCCAAGAAACCAAACAACGGCCCATCCGCGGTCAGCACTCTCTTCGCTTCCACCTGCATGATATCGAAAGCCTTCTTGAAGATTATGTTCATGGAACTCTCATTGTCGACCAAGATTCGGGAGACCGTGAAGTTTTCAATGGCCGTCTGGATCACCAAGGCATCGCAGAATGGGTCCTCGTAGTCTGGCATATCTTCTGATGAGGTGTTTTTTCAAGAGGGGCGGGTTCTAGGAGGTCGATGCGACACTCCTCTTGAAAATCGCCTGATTGCTCCTCTTGCGAGTTGTCTCAATCCCAACCCCATCGTGGATCACTATGATCCCCCCTCGAGCTCCTACGTCAGCTCGGTCTTCACACCTATCCTCCCCCTCCCCGAGGAGCACCTCTTTGATCCTCACCTGCGGCTGTTGCTGATGAGCCGACACTCTCATCCTCCTCATCTCCAGAAATTCCGTCCAGGTGGCCGTCGCGTGACCTTCCTCCTAGTGGAAGTCATAATAAGGCAATGCCACCCTGCCCCCTTCTCTTCCTCCCCTTCCATTTCCTCTTTCCCCACCTCTTCCTCGACCTACTGCCATGGTTTGATGCTGAGGAGGGGGGTGGTTTCCTTGGACCCTGCCTCGAGCCCGGGAGGTTGAACCGCCCTTGCCCCCTTGGAAATTAACCCCTCCTTGATGCACTCTTCCCTGACCTCGCCCTAGTCCTTCCTGGGGTCTCCAGGTCAGCCGGTTGTTAGGCTCCTGGTAACCCTTACCATGTTGCTTCCCTTGGAACCCCTGACCTCTGGGTTCCTCTCTTCTCCTCGTCTCCCGTTGCCTTTCTCCTCCCTGCTCCTTTACTTCTCCCTCGCCCAACTTGGCCGTCCACCTGGCAAACGTCGGGTTTGTCTCCTCCACTTTGATCTCCTTCCCCGCCCTTTCCATGAGCTCTTCAAAGGAGAGTGGGGGCACCCTCTTCAGCTCTACCCTGAAGAACCCATCGTGGAGCCCTAAGATAAAGGCTAGCATCAGGGTGTGTCCCGACACTTCATCGATCAAGAGAATTTCCTCGTGGAGCATGTCCACGTAACTCCCCAGCGTTTCGTCTGCTCCCTGCTTGATCGCGAACAAGAAATCTGCTCCATTCTTTCTCTTCTTGGAAGTCGAGAACCTCAGGAGTAAGCACCGCAACAGATCCTCTAAGCAGTAGATCGAGCTTGAGGGTAGTTGGTGAAACCAACCCCGAGCTTTTTTCCTTCAGGGTGATGGAGGGAATCGGCACTTGAAGGCGTCTGACACTTGCCTGATGGAGACGACGTCCTCGAACCACTGAATGTGATGTACCGGGTCATACCTGCTCGTATAGTAAGACATAACCGGTTCCCTGAACCCTTCTGGAACCAGGGCTGAGAGGATCAGCTCACATAAGGGTCTTCCTTCCCCCATTCGGCGAGTGGTGTGGTCTCACGGAGTCAGCTCACACACCTCAGCACTCGCCGGGTTGGGGAAGAGTTGTCGCCGGGTTGGGGTGTGGTCTCACGGAGTCAGCCCACTCGCTTCCGCCGCCACCTCCTTCTCAGGTCGCTGACCAGGAGCGTTCTCGCCTATCTACTGGGGCGGCACCACCGGAACTGCGGGTGTCTCTGATAGTTTATAGGTTAGTTCTTCCACTCAGGATCTCTCAGGTTTGCTTCAAACCCTACCTCAGGCAAACCAGCCCTACCAACTCAGAGTGCTCCCACTCCTACTGCTAAGAGATCACTTTTATCTCATATCTCAGGCCTATCAAGAAGCCCTACTTCTCAGGGAGAATGCCCCACAGCTCAGACTCAACAACCCTACAAACCTCAGGCTCAACAACCCTACAACTCAGGTTCAACAACCCTACAAACTTAGGCACAGTGCCCTACAATCTCAGAACAACACAGTTCCTACAGAGGGTATAAGTTATAGCTTACAATAGTGGACAACAGTGATTTGTTGTCTTCTGTTGATTACACACAGCTGATGCAACCTTGAAGTTGGGCTGAAAGCAATCTTCAGACATGCTCCTATCTGATCCTCCTTTTCAGTAGATGAGAAAGGATCACCTTGCTCTTCTGGATGGAAGAGTTATCTTCTCTCATTATATCTTCTTGCTGGTTCTGGAAGCAGAAGGAGAGAGTTCTTGAAAGCCGTCAATGGAACAGTAAACAACTATTCTTCTTTTCAGCACTTAGCACACCAGCCAGCCCAAAAGCAAGAGCCATTTGTGAAATGCCTTATCATGTTCTTTTATACTCCTTCCATCTTCAACGACTCTTAGGAGGGCCCTGTCACTATGGAAGAGGGTAGAATACTTTATCCTGCCTTTACAGTTGTTTGCGCCAAAAGCAAATCTCGCTAGTGTCGTATTTCAGATTTGAATCTGTCTCAGCGGTTGGGCTGAGACAGTCTTCAGTCTCAGCAGTTGAACTGTCTTGGTCTCAGCGAATCCGCTGAGACAGATTGTCTTCTAAGCAGATTTTTTCTATCTGTAGCTCAGATGAGGCAGACCCCTTCTCAGCGGCTCCTGGACTTGTCTCAGCGGTTTAGCTGAGACAGTGAGTTCGTCTCAGCGGTTTTGACAGTGAACCACTAACATTATTCCAATGCTTGGAATATCTTAACCTTGCACAGTCATCATGCAAAATGAGGTTTATCAAATACAATATGTACTTAGCATTAAGAGTGATGCCTCTTCAAATTAAGGGAACATTGAGGGCAATATTCCCAACAATCTCCCCCTATTTGAAGAAGGCAGAACACGCACCAATGCTAAGGTACATAACCATAAAAAGAACTTACCATGACAATGTTTTAAATCACATTCATGATATCATAACATGTAACTGTTAACATAAATTTGGCATTACAGATAATGTCATGATAGATTATTTTCATGACAACATAACAACATTGTTTAATCAAAACAATAACATTGTTAACTAATATATGTCTAGGCATCATAGAATATTTATAGCATTAATATGAAATAACATTAAGCTTGATTAAAATAGGCCTATAACACAAACAAAATTAGTTCAACAGAATTATCATTTTCCTTGCTGTTAGAATGATTATAAGTTGTTTAAGTTATAATTTCATTTAATGAAAAACTAAATACATAGATCTAAGTTTTTCTTTTCTTTGATGAAGTAGAGCATTCTGCATTATCATCAACAACTTCCTTCCCTTTGGCAGTAGCCTCCTTGTCCTCAACAGTAGCCTCCTTATCTTTAGTAGCAGTTAGGGGTGCAACTCGGATCGGTTTGGTTCGGTTCCACCCAAAACCAAGAACCGACCCATATTGGTTCGGTTCCAAACTTTAGGAACCGGAACCGACCCATGGTCCTAAAGTATAGAACCCGATCCAAACCGTTTGCTTCGGTTCGGTTCTCGGTTCTACCTATGTCTCAAAATAATTAAAAAAATGGTTCTTCAAACTCATGATTCTTTGTAATACATTATCAATGTCTCAAAATAATTGAATAATGACTCTTTATAATATTGAAGTCATAGAAGTATACAAGTACAACAACTATTTTCTTTAGCAATACGATTATATTATCAATTATTTCATGTATTAAGTAGTACGACTATAACAGTTGTCTCAAAGTATTTTCTTTAGCATTGATAGTCGGTTCTCGGGTCGGTTCTGGGTACCCGACCCTTGGAACCAGGAACCGAATCAAATTGTCGGTTATGGTATTATGAGATTCGGATCCGAATCGAACCTATTTGGAACCGACCCAAACCATTCGGTTCGGTTCGGTTCCGGTCCGGTTCTCGGTTCTTCGGTTATTTTTGCACACCCCTAGTAGCAGTGTCTTTTTCTGCATTTGCAGTTTCTATCTCAGCTAGCTTCTTCTTGTTTTTTTGCCTCTTGAAGTACAAGTATGACTTTGGAATGTACCTAGAAGGCATCCTCCTTGGGCTGTGCTTTCTCACAAGATTTTCCATGAAGATTCTCTCCCTTCTTGCGTTTCTTTCCTGGTGCTTTATCCACTCTTCAGCTGGATAAATTCTATCAATGTCTTCGTAGACTTGTCCATGGCTCAGCCAGGCATTAAGAATGATGCTCTTTGAATCCTCACTCTAATACTCATAATCAGGGTCATTGCCCTGCTCTTCCCTTTGCTTAGCCATAAATTCTTCAGCTAGCACCACTTGTTCTCTTTTCCTTCTCTTTGCAAGTTGAGCATTTTGAGGTATCCTAGTTGTTGGATCGGTAGGCGCCCTTAGAGAGGGGGGGGGGGTGAATAAGGGTTTTAAATCTTTTTCTTATATTTTGATTATCTTGAAATAATAAGTGATTAAAAGGTGAGAAATCAAACAAAACAATTGAAATAAAGTAGAGACATACTTTATTAATATGAAGTATGGTTTTACAAAAATTGATTTCTATAATGCTAGAAATCGGTGGCGAATAATAATAAACTCTTTTTGTTTTCTATCCCGACTCGCTCCCCACGAACCAGTGGCCCTAGCCTATATCCTTCCCCGGATTCGGCCTCAAGCCGCTCTAGCCAATCCAACCCTGGATATGGCCTTGAGCACCCCCTAGACCACACCTAGATCTAGTCGCCAACACGAGGCAAATTTCAGCCCTAAGTCCTACCCAAACCTAGTCGCCAACACGAGGCGAATTCTCTAACAGTTTACAAGGAAAATGAAATGATAATAATAAAAACTCCCTCCTGAAGAACTTTTGAAGTTGGAGACGATGATTCGCTGTAGGATAAGCGTTGTTGAAGCGGATGTCATTTGGATTCGGCGCGAAGAAGTCCTCCTTCAGAAATTCGCAGAGCTTTGGTGGGAGATCAACTTTCAGCCAAATCAGGCTCTGGAATTCTAGCACTCAACCTCTCTCTCTAATTGATGTCTAAAACGAGAGAAGAGGGGTCCAATTTATAGCCTCAGCGCTGGCGCCAGCGCTACCGCACCGCCGACGCTATCCCATATTATGACATATTCTGTGCGGGGGAATCTTCAATCCGAGGAAACATTTTCATCTTGCCTTCTGTGCTCCGCGCTACCGCCTGCGCTATCTGCTACTGCCTGGCGCTAGCGCCTTCAAAATGTACTCCCGGGATTGCGCTAATCAACGCTAGCGTCGGGCGCTAGGTGCTACCGCCGACGCTAGTGGGCATGTTGGATTTGTTGGCTCAATTTTGGGGGCAACCTTCTTATGCCATCCTTGAGTCATATGGACTTTGTTTCCTGCACACTTAAACACACAAGATCAAATACACATAGGATTTGTTATTCTCAAACCTAGGAGATGCGGAAGAGAATGTTCCAACAAACTCCCCCTTTTGATAATAACAAATCTATTAATGATAAATCAGAGCATTAATATATAAGCATGATGAAACCTACTTGTGTGTGTGTGTGTGTGTGTGTGAGTGATGACTTAGGATAATTATCGATTTTAGTATTTATAATTACTCCCCTAAATACATGCTCCCCCTAAGTGAATGCTCCCCTAATATGTAAGCTTTCATCATAATTAGTCATGTGAGTTTTCATTTGGATAGCGGATTTTATTTATCATGCTAGTTATCCCTCTTTTGTTATTAGCAAAACTGGGTAAGGAAGCAAACACATAAAAGTGTTGATAATAAGATAAAAGCATGATCGAGCTTTGAGAGAGAAGGAAATGATTAGGAGTTTTAGAATAATTTTCATAGAAATAAATCAGAGTTTTTAGCATAAGTATGTCCATAGAAATAAGTGAGTTTTTAGCTTTAAAAGGAATAATATAACATTTACCGAGGCAGTCTACAAAAAAATTGAGTTGGCAAACTTGAGATACGCATGAAAAGAGCATCAGGTAAACACAATGTTGCGAAAGACTTAAAAATACAACAAACATCTTTTTGTAAGATACGGGGAATCATAAAAAGAAATATGAGTGAAGGACCAAAAATGAAAAAGATGTTTTTTGCAAATCATTTTTCTTTGAAAAGATTATCATGAAGTAACCAAGCATGAAAGAGATGTATGAAAAAAAGACTACTACAATGTTATTCTAATTCATAAAGTCAAAACATACCAAACATTGTAGAGAGCATGCTAGGTTATCTAGTGCATTTAGATATAAAAAGTATTATAGAATTAGCATTAGAATCTAATACTCATGAGAAGAAGTGTTATGGAAGATAATGATGTGCACAAAAGTGTATTTTGAAAAGAGTAAACAAATATTATAATCAAAAAATACAAGACAAATATAGAGTAAAGTGCACAATAAAACACAAATAAGATTACTTCCACACACTTTTTATACACGAAAAAAATGTACAACTACCAAGGTGCTTTGCACACACAATAATCATTAAGACTTATCAGGGTGCAAGGTAGTGCTTGTGGGAATACACAATTTTATTTTTCAATATCAATTTTTTGATCCGACGTACTTAAGAATAAGTGGTTTTTGTAAAAAAATGAAGGTTTGCACAAGATACTTTACTAATCTTTCCAAGGTGCTCAACCTCACAACGCTTATTAAGACTTATCAGGAGGTTCAAGTAGTGTTTGGTAGAGTTAACTTTGTCAATTTATTTCATGTTTTTGTTTTGTACAAAGTTCTTCCGATTACACTTGCTTTGCAAACCAATTAGATTTTGAAAGTACAATCACTTTTCTTTATATTTAATAGTGCAAATAAGTGTAGTGTAGGTAAGATACTTGTGCAAATTTAATTTATTGTACAATTACAATACACTAGTAAGCATCTTTAGATTAAAAACACAAGTAGACTTAGCCAAAAAGTGAGTGAAGAAATATCATTATCAACCATAAAATATTTACTCATACTTAGAGGCATGCTAAGCTTGGTTCTACACTACTTGTACAATATAATTGATGCACATATTAATAGATATATCAAAGCATGATAAAAACAATGTTCAAAGTAGTTTGACAAGATAAATTGGAACATTGTAGAAGTTTTAAAGATAGTTTAAACATGCTTGATTATCACAATAAATTTCATACAGTTTTTTTGTTAGTTTTTGTGTTTTATATGTTTGTATTTGATTTTTGCATTTAGAAATAGAATTTAAACAAATGAACAAAGAAAAAAAAGATATTTTTGTAATTTTGGCTTTTGTAATTTTTTGTTTTAATTTTTCAAAAATCAATTCAAAACAGAATTGTATAACTATATAGTACATATAATAGAGAATAATTTTAGGTATTTTAGAAAATTTTAAAAATACATAAAAGCAGATAGGTGCGCTAGCGCTGGCGGTAGCGCTAGCGCGGGAAACAGTACACGATTTTTTAGGATTTTGAAAATTTTAATTTTTGATATTGGTTAAGTGTCCAAAGATTAGTTTTATGCAGAAATTTCAGAGGATGTGAAGATGTTTAGGTATGGAAAATTGCATAAAACAATTGTGTTTTAAGAATGTGTTTTAGCCCGAAAGATCTAAGACACCTAATTCGAGTCGTAATAATCGAAATCTTGCATCAGGGAGAGCTTTAGTGAATATGTCAGCAAGTTGGGAGTCCGTACCAATGAAACTTACTTTTACATGCTCTTTCTTAATATGATCCCTAATGAAATGATGGCGAACATCTATGTGTTTGGATCTAGAGTGGTGTACGAGATTATTTGTAAGGTCTATGGCACTTTGGTTGTCACATTTAAGATCAATGATTTTGAGATGAAAACCAAAATCCTCTAGAGTTTGGCTCATCCATAACGCTTGTGCACAACAACTACCAAGTGCGATGTATTCGGCCTCCGTGGTGGAGAGTGCAACCGAAGATTGTTTCCTACTAGACCATGCAACTAATGAGGGTCCTAAAAGTGACAAGTACCGCTAGTGCTTTTTCGATCTAGTGAACAACCGGTGTAATCCGAATCGGAATAGCCGTGAAGTGTAAATGAATCATTGTGTGGGTACCATAACCCTAATTTAGATGACCCTAATAGATAACGAAAAATATGTTTTACCGCTTTTAAATGAGATTCTTTTGGATTGGCTTGAAAGCGAGCACATAGACATACGACAAACATTATATATGGTCTAGATGCACTTAAGTAAAGAAGAGATCCTATCATTCCTCTATATAAAGTTTGATCAATAAAAATTCCAGATTCATCTTTTTCTAGTTTTAAAGAAACACTCATAGGAGTAGAAGCTTGTTTAAGGTTTTCAAATCCAAATCGTTTAAGCATATCGTGAACATATTTTGTTTGACAAATAAATATACCATCATTTCGTTGGAAAATTTGAAAACCAAGAAAATATGATAGTTCTCCTACAAGACTCATTTAAAATTCATTTTTCATTACTAAGACTACCTCATTACACAACTCTTCATTAGTGGCTCCAAAAATTATATCATCAACATATATGTGTAAGATAATTAAATCATTATTATTATGCTTAATGAAGAGTGTGTTGTCGGCACTTCCCATAATATAACCGTGCTTTAATAAAAATGATGTAAGTCTATCATATCATGCACGAGGCGCTTGTTTTAAACCATAAAGCACCTTTTCTAATTTATAAACATGATTTGGAAAATTTTTATTTATAAAACCGGGGGTTGTTCTACGTAAACTTCTTCTTTTATAATCCCGTTTAAGAAAGCACTTTTAACATCCATTTGAAATAATTTTATCCTTTTAAAACTCGCAAATGCCAAAAATATTCGTATAGATTCTAAGAGAGCAACGGGTGCAAAAGTTTCTTCAAAATCTACCCCCTCGATTTGAGAAAAACCTTGAGCGACTAAGCGAGCTTTATTTCTTGTAATCCTAGATTCACCATCTAATTTATTTTTAAAAATCCATTGTACACCAACAATAGGATGATTAGATGGACGTTCTACTAGATTCCACACTTTATTTCTTTCAAATTAATCTAACTCTTCATTCATAGACAAAAACCAAAATTCATCATTTAAATCGGTTGAAACATTTTTAGGTTCAATTTCGGAAACAAAGCAAATATTTGAAAATATTTCATGAAGATAAGATCGAGTTCTTACCCCAATAGATGGTTCCCCAATGACTAGCTCCTTTGGATGATTTTTTGAGAAGTTCAAGACGCTTGGGGGCACATATTCATCTTCCTTGGCCTTCTCCTCCTCTTCTTTGGAAGGGTCCTCTTCGTCGTGCTCCAAAGATGGCAAGGGTTCATCATTTGTACCTGTAGGAAGTCTTTCTTCACAAGGAATAAATTCATCAAATTTTACATTAATAGACTCTTCAACCTTACTTGTTCTTTTGTTAAATATTCTATAGGCTTTACTAGTTGAAGAGTATCCAAGAAATATTCCTTCATCACATTTTTCATCAAATTTTCCTAAAGAATCGTTTGTATTTAGAATGAAGCATTTCCAACCAAATACTTTAAAATATGATACGCTAGGTTTCTTTTGATAATATAGTTCATATAGTGTGAGATTTAAAGATGGACGAAGCATGACTCTATTCATTACATAACATGATGTGCTTACGGCTTCAGACCAAAAGGACTTAGGTAATTTATATTCAGATAGCATAGGACGTGCTAGTTCTTGGATTGTCCTATTCTTTCTTTCTACAACACCGTTTTGTTGAGGTGTGCGTGGAGCGGAGAACTCAAGCTTAATACCTAATATTTCACAAAAAAATTTAAAATTTTCATTTTCAAATTCTCCTCCATGATCTGAGTGAATGCATTTTATTTTTAAATCTAGTTCATTTTGAATACGAGTACATAATTTTGAGAATTCGCAAAACGCATCAAATTTGGAAGAGAGAAATAAAGTCCAACAATATCTAGAGAAATCATCTATTAGAACGAAAGTATATATTCTACCACCAAGACTTGCGGTGCTAACGGGACCAAAGAGATCCATATGATTTAATTGCACTGATTTTGAAGTAAAGATTTCGTTTTTGCTTTTAAAAGATGATTTTGTAAATTTTCCTTTTTTACATGGAGAACATAATGAAGACAAGTTTCCATTCAATTTAGGCAATCCTCTAATCAATTCCTTTTTGGCTAGTTTTAAAATGAGCTTTGTACTAGCGCGACTTTAACGTCTATGCCATAGTTCTACCTCGTCATTTTTAGTTATAAAACATTTTATAGATGATTTGGAAAGATCATGAAACGAAACTATATAAACGTTGTGAATTCTAGGTGCAGTTAGTAAAACATCTTTTGTGTTAGGATTAAATATTTTGCAGAGATTAGTGGATGATTCAAATAATACATCTAATCCTTTATCACACAATTGGCTTATAGATATTAAGTTATGTTTTAATCCTTTTACATAAAGAACATTTGAGATAAGAAAGGATTCGTTACCCACTGTACCTACTCCCATGATCCTTCCTTTACCGTTATCACCAAATGTTACGATCCATCCTTTCTTCTTTTCTAGGCTAAGGAACTTTGCTTTGTTGCATGTCATGTGCTTAGAGCAGCCTGAGTCCAAGTACCACACGTCCTCCATTTTCTTAGCCTTCCTGCAAATCTAGAAAGAAGATGAGAGTAAAGATCCGGATACCCAAGAGGTACCACCCATAGAGTAAATGGATTTCTTAGGTACCCAGATTTGTTTTAACGATCGTTGTTTTATATTCCTGCAATAGCTAGACGTGTGTCCAAACTTAAGACAATTTGCACAAGCAATAAAGGGGTTTGAGACCGTTTTCTAAATTTCTATATTGCTCTTGCTGGATGATGTTTGAACTTTAGAAAAAATAGGAGATTTTTTAACTGTTGAGCTACCGCCGGCGTTAGTGGCTAGCGTTGGGCGGTAGGGCTAACTTTGATATCCGAGCCCAAACTTTCCGGAACCACAACATTGGTTTCCCAAAATCATATCCAGGGATTTTTGACCTATTCCGAATTTTTTTATGGCCATATTGAGATCATGATTTTGTTTTTTAAGAGATGTATTTTCTTGTACAATCGTAACACATTTATTTTCAAAGCCCCATTTTGTTATTTTCAATTTGAAAGAGAGAGGTTTTTAGTTCTCTCTAAGTCCCCCCTTTTTTGCAATAGTTTTGGTTTGTAAGAGGGCTTTAGAAAGAGAAACTTCAAGTTCTTTTGTCTTACATAAGGAGTGCTCGCACTCTTGATATGAAACCTTTCTCTTTTCAAGGGAAATTAAATTTTTAGTAAGCTTTTTGATTTTCTTTAATGATTGATTCATTTTCACGATTTAAAAGAATATTATATTTTATACTTTCATCATAGGCTTTGTAAATTTGAACAAATTCATCATAGAGTTCTTCGAAGGTGGGAGGAGTTACCTCAGTGTCACTAAGAACACTGGAGTCGTCATCGTTGCTTTTTTCCATTAAACATAGGTTTGCTTCCTCCTCACAGCTTGACTCGGATTCGCTTGATTCTTCAGAGGAAGAATCATCCCAGGTTGCGGCTTTCAATACTTTCTTTTTCTCCTTTGTTTTGTATCATTCTTTTTGCTCCTTTTGATACTTCGGACACTGGCTCTGAATGTGTCCGGTCTTTCTGCAGTGATAGCACTCCGTCGGTGGTCTTTCTTCTTCGTCTTCACTTCCTTTTTCTTTCTTTGATGTGGAGGAAGACCCTTTTCGTCGAGTATCCTTTTGGAAGAACTTCCGGAAGGTGTTCCTTCTTTCTGGATTTCTAATGAACTTCCCGAAGTTCTTCACCAGGAGGCCTTCTTCATATTCATCATCATCTTCGATGCTCTCCTTCTTTGATTTTAGTGCCAACGCCTTTTTCTTTGGCTCTTTGTTGTATTCATCGTGTTGAATCTGGAGTTCTACCTCATGGGTTTTGAGATTCCCAATAAGGTTCTCGATCTGGAGCGTTCTTAGGTTGTGCGACTCTGAGATGTCCGTCACCTTTGGATTGAACCTTGGAGGTAGAGAGCGAAGAATTTTCCTGACCAAGTACCCGTCTGAGTAGATATTTCCAAGTGCTTTTGAAGCGTTGACGATCTTGATGAAGCGTGTGTACATCGAGTTGATGTCCTCTTCGGCATCCATCCTGAATTTTTCATATTCGGATTCCAGTTGAAAAAACTTTGCATCTTTTACCTGCGATATACCTTCATGAGTAACTTCTAATTGATTCCAAATATCATAAGCAGTTACACAAGCAGAAATTCTATTAAATTCAGTTCTATTTAAAGCGCAATATAAAGCGTTCATCGCCTTAACATTATTTTTGCATCTTAGTTTATCGTTATCATCCCATTTATCCTTAGGTTTTAGTAACGTAACCTCTCCCACTACAGTTGTAGGAGGAGAGTACCGAACTTCTACCATGTTCCATACTTCTACATCCATGGTCATAAGAAAACACATCATTCGATTTTTCCAGTAGTTGAAATCTGACCCAGATAAGAAAGGTGGTCGACTAACACCCTGACCCTCCGGAAAAGCGAGATCATGAGACGCTATTATTCCCGGTTTGTTAAGCCGATTGGAATAAAACCGCCCAGATACCACTTGTTGGATCGGTAGGCGCCCTTAGGGGGGGGGGGGGGGTGAATAAGGGTTTTAAAACTTTTTCTTATATTTTGATTATCTTGAAATAATAAGTGATTAAGAAGGTGAGAAAACAAATAAAACAATTGAAATAAAGTAGAAACATGCTTTATTAATATGAAGTATGGTTTTACAAAAATTGATTTATATAACGCTAGAAATCGGTGGCGAATAATAATAAACTCTTTTTGTTTTCTATCCCGACTCGCATCGCCATGAACCGGTGGCCCTAGCCTATCCTTCCCCGGATTCGGCCTCAAGATGCTTTAGCCAATCTAACCTCGGATATGGACTTGAGCACCCCTTAGACCTAACCTAGATCTAGTCACCAACACGTGGCGAATTTCAGCCCTAAGTCCTACCCAGACCTAGTCGCCAACACGAGACGAATTCTCTAACGGTTTACAAGGAAAATGAAATGATAATAATAAAAACTCCCTCTTGAAGAACTTCTGAAGTTGGAGACGATGATCCGCTGTAGGATAAGCATTTTTGAAGCGGACGTCATTTGGATTCGGCGTGAAGAAGTCCTCCTTCAGAAATTCGCAGAGCTTTGGTGGGAGATCAACTTTTGGCCAAATCAGGCTCTGGAATTCTAGCACTTAACCTCTCTCTCTCTCTAATTGCTGTCTAAAATGAGAGAAGAGGGGTCCAATTTATAGCCTCAGCGCTAGCGCCAGCGCTACCGCTACCGTCGACGATATCCCATATTAGGACATATTCTGCGCGGGGAATCTTCAATCCGAGGAAATATTTTCGTCTTGCCTTCTGTGCTCCACGCTACTGCCTACGCTATCCACTACCGCCTGACGCTAGCTCCTTCTAAATGTACTTCCAGGATTGCGATAATCATCGCTAGCGCCGAGCGCTAGGTGCTACCGCCAACGCTAGTGGGCATGTTGGATTTGTTGGCTCAATTTTGGGGGCAACCTTCTTATGTCATCCTTGAGTCATATGGACTTTGTTTCCTGCACACTTAAACACACAAGATCAAATACACATAGGATTTGTTATTCTCAAACCTAGGAGATGCGGAAGACCATGTTCCAACACTAGTTTGCCCTTCAAAGTCAAAATCTTCCTTTCTGTAATTATCCAGCATTGGAAGATTTAGGGCTATTCCGATTCCTTACAGCACTTGGAGAGCTAATTCAAAATTAGTCTCAGCATTGACCACATTCCCCTTTCTGGCTTCTTCAACCACTTTGGCCTCTATTGTCTGGGAGCAGCAACTATAAAATCTGAAAGAGTTTGGAAGACATTTTCCAAATCAGACTTCAGCTCATCCATTATTTTCTCTGTCTCTCCAATCATTGTGGTAGTTGTTTTCCATACAAAGTCTTCAATGTGATTTGAGGCTTTTTCTATGAATTCATCTGTCTTGCTCACATAGTTCTTGACATATGACATATCATTCTCAGATAATTGAAGATGTTTGTCCATTGATCTCATAATAGTGTTCTGAGAAACTACTGACTTTTCTGCCAAGTCAAACCATTTTGTCATTTGCTAATTAAAGAAGGCAATTTCTTCCTTAATATCTTGTACTTCTGCCATGACTTCTTTCTTTATGGACAGGATTGAGCTATCAATATTATTCTTCATTGAATTCATCTGACCTTCAATTAATATATTGATTGAGCTGAGCAGTCTATCATGTGATACTGCAGATGTAGGGTCTTCAGCTGCCATTGGCTCCATTGCCGGCTGGTCATGCTCCCCCTCATCTTGATCACTAGGCTGGGCTTCAACATCCTTATTTGCTTGCTCCCCCTCATTTGGAGCACCTTCTTCTTCCTTATCAGAACCTATCCTCTGCTACCCCCCCCCCCCCTCAGATGGGGCATTATCACCTTCAAGATCATCTCCCCAGAAATCTGCTGGTTCAGCAGGAATTAGCTTAAATCTATTCTCTAGATTTGAGATAATAAAGTCAACCTTACCCTGAATATCAGCAGCAAAGTTCCCTTGATCATCCTCATGATCTTCTGAAGAAGATTGTATAATTTATAAACCTTTATCAGCATCAACAATCTTTTCCTTCTGATGCTCTGACTCAGCAACATCATCCTTTTCTAGTTCATGCTCTTTCTCAGGAGCATGGCCTACATGACCTTCATTGCCACGTTCTCCTTCTTGATCATCCTTTGGTGGACTGCTGGATGGTCCTTGAGTGTCCACAGCTAGGACATTCTCTTCTGCCTCTGACCCAGAATCAGAGCAGACAATCCTGGCTTTCCTCAGCCCTTTGACCAAAGATCTCTTCTTCTCCTTGGGCTCAGTGGGTTGGCTTATGGGGAGGACCCTTGAAAATCTGTCTAAGGTTTTGATGTCCATCCTCTTCAAGTAATGAGGGTTTGTTCATTTTGTGTTGTCAAAATCCTCTGGGTAGGTGTTTAGAAGGTAGAGTGAGAGAATTCTGTCTAGGTTGGAGGCCTACAGACATTCTCTGATCCTTTGAAATAGTACAACTTTCCATGATGTCTTCTTCTTCAGAATGACTCTTGACATCAATTCAAACATGTGTTTGGATATGGTGTCATGTGATCTTGGCTTACACAATACAGCTTTGCCAACTATATCAGAGAGCAGTTTGCCTCTCTGATTAAAGAACTTCCTCTTTAGTGAGCCAATTTTGGCATCACTATAATCACACCATTGTAAGGCTTGGTCTTTATTCTTTTCAGAAATTTCTTCTTCCTCTTCTCCACTGCAAGAGGCCAGCTGAAAGGCCTTCTCCATCTTCCTTGGAGAGATTTTTATCTTTAAGCTTCATATTTTTCCATTGATGGAGGAACTAGAGGATGACATCTTTGCACTGGTGAAAAATTCCAGAACTTCAGTTCTGAGAATTATTGTTGGCTCAGACAAGACATATTCCAGTCCTTGATTTGTTAGAAGTTGAATTACTTCTCTTATCTCGGCAGGGGCGTGCTGGAATCCATTCCTTACTATCTCATATCCTTCATAGAGATTTTTTGCCATCTTTGGCGCCATTTCTTCTGAAGGACAGGTCGCTGAGACGGGATGGAGGAGGGTTCGTCTCGCCGGCTAGGTTAATACGGATGTAATTAATTAATCAACACTTTTTTATTTACAGTGGCTTGTCTTAGGTTTAGATTTTCCCTATGTGTATATGTTGATTAGACCAATCAATTTGATTGATTTTACATTGTTGACATGTCAATTAGGGCATGTTTTAATTTAGACATCCCGTCTCAGCGGAACCGCTAAGACGGAGTTGTTATCCGTTGGGACAAAGTATTGTCAATGTCAACCACTGAGACAGTTTTAGCCGTCTCAGCAGATCAGCTGAGACCTTCTCAGCTGTCTCAGCGATTCAGCTGAAACCTTCTCAGCTGTTTCAGATGATCTCACTGTCTATCACTGAACTATATAATTAGGATTGTTTCATGTCCTAAACATGCTACTAAACATTTAGGTAGCAACTTATCCTATCAAAGCTTGTTATACATGTTTACATGTTTTAATAAAGATAAGGAATAACATAATGAGCAAGATAGATAATTTGACAGTATAAAATCTATTCTAGATTTAACATACCAAGCTCAATTTTAAAAGCATTAAACTTTGCCTCATCCAATGGCTTTGTAAAGATATCAGCTACTTGTTTGTCAGTGGGGACAAATTTAAGGCATATATCTTCACTTTCAACATGCTCTCTAATAAAGTGATACATTATCTCTATATACTTAGTCCTGCTATGTGAGATATGATTCTTAGTTATAGAGATAGCACTAGATGAGTCACAATACAGGGGAGAATTACTTACCTTGAGGTAATAATCCTCCACCTGATGTTGTATCTACAAAAGTTGTGCACAACAACTTCCTGCATCTATGTACTCAGATTCAGCTGTGGATATTTCCACACCGATCTACATCTTGTTGCTCCATGAGATCAACCTTCTTCCTAGAAATTGACAAGTCTCACTTGTGCTTTTTCTATCTTCTTTGCAACCTGCAAAATCTGCATCTGAAAAACCAATTAGTTCAAAATCATTGTTCCTAGGGTACCAGAGGTCAAGATGTTGGCCGTGTTCGATCTTACGGCGCCCTTAGAGGGGGGGGGGGGGTGAATAAGGGAATAAAATTCTTTCTATAATTTTCAAGATAATTACTAAATTGTTTTATAATGAAGGAGATTGAAATAAACAATTTAGATTTAGAATTGAAAACTTAGAACACAATATAATAGAGATTACGCCAAATGATACAAATCAAGTAAACACAAAAGAGACATGATTATATATATGAAAAAGTGTTTACATAAATTTGATTTCTATATCGCTAGAAATCGGAGGCGTACAAATGTAAATTTCTTTTTGTTTACCAATCCTTCTCCCAAGGATCGGAAGGCTATCACTTGTCTCTCCCTAGACCAAGCCCAAGCCTATCCTCTAGATCTTCCCAAGATCTAGACGTAGCACACAAGGCCACGATTTCCCACCAAGCCACGCAAGGACTTGGACGCTCCGCACAAGGAAGCGATTTTCCCCTAAGCCACGCAAGGACTTAGACGCTCCGCACAATGAAGCGATTATCCCTACCAATACAAAGTAAAATGTATATAAATGAAAATACAAGATAAAATAAGAACTCCCTAGAAATTCAGATCTCTGAAAGGAAGGTTGAAGCCTCGAGATGATCCTTGATGTAGAAGCGCGTCCGATCTCGTCTTCAATTTCAAACCTTCTCAGCATAAATGAGAGTTCATGAGGTTCTGGAGCTCTCTGGATGGAATGCACTCAGGAAGGGACTTAAAATCTTTAGTGGTTGTAATGCACGAACACAATGTGTCAATTTATAGAAAACCGCTGTCGGAAATTCCGACAGCGACTGTCGGAATTTTCCGACAGCGCAAAACTGCCGGTCGTGGTGTTGTCGTGGGCAGTTGTTGTAACCTCCGAGCTGTCGCCTAGGCGACATCGATGTCGGATTTCCGACATCTCAAAACTGCTTTTCGTCGTGCTGCCGTGGGGGAAAGTAGTTATAACTTCTCTGCTGTCGCCTGGGCGACATTGACTGTCGCCTGGGCGACATTGACTGTCGCCTGGGCGACAGTGACTGTCGCCTGGGCGACATCTCCTCTTCATTTTTGCCATCCGAAACTTCTCCAGACTGTAGATTGAGTCGTTCTCATCTCCGAAATGGGGTGGCACATTCCGTAACTCTTCCTGAATTGAAAGTTATGGCCATTTTAAGATCAGCACATAAAACTCATCCAACCTGAGACTTGTCGTTCTCGGATCATGCCCATGAACGAGGACTTGTCTCCTCATTGAACCTATACAACCTGGCCACTATAAATACATAAAAGACTAGATCAAATACAACACGGTATTTGTTATTCTCAAACCAAGAGATGCGGAAAGCAAGCTCCAACAGGCCGCCCTTAAGGTATCTCAAAATCCTCTTTGCAGCTGAATAATGAGATTCCTTAGGGCATGCTTGGTACCTAGTACAAACATATGTAGCATACATAATGTCTGGTCTACTGGCAGTTAGATACAACAGGGACCCAATAATGCACCAGTACATGGATTCATCAAAGGGCTTAACCTTTTCATCCTTGTCCAAGGAAATGTTGGACCCCATGGGAGTTTTCATGGTGGAAGTTGTTTTCATCCTAAACTTCTTAATAAACTTCCTAGTGTACTTGGTCTGAGAGATGAAAATCCCCTCATCAGACTATTTCATTTGGAGTCCTAAGAAGTACTTGAGCTCTCACATACTGCTCATCTCAAACTCCCCCTGCATAAGGTTGGCAAACCTTTTGCAAAGGTTGTCATCTGTAGACTCAAATATTATGTCATAAACATAAATTTGGACTAGGAGACATTTGCTTTTTGTTTCCCTAAGAAATGTACTATCTATCTTTCCCCTCAAGAACTTGTTCTTGATGAGAAAGTTAGACAAGGTCTCATACCAAGCCCTAGGGGCTTGCTTTAGACCATATAAAGTTTTTCTAAGCAAATACACATGAGAGAAAATGGTTGGATGAACAAAACCTGAGGGTTGCTCCACATATACCTCTTCCTTTAGATTGTCATTCAGAAATGTTGATTTGACATCCATCTGATATACTTTGAACCCCTTGTGGACATCATAGGCAAGGAATAGCCATATTGCTTCTAACCTTGCAACTGGGGCAAAGGTTTGATCAAAGTCAATACCTTCTTATTGCCTGTACCGCTTGGCCACCAGTCTAGCCTTGTTCTTGATGATGGTGCCATTCTCATCAAGCTTGTTCCTGTAGATCCATTTGATGCCAGTGATGTTGTGTCCTTGAGGATTTGGCACCAATTTCCATACCTTGCACCTCTTGAACTGAAGAAGCTCTTCTTGCATTGCTTGAATCCAGAAGGTGTCTTCATTTGCTTCTTCAAATTTCTTAGGCTCCATCTGTGATAGAAAGCTCAAGAATAGAGCTTCATTGTGAGCTCTGCTTCTGGTAACCACTCCTTGGTTTACATCTCTAATTATTTGATTTCTTGGATGATCCCTTAGGTGCCTGTTTTATTGCAGGCAATCTGTTAGCTATTTGCAGCTCTTCTTCTTGAGCAGCAGCATCTTCAACAGCTTGCTGATCCTCATCTTCAAGAATATCTACCTCTGAATTGATCTTGCTTGTGCTGGGTATGTCTTGGAGAGACATATCTTGCATTTGATGTTCATTACCTGTCAAAATAGAAGAACTGGACCAGCCCTTATAGAGCAGGATGGTCTCATCAAAAACTACATGCATAGACTCTTTTACAACATGAGTTTTCTTGTTGAATACTCTATATGCCATGTTATGTGAGCTATATCCAACAAGAACCCATACATTGCATTTTTCAGCAAACTTTGTTAATCGAGATTTTCCATTATTTAAAATATAGCATTTGCAACCAAAGATTCTAAAGTATGAAATAGTTGGTTGTTTTGCATTTTAGAATCTCATAGAGGGTTATTCCTAGGGCCTTATTGATAGACGCTCTATTGAGAACATAACATGCAGTATTGACTGCCTTAGCCCAGAAATATTCTCGAAGTGAGGATTCACTAAGCAATGTTCTCCTAGCTTCTATCAAGGTCCTATTCCTCCTCTTAGCCACACCATTTTGCTATGGAGTCCTTGGGGAGGAGAATTCTTGGGTGATATCAAATTCTTGACAAAACCTTGTCATTGCCTTAGATTGAAATTATGTACCATGGTCAGTTCTAGTCTTGACCACAGTACATTGTAGTTCATTCTGGATTGCCTTAACATGGTTTATAAAAACATCTAAAGTATCAGATTTCTTCTCAAAGAAGAATACCCATGTATACTTTGAGTGATCATCAACAATCACCAAAGTACACAACTTCCCACCTAGGCTCTGAATTGACAAAGGACCAAACAAGTCCATGTGCAATAGATATAGACATCTTTCAGTGTCTTTGGAGCCAATGCTTTTAAAGGTGGCCCTATTTTGCTTGCCCATTTGGCATGCATGACATGTACCACTTTTAATACATTTCAAATTAGGACTATTTCTAACAAGGTTTTTAGAAAATAGCATATACATTGTCTTGTAGTTAATGTGAGCAAGTCTCTTGTGCCATTGAACACAAAGAGACTCACTTTCATTAGCCACAATACTTACAGGAGATAGTGAAGAATTGCATATAAAATCTAAGAAATAAACATTCCCACTCCCAGTGCTTAAGAGAATGATCTCTAAGTCATGTGACTTTTTGATCAAGCACTTATCATTGTGGAATTCAATGGCATAGCCTAAGTCACACAGTTGACTACCTTCAACATAAGCCATCCTTGTGATTGAGACTATGCCATTTGAGATCATACCATATCCTTTCGTGATGCCTTTTTCAGATCCACCAAAGATGACTCTATGTCCATTCTTCACTGCTTTGTATTCCTGCAGTAGACTTTTGGTACCTGTCATATGCCTTGAGCACCCACTGTACAAGTATCATATTTGCCCTAGGCTGGTACTTGAACTAACCTGCAAGAAGCAATTCATTTACACTTTGGAGCCCAATTGATTTTGGGCCCTAGGCCTTTCTTAGCATGAAAAGAAAGATTCACACCTGCTGCAACCTTTGCAGGAAAGCTCTTCTTTGCACTAGGCACATTGGGATTGTGCCAACAATCTATGGCAAAGTGCCCCACCTTACCGCAGCACCAACATTCATGAATGTTGTATCTTCTCTTCTGAACATTAATTGAGGTGGAGGCATCAATATGCTTATGTTCAGGAGGGGAGACAGCAACATTCCTCCTATTCCCTTCAGCAATAATCTGGTTGAATGACAATCTGTGGTCAGTCTTGGCAGTCTTTGTCTTATTGACATCAACTTGTCTTGGCTTGGCAGCTAGGCAAGATTTGATGGCATCAGACACTGAACAGTTAGACCTGACTACAGGCTTGACAACAAACAAGTGCTTTGCTGGAAGGGACTTGGAAGAGCTTGCTTCCTTATTCTTGAATGATGGGGCTGAAGTACCAAAAACAAAGGGTCCAGAATGGGCCATTTGAATTTCTTCATGGGGAGCTTTCATAGCACTCATCCTCGCGCCGTTTCTTCTACTATAGTAAGGAGTATTTTCCTTCATATAGGAACTCTCATTCTTCCAGTGACCATACATACTGTCATGGTCATACCTGTTGGAGGGAAGTAACACCTTTTGAAAGGTGGTATGAGGCTTAGCCTTAGCCTTGCTCTTTTCTCCACTCCCATCACCCACTACCATATTATTGAAACCTAGTCCTCTCTTATTAGTTTGGAAGGAAAAGGTGTAAATGTTTGGTAGTATAGATTTGGGCTTGGAGAATTGAGTCACCAAGCTCCTCTTTGAGAAGCTTCTCCTCAAGGTCCTTTATGACCTTGTTCTTTTGGGATATGGTGCTCGATTGGACAATTGTTATTCCCTTGAGTTGGCTTATCTCTCTACTCATCTGAGCCACCTGAGTAGATGACTCGGTGCTTTTTTGCTTAGCCAACTGAAGGGAGGCAATTTCCTGAGCTTGCCTCTTGGCTAGCTTCTTGCTCTTCTTCAGAGCATCCAATAAAGCATCATACTTGTCAATCAATTGATTGACGACCACTTCAGAATCTGAGCCACTCTCATCATTAGATGAGCATGCTTCAAATTCGGGTACAGATTCATAATCAGAAGAAGGGTTGAGAGGAATTGATACCTTGTCAGGATTGTCCTGACTATCTTCATCATCATCAGTTATGGCCATCAGACCATGGTGTTCTCTATATTCTTCATCCTCCTCTATGGCACTATCTGAGTGTGATAGAGGGGCCCTGATGCCAACTTTTGCAGTAGGATAGTCCTCATCCTCTTCAGCTGCAAACGTCCCAATATAGGCTTCTTCTTCTTCTTCTTCTTCTGAATCTGAGGATGATGACTCAGACACACTCCAGCTTTTCTCCCTCTTAGCTATGAAGGATTTTTCACCCTTCCTTCTCTTCTGGTGATAAGCTTTATTATCACCCTTCTCCTTCCTCTTGATTGGACAGTCATCTATGACATGTCCAGGCTTGCTGCAGCAATAACAAATCACATTATTTGAAACATGTTTAGAATCATACCTGTCCCCCCGTGGGGTGCTGCTTTTCAGATTTGTTGTGATCCTTCCTGGGATGTGAGGAGGAGGAAGACTTGTTCTTCAACTGCTTCCTCATCATCATCTTCTTGAAATGCTTTGAGAAGGCAGCAAACTCCTCATCAGATGAGCTGCTTTCAGATGTGCTGTGTTTAGAATTTTCTGAGTTAACTACCCTTCTTGGTGGTGACGGCATCCTTGCCTTGCTCTTCTTGGATCTCTCAGCTTTGAGAGCTACTTTCCTCTCCCCTACATGGGGTCTGGAGGATGTATCCTCCTCCTTCCTTGCAGATAACTGCATTTCATAGGACATCAGCTTTCCAAACAAAGTATGGGGAGGAGTCTCACCCAGATTTGCCACCTCTCTGATGACACAGATCTTGGTATCCCAATCTCTAGTTAGAGATCTCAAGAATTTGTCATTCAGCTCAGAATGAGTGAAGACCCTATCATAGGTCCTCAACTCATTCACTATTATGAAAAACCTCTCATAGAAATCAGTTATGCATTCCATGCTTTGTTGCCTAAAGGCTTCATACTCTTGATTAAGGAGGGATTTTCTATCATCCCTCACTTCTTCAGTCTCACAATAAATGTGTCCCACATATCCTTGGCAGTCTCACAATGTACCAAGTTTTGGAAGGTGGAATCATCAATTAAATTGACTATTATATTTTGTGCTCTTTTGTCCATTGTGGTCAATGCAATTTCATCCCTTGTCATTTCAGTATATGACTTGGCTACATGTCTAGTAGGATCAATAGTGGAGGGCTTTGTAACTACAAAGGGACCCTCCTGGACAGTAATATAAATCCTAGGGTCTGAGTCCTCCATGAATAGCCTAACCCTTTGCTTCGAAATGCCAAAAGTTTTCTTTTTGCATATTGACAACTTCATTGACCCCATCTCCTTCTGAACTCCATTGGTAGCCATTGGATTCAGATTTGACTACTCCCATGTAGGATCTGGTCAGAATGTTAAGTCCTTTTTGACCAACCTGGCTATGATATCACTTGACAGTTTATAGGTTAGTAGTCTAATTCACCTAGAGGGGGGGGGGGGGGGGGGGGAGGGGGGGGGGGGGGGTGAATAGGTCTAGCTCTTTGAGTTTTACTTAATTATTGCTAACAGTTAATAAGTAGTAAACAAAAACTCAAGCAAGCATAGAAAGCACAAAGTTATTTATAGTGGTTCCCCAAGATAGTGTGTCTATGGGTAGTCTACTTTTCCTCTACACCTTTCTAACAGTGTGTTAGACAAGACAAACTCCTCCAATCTCAGCTCTAAGAGCTTACAACACAGATCCCTCAGGATCTCTCAAGTTTGCTTCAAACTCTACCTCAGGCAAACCAGCCCCACCAACTCAGAGTGCTCCCACTCCCACTGCTCAGAGATCACCTTTATCTCTTACCTCAGTCCTATCAAGAAGCCCTATTTCTCAGGCAAAATGCCCTACACCTTAGGCTCAACAGCCCTACAAACCTCAGGCTCAACAACCCTACAACTCAGGTTCAACAACCCTATAAACTTAGGCACAGTGCCCTACAATCTCAGAACAACACAGTTCCTATAGAGGGTATACATTTTAGCTTATAACAGTGGACAACAGTGATTTGTTGTCTTCTGTTGATTATGCACAGCTGATACAACCTTGAAGCTGGGCTGAAAGCAATCTTCAGACCTGCTCCTATCTGATCGTCCTCTTTAGTAGATGAGAAATGATCACCTTGCTCTTCTGGATGGAAGAGCTATCTTCCCTCCTTGTATCTTCTTGTTGATTCTGGAAGCAGAAGGAGAGAGTTCTTGAAAGCCGTCAATGGAACAGTAAACAACTATTCTTCTTTTCAGCATTAGCACACCAGCCAGCCCAAAAGCGAGAGCCCTTTGTGAAATTCCCTATCATATTCTTTTATACTCCTTCCATCTTCAATGGCTCTTAGGAGGGCCCTGACACTATGGAAGCGGGTAGAATACTTTATCCTGCCTTTACAGCTGTTTGAGCCAAAAGCAAATCCCGCCAGTGTCGTATTTCAGATTTGAATCTGTCTCAGTGGTTGGGCTGAGGCAGTCTTCAGTCTCAGCGGCTGAACTGTCTTGGTCTCAGCGGATCCGCTGAGACAGAATGTCTTTTCAGCAGATTTTGTCTATCTACAGCTCAGCTGAGGCAGACCCCTTCTCAGTGGCTCCTGGACTCGTCTCAGCGGTTCAGCTGAGACAGTGAGCTCGTCTCAGCGGTTTTGATAGCGAACCACTAACATTATTCCAATGCTTGGAATATCTTAACCTTGCACAGTCATGATGCAAAATATGGTTTATCAAATACAATATGTACTTAGCATTGAGAGTGATGCCTCTTCAAATCAAGGGAACATTGAGGGCAATATTCCCAGCAGTCTCAAAATCGCTTCTCACGGCGAATGCAAGCTGCAGGGTCTGCAGGACCTCCCGCTTGAAGTCTTCGAACTTTCCCAACGTCACCCACTCGCGAGTGGCTGCGAGTGGCCTGAGTCAGATCTTTCTTCCTCACCTCCAGCCATAGAGCTCAGCTAGAGATTTTTTTGTGTAGACTACGGTCCACGCTCACCGCACAAAAAATGTTGAAACCGTCAACCGGTCTCTTGAGTTCGGACCCACAGGGGGGTGTAGCCTAAACTTACTTCTCGCTCACTTGCACTCTTGACTGTGGATGATGAAAATGACCCAAAGCTATAGCGAGGAGGTCCCGTCACATGCCCGGAAGATCATAGAGAGCTTCCCCTCCTAAACCATTGCTCAACCGGGCACCTTGGCGGGCAATACGAGCCAGCCAAAATTAACTAGGAGGAGAGAGAGCCAAAGAAGATATGATCACCTCCAAGGTACCCCTAAGGGTCTATTTATAGATTTTCTAGTCTAGTCTACAAATAGCGTAAATCCACCTTTTAGTTTTACTAATCGCACCCTAAGATGGTCTACTTACATCCCAACTCTGCTATTCAGAAGGGTTATTGATAGCTCACAAAGGGTATCTAGGTAATCTCCTCACTAAAGCCTTCTGGGCGAGTGGTTCGTGAAGGCACCACTCGCCAGACTTCTCACACACTAGGCTCTCTTAGTCCTGCTGGGCGAGTGATCTGAAGGGGCACCACTCGCCAGATACCTGGCTCGCTTGGCGAGTGGGGTTCCTCCCTCACTCGCCTGGCCTCCCGCGCATTCGTACTCCAAGGCGAGCGAGTGCCTTGCAGATAAGGCTCACACTCTCCCTGAGGCTCTCCTGCCTCTCCTGACCTGGGTGAGTGCTCTTCTTGACTTGCATGCCCTTTGACCCTCTGGGACCCGGGGACCCACTCGACGAATACGGGGTTCTACAATGAGCATATCATCAACATAAAGATGATAAATCTAAAAACTATCATCAAGTACCTTAAAATAGACGCACTGGTCTCGTAAGCTCCCCCTGAATCCTACGGATATCATGAACCTATGGAATCGCTTGTACCACTGTAACGCCCCTAAATTTTTGATAATTATTTTAATCTTATTAATGACATAATAATGTCGTAAGGACGTTACGTTTGCGCAGAGTTTTTCGGTGCGCTGTTATTCGTGTGATTTTGCGTCATTTCGGTCAATTTGATCGTGTTCTGAATCTTGTCGGAATGGAGATTTTGGACTTTAGAAAATTAATCTAATTAATCATAAGCAGGTTCGTGAAGTTTCATTGCGATACGAGCCATTTTTAGAGCCCAGTGAATTTTTAAAGATTTTTTATTATTTTTTTCTCTTATAAAAGGTCGACCGATTAGGCTTTCTCGGTCTTCTTCTTCGCTTCCGCCGAACCAGAGTACGCGAGAGAGAGAGGAAATCAGTATCTTCCAGGAGCTTTCAGTCGGCCGTCGCGGGAGCATTAGAGTGCGGAATCGTCGTCAGAGCATAGATTTGGAAAGCTCTCGTCGAGATCTTCGCATGTGCGGTGAGTATTCCTGATTTCGTGGATTCTTGGTGTTGGATTGTGTAGCCCTAACCTTCCTTTTCACCCAAATTCAGAAATTTGTTATCGCGGTCTTCGGTCGGCCGATCCTTGGCGTGGGGTGCTTTGGAGGCCGAAAATCGGAAGATTTTGAGGCAAGTTGTGGTTTGCTTTCTTCTCCCCCTACCCGTTTCGTTTCCTTTTGAGAATGAAGTCAATTCCTTCTTTGTTGTTCAAGTTTAGGTTAGTGAGGGATAGCGAGTGTCAAGAAATTGTTGTCAAATCGAAGTGGTGATTTCTGTTGCGAGTCGTTGAATTGGCTAAGTCGGAATTCGTCGAGTAGTTAAGCTGGAATTCGTCGAGTAGTTAAGTTATTCGTCGAGTGGTTTTGTCAATTCGTCGAGTGGATAAGCTGGAATTCGCCGAGTAGTTAAGTTATTCATCGAGTGGTTTCGTCAATTCGTCGAGTGGTTAAGTCGAATTAGCCGAATCATTAAGTCAAATTGGTCGAGTATTTAAGTTAAATCCGTTGAGTAATCAAGTTAGATTCGTCGAGTAGTCAAGTTAAATTCGTCGAATCGTTAAGTCGAATTCGAGTTAGATTCGCCGAGTCGTTAAGACGATTCGTCGAGTTATCACGCCGAATTCAACGTGTGGTCTCGACGAATTCGTCGTGTAAGGCTGTTGATACTTGAAATTTCTGGATTTTATTCTCCCTGTGTCATCGTGGTGACCCGATGTCAGGCATATGTGTGGTGCCAAATTTTGTTACGATAAGTTATTTTTGGACTGTTGGTTGGGTTGGAATGGATGACCACCACCACAGTACATGTTGGTGAATCATTGTACCCGGTGGATTTGTGGCGGACTGTTATGTTGGGTTACAATGAATGAGCACCACCTCAGAACCGTTTTATGTCGGATGTTAATCATTCATTTTTTGAGCTAATTAGTCTATTTTACGATATATATATATACGAGTGACAGTGCATGGGGGGCCCCCCGTGCCCCCGCGTGATAGTACACTCGTTGCTATGACCTGCCCCTCGCCACAGGGCGGGATTCCCCCCCCCCCCCCCCCTCCACCAGGCGGGTGTAGCCCGCCTCCGGGAACACCCACACACGGTTTTTGAATAACGACTCATTTATTATTTGCAACCCCTTTATTGTAGATTATGGTGGTCTGCAAATTTCGGTCAATGCAAAAAAATTGGCTATTCGCAGGCCACTGTGGTCTGTAAATAGCTGCAACGCAGAACTGTTTAGCTACTCGCAGACCCATATGGTCTGCAAATAGCGATCAACTCAAAACTATATGGTTATTCGCAGACCATCCACTTTAATCGGACGGTGAGAATGAAGTGACTGACCATTACACCGATAATGGGATTTCTTTATATATATATATGATTAACTTTATGAATATTCTTCGCACTTGGTGCAAGACTTTTCTCTCTTATATAGTCAATCCTGCCAAATTATTATACTTATTGTTCATATGACTTTGTTTGTTGTTGATTTACAGTTGCTCTCGTTGGGTTGGTAACCTTCTTAACTTATTAATCCTTTGATCTTTGTTTTGAACTGTCTTTTTGCACATTTGTGCTGAGACATTCTTTTCTTTTGAATGTCTCGGGTCCGAACTAGTAGCAGTTATAGTGGGCCAAGCTATCTCTTACAGACTTCAACAGTTAGATTCTTTTTCCTCGCTGGGAGGCGTAGTTTGTTGTGCTTACTTTTGACTTTGTGGTGTATTTCAGTTACTTTCTGTTAATTCTATAGGTTCGTGTCAGATTGTTGGCGCCCATAGTTTAGTTCTTTTGTATATATTGATTACTTGTTGTCCCTGCTACTACTACTTACTGATGTTGATGCATTGCTCTATAGGAAGGTTTTATGTTAGGATGCATAGTAGTTATTTTACGTGTACAAAAATCTGCACCTTTACTCATACTCACAACATTGTTTCAATCAAATGTCACCCTACTTTGAAGATTGTAAAAGCTTTTTTCCTACTTATACTAAAATTAGAGATTTGCATATCACTAGCGTAATGTTGGGTCTTCATGCTCATATAAGATAAAACGAATTAAACTTCATATTTTCTTTTCCGCTGCGTGTGTATATAATTTCCTACTTATGGACTAGTTGATCCATTGAACCGAGGGACACGGTCTTGAACTTGAAATGTAAATCATATCTTTCAACATTATATATATATATATGTCTTTTATGAAAATAAATAAAGAGACGAAGATGCCTAAGCGTCTGTAGTTGTCTCCTGCACAATGTGGCATCGCAACACGTATTTTCTCTCACTCTGATAATATATTTATATATTGGGGAAATGTGGGTTGTGACAACCACTGTCTTGGAGATTATTTCAAATCATAAAGCAATTTATTTGGCTTGCAAATATGACTCTCATTGCCTTAATCAAGAATCATTCAGGTTGATGCATATAAATCTCGTCCTCGAGATCACGTTAAGCTGCTTTAACTCTATTGCATAAAATGACATCATAACCAATAATATGTGAATGGATGTGTGTCGCACCACTAGTGATAAGACTACATTAAAGTCCACTCATTCTTTTTGTGCATAGCCCTTTGCCACGAGCCTTGTCTTGTACCTGACATCATCCTCCAACGACGAATCTTCCTTGACCTTGAAAACCCATTTACATCCAATGGATTTCTCGTGTTTCAATAGTGGAACTAACTCCCATATGCAATTTTTATGAAGAGACTCAATATCCTCTTCCACGGTAACTCTCAATTGCGTGAAGTCGCTAGAATGCCTAGCATCTTCATAACCGAGACGTTCTTCATTTTTTACATTCAAAGCATATACAGTTACATCCTCAAAACCATATGTGAGCCAATCTCCATACCTCACAGACGGGCGTTTCCCACCGCGACCTATGCACCTCATGTTATGTTGAATGTGGCTCTAGCTCCTCATGATGAACCAACTCCCCCTGTCGGTCTGGCTCCTCTTCAATTTGTGTACTTGACACCTCATTTTAATCTTATTTAATGGAATCTCAACCACCATCTCGATAGGTGGCACATGTGTCCTTTCAGCTTAAATCTGCTTCTTTAGAATGACTGGTTCATCAAATGTCACGTATCGAGTGATCACAATCTTCTTTGTTTCAGTACACCACAATCTATAACCTTTAAATCCTTCAACATACCCAAGGAAGATGCATTTTTCTTTCCCTCAGGTCAGTCTTGCTATTTTCTCAAGTGCATATACCGGACACTCAAATACTCATAACATCGAGTAATCAGTAGCTTTTACAGTCCATAACTCCTCCGGAGTCTTTGATCCAATCGCCGAAGATGGCGACCTACTAATGAGATAGACATAAGTATTTAGTGTCTCAGCCCAAAGCTCCTTTGAAAGCCCTGCAGTGATTCTCATGCACCACATCTTCTTTAGCAATGTCCGATTCATACTTTCTACAACTCCATTTGATTATGGATCTCATGGTGTTGTGTAGTGGTGCACAATCTCTTTAGTTTTGCAGAACTTCTTGAATACATTAATAAGTGTATTCACCGCAATTATCAGACCTAACAATTTTCATGTCTTCATGCTTATTTTTCCAGCATGACTTTCCAAAATTTGAACTTCTCGAATATATAGGATTTATTTTTCAAAAAATAAACTCATAATTTCCTTGAGAAGTCATCAATAAACAAGAAACTACCTTGCTCCACTACGAGAAACAATAGGGGTTGTCCCCCAAACATCAGTATGAATATAGTTCAGGATGCCTTTTGTGTCATGCATCCTGGTACCGAATTTCATCTTATGTTGCTTCCCCAATACAAACTCTTCAGAGAAGTCTAGTTTATCAAATTCTACATCATTAATCAATTTTCTTTTATGAAGTACTTCTAGATTTCGTTCACTTATATGACCAAGACGTGAGTGTCACAATCGTTACAAATTTAGATCTTAATCAGAAGATGTAAATGCAGACATACCAGTGGTAGTGTGTCCTTGCAGTAGATATAAATTGCCAACCTTTCTTCCTTTCATCACAATAATCGAACCACGAAAAATCTTCATAGCACCTCCATAGATCGATCACGGTCTTGCACATAATCGTGTCCAAAGCTTCAAGAGAAAGAAGTGTTGAAATTATTGAAGTGAAGTGGAAGGTGGCCGGCGGTTGTTGGAGTTGCCATTGTGATCTAGAAGTGGTCAAACGTGTAATCTCACTGCCAACGCGATATGAGCCTGCAGGGTCGCACATAAGAGCATGTGGAGAAGATGGAAGATTGACTGTGTTGGTAAAGGTTACCAATCACCATATAGAATGGGCAAGTCCAGCAAATGTTGCTGTCTAAATTCGTCGGATATGATTCGTCGGATTCGTCGGGTTTACACGAATGGAGTTCGTCGGATTCGTCGGGATTCGTCGGGTCATTCCGTGGAAACTCGACGAACTGTGACAGAGATCCTTCACTCGACAAAGTGTTGTCGTCTGTCTGGATTCGTCGGATTCGTCGGGATTCGTCGGGTCATTCCGTGGAATCTCGACGAATTATCACAGAGAGCCTTGACTAGGCAATTGTTGCCGTCTGTTGTGATTCGTCGGAATTCGTCGGATTGTCCCGTGAAGACTCGACGAATTGTTACAGAGATCATTCTTGGCAAATGTTGCCGTTAGATCTGATTCGTCGGATTCGTCGGATTGTCCCGTGAAATCTCGACGAATGATCTTCCGTGGAATTCCGACGAATTGTAACAGAAGCCCTTATTCTGATGTGTGGTCTGCGGATAGCGATTCTTCTAGAAGCTGTTTATCCTTTGGGTATAAATAGGACTTCGTTTTTAGGGTTCATAGTACTTATGAAGAGAAAGGCCGACGGAAGGAGTTCCATTCTCGCCTCACGAACCCTAGTCGACGGAAGTGTTCCGCCGTCTCTGAATCGCGTCCGCTGACCTCCTCTCCGGCGATCGTCGCCGTGTGTGTTCTTCCTGGAGCGAACCTAGCAGTTCGTGGAAGTTCATGGTGCAGTCATTCTTCTCCCGGCTCGTGTGGACTTCTGTAGAGACGTAGACATAATTCTACGTGAGAACTCTTCTTGTCACCGACAGGAATCAACTCTTGGAGCATCTTGGTTGGATTTGATCCAACCCCATTGAGGTAATTTTTACCTAGTATTTTATTAACTTCTTGATTCAACATTCATGGCCGATCCAAGCATTTTTGGGTTATTTCTGTTTATTTCCGCTGCGCCTACATCTGATGTATGGTTCTAGAAAAACCCAACAGTGGTATCAGAGGGAGGTTCTGGTCTTGGATGTTGTTTCAGAAGTTTGGTTATTCCAGTACGTGCAAATCTAGGTATTTAGAAGCGTTCTAAATGTCAAGATTTCTTCCTGGAACATCAAATGTTGATGATTTTAAAAGGGGGTCTTGGAACCCCGCCAGGAACGTCTGGGATTTCGTGGTAATTTCTAATTGTTAGAAATTATTGTCTCCTTAGCAGTAACCGTCCCTCAAGTGGTTAATGAACCCTTCTATTGTTTTGGATTTTGAATCCAACAATGAGAGACGAGCTTGTCTACTGCTTTAAGTCGAGTTGTCTTTGCCTTTGTCCAATGCATGTAAATCTGAAGATTTGGAAGAGTTCTAAATGTCCAGATTTAGCCCTTTCATCTATCAAAGGTTGATAGTCTTATGTAGTGCACATAAGGGATGCATGAGGATTTTAGAAAGTTTGTTTTTCTATGGATGTGCACATTGATCAAATGTTGATCATGGTTAAGTGTTAACCTATCTTTAAAATTCCCTTCATCAAATATTAAGTGTTCGGATGCCTTCCGATGGATGACACTCTTCCTGCCTCGATCGATGAAGTGTGGGCTTGCCAAAGCAAGGTGCATTAATCTATCTTGGTAAGGGTGCGAGCGGATAATTGTGATATCCCACTGTCGACATCGGGTCTAACTTAACTAGGTGACCTCAAAGGTTGAGTGCCTAGAGGCATAGGGTTGGCATGCTCCATATGATGGATGCGAATAAGGAGTTATTCACCAGCCATACAAGAATTGCATGAGGATGCAATTGGCAAGCGTTGCCTACCTAAATAACCGCATTATGAGAGGAACGCCAAAGCGGACTCGTGGTGTTGGTGAAATACGGATCTTGTCCACTAAGAGAGTAGCTCGCAAGGACTCTCCGAATTGATATTGAGGGTTATCAATTTGAATAAAATAGTGGGAGTATTTAATTGAAGTCCAAATTAAAATAAATTGTATTTTGAAATTAAGGTACTGATTAAATTCTGCATGAATTCTTGTAGAATTCCATGGCAAGTGGTTCACACTCCACCTTGTCCCTAAGAGCTATCCTTGAGAAGGACAAGCTTAGTGGGACGAATTATATGGACTGGTATAGGAACCTGAGAATTGTTCTCAGGCAAGAGCGAAAGCTCTACGTCTTGGAAGAAGAAGCCCCCGAGGTGCCGACCGGGAACTCGTCCCGTGTTGATAAGGATGCTTATAAGAAGTATACCGATGACGCCTTAGACGTCGAGTGCCTTATGCTTGCCACCATGAACTCTGAGCTTCAGAAGCAACACGAGAACATGGGGTGCAAGGAGATTGACGAGCACCTAAAGAAAATGTTTCAAGGGCAAGCTCGTCAAGAGAGGTTCGATGTCACGAAGGCCTTATTTCAGTGCAAAATGGGAGCTCGAGACTCAGTTGGTACTCACGTACTCAAGATGATTGGGTATATAGAGAACCTGGAGAGACTGGGTTTTCCTCTGGGTCAAGAGTTGGCCACAGATCTTATCCTGCAATCGTTGCCGGATAGTTATGAGCAGTTTGTCTTGAACTACAACATGAATGAAATAGACAAGACACTGCCCGAGCTCCTAGGCATGTTGCGAACTGCCGAAATAAACATGAAGAAGGCCAAGCCTGCTAGTCCCATATTGATGGTACATAAAGGCAAGGGTAAGGCCAAGGGCTTCAAGAAGACGAAGGTGGGACCTAAGTCACATCTTGAGCCCAAATCTTCTGCACTGAAAAAGAAGAGCACCGTGAAGGAAGGGAAATGCCACCACCGTGGCAAGGCTGGTCATTGGAGGAGGAATTGTCCTTCGTACATTGAGGGTCTGCAGAAAATGAAGGGAGGTATGACTTCCGCTTCGGATATTTACGTTATAGAGATAAACCTTTCTGCTCCTTCATCTTGGGTATTGGATACCGGATGTGGTTCTCACATTTGTACAAATGTGCAGGAACTAGGAAGGAGGAGATTGCTGAGTAAAGGAGAGGTGGACCTCCGTGTCGGCAATGGAGCAAGAGTTGCTGCTGTAGCCGTAGGGGTTTACCGTCTTTCTTTGCCCAGTGGGCTTGTAATAGAACTTAATAATTGTTATTTTGTTCCGGCCATAACTAGAAACATAATATCCATTTCATGTTTGGACATGATTGGATTTTCTTTTATAATTAAGAACAATTGTTGTTCTATATTTAAGAATGATGTTTGTTATGCTGTAGCTCAATTGTTTAATGGTCTTTATGTTTTGAACCTGGACCATCCGATCTATAATGTAGATAATAATAAAAGACTAAGAACAAATGACTCAAATCCTACATATCTCTGGCATTGTCGTTTGGGCCATATAAACGAGAAGCGCATATCCAAGCTCCATAAAGATGGACTATTGGACTCATTTGATTATGAATCATTTGAGCGATGTGAGTCTTGTTTATTAGGCAAGATGACTAAAGCCCCTTTCACTGGTTATACTGAGAGGGCTGAGGATCTCTTGGGTATTGTACATAGTGATGTATGCGGACCCATGAGTTCTGTGGCTAGAGGTGGGTATTTCTACTTCGTTACATTTACTGATGATTTCAGTAGATACGGATACGTGTATCTTATGAAGTGCAAATCCGAAACCTTTGAAAAGTTCAAAGAGTTTAAAAATGAAGTGGAGAACCAATTGGGTAAAAAGGTTAAAGCACTCCGATCTGATCGAGGTGGCGAATACCTGAGTCATGAGTTCCGTGATCATCTGAAAGAGTGTGGTATTGTATCACAGCTCACTCCACCTAGGACACCGCAGCATAATGGTGTGTCTGAGAGGAGAAATCGTACTCTGTTAGACATGGTACGGTCGATGATGAGTCATGCAGACTTGCCTGTTTCCTTTTGGGGTTTTGCTTTAGAGACTGCTGCAATGACACTGAATCGCGCTCCGACGAAAACGGTTCTAAAGACACCATATGAGATATGGACTGGGAAGCGTCCTAGTATGTCGTTCATTAAAATTTGGGGCTGTGAGGCATACGTACGACGTCAAATGCCTGACAAGCTGGAACCCAAATCGGATAAGTGTTATCTGGTGGGATATCCTAAGGAAACGAAGGGATATTACTTTTACCTACCGTCTGAGGGCAAAGTGTTTGTCGCAAGGACGGGTGTCTTCTTGGAGAAAGAGTTCTTATCAAGAAAGACGCAAAAGGTAGAACTTGAAGAAGTTCAAGAACCACAAATAGTGAATGAACCAGAGTTGGATTCTGAGCCAGGACTACAAGATGTTGTAGCTAGAGAACCTGCTCACGAAACACAAGTCCTACGTAGATCTGGTAGACCAAGATTTGAGCCTGAGAGATATGGATTTCTCGTGTCTCAAATAGGTAATGTGTTGCTTATGGATCATGATGATGAACTAGCAACCTACCAAGAGGCTATGAATGGACTGGACTCCGACAAATGGCTTGAGGCTATGAAATCCGAAATGGACTCCATGTATATAAACCAAGTTTGGAACTTGGTGGAACCACCTGAAGGGATACGACCCATAGGGTGCAAGTGGGTCTTCAAGAAGAAGACCGACATGGATGGGAATGTACAGACATTCAAAGGGCGACTGGTGGCTAAGGGTTTCAAGCAAATTCATGGTATTGACTATGATGAGACTTTTTCCCCTGTTGCCATGGTAAAGTCCATTAGGATATTGCTTGCTATTGCTGCGTATTATGACTACGAGATCTGGCAGATGGATGTCAAAACGGCTTTCCTAAATGGAAACCTCCTTGAGGAAGTGTACATGACACAACCTGAGGGTTTTGTATCCCCAAATGAAGCCACTAAAATATGCAAGCTGAATAGGTCCATCTATGGACTGAAACAGGCCTCTAGAAGTTGGAATCTTCGTTTTGATAAGAAGATCAAAGAGTTTGGTTTTGTCAAGAATGAAGATGAACCGTGTGTTTACAAGCGAATCAGTGGGAGCATTGTTGTCTTCCTGATATTGTATGTAGATGACATACTGCTGATCGGGAATGACATACCTACCCTGAAAGTTGTTAAGAACAACCTAGGGAATTGCTTTTCTATGAAGGACTTGGGTGAAGCGACTTACATACTCGGTATTAAGATCTATAGAGATAGATCGAAGAAATGCTGGGTTTGACCCAGAGTACGTACATTGACAAGGTGTTGAAGCGGTTCAACATGCTTGAGTCCAAGAAAGGATTTTTACCCATGTCTCATGGTGTGAATCTCTCTAAGGACCAGTGTCCAAAATCTTGTGAAGATAAGGACCGCATGAAGTTGATTCCATATGCTTCGGCAATTGGGTCAATCATGTATGCAATGTTATGTACTCGACCCGATGTTTCTTTTGCTTTGAGCATGACTAGCAGGTATCAGTCTGATCCCGGTGAGTGTCACTGGATAGCCGTAAAGAATATCCTGAAGTACTTGAGAAGGACTAAGGATGTATTCTTGGTGTATGGTGGAGAGGAAGAGCTCGTTGTAAGTGGTTACACGGATGCCAGCTTCCAAACTGATAGGGATGATTCAAAGTCTCTGTCAGGGTTTGTGTTTTGCCTGAATGGAGGAGCTGTGAGCTGGAAGAGTTCCAAGCAAGAGACAGTTGCTGATTCTACAACTGAGGCCGAGTATATCGCTGCAGCTAATGCGGCGAAGGAGGCTGTATGGATTAGGAAATTCATCGGCGAGCTAGATGTAGTTCCTCGCATTGTTGGTCCCGTAGTTCTCTACTGTGATAACAATGGTGCAATTGCACAATCTAAGGAACCTAGATCCCATCAGCGCTCCAAGCACATACTTCGGCGGTTCCATCTTATTCGTGAGATTGTCGAACGAGGAGATGTGAACATTTGCAGAGTGCCGACTGAGGAGAATATTGCAGATCCACTGGCAAAGCCTCTCGCACAGAGAAAGCATGATGGTCATACTAGATCCATGGGTATACGATGCCTGAGTGATCAACTCTAGTGGGAGTCTTGTGGGTTGCATGTAAAATAAATATTCTGTTGGCTGTTTAAAATTTATTCATATGATGAATTGTGTACCAATTATTTCTTTTTACGATTAATGGCAAGTTCTTTTATTACGATATACTGTTTCTATATGATAGAATAAAATTCGTGATAAATACCCTTAGAATGTTCGCTTCCATAGGACATCAAGTACGTGACTTGAATGTGAGAGCCTATGATTTTGAAGCTTCATTCTTAAAAGGTCCCTGGTCGAGGTATCATCGTAGAAGCTAAGGGTGATGATGATACATTAAGACTAGCATGTGTGTTGACTGATGACCGGTTCTCACAGGTCATGATATTGTGATATCAAGTCATCACATGGGTACTTGTTAGTGAACAAGTTGTACTGGACAGACCCAACCTGAGACTACTTTGTGGATTGTTACTTAAAAGTGTCACAAGTAGGTCTCATTTGACAATGGTGTTGTGGTCCTTTGACCTGAAGTCACAGCATTCATCGAGTGAGGAAGAGCGTGCTTTGATGTCATCTAAAGTCTTCCTTGAAGAAGGTTGATGATAAGGGTGGTCGTTGGGTACGTTACGAATCATTTGGGTGTTTGCGTGTGAGCAGATATGGGATTTGTCCTCCTATATAACAGGAGTTGCATCCATGGGCCCCTTGATGGAATTGGACTGAGAAATGCATGGCCATGCTTGGTTGAGTCAATATGTGATATTGAGCTCACCATTCTCTGGAAGTCCGTTCTAGATCAAGAAACTTGGATTGAGCTATTATGAGGGTGACACGGTCCATACCTCTAGTTCTTTCCGGATGTAAGGGACAAAGGGACAAAGACAACGCTGGAACATTGGTCATAAAGGCTTATGAGTTATGAAATCTTATTGCTTGGGGAGCAATGATGCATTGCTAGATGCCACTCATTGTTTGTGAGGTTTTTGGTTTGATACTTTCAAGATCAAGTGGGAGACTGTTGGAGTTGCCATTGTGATCTAGAAGTGGTCAAACGTGTAATCTCACTGCCAACGCGATATGAGCCTGCAGGGTCGCACATAAGAGCATGTGGAGAAGATGGAAGATTGACTGTGTTGGTAAAGGTTACCAATCACCATATAGAATGGGCAAGTCCAGCAAATGTTGCTGTCTAAATTCGTCGGATATGATTCGTCGGATTCGTCGGGTTTACACGAATGGAGTTCGTCGGATTCGTCGGGATTTGTCGGGTCATTCCGTGGAAACTCGACGAACTGTGACAGAGATCCTTCACTCGACAAAGTGTTGTCGTCTGTCTGGATTCGTCGGATTCGTCGGGATTCATCGGGTCATTCCGTGGAATCTCGACGAATTATCACAGAGAGCCTTGACTAGGCAATTGTTGCCGTCTGTTGTGATTCGTCGGAATTCGTCGGATTGTCCCGTGAAGACTCGACGAATTGTTACAGAGATCATTCTTGGCAAATGTTGCCGTTAGATCTGATTCGTCGGATTCGTCGGATTGTCCCGTGAAATCTCGACGAATGATCTTCCGTGGAATTCCGACGAATTGTAACAGAAGCCCTTATTCTGATGTGTGGTCTGCGGATAGCGATTCTTCTAGAAGCTGTTTATCCTTTGGGTATAAATAGGACTTCGTTTTTAGGGTTCATAGTACTTATGAAGAGAAAGGCCGGCGGAAGGAGTTCCGTTCTCGCCTCACGAACCCTAGTCGACGAAAGTGTTCCGCCGTCTCTGAATCGCGTCCGCTGACCTCCTCTCCGGCGATCGTCGCCGTGTGTGTTCTTCCTGGAGCGAACCTAGCAGTTCGTGGAAGTTCATGGTGCAGTCATTCTTCTCCCGGCTCGTGTGGACTTCTGTAGATACGTAGACATAATTCTACGTGAGAACTCTTCTTGCCACCGACAGGAATCAACTCTTGGAGCATCTTGGTTGGATTTGATCCAACCCCATTGAGGTAATTTTTACCTAGTATTTTATTAAGTTCTTGATTCAACATTCATGGCCGATCCAAGCATTTTTGGGTTGTTTCTGTTTATTTCCGTTGCGCCTACATCTGATGTATGGTTCTAGAAAAACCCAACAGCGGTCTGTATATTGGTGACCGCAGAGACCGCGCGGTCTCTGTGCTGGTGCTTCTGCCAGTCTGGCTCTGGCGGTCTGCGATGTTGGCCGGTTTGTTCTTGTATGTTCCGGTCTCTTTCGGTCTGCTCTGCTTAGTTGGTCAATCTTCTTTGTAGAAGACCGGGCGGTCTGTTCTTGGGTTACCGCTGTGACCGGGCGGCTTATGCAGGTTGATCTGGCGACTTGTCTGAAGTCAGCCAGATATTCTTAGGTTGCCTTGGCGATCTAAGGGAGGAGTGATCAATGTCCGCGCGGCTTGTGCGTGGTCTGTTGCTGATTTGCGGTCTTGGACAGGATGTTGTCCAAGTGGTGTGATCGCGCGGTCTGCTCTATGAGACCGCTCGCGATCTGACGGGTGGTGACTGTATCTCTCTTGCGGCGGTGACGACATCCGTCCTCTAGCCTATAAATAGGGGTGCAGGGCCCTTCATTCATAACGAGAACTATAAGAACTACAGCCTGGGTTGTTTTGTGCGGTCTCAACTTTGAGGTCGGGCGGTCTCGGAAGCGAGTTAACTGTTTGTTGTATTCGCAGGTTTGCGGTCAGCAGGTTGCGGTCTCCTTCCTTGGTGATTTCCCAGTGGCTTGAATAAACAGTTCGGCAGCGGCTTGTCTGCGAACTGGTTTATGTTGTTCTTGTGCTGTTCGCAGCAAGCTCGACGATCAGGCGACCTTTTGTGGTTAGGCGACCTGAGTTGCGGTCTGGCGACAGCTTCTGTTCTTTGTTCAGTTCAATAAGCTCCAATTCGTGCGGTCTGAGGTGGCGGTCTTGCAGTGCAGGTCATCTTGCATGTATTCTGTTCATGCGGTCTCAGGTCAAGCCGGGCGGTCTCTGGAGTGCAGCGGTCTGTGCAGTCTCTACTTGTCAGGTCGCCAGATTTATTTTTGGGTGTGTTTTGTTCTTCTCTCCTTCGTGATTCTTATGAATCATGTCTCGCCATGTATGTCTCAAAATGTAATGAAGTTTTGTGATTCAATAAATTCTATTGTGTTGCTGTGTGGCATTGTGGTTGTTTGGCTATAACTTAGTTGATGCAACTCCTGCTTACTCCTAAATGATTCAAATCAAAAATTTTAACATGGTATCAGAGAGAGGTTGTTGGAGTGGATAAGCAGTGTTCAACTTGAGTTGTCATCGTCTTTGTGAAGAAGAGACCGCATAGTTTTCCATGGAAGCTGGATACGCAAGAGGGCTTGGTATTGAACTCCTCACATCGACTAATTACAAGAAATGGAAGTCGTGTATGGAGAGTTACTTGCTTGGCGAGGATCTATGGGAGATAGTTGGAGGAGAAGACACACACAAAGTCTTTTTAGCAGGAGATAATATGGCAGAGGTGAGACTTTGGAGGAGGACTAATGCAAAGACAGAGTTCACACTCAAGAGGGCTATCTCACTAGAGCTATTAGATCACATCTGAAAGTGCACAGTTAACCTCACTAGAATTCTTTATAGGGGGTGAATAGAGATTAAAAATATTTTGTGCAATATATATATATATATATATGTATAATCTCTGATTTATACTTCCAAAATACCAACAAGAATTAAATATGTAAAGAATAAAAAAGCAAAGAGACAATCACAGCACAACACAAGGAAATATAGTGGTTTCCCAAAACTTTTGGGTAGTCCACTCTTCTACCCCCTTGGTAGGAATTCACTATCTTGCACTGAGTCTTTTGATAAGGAGACTCTTAGAACCAGTCTGAGTCTTTTGATAAGGAGACTCTTAGAACCAACTGAGTCTTTTGACAAGGAGACTCTTAGAACCAGTACAACTGAATTTTTTGAAGAGAGATTCTAAAAACTCTTTTACAATATTTGAAAATGAAATAAGAAAGAGAAGAAGAAGTAGAAGAACAGAAAACAATATGTGCAAGAAGGAATCTTCTTCCTAGCAAGAAGATTAGAAGCACAAGTATAATGAATATGATCTCTCTTCTATAGTGAGAAGGAGATTGTAGCCCTTTCTCTCTTTTAGTGAGAGCTTTCAGAAATTGCAGCAGAATGGCTTTAGAAGGAGGAGATGAAGAAAGCTTGATCTTTGCTGCAGCACTATTTCTCAATTTTCTCTCTTTTCACTTGGGAGCTCTTCCTCTTTTTCAAATGTATATGGTGGATCACTCAACTGTCTTTCTCTGCCGACCTCCTCTTTATTTATAGATCTGTTCATTCAAAATAATACTATAGGAGGATAATCAATTAACAGTCAGAGAAATAGAAAGATGAAAATGTTTCCATAATACTTATTTCTGTAGAAGGAAAGAACTAATTCTGATTTCAAATAATGTCCAAATGAGGTTAATCAAATTAGCCAAGAATCAGGTACAAGGAAATAATGATTCAGAACGGCTATAAAAGAATAATATCATTCCATATAAATCAGATCTACAGAAAGAAGGAAAGAGATCTGGCGAGTGTTTGAATTTGACATATAAATCGACGTGCGTCGATTACTATTCGACGTAAGCGTCGAATTCATCCTGACTGGGTGTCGAGAGGAAAATAAGGAAGGTGCATCGAATTAGGTGCGTCGACTTCACTAGATACGTCGACTAGAAGTCAGAGTAACGTCGACATTGGATGCGTCGAATTCTGTTTAGAATTACTTCGACTCATTCTGAGAGGAACGTCGACTACGTTTCGACGTTGCGTCGAATACTATTCGACGCATATTTACTTAACCTAATTTTTCATTCTTAAAATTAATATTCTACTCTTTTTAGGGGTTAAGATAAATCATTTTCCCAACAATCTCCCCCTATTTGTCTTAACCCTATAGGAGAGAAAGCATATAGTTAACACTTCACAGCATTTGTAAAGATAAGAAATATATTAAACAAGCAGAAAAGAAATTGGAAAAAAAATCATATAACCAAATTTTCCAGAATTATACAAACAGACTTCATGTTCATATCAATCAGTATTATTTTCAAACATTACTCAGGAGGGGTAGGAGGAGTCTTTCTCTTTCTCTTGAATACTACTGTTTTAGGAGAGGAGGGTTTCTCCTTCTCATTTGTAGGAAGTTCACCTAGCTCCCCCTGAGCAGATTGCTCCCCCTAGGATGGAACTTCCTTTAATCCCTCTACTTCTTCAATTTCTTTATTATCTCCAGCTCCAGTTGCATCTGGCTCCTGAGCTTCTACTTCAGTCAACACAGCATCTGGCTGTTCTTTTCCTGCTTTATTCATAACAGTATCCAGCTCCCCCTGAGTTACAGTTTCTTTATCTTTCTCCCCAACTGCCACATCTTCCTTTTCAGTTTCAATTTCTACTCTGCTTGCCTCCCCTTGTAATAGTACTACTTGATTTGCAGCCTCTCTTGCTATATTAAGTACCTCTATTGTTTGTTCTTCAGAGTGTAGCTCAGGTACAACTTCATTTCCAATTGTCTTGAGAAGTGCAAGACTATTATCTTTTGAGGAAGGAGGGGACTTGTGAGAGAGAGATTTAGGATTGGAGAGCTGCTCTTCATCTAGATTCTCCCCCTTCTTGGCCTTCCTGGCCAGGGAGGTTAAGAAAGACCTGGTCACTCTAGAGGAAGAGAGAGAGGTCTTCAGATTTTTCACAGAGGCACTGACCCCATCTATTTGGGTGTGCATGTGAAGGATAGAGGAATGAATTTGGGAGCAGTGCTCATCCAGCATTGCTTGGAATGTTTGAGCTACTATTGTAATGCACTGAGTAAGAAGGGCTTCAGTGGATGCAGATGGTTCATGTTGTGGTTGATGATGAGGAGAGAGTGGTGGAGGTGGTGATGAGGGTGGAGAAAGGTTAGTTGATGTATGAGGTATTGGTGATAGTGGAGGTGAAATGGGTGAGAAAGTATGAGGAGGAGGAGATGGAGAAACTACTGTTTGAGGAGCAGGTGTTTGAGAAGGGGTAGGTAGAGTAGGAGTTATGAGGGAGGTAGAGACTATTGGAGTGGATGATGGTGGTAGAGAAGGATTGTCTCTAGGAGGAAATGGATGAACAGGAGAGTTAGGAGGAGATGGAGCCTTTTCAGGAATGGAACCAGGCTTAGGGATTTGCCTGGTCCATTTGGAGAATAGAGCTATTGACATCCTTTTTCCTAGAGGAATAGGGATTCCTTTTGATCTGCATAGGTCAGGGAAGGTGTGGAAGAGTACTTGACTCATAATCCTCATATATGCATTTTCTTTGTGTGAGTATTTAGAGCTTATCATCTTGAGCAGGCATGTGGCCCAGTCCACCTTCTTCTTCAGCACCAGGGCTCCCATGATATTCAGTTGCTGCTTGGGCACTGCATCATGGGCTGAGGTCTTGCATAGCAGGATTTTTCCTACTATATCTGCTAGCAGTCTGTACTCCTCAGAAAAGTCTGTTTTCTTTAGATGGATTGGTCTATCTTTTGAAAATTTCATGGTGGTTAGCAGATGCTTGATTTCATCAGGTGTGAGGTCTATAGATTCATCACCTAATAAGAGGGTGATGAAGACTTATTTAGTTATCCTTTAGAAGCTGATTCTCTTTATTTGCTTTGAACAAAGATCATATTAGGGTGTACCTGATGGAAGATCAAAGGTTGTCTTAAAGTGTTCTGCAGATATTGAGACAGGTGTCTCATGGATTGTTCCTTGGATTTCTCCTTGTTCAGATATCTAACATGAGTTATCAGCTCAGTGAGCTCTGTTTCCAGGAGCTTGCATCTTGTGGAGATGAGCTTGTCTAGTCCAGCTTCAGTAAACAGAGCAATGATGCTCTTGTAGTTTTCTGCGGCCGCTTGGAACGATGCAAGATCAATGTCGAAACCAGAGTTAGTCTTAGGAGGCATTCTAGGTCAGTGAGAGAGAGAGGAAGAAATCGGCTGGACTGAGGAGCAAGAAGGATGAAGGATGCAGAGTAGTGAAGGTTTCTAACTGAAGAGTCTTTTTAAGTCAGGTGAAACGTCGAAATGCGACATTATTCGAGGCTTATTCGGTACTTCAATGGATGTGACCAAAAATATTTTAGTATTGCCACTCGTTTTCATGAAATCGACGTTACGTCGAGTGGAATTCGACGTAAGCGTCGATACAGCCCGCGTTAAGATGCTAGGGTTTCGTATCGACGTATGCGTCGATTGTAATCGACGCATGCGTCGAGTTCACTTATTGAGTTGAGTCATCGACTGTGCGTCGATTAAAAGTCGACGTGACTTTTAATTTTCCTGAAAAATTCTAGGTGTTTATTTCTTTTTATCTCTTCCTAATCCTAAAGGTTTCTAAGTTAGTCTTGGACTAATTTTCACAGATAGTTTGATTGATTGTGCCAGCATTGTTTGGCAAGGTGGCCAGTTTTGTAACATATGTAGCACTTGATTATCTTAGTATTGTGAGAATTTGAGTTCAGAGAGGGATAGAAGAGTGGATTAGGATAGTAAGTTTGATTTAGATGGGAATTTTGATTAGGATAGAAAGTTTGGTTAGGATAGAGGTGTTGATTAAGATAGAAATCATGATTACGATAAATGGGTCCTGAATAGGGGTTAAGATGGAAGGTTTTTGGAGAATAGGCATTTAAGTTGCTCTGAGTTCCTATGCGTCGATATCTATTCGACATATGTTGATAGTTGCGTTGATTTATATTCGGCGCTTTCTTCAGATTGCGTTGATCTGGTATCGACGCATGAAAGAAGTTGCGTCGATTGGATGTTGACGTACTTTTATTCAAGCGTCGAGTTGAGGTCGAGGCATCTGAGAGATTGCGTCGAGTAGAATTCGACGCACTTTCACTCATGCGTCGATATGAAGTCGACGCAACTGTGTCTTCATACATTTTCTTCTTCCCTTTTTTTGATTTTGCTCTTTCATGTATTGTTTCTCTTAGCTTAGTTATTTCTTCAGATGAAGTTTGAGAATCATCAACTGAATAGTATGATGTTTCATCAAATTGTTTTATTTCCTTGAGGGAGTCTTCTTCTTTATTTAGTGAGTCTTTTTCTTGGTTTGATTTGATGGGTTTGGTGAATTTTACAGGGACCATCCAAGCAGGTTTGTTGGATGGAATTTGGCTGGTTGAGGGATCAGCCCCTAGACCAAGATTTTTATGTCTCCTGGTTTGATGTTCAGTGATTTCCTTGAGTGTTTGGCTTCTCATTTTTATTGATTCTTCAAAAGCTTTTGCCTGGGATACCTTATCCTTAAGGAGCTGGTTTTCTATTCTAGCCCTTTCTACCTCCTTTTCTATGATGTTAGCCCTTAATTCATAATTTTTAGAGCATTTAACTTCTCTATTTCTCTGGTTTTTAGCCACATTGATTTGTTCTTTTAGATCTTTAATTTCTTGTGTAGCTTTTAGTTGATCTAGACACATTCCCATAAAATCATTTCTGAAATTTTCACTTTGAAAATCTATTTCATCAAACATGCTTACCTCATCCTTATCCTCAGATTCCTCTATGAGAATAAGGCTATCTTCTTTTTCATCTTCAGAAGATATGTTTTCTTCTGATCCTGTCTCACTCCATGATTTAGCATAATCATCTTTCTTTGAGCCTTCAAGTGCCATTAAGCATAGGTCTTCTTGCTTAGGCTCTTCATTGTCACTCTTAGAAGAGGAGCTGTCCTCAGAGTCTGTATTACTCCAGGCTTCTGCTATAAAGCCTCTTTCTTTCTTCTTCCCCTTTTTCTTGAGATCTTTCTTTGTCTCAGCATTTTCTGTACATTCTGGGGCAATATGTCCAGGTTTCCTGCAGGAGTAACAAATAATTTCTGTAGTAGGAGTTTTTTCATACCTTGGTTTTGATTCTCTCCTTCTTGATCCATCTGTCCTGACCCACTTCTTGAATTTTATGGCCAGGAAACTGAATAATTCTTCATCAGTGACAGAGCTTCCTTCATCTGTTGCTTTTAATGCAATGTTCCTATCTTTTGAAGAAGTTGGGGTGTTTTCTCTTCTCTTCTTCTCTTCTCTGGTTTTCAGCAGTTGCTCATAGGATCTGAGTTTTCTTAAAAGAGCATCTGTTGAAATTTCCCTTTGTCCTCTTGTGTCTCTTATTGCCCATATCCTTGAATCTCATGAGCTTGGGAGACTCATCGGCAATTTGTCATTGATTTCTGTAAGAGAGATTTCTCTATCCAAGTCCCTTAGTTGATTGATGATCAGACTAAATCTGTCATACATCTCAGAGATTCTTTCTTCATTCTTCTTTTGGAAGTTCTCATATTGAGAGATCAATAGAGCCTTCCTATCTTTTCTTTCATCAGCACTTCCTTCTACCATCTTTATGAGAGCCTCCCAAATTTCTTTGGCTGATTCACAATCAACCACCCTTTGAAAGATTTCATCAGAGAGGGTTGAGACCAGAATATTTACAGCCTTTGCATCACATGTTCCTGCCTTTTTCTCTTCAACTGTCCACTCAGCCTTTGGGACAAGTGTTTGAGTCACTTCACCACTTGAGTCTTTTCTATAAGGCTTGGGAGGACCTGTCAAGATAACATTAAATAAATCTTCATCAATAGAATTCATATAAATCCTAATTCTTGTTTTCCAAACTGCAAACTTTTCAAGATTGCACATTGGTGGTCTGGTGGAAGCATAATCTTTGATTTGTGCCATGTGAAAAATAATTGTTAGAAGAATATATATATATATAAGTAAGAGGTAGGATCTTTTTGATCAAGGAGTTATCCTTTTTAGATCAACCTCGCTTTGATACCAATTGAAAGTGCACAGTTAACCTCACTAGAATTCTCTAGAGGGGGGGGGGGGGGGGGGGGGTGAATAGAGATTAAAAATATTTTGTGCAATATATATATATATATGTGTATAATCTCTGATTTATACTTCCAAAATACCAACAAGAATTAAATATGTAAAGAATGAAAAAGCAAAGAGACAATCACAGCACTTTTGGGTAGTCCACTCTTCTACCCCCTTGGTAGGAATTCACTATCTTGCACTGAGTCTTTTGATAAGGAGACTCTTAGAACCAGTCTGAGTCTTTTGATAAGGAGACTCTTAGAACCAACTGAGTCTTTTGACAAGGAGACTCTTAGAACCAGTACAACTGAATTTTTTGAAGAGAGATTCTAAAAACTCTTTTACAATATTTGAAAATGAAATAAGAAAGAGAAGAAGAAGTAGAAGAACAGAAAACAATATGTGCAAGAAGGAATCTTCTTCCTAGCAAGAAGATTAGAAGCACAAGTATAGTGAATATGATCTCTCTTCTATAGTGAGAAGGAGATTATAGCCCTTTCTCTCTTTTAGTGAGAGCTTTCAGAAATTGCAGCAGAATGGCTTTAGAAGGAGGAGATGAAGAAAGCTTGATCTTTGATGCAGCACTATTTCTCAATTTTCTCTCTTTTCACTTGGGAGCTCTTCCTCTTTTTCAAATGTATATGGTGGATCACTCAACTGTCTTTCTCTGCCGACCTCCTCTTTATTTATAGATCTGTTCATTCAAAATAATACTATAGGAAGATAATCAATTAGCAGTCAGAGAAATAGAAAGATGAAAATGTTTCCATAATACTTATTTCTGTAGAAGGAAATAACTAATTCTGATTTCAAATAATGTCCAAATGAGTTTAATCAAATTAGCCAAGAATCAGGTACAAGGAAATAATGATTCAGAACGGCTATAAAAGAATAATATCATTCCATATAAATCAGATCTACAGAAAGAAGGAAAGAGATCTGGCGAGTGTTTGAATTTGACATATAAATCGACGTGCGTCGATTACTATTCGACGTAAGCGTCGAATTCATCCTGACTGGGCGTCGAGAGGAAAATAAGGAAGGTGCGTCGAATTAGGTGCGTCAACTTCACTAGATACGTCGACTAGAAGTCAGAGTAACGTCGACATAGGATGCGTCGAATTCTGTTTAGAATTACTTCGACTCATTCTGAGAGGAACGTCGACTACGTTTCGACGTTGCGTTGAATACTATTCGACGCATATTTACTTAACCTAATTTTTCATTCTTAGAATTAATATTCTACTCATTTTAGGGGTTAAGATAAATCATTTTCCCAACAACATCATTGGATGTAAATCTGCTGCTAAGATTTGGATGTCTTTGGACGGGCTGTTCAATAAGAGGAATGTAGCTCGGCTACAGTTTCTTGAAAATGAGTTGGCGAAGGCCTCTCAAGGTGATCTTTCTATCTCTACTTTCTTTCTCAAGATGAAGAACCTCACAGCAGAGATTTCTGCATTGGACCCTGATGAGCCCATCTCGGAGGCAAAACTGAAGAGGCATATCATCCGAGGGTTGCGGAAGGAGTATCTTGCCTTTGTGACATCAGTTAAGGATTGGGCAAATCAGCCATCTCTGTTGGAGCTGGAAAACCTACTTGCTTCGCAAGAATGTTTGGCAAGACAGATGGCGGAGACTTCTATCTCTGGGGGAGATAGTGATGTGTTGTTCTCTGGGAAGAAGAAGAAGTGGGAGAAGAAGTCAGGTCATGATGGACCCTCTACTTCAGGTCAGCAGGATAGGAGTTATGTTCCTAAGTCTGATGGGAAGAAGAAGGGAGAGGGACCAAGGTGCTTCAGGTGCAATAAGACCGGCCACTTCAAGAAGGATTGCCGGGTTAATCTTCAGCCGGGACATGCAGCGGAGAAGGAGAAGCCAAAGTCTGATGAAGCTGGATGGGGAGGAGCCTTTGCGGCCAATATGACGGCGATGCTCGTTAAGTCCTTGGCTACCATCAACTTCGAAGAGGATTGGATCGTGGATTCAAGGTGTGGGCATCACCTCACCGGGGATGAATCAAAGTTCTCTTCTTTGGCGCCTTACTTAGGTAACAATGCAATCATTACGACTGATAATTCTGTTCATACAGTAGAACAAGAAGGTGTTGTCTCTCTGAGCAGTGATAAGGGTCCACTCACATTAAGGAGTGTTTATCACGTGCCGAGTATGAAGAAGAATCTTTTCTCTGTGACCAATGCGGTCGATGCCGGTTATCACGTTCTGTTTGGCCCAACAGAAGTGAAGTTTCTTAAAACTCAACCGAAGATAAAGGGAGATGGTATTCATGTTGGAAAGCGGGTAAATGACTTGTTCGTTTTATCGACAAGTACCTATGTTGACAAGATGAAGACCAATGATAGCGCGGCTATCTGGCATGAAAGGTTGGGGCATGTAGGCATGGACAAATTGAAGGTTATGGAGGTAAGGGGCTTTGTCAAGGGCTTGCCTAGCTTGTCCTCCTATGGAGACGGTCATGTTTGTGCGGGATGTCAGTATGGTAAGTCTCATCGACTTCCATTTGATAAATCGCAAACAAGATGCAAAGCACCGTTGGAGTGCATTCACGGTGATTTGATCGGACCAACGACAACCCCAATCCTGGGAGGCAATAGATATATATTGGTGTTGATTGACGATTATACCAGATATGTCTGGGTGTATTTTCTAAAAGAGAAGTCAGAAGCTTTTGCGAAGTTCGTGGAGTTCAAGGAGCTGGTGGAAGGTCGGTTAGGCCTGCGGGTGAAAAATTTGAGAACTGACAATGGTGGGGAGTTCACCTCTGGTGAGTTCTCAAGTTTTTGCAGGAAACACGGCGTCCGAAGAGAGCTCACTTGTGCCCATACTCCACAGCAAAACGACGTTGCAGAGCGGAAGATCCGTCATCTGACGGAAACCTGCAAATGTTGGCTTCATGCCAAGAGTATCCCAAAGTCCTTTTGGGCGGAGGGAATGTCTTGTGCGGCATACGTCATCAACAGAATGCCTCTAAGTCCTATCAACATGAAGACCCCTCACAAACTGATGTTCGAGGAGAAGCCAAGTGTTGCACACCTTCAGGTGTTCGGGTCAACCTGTTATGTGCATATCCCTGATGCTCTTTGGACAAAGCTAGATGCGAAAGCAAGGAAGCTAGTCTTCGTTGGATATGATGAGCAGAAGAAGGGATGGAGATGCATGGATCCTGAGACACGGAGATCAGTGGTATCTCGGGATGTGGTGTTCGATGAGGTGACTTCCTACAAGGGGAGTTCAGGAGTTGAACTACCGGAGAGCAGGGTTGATAAAGAAGGGAAGGCTGCAGAAAATCTTCAAGTGGAGCTGCCTGTTTCACCAGGAGCTCCAGCTGTGTCAAGCTCAGAGATGGAGGCTTCAGGTTCTAGAAGCAGGGGGAGCGATGCTCCAAGTTCACCTGGAAGAGGAGCTAGCACAGAAGAAGCAGCTGAGGAGGTGGTTAGTCAAGAGCAACCTCTTAGGAGGTCGAAGAGTATCAAGCCACCTGATCGATACACAGGAGGAAACATGGTGAGCTTTGTCTCATGTTTCTTTGCTGGTCCCTTGGATGAGAGGGAGCCGTCGAGCTTTGAGAAGGCCAAAGGCGTGAAGCAGTGGGACATTGCTATGCAAGAGGAGATGGATTCTCTCAAGAAGAATGAGACTTGGTCTCTAGTGCCCAGGCCCAAGGGCATTACCCCTGTGACATGCAAATAGGTTTATAAGCTTAAGAAGAAACCTGATGACACGATCGAGCGATACAAGGCTCGCCTTGTGGCTTGCTGGTTCTCACAGCAGTACGGAGAAGATTATGATGAGATGTTCAGTCCAGTGGCAAAGATGACTTCGGTTCGATTTGTTATTGCTTTGGCGGCATCCCGTGGATGGGAGATTTGGCAGCTCGACGTGAAGAATGCCTTCTTATACGGAGAGATTGACAAGGATATCTTCATGATCCAACCGCCGGGCTTCATCTCGAGGATTGTCCGGACTACGTATGCAAACTGAAGAAAGCCTTGTATGGGTTGAAGCAAGCACCTCGGGCGTGGTATGGGAAGATCACGGAGTATCTTCTATTCTGCGGGTTCTTTGCTTCAGACTCTGATTCTAGCTTGTTCGTCAAGAAGGAGGGGGTGCTTCGGGTTATTGTTCTGCTGTATGTGGATGACATGATTGTCACCGGGAACTCGAAGGAGGCAGTAGCAAGGCTGAGAGCCGAGCTTGCTATAAGATTTGAGATGAAGGATATGGGTGAGTTTCACCATTTCCTTGGACTCGAGGTTCAGAGGCGGGAGAGCGGAGTGTTCGTTTCTCAGGCTGGATATGCGGAGCGGATCGTTCAACGATTCGGCATGGAGGAAGGGAAGAACAGCTCTATACCTCTGGAACAACATCATAAACTTTGGAAGGATGAGGGGAGAGTTCTATCTGAACCGTTGTGTTCCGAGCTCTGGTTGGGAGCTTGATCTACTTGACCATCATGAGGCCAGATATTTCTTATGCAGTTTGCAAAGTGAGTCGGTACATGGCGGAACCACGGAAACCTCATCTTCTGGCGGCTAAAGGAATTTTGAAGTATGTGAAGTCGACCTCTGATCTGGGTCTCCTACATAGGAGAGGGTCAAGCTTGGAGTTGCTTGGATACATGGATGCTGATTACGGGGGAGACGTGGATGATCGGAGATCAACGTTTGGTTTTGTCTTTATGACAGGCCCCACAGCTATTTCTTGGTGCAGCAAAAAGCAAGACTCGGTGTCCGTATCTACCACAGAAGCAGAATACAAGGCTTCGGCCTTGGCAGCTCAGGAAGCCATTTGGATCAGGAGGTTGGTGGAGGACGCTCATGAGGAGGTTCGAGGTCCCACTATGCTACGCGGGGACAATTAGAGTGCTCTCAAGCTGGTTAACAATCCAGTCTGTCACGCGAGGACCAAGCACATTGAGATTGAGCACCATTTCATTCGTGAAAAGGTGTTGGGAGGATCTCTTATGGTCGAGCATGTTTGAAGTGCGGACAATGTTGCAGACATCTTCATAAAGCCGCTGGCAAAGGGACCATTTACTCGGTTGCGGAGTTTACTTGGGCTAGTTTCCACTTCCCACTTCAAGGGGGAGTGTTGAAATTATTGAAGTGAAGTGGAAGGTGGTCGGCGGTCTGTATATTGGTGACCGCAGAGACCGCGCGGTCTCTGTGATGGTGCTTCTGCCGGTCTGGCTCTGGCGGTCTGCGGTGTTGGCCGGTTTGTTCTTGTATGTTCCGGTCTCTTTCGGTCTGCTCTGCTTAGTTGGTCTATCTTCTTTGTAGAAGACCGGGCGGTCTGTTCTTGGGTTACCGCTGTGACCGGGCGGCTTATGCAGGTTGATCTGGCGACTTGTCTGAAGTCGGCCAGATGTTCTTGGGTTGTCCTTGGCGATCTAAGGGAGGAGTGATCTGTGTCCGCGCGGCTTGTGCGCGTTCTGCTACTGATTTGCGGTCTTGGATGGGATGTTGTCCAAGTGGTGTGATCGCGCAGTCTGCTCTATGAGACCGCTCGCGATCTGATGGGTGGTGACTGTATCTCTCTTGCGGCGGTGACGACATCCGTCCTCTCGCCTATAAATAGGGGTGCAGGGCCCGTCATTCATAACGAGAACTGTAAGAACAAGAGCCTGGGTTGTTTTGTGCGGTCTCAACTTTGAGGTCGGGCGGTCTCGGAAGCGAGTTAACTGTTTGTTGTGTTTGCAGGTTTGCGGTCAGCAGGTTGCGGTCTCCTTCCTTGGTGATTTCCCAGTGGCTTGAATAAACAGTTCGGCAGCGGCTTGTCTGCGAACTGGTTTATGTTGTTCTTGTGTTGTTCGCAGCGAGCTCGGCGATCAGGCGACCTTTTGTGGTTAGGCGTGTTGGAGCTTGCATTCCGCATCTCTTGGTTTGAGAATAACAAATACCATGATGTATTTGATCTACTCTTTTGTGTGTTTATAGTGTACAGGTGATACATGTTAAATAAAGAAACAAGTCCTCGTTCATGGATCAAAAAGACAAAATGACGAGTTTTGTATAGTAAACTTCAAACGACAATAACTTTCAATCCAGGAAGAGTTACGGAACGTGCCATCCCATTTTGGAATGAGAACGACGTCGTCTACAGTTTAGAGAAGTTTCGGATGACAAAATGAAAATGGAGCTATCGGATTTTCGACATCAGTAACGGATTTCCGATATCTAGGTAACGGATTTCCGATAGCTAGGTAACGGATTTCCGACAGTGCATGATCTTCCCGTAACTCCACGACGTGCAGCAGTTACGCAAGCTAACGGATATCCGATAGAGATATCGGATATCCGACAACCCACGTCTCAACCACGACCTCCACTTCGCGCAGAAACTTTGAATTAGTGGGACACGTGGCAGCCTTTGGAGATAACAGATTTCCGATAGCTAGCTAACGGAAATCCGACAGCTCTCTTTTATTAAAAGGGTTCAGAACTTCATGGATTTCAAGCTTTGAAGATTCTAAGTTCCTTCCTGAGTGCATACGAACCAGAGAGCTCCAGAACCTCAAGAACTCCCATTTGTGCTGAGAAGGTTTGAAATTGAAGACGAGATCGGACGCGCTTCTACATCAACGATCATCTCGAGGCTTCAACCTTCCTTTCAGAGATGTGAATTTCGAGGGAGTTCTTATTTTATCTTGTATTTTCATTATATACATTTTACTTTGTATTGGTAGGGAAAATCGCTTCCTTGTGCGGAGCGTCTAAGTCCTTGTTTGGCTTAGGGGAAAATCGCTTCCTTGTGCGGAGCGTCCAAGTCCTTGCATGGCTTGGTGGGAAATCGTGGCCTTGTGTGCTACGTCTAGATCTTGGGAAGATCTAGAGGATAGGCTTGGGCTTGGTCTAGGGAAAGATAAGTCATAGCCTTCCCGTCCTTAGTAGAAGGACCCGTAAAATTGTAAAAGTTTTATTTTACCATTATTGCCTTGATCTTAAGCTTTATTAAGATCGTTATTTTCATGTATTTCTTTGTCATATTTAATAAAATTATGAATGTTACTTTATTGAAAATTAATTGAGTATTTATTAATATAAAATTTGTGTTTGGAAAATTTCAATTAATTATTTTTAAGAAAAGTGAAAGTTGGCGAAAAATTCTTAAGTAAAAATCATAATTTAAAAAGGCCCTTATTCACCCCCCCCCCCCCCCCCCCCCCCCGCCCTCTAAGGGCGCCACAAGATCCAACACGTGGTATCAGAGGTAGGTTATTCCAAATCGGCTTAACAACCGGGAATAATGGCGTCTCTTGATCATGATCTCGCTTCTACTAGTGGGGAAAATTTTAATATAAATGAAAAAGTATTATCACCACCTTTATTTATGGGCAAAAATTTTAAAGGGTGAAAAATATTAATGAAAAAATTTCTTAAGGCCTTAGATGAAAAAGTTTGGAATATTATTATTAAAAAGCCATCTAGCGTACTAACTAGAAACGAAATTATTTTAAATATAAAATTTATGAATAGTATATTATTTTATGCGTTAGACCAAAATATTTTCAAACTTATTTATACTTTACCTACCGCATATGAAATTTGGAGTTTTCTTGAAAGAACTTATGATTCTCCTTCTACAGGTACGGAACATTCACAAGAACCGGAGAATATGCAAGCCTATGCAAATATTCAAGAAAGCTACACAAAGGATGGATCCATAGAATGCTCATCAAGCGGAAAGGATGATGGACACTCTTGTTTGGAAGAGGAAGATGAAGAAGACAACGTCACAATATTGGACTCAGTTGATGGCAAAACATCAAGCAAAAGAGAAGACAGAAACTATAACAAGGTAAGAAAATCTAAATCTTCTCTTTTAGTAACTAATTCTATTTCTACATTTCGTGTGCTTAAATTTGCTAAACGTAAAATTTCAAAGTTGAAACGTGCTAATTCCAAATTACGTTTAGAAAATAAAACTTTAAAAGCAAACACTAAAGTAGAATCTTATATTGATGTTTCAAATTCTTGTTCATGCTCTTTAATTGAAAATGCTAAACCTTATTTTGATTATAATACATTTAAAGAAGAACTCAAGTTTTTGGAAAAAGGTCTTTTAACTTCAAAAGAGCATAATGAAAAATTGTTAAAAGAAAATGATAATTTAAAGGATAAATTAGAATCATTAAAAATGTTTATTCAAAACTTTTCATATAATAAACATCTTTTATTTCTAGTTTATCAAATTATCAAAAGTCTAAAAGCTTAACTTCATATTATAAGAGTACGTCTATAAGAAAGAGTGAAAATGAAAATCATCAAAATAAGAACCAATCATTTAAAATATATTGTAACCCACTTTTTCAACATTCAATTCTTAAGAAAGACCATCACTCTTATAAACTCTCAAAGAATCAATATAATAAAATTCATTATGATTATCAACATCAATGTATATTGAAAATAATTTGAATAAACATAAATCCCAAATGAATTATTTTTCGAACAACTATCATTCCAAAAAGATGTCAAATAATCATAATATGAATTTAAAATATAAACAGCCAAAATATGAATGGAGGCCCAAAATTAAAAATGAAACACTAACTCCACTTGTAAAGGCCCATTCATCACTATCTCTCCAAAAGCCTACACGATGTATTTGGGTACCCAAAGGAACCATCACACTTGGTCCCCTTTGGATACCTAAGTCTCTCATTCACTAGGAATCATTATATTGCATGAAGTAGAAATTAATTAAAAATGAAATATCAGTACTCTACTTCATGATATGCTTAATTGCTTTTTCTTTTGTTTGTTTTCTTATTTTTGAGCCAACACGCTAAGGTCACTTAAATATATTATGAAATATGACTTTTACATTTTATGCCTAATGTTTATCAAATCAAAATTGAATTAAATTGAACATAAAGTCATAATTTTTAAGTGATCTATCTTTTCTTTTTGTTTTATCTTTTTTAAATCCTTTGCCTATAAATATCTTATATTATCATTATAAATTGAATGCTAAATTTTCTAAATGATATTATCAAGACTAGTGAAATTACTTTCAAAATTGGATTTAAATGGATTTTTAGGGGTCTTAGGCTAAAATATTAAATGCGCAACTAATTGCATATTTGTCTATTTTTCGTTGCTGCATATAATAGCCCCTATATTGAAAATCATAATCGAGAAAAATCAGAATCAAATAATATCAAAAAAATGTGTTTTAAATCAAATATAGTAACTCTGTTGCTAACGCCAAGCGTTATCACTAACGCTGGCGGTAGCATATTTTCCTAAAAATTCTGATTTTCTCTGAAAAATTATTTTGTTGTCAAATACCTTGTATTTGTTTTGTCTAATTTCTAAAAATTAAAATCAAAAAGAAAATTTACAAAAATGATGAATATGATTTCACAATCACCACCATGATCTATTAATATCCTATGCTAAAATTCACTATAATCATATATCATAATTCATGGTCCATCAAGACCTATCTTAAATCAACTAATTCTATAAACCTTAGGAATTATGAAATATATGATTGCAATTTGTATTATAGTTTCATATCTTGTTTTGTGTGTGTGATGTGCATCTTTATTATTTGCATGAATCTCATTATCTTTAGACTTATGAATTAACTTGATATCAACAAGATGAAATCAAATAGAATTGTCACTTCTTTCTAAGTCTATGAAAATTCAAAACTCTATGTTTGAATACATGCAACTCAATCTTATATTTATCCATCTTTACTTAGCTTTGCACCATGTTGTCCTAATTCATCACACTAGCATTATCACGTACCATAGATAGAAATAAATACTCATGCTAGTTATATCTTGCAATGCTAAAGTAAATTATATCATTAAAATATGAAAATCTTATTTTCCTTTGTAGTTATTTGCATGAATAAAACTTTTCTAAATGGATTTAAAATCAACAATCTTCGATAAAATTGTAAATCCAAAACTAATCATGAAATTATAACACAGTTAATATATTTAAGGCTTACACGCTTAGTATGTCCATAATCAATAAACCTATGACATGTTTCTCACAATAGCGAGGGCGTAGGATTGTGTGCATTAGAGACCTAACCTCTAAGTCATGTCTTGTCCTTAACCGGGGAGGGTTCCAATGGGGCCTTGAGAGGCACTGGGGGGAAAGAGTGCTAGGTTGAGCGTCGTCTTTTGTATGCATATGGGATTAACACCCCAACCTACGACATGTGTGCAGCTCCTCATGCCCATCCGTCACTTAGTACGGGGCTAGAGTGTAGTCATGTAGTTAAGGTATCTTGATCTTAGATATACTTATATTATATTCATTGCATGAACATTATCTCACTCTTTATACATAAATCATGCATATTTTTTTTATTCTAACATTGCATCATGTGTTTGCATATTTTAATATTTCGAGCTTTAATGATTTTACCAAACACAAGTATTTGAAAAATCACCAAATACATGCTAAAAGAGCTTTCAAATCTAATCAATATACTCTGAAATTTCAACTGAAGGAAGGTCTCTTTATAATACAAATGAATTGAGAAAAATATTTTTCAAAACATCAAGAAATGCAGTTCTGTTTTGGCGTTAAGAAGTTAATGCCTGGCGTTAGCTCCTTTGCTCCAAAATATTTTTTTTGTTTTGAATTATTTTTGGTATTATTTTAATATTTTGTGTGTTTGTAAAAAGTTTTCTATCTTTTTATTCCTTTTAAAACAAAATTTTATTTCTTTTAAAAAAATATATATATATGTATTTTCTCATACGTTATTTTTGTTTATTTCTCTGGCATAGAATATCATTTACTGAAAGGGCTATTAAAGACTTCTATGATTTCCAGAGAATATATATAAAAAAAACAAATACAAAATTACAAAACAATTTCAAAGAACAAAAATATGTTTTTCTTTGTGTGTTTATTGTTTTGTGCATATATAAATTTTTTTTAAAAATTTATAAAAACAAAACTGATTGTTATTCATTGCCATTGTCAAGGATGGATGATTAATTATATCAATTAAAGATTAAATACAATGTTTAATTTAACTTTCAAGTTTCTTAAAAACATTGTTTTGTATTTGTCATGCCTTGAAAATTATCTTGTTATGTGCGATGAAATTGATTGTAGATAAATATGTGTAGAAATGTTTAGCATGCCTCTAAGTATGAGTAATGTATTATGTTTGGTAATGATTCATTCACTCACTTATTTTTGATAACCTACAATTGTTTACAATCTTATTCTTACATGATTGTGTAGTGTAATAACATAAATAATTAAAATGCCTAAATAGATTACCTACACAACATTGAATTGGTTATTACAATTCTTTGTCTTTCATGCACTTATTCTTTAGAGAAATGTGATTTAAAATGCTATGTTTGCAAAACAAGTGAATTCGGAGTCCTTAGTCACTAAATTAAAAAGCAAATAATAACGACAAGGAAAACTCCACCAAGCACTACTCACCCTCCTGATAAGTCTTAATGAGCATTGTGAGGTTGAGCACCTTGGCTAAGAATTGTAAAGTGTCTTGTAGCAAACAATTTATACACCACTTCTCTTTAGTACACCGGATCGCAAAAAATTGAAAATAAAGCTAAAAAGTATAAAAGTGATCCCCAAGCACTACTTTGCACCCTGATAAGTCTTAATAAGCATTGTGTGTGCAGAGCGCCTTGGTAGTTGTACTATTTATTCATGTGCATTGAAATAGTGTGGAAGTAATATTATTTGTGTATTTTAATGTTGTGTTATTTCATTATATATGTAATGTGTTTTTGATTGATTCACTTGTATACTTTATCAAAACACTACTTTGTACACATCATTATCTTTCATAAAACTTCTACTCATGAGAATTGGATCCTAAAGCTCATCTACTCAAATCTCTACAAACTTAAGTAAATGCACAGATAACAAAGCATGACCGCTACAATGTTTATGTTTACTTGAAATGCAAATTTTATTACATTGTTGTTTGTGTATCTTTTCTTGATATTATGAAATCATGCTTGCAATTTTTTTCTTAATGGAATAGCATCTCTTCAATCTTTAACTCAAACATCAACTTTTCAAATTTAAAACTCATTATCCTTTATATGGTTTTATCTTCTAAAATGATGTTTATGTTTAAGAGTACTTATTATTTTTAACACCGTGTTTTCCTTTAAGCAAGTGGTATCTTAAAATAGAATGCTTACTTTATCATGTTAGTTATGTTGCTTACTACTTTATGTTACATCATGCTTATATTTTTCTCAACAAGTAGTATTTAACAAGCTTTTGATTGCATCATATTTTTCTTCTCGACATAAAATCTATTACTCTTATATACTCCCATATTTATTATTTCTTCATAATTATTCATTCTTTCTTTCAAAATAACTTTTGATAATATCAAAAAGGGGAGAACTATAAATTCAAGAAATCTCTTACTAATCTCAATTTTTCAGAATGCACCATTGCAATTAATTATAACATTTAGGGGGAGCATACATTTAGGGGGAGAATACAATTTAGGGGGAGTATATTAAAAAGTTTTCATGGAAAGCGTCTATGTAGAGGGAGTGATATTGCTCGATCATGACAACCCGCTTTTGGTAATAACAAAAGGGGGAAAATAAAATGAGAAATCTAGTGGCATAGATATTTAGGGGGAGTAAAATATATCACGCAGTAAACCTTTTATTCATGCATATCTTTTATCGCACTTATCTATAAACACAAATGTTCTTAAACTCACTAATTTCTCATATGGGTATTTGTTATTATCAAAAGGGGAGATTGTTGGAGCTTGCATTCCGCATCTCTTGGTTTGAGAATAACAAATACCATGATGTATTTGATCTAATCTTTTGTGTGTTTATAGTGTACATGTGATACATGTTAAATAAAGAAACACGTCCTCGTTCATGGATCAAAAAGACAAAATGACGAGTTTTGTATGGTAAACTTCAAACGGCAATAACTTTCAATCCAGGAAGAGTTACGGAACGTGCCACCCCATTTTGGAATGAGAATGGCGTCATCTACAGTTTAGAGAAGTTTCGGATGACAAAATGAAAATGGAGCTATCGGATTTCCGACATCAGTAACGGATTTCCGATAGCTAGGTAACGGATTTCCGATAGCTAGGTAACAGATTTCCGACAGTGCATGATCTTCCCGTAACTCCACGACGTGCAGCAGTTACGCAAGCTAACGGATATCCGATAGAGATATCGGATATCCGATAGCCCACGTCTCAACCACGACCTCCACTTCGCGCAGAAACTTTGAATTAGTGGGACATGTGGCAGCCTCTGGAGATAACGGATTTCCGATAGCTAGCTAACGGAAATCCGACAGCTCTCTTTTATTAAAAGGGTTCAGAACTTCGTGAATTTCAAGCTTTGAAGATTCTAAGTTCCTTCCTGAGTGCATACGAACCAGAGAGCTCCAGAACCTCAAGAACTCCCATTTGTGCTGAGAAGGTTTGAAATTGAAGACGAGATCGGACGCGCTTCTACATCAACGATCATCTCGAGGCTTCAACCTTCCTTTCAGAGATCTGAATTTCTAGGGAGTTCTTATTTTATCTTGTATTTTCATTTATATACATTTTACTTTGTATTGGTAGGGAAAATCGCTTCCTTGTGCGGAGCGTCTAAGTCTTTGCGTGGTTTAGGGGAAAATCGCTTCCTTGTGCGGAGCGTCGAAGTCCTTGCGTGGCTTGGTGGGAAATCGTGGCCTTGTATGCTACGTCTAGATCTTGGGAAGATCTAGAGGATAGGCTTGGGCTTGGGCTAGGGAAAGATAAGTCATAGCCTTCCGGTCCTTAGTAGAAGGACCGGTAAAATTGTAAAAGTTTTATTTTACCATTATTGCCTTGATCTTAAGCTTTATTAAGATCGTTATGTTCATGTATGTCTTTGTCATATTTAATAAAATTATGAATGTTACTTTATTGAAAATTAATTGAGTATTTATTAATATAAAATTTGTGTTTGGAAAATTTCGATTAATTATTTTTAAGAAAAGTGAAAGTTGGTGAAAAATTCTTAAGTAAAAATCATAGTTTAAAAAGACCCTTATTCACCCCCCCCCCCCTCTAAGGGCGCCACAAGATCCAACAAGGCGATCTGAGTTGCGGTCTGGCGACAGATTCTGTTCTTTGTTCAGTTCAATAAGCTCCAGTTCGTGCGGGTTGAGGTGGCGGTCTTGCAGTGTAGGTCATCTTTCATGTATTCTGTTCGTGCGGTCTCAGGTCAAGCCGGGCGGTCTCTGGAGTGCAGCGGTCTGCGCGGTCTCTGCTTGTCAGGTCGCCAGATTTGTTTTTTGGTGTTTTTGTTCTTCTCTCCTTCGTGATTCTTATGAATGATGTCTCGCCATGTATGTCTCGAAATGTAATGAAGTTTTGTGATTCAATAAAGTCTATTGTGTTGTTGTGTGGCATTGTGGTTTTTTGGCTATAACTCAGTTGATGCAACTCCTGCTTACTCCTAAATGATTCAAATCAAAAATTTTAACAAGAAGATTCTTCTTTAAGTTCGGAATATGCCGAATATCCATCAAAATCCTTTCAATGTCATCATGCATCACAATCCGGATTATTCCAATCCCAATAATTTTGCACATAGTGTCATTGCCCATGAATACAGAGCCTCCATCAAGAGAATGATATATTGCAAAATCACTCTGATTTGGATTCATATGATAAGAACAGTAGGAATCAAGTACCCAAAAATCTTGAATATCAACTAATGCACATCAGAGAAAATGGATCCATCGTTGTCAGATGCCTCCAGCACAATGCTCGCTGAATCTGATGATTTCTTCATCTTCTTCTCTTTTAGTATAGGACAATTTTTTTCCAATGCTATTTCTTGTTGCATTAGTTGCATTTATCTCCTTTGGGGTTTCTCAACTTTGATATATATCGACTTTCCTTTATCACTCTTCCAATCTCGCTTGTGTGATCGTCCTCTCACAAATAATCCATCGACAAACCTATTTGATCTGCCCAATGACACCTTTTCGCGTAACTCCTCCGAGTGAAAACCTGATTTCACGTCTTCAATGGAAAACATGTCTCGGCTATATATACACTATACTATTCACAAATTGGCCAAATGATGGAGTAAGTGAGCACAAGAGGATCATCACTTGATCCTCATCATCAATCTTCTCATTGATTTTTGTCAAATCCATCACTATTTGATTTAACTTGTCTAAGTGGTCCCTAATGGACTTACCTTCCTTCATCTTGAAGGTGTAAAGTCGTTGTTTTAAGTACAATCGATTCGTGAGAGACTTCTTTGATTAGAGTATCTCGAGCTTTTGACATAATTTTGTCGTAGTATCCCTTCGGCAACTTGACGATGAACCTCATCGGCAAGAGACATTTGAATAGTACTATGAGCCTTCATGTCCAATTCTTCCTTTATATTTGTCGTCATCTTCTACGGTAATTTCGTTGGCTTGAACATGACCTTGTAGACTCCTTGTTGTTTCAATAGAGCGATCACCTTGATCCTTCACATGCCAAATCTATCTCTCTCATCAAATTTCTCCACCTTAAAATTTGTTAAATCCATCTATGCCCAAGGTCAGAACCTAGCTTTGATGCTAATTATTATAGTGGAGAAGAAAGAAGAGCAGGAGAGAGAATAAAATAAGAATACAAGACACACGAGAGCAAGAAAGAAGAGGACTCAAGAATTGTTTTTGAACTGAATACCTTACAAATGAAAACTTCATCTCCCTTTTATAGTCATTCAAGGCCAATATTTTACAAGTTTGTGTCATCCATGATCTCATTCTACTATTTACATTATCACTGCCATCATCATATAATTCACATAATCACTAACATCATCATATCATTTACATCATCAATGACATTATCCAATTACTTACGTCATTATTCAGGTTCAAAAAATTTGTATCATAAAATCAACATTTTTTATTTTATCTGATAAATTTTAATGAGTTGTTTTTCTCCGAGTATATATTTAGCTTGTAACTTCATTCTTGATTGATGATCATGCCTAGAGAGTGCTGGCGTTGTAGCAGCAGAAAATGATGAGCGCACACCCTAAGTTGTCAATAATTTTTGTTGCTAAAATCCTAAATCAAAAAATTATTACAATAAACACCGGTATTTTATAGTATTTTACCACCGTTAATGGCGTAATTTCGGACCCTTAAATCTAAGAATTGGTTGTAATTGAAAACCCTAAGAGTCCGTTCGTTTGGACGGAATTGGCTTTCTGGAATTGACATTAGAGATTAGAAATCCAATTCTAGTGTTCGGCGCAACGAAATTTAAGCGGATATTGACTTTCATGTGAAAACCCATGGCTTTTACTATGAACTAAAAAATCAAATAACAATTCTTACCTCCGCCCATAGGTTTTCCGCATAATCAAATGTTTACGCTAGAGTTTTTCGACCTACGCGCGGGTTTTTCGCCAGAGTGTGTTTTCCTGCATGGTGTGTTTTTCAGTCGGGCACGAGTTTTTCGGTCGAGCGCGTGCTTTTCGACCGGACGTTCATTTTTCTCCCAGGCGGGCGTTTTTCACCCGGGAGCATATTTTCGCCCGGGCGCGATTTTTTCGCCCGGGAGCAATTTTTTCGCCCGGGCGCGTTTATTTCGCTCAGGCGCGTTTTATTTCTCTCGGGCGCGTTTATTTCGGTCGGGCGCGATTTTTTCGCCCGTGCGCGATTTTTTCGCCAGTGCGGGATTTTTTCGACCGGGCGCGATTTTTTCGCCCGGGCGCATATTTTCGCCCGGGCGCGATTTTTTCGCCCAGGCACGACTTTTTCGCCCGGGCGCGTTTATTTCACCCGGGCGCGTTTTATTTCTCCCGGGCACGTTTATTTCGGCCGGGCGCGATATTTTTGCCCGGGTGCGATTTTTTCGCCCGGGGCGCCATTTTTTTCGCCCGGGCGCGATTTTTTCGCCCGGGCGCGATTTTTTCGCCCGGACACGATTTTTTTGCCCGGGCGCGATTTTTTCGCCCGAGCGCGATTTTTTCGTCCGGGGAGGAATTTTTTTGCCCGGACGCATAATTTGGCCCGGGCGCAATTTTTTCGCACGGGTGCGTTTATTTCGCCCGAGCGCATTTTATTTCTCCCGGGCACGTTTTTTTTCGGTCGGGCGCGATTTTTTCGTCCGGGCGCGACTTTTTCTCTCGGGCGCGATTTTTTCACCAGGGCGCAATTTTTTCGCCCCCGGCGCATTTATTTCGGTTGGGCTCAATTTTTTCGCCCGTGCCCGATTTTTTCGCCTGCAGCAATTTTTTCTCCCTGGCGCGATATTTTATCCTTGGCGCCCGTTTTTTGCCCAGGCGCGCGCTTTTCACCCGGGCGCGCGCTTTTCGCCCGAGCGCGCGTTTTTAAAAATTTGAATTTTAAAAATTTCAATTCCAGAAAGCCAATTCCATTGTGCAGCCGGACAACTTACAGATATCAATTCCAATTCTGTTCACTGAATTTCATCCTGCAACAGAACAGCGGAATTGGTTTTATGCACAAAACAATTCCTGCAGATATTGGTTTTCTGGCCAAAGCCAATTCCAGAAAGCCATTACCTGCCCGTCGAACAGACCCTAAGGGTCCGTTCATTTCACAGACATTGATATTGAAGTATTGGCTTTCAATCCAATATCAATACACACGGGAAATGACATTGAGTTTAAATCGAATTCTTTTGTTCGTCTGCATGATGATTTTATGACATAGGAATTGATATTCATTACTTTTTACTGTTCGTTTGTAGAAATACATTATTTCATAGGAATTGACATTGATCAATGTTAAGCTTCTAAGATTCTTCCTGCAAAATATCATAAGCAATAGCGCGTTTTTAGCTCGACACACGTTTTTTAGCCCAGCGCGCGACTTTTTCGCCCGGGCGCATTTTTTTTCATCTGGGCGCATTTTTTTCGCCCGGGCGCGATTTTTTTGCTCGAGCGTGATTATTTTGCCCGGGAGCGATTATTTAGCCGAGGCGCATTTTTTTCGCCCGACGCGTTTTTTTCGCCCGGGCGCGTTTTTTTTGCCCGGGCGCGACTTTTTCGCCCGGGCGCGATTTTTTGCCCGGGCGCGTTTTTTTCGCCCGGGCGCGTTTTTTCGCCAGGACGCATTTTTTTTCACCCGGACGCGGTTTTTTCGCTCTGGCGCGTTTTTTTCGCCCGTGCGCGCTTTTTTCACCCGGACGCGCTTTTTTCGACCGGGCTAAAAAGGCGGGATTTTTTCGCGAAAAAAAGGCGCTCGAGCGAAAAAAATGTGCCCGGTCGAAAAAACGCTCCCGGGCGAAAAAAGCGTGCTCGGGCGAAAAAACACGCTCGGGCGAAAAAACACGCCCAGGCGAAAAAAAATGCTCCGGGCGAAAAAATTGTGTCTGGGCGAATAAAACGCGTCAGGACGAAAAAAAACAGCCCGGGCAAAAAAATCGCACCTGGGCGAAAAAATGCGCCCGGGCAAAAAAAATGCGCCGGGGAGAAAAAATCACGACCGGGCGAAAAAATCGCGCCCGGGCAAAAAACGCGTCCTGGCGAAAAAAACGCGCCCGGGCGAAAAATAAACGCGCCCGGGCGAAAAAAACGCGCTCAGGCGAGAAAACATCGCGTGGGCGAAAAAGCCGCGCGCCGGGCTAAAAAAAACGCGTGCCGGCGAAAAAATCGCGGCCGGGCGAAAAAAAAACGCGCCCGGGCGAAAAAAACGCGCCCGGACGAAAAACCGTGCCCGGGCGAAAAAACCACGCTCAGGCGATAAAAACGCACCCGGGCAAAAAAAATGCGTCCGGGTGAAAATACCGCACCCGGGCGAAAATATCGCGCAGGGGCAAAAAAATCGCGTAAGGGGTGTAAAATCGTGATCGGCCGGAAAAATCGCATCCGGACAGAAAAATTGTGTCCGGGCGAAAAAATTGCGTTCGGGCGAAATTTCCACGTCCTCGCGAAAAAATCACATATGGAGCCAAAAAATAGCGTACGTGAGAAAAAAATCACCTACGGGCAAAAAATGCGCATTCGGGCTAAAAAAATTTGATATCATTTTGGAAAGTCGGAGTTGGCGAGCTCAATATCCGTCCCTGAAGATAAACATTGGATCGATAGGTTTTTATGTTAGGGTGAATATCGTCGACATTCCACCAGAAAAGCCTATTCCACTCTACAATTGTTGGTATGAACAACAGAAATTGCTTTCATATTCTCAAAGCCAATACTGCAATATCAATGTCCGTGAAACGAACGGACCCTAATGAAAATCGTAATATACTTTGTCGTATAAACTTAAAATCGATTTTTTTTTAATTTGTAAACCCTAGATGATAATGGAAATTAAAGACCACGGAGGTAATTTCGTGAACACTCTGATCTATGTTGAAGTTGTCGATGGAGATGATGAAGACTTGGGCAGTGAATGAGGAAATTCACGAGCTCATCGAAGCTCGTCCAATGAAAAATGTAACAATGAGAAGGTTGCTTCATCAAATCAGAGTTTGATTCACATGAATTTATATGAGCCGTTGGATTTAAATGACGGTCACATGTCTAATTTATGTGGAGCAAGTGAGGTGGAGTTTGATTCATACGAATTAATGAGTTGTTGGATCCCGTAACCCTTTACAACGAGTTGTGAATGCTTTTAGAATAAGCAGGTATCACTTGGAGAAGATGTGATTCTAATTGAGTCTCAAGAGAGATGAAAGACTCAGTTTTCAGATTAGAGTTTACAGACAGCAAAGAAGAATACAGAGAGAGAGAGAGAAGAAGAAGAATTATAAGAACTAAAAGTGCGGTAGAAAGGCGTTGCTTTCCTTTTCTGATCAATAACGGTTCTATATGAATCCCAACAAATTTGTAGCTTTGGTCAACGATCCCTAAACGCCTGTTCAGTTAACGACAAAAAATTGTATCTGGTTAACTAGGGGAAATCATCCTTCTGTGAGCAGCAAGCGATCACTGAGCTTCGGTCGGCGAATAACGATCGCTTATCTTTATTCCTTAAGAAGAAAACTTTCCTTTTTTGAGTGTTGTAAAGGGAGGATGACTCGGTCAGTGATCCCAAATTCTCGGTCAACGATCTCATATCTTCATTATGTTAGCTGTGTAGAGGGCTCTGGACTGCTAGACGAAGTTGAGTTAGGCTTCATTTGGTAGAGCGTTTGCGGTTGTAAATAGAGCTGTTGTAAATACACATTTGTAAATGGAGTTGTTGAAAACTAGTTGCTGAAAATGGAGATCTGTTTGGATAGTCTGCGCTTGCAGAGCTGTTCAAAACAGAGAACCGTTTGGCAAAATTGTGGTGGCGTTTTATAAATATTTTTTATTATAAAATATTTTATAATATATAATTTTTAATTTTTTTCCTAAACTATCAATATTATAATATTTATATATTACTATATAAACATTAATAAATAATATATAAGTATAATAATATAGTATTGATATATTATTATATAAAGATAATAATATTTATATATTATATATGTTTTAACGTTACTTTTATATGATAGTATAGAATACATAGATAATAATATATATATTATAAAGATAATAATATTTATATATTATATAAAGATAATAGTATATATATTTTTTAGTCCGCCACCCGAGCTTGAAGGCGGCTGGAGCTTCAAGGAGGCGGAGCTTGGCGAAGGTGGCGGCGGAGGCGGCCGGAGCTTGAAGGAGTCTGGAGCTTGAAGGAGCCAGAGCTTGGCGGAGGCAGCCGAAGCTTGAACGAGGCTGGAGCTTGAAGGAGGCGGAGCTTGGCGGAGGTGGCGGCGGAGGAGGTCGGAGCTTGAAGGAGTCTGGAGCTTGAAGGAGCCAGAGCTTGGCGGGGGCAGCAGAAGCTTGAACGAGGCTGGAGCTTGAAGGAGGCGGAGCTTGGCGGAGGCGGCCGGAGCTTGGAGCTTGGCGGACGCGGCCGGAGCTTGAAGGCAGCTAGAGCTTGAAGGATCCGGCGGAGCTTGGCGGAGGCGGAGGTGCCCGGAGCTTGAAGGAGGCAGAGCTTGGAGGAGGCTGGAGCTTGATGAAGGATGTCCCGACGACATTTTCTTTTCCTTGCCAACGGAGCTTGAAGGCGGCGGCGACCGGAAGAGACGACGACGGTGGGCCACGATTCTCCTCCTCCAAACGCGATAAAACGGCGTCCTAGCGAATGGTTTCAACCCGCTGCTTTTTCTCCTGCCCACAAACGCTGGCGGCTTGAAAATGGCCGAAAAACAAATGGTAATCATTAAAAGTATCATCGCAAAGGACAAAACGGTTATACCAAATGAAGCCTTAGTTGTCAGCTTTCTTTAGTCCGATCAGCAAACGACTAGAGAAATAGGTGTTGCCGGTTCGCACTACTCTAATTCAGAATGAACTTCAGCTGGGTCAACGTTCGAGTCCTTGATCAACGAACAATGGGTCAATGATTGGATATCTAGTCAGCGATTGGTTACTTGGAGAGCGATCGAATGAGCCCCTGATTGGCAAATTCCTGGTCAACGATCGATGAACGCTTATGTATAATGGACCTAGCCAAATCTCCATAGTTTATGGCCGCTTCTTCCAGGCAGCTTCTCCCGGGACAAAATAAATAAAAGAGCGTTCTATGCTACGTTTGGCGCGGCTTATCGCGGGCTTATTTGCTGCGATGAGGTTGGACAAAAACGACATTGTCATTGAATGTATGTTTGGTATGACAAATGTTACTACCGCTACCAAACAAATAAACTAGTTTGGGGCATAAGATTTTGGTATGACAATGACATTTTTGTTCAACCTCATCGGAGCAAATAAGCCCGCGATAAGCCGCGCCAAACGCAGCCTGAGTGTATTATACTAACATGCTCAATGTTGGATCAATTGAATTCAAGGTCCGATCAATTCAGCGAATCCAATTAGAGGTTGAACCGTGATAATGTAATAAATTAAAAATTTATAACTATTTAAGCGCGCTTTAAAATTTAAGCACTCTTTATATAATGAAGCACGCTTTTAAATTTAATTATAATATTTGGATCAAATCAAGCCCAGGATAACAAAAATAAATTATCTTTGAATAGGGTGCATGATTGAATTTTATTTTTATTTAATTTTTAATCACATTTAAGTCAAATACTCTACCAGCAATCCTCATCTGGAACTATTCTCGAGCCTAATCTACCCTTCGGATACGGTTCTTCAAACGTCGAAGGAACCTTAACAATTAATTTCATATGGAGGTTGGCGGCGGAGAGACTCTATTAGAGATGAAAGACAACCCATAATGCTCGACAATCCCTTATCGTGATAACAATTCAACCCCAAAATTCATTTTAGGGGCAACATGACAGCTACCGCAACGATGCATCGGAGCTGTCCCCATAATCATGAAAAAATTTGTTGGTGCGTGTAACACACTTAGATCACTGTGCGCAGACCACCAATCACGCCGTATATTCCTGCCGGCACGAATTTTTGCGTATGATTGATCTAAAATACAGTCACTTTTCAATATGATCGTATTGCACGATATTATCATTTATCACAAGCAATCAACACCGTTGAATCACGAATCGTACGGCCATATTTGCTCACCATGCATTATGGGTACCTAAATATTTCTCATAATCATAAGAGAGAAAACTGTAAGCATAGTTTTGATTTTACGATATCTTTTTTCTTTAGCATTTTGATTTTACAATATATATATATATATATTTGTGTACGTCGAACTACGATATAGTTGACTCCATACTTCACTGTTGCCATTCTAGAATATAATTTTATATATTATATAATTAATAATGGATATTATTTTTAATAAATATTGAATATTTTATTTAAAAAGTAAAACACTCTTGTTTCACTAGCCGACGAAGACCGCATACATTGAGCTTTGAAGGTCAACTTGGAGAATGATGAGATTTCCGTTGACCATAGTAGAATCTATGCTTTGAAAGTCAACTTTGTCTATTGCCGACCGCATAGGGGCCAGCTTCAGTCCTACCACCTGGTGGGTGCGAAGAAGTGGTGCTCGACAAAAACCTCAGCCGCAAAAAATATATTTATTTTAAAAAGTTTGCATGACATTAACCGTATAGGCTCCGTTTGACACGATGGCGGCGGTCACGAACGCGGTGGTTATGAACCGTCGTACGTGAAGGCCCGACCTAATCTAAAGAACTTCATCCACTTTTATGCTCAAAACTAGTTTTCTTTTCTTGGCGGCGGTCTTAACCGTTGTCTTGTCAAATATGCATTTTACGACGGTGCCGGCATTTTTGCCCAAATTAACTCTCCAAAGCAAAAATGCTGGTGTCTTAGGCAGCTTTTGGCCCGTCTTATTTGCTCCGGTGAGTTTTATCAAAAACGCCATTATCATTGAATGTATGTTTGGCAAGACAAAGGTTATGACCAAGTTTTGAGCATAAAATGGATGGATTTTTTTAGGTGAGGTCAGGCGTGCACGAACGATGGTTCATAACCACAATGTTCACGACCATCACGTTCACGACCGACACCACCGCGCCAAACGAAGCGTTAATGTTGATCAAATTTAATGTTTGTTTGTATGTTAATTCACGTCCTGAAACAAGACATCCGTCATTAATTTGTGCCACAGTCATTAAAAAAAAGTGTATTAAAACAAAATTATCACGTTTAAAAGCAGCCAAAAGAGCGCCTAAAAATCCTCGGGATTCATAGTTACCAGCCAGGGAGTATCAATTGTGTACGGGTAGCACTCTTTTCTCTGGGAGCGGGTGAAATTCAAGCCGTTGATCTCGCATTTCCAATGTCAGTGATCTCGCCGATATAAAAAAAATGAAAACTAAGAAACATGCAACACACAATTTTTGAAGCTCAATCGGACGGCGAGATCGCTACCTTCTCGCTCCTTCCTTCGGGAACGAGTAGCGTCCCCATTAATAAAAGTACAAATATATGTCAATTAAAAAAAAACGTTACCCAATAAAATCCTCAATACACTTCAGCGGCTGGTTATTGCCACATACAATTGCAAAACCCTTAAATTAATAAGACTGATTTAAAAAATGTTAGAAACTTTAGGTACTAATTTCAAACAATCCAAACTTTAGGTACCTATTTCAAATAATCCACCATAAAGGTTAGTGACCCCGGCCACGACATTTTCGAGCGACGCACGAAGCACAACACATAGGGGTTTGCGAGCGGCTGGAAGCAATGTCGTAGCTGAGGTACTGTCGTGCGGGGCACAGGGCCAACCCTTGCACTATCACTCGTGTAAATATAAATAATTATTTTGTAAATATTTTAGTTCATACATGATTTATCCACCATCGGATTTTATAGATCAATATGTCGTTGGATAGATCTAGTTGAGACGATCAATTCTATAATAAGAACATCACGATCCGACGGTCAGATTAAAGCTACCGTATTAGTTTGAATTTAAATAAAAATGAGCTTTTTATTATTATTAAAATCACTGTTTAAGAGAGACAAAATAGTGGGAATAATTGAAGCGGCAGGTACTATAGCAATTTCATAGTAATGTCATAAGTCAATTCATGTGGAATATGATAGATGGATGAGATAACCATCAATGGGTTTTAATGATGAATGATTTACATGATGATTTGTGTGCTTTTAAGGATTTGCTAGCTTTTAGAGAATTTTCTTTAATGATAATAATAATACTTATAATTTGCAATGATTTCAGGCAAAAATGTTAAATTGAACTTTATTACCTCTTTTTAGATTATTTCATTCAAATAAGTTCCTAAACTATTAAAATCAACCTAAATTAACCCCAAAGCAGTTTTCGGGACTCCACATTCCCGTTTAGGGTTTTGACCGTCCTCCTCTTTCAACGCCTCTACCGCGTGCGGCTTCCTGCAGCAATCGATGTATCTCTCGCCGGAGCTCCTCCACCTTCATAATTTTTTAATGGTTAGTCGCCGAAGCTCCTCCATCTTCCGCCTTCGGTATTTTATAAGCTTTCGAATCCGGATGATTTTCTCTGCTGGAAGGTTACGATTCCGCGGAGGCTCCATCTTGTGCATTTCTTAACCGCTAGATCGCTTCTTTTAATCGGCGAAAGGTGCTGAACTTTAGAGGGCTTCATCTTGTACATTTTCTCTTCCTATTACGAAAATTTAAGTTCTTCGGAGAGTTGAGAATCTTCACGATCAGCAATCAGTTTTTGCCCTTTTAACTCTACGATGCCTCTATTGCTCCATGGTTTAACTGCAAAATAGGCTGTGAATTGGATTTCTATGAATTCTATATGTATTTTTTTAAACAACAAAAGTTTATTTTAGACAAAAATCAGTTTTTATCAAACAAAAACGGTCATTTAGGTAACGAAAATAAGACATTGGTTACATAAACAGACTTTAGGATATATGAAATTGGCTCTGTTTTGATAGTTTAAAGACTGATTTTAACTTTTTAAAAGATTAAGGACTGATTTTAAAAAGATAACAAAGTTCAGGGACAGATTTAGTATTTTTGTCTTATATTGTTGAATTTAATTATTGATAGCGTTCCTCGTAATGTTGAAGTGGTCGAACATCACTCTTTTTACCGCGACCCTGACCTGCTCATCCTAATAGGTCAGTACCGACGCGGAAGTCCCACCACAACCAAAAGTACAACCCATGTGCCTCGTAATGGCGCGTGCGGGCTTCGGTACGCGCACGTACTCGGCGGTGCGCGCGTCAACGCGCCCGCGCTTGGCGATGCGCACGCGGTGGCGCGAGGGCGCGCCCACACACGTCCTTGCGCGTCCCCGCCGGAGCCGTCTCTCTGGTGAACCTACCCGGGCTGGCCAGGCCGCCTGAGGGTCATGGTTGTCATATTCCTAAAATTGTCGATCTGAGTGACCAGAATCGTGCGTTCCTATTCGCACGTTCAGTTGCCAAGTGCGCCCAATTACTTGTGCGCCACTCATAAAAACTATAAGAAGGTACCTAGACCTCCATTTGAAAGGAGGAAGAAAAAAGGAGAGGAGAGAGCTCTAAAGTTTTTCGGTGAAGATTTGGCTCACCGCTCACTCTCCCGCTCAACATGTGCCTCCCACGTGTTAGTTGACTGCTCCAACAAGCGCTTCTTAGCACTTGGTTTTTCTCAAGATGGGACATCCCAAAAGACTTGTAAACGAGCGGTGGTCTGTCACGCTGTAAAACACCAACTCTTGAACATAACTACAACTAGTGGATTTCGTCAAAATTGGGCTTGACCTAGTGGTTTTTCACTTTCTGGTTTTCCACATAAAATTTTTGATGTCTGTTGTTGGTTCTTCATTTTAACTGTTTGTGCACTTAACTCACTATGAAGCTAAGACAGTCTGATTCTTCCGATTCGTGGGAACGCTAAGCAACCCGCAACAATTATATTAATATGAATACTTTGCCGAGCTCTTATTTATCTCCTTGTTAAGCAACAAATGACTACGTGCATTCACACATATTAATAAACAGTTAGATTAAATATTCTATTAAGGGTTGCTTGTTGATTAAATTTGTTTATTATTTTTTAATTTGTTATCCAACTAAACTAAGCAACAAAAATATAGGATATATCATCTTGAATAATGTTAATCAATCTCCAATTGGGCACAATTAAATTAATTATTTTTTTAATAAATCACTAATTATCGAATAAAGAACATCAATGAGAAGACGCAATGGATTAAGAACATGCAATATTAATTAAAGTGCGGATAAACAATTGCATATCATCGTTTGATTCACTTGCGCGTCGCATGATTAATGCATGAATATTACATTATGAATTAACCGAAAAATTCCACCTAATCGGCGGCTAGAGGGAGAGGAGTTGCGAAGGAGGACTACAAATCGGGGCAGTTTTTTTGGCTGCCGGCTGTTTGCCACTTAGGCTTCATTTGGAAAGGCGGCGGGAAACGGGGCGGGAGCAACCGGAGGTGGGTTGGAGGCGGGGCGGTTCGGGGGCTTTTGCGAAGGTTTGCGGGAGCAAACGCCGTCGCCTACGCATGCGGGTGTTTGTTTTTCCGCCTTGCGACGGCTGTTGCTCCCGCACCTGCGGAAAAATGCCCTACCAAATGAAGCCTTAAGGAAGGAGAGAGGACTCAGAATTTCAGCCTTTGTTCACAAATCAAGCCCTAATTAATGGGATGTGACCAAATTGGATTTAATTAAATCCATTAAACTCAAAATTAAAATGAAATATGAAACCCTCGTCAATTAATGGAATTTTAGAACAATGCCTAAATTCAGTGCCAATAGTGAGACAAGTGCACGTCATGAAATCACAAGACGATTTAGCACACGCTCGTAGGAGCTCCTATCAAACTCGAACATTCACGTACGATTTTATTGTCAAATAAGTGGTAACCAAATATCATTATATTTGAGTTTTGTTATTACCAAACCCAGATTGGCTTTTAGCAAACAAAAAGAGTAATTTATTTTTAAAGGCCTCTTTCTATTTTCCTAGATTTTTATACTAGCAAACCATCGTCAAACACTTTATGTTCATCTTCCTGGCTACCCGATCCGGCCCCAAATCTCTTGCGCTGTTAGGTTTGTGAAGTGAGTATATGCTGTGAAAGTGGCGACTATTCAGGTGCCGACTATCCAGCTAGCGAATATCGGACAGCGTGCGAGTATCGGCGATCTCGCCCGGCAGTTGCTCCTACTCGCCCCCCTTGAGTTTGCCTATAAATAGAGAGGTACCCCCCCTAAAGAAGACACCTTCTGACAGTGACGAGTATATACTCTGAGAGTGACGAGTATAGCCATCAGAAGTGGCGAGTATCCTCAACTCGGAGCGAGTTAGAGATACCAGAGTGCTACCTGGCGAGCATCGGACTTGGAGTGAGTTCGGCGAGCTCCCTTGAGCGAGTAGCGACTATTGAAGATATCGCCCGACGACAGTGATATCGCCCGGCGATAGCGAGAAAGCGAGGAAGCGTGCGCGACGAGCGTGCGAGTATCCTGGAGTGCGAGCAGCGAGCTTGCGAGTATCCTGGAGTGCGAGCAGCGAGCTTGCGAGTATCTGGAGTGCGAGCAGCGAGCTTGCGAGGATCAGAGATCTCGCCCGGCGACAGCCAATATCGCCCCGGCGACAGCGAGGAGCGAGTATCACCAGCCTGGTGTGCTCGGGAGAAGAAGCGGACCTTGTCCGTGACATTGTCTTACCTTCTATTTGGCTGTTGTGATTCAAGTTGGATGTAACTTGTATTCAGCCGTGTTTATTTGTAATTGGTTGCCTAGTTGAAATATAGCCTTCTTTGTTCATCGTTGGTACACTTGATTGGTAGCAAACTCAAAAATTCAACATGGTATCAGAGGGAGGTTGCTGAAGCAGCGCGTGCTATCGAAGTTCAAGGTTGTCTTCCAAGATGGACGGCGGAGGAGGTTATGCGAGAGGACTAGGAATCGAGCTGCTTACTCAAACCAACTACAAGAAGTGGATGTCTTGTATGGAGAGCTACCTTCTTGGAGAGGATCTCTGGGAGGTTGTTGGTGGTGGGGAGCAAGAGGAAGTTGTAGCTGCCGGCGATAATGGTCCAGCTGTGAGAGCTTGGAGGAAGACCAACGCCAAGGCAGAGTTCACCTTGAAGAGAGCCATATCACCTGACTTGTTCGACCATATCATAGGTTGCAAGTCAGCTTCTGCGATCTGGATAGCCCTCGATGGGTTATTCAACAAGAAGAATGTGGCGCGACTACAATTCCTGGAGAATGAGTTGGCGAAGTCAACTCAAGGCGAGATGGCGATATCCACCTTCTTCCTGAAGGTGAAGAACCTATGTGGGGAGATCTCGGCCTTGGATCCTGACGAGCCAATCTCAGAGGCGAAGTTGAAGCGGCACATACTCCGAGGCTTGAGGAAGGAGTATGTCCCCTTTGTTACTTCCGTGCAAGGATGGGCTATTCAGCCCTCCCTTCTGGAGCTAGAGAACCTGCTATCGTCACAGGAGAGCTTGGCGAAGCAGATGGCAGGAGTATCCATCTCAGGAGGAGATGGCGAGGCGTTGTTCTCAGGAAAGAAGAGATCCTGGGACAAGAGAAAGAAGAACTCCTGAGAGGGACCTTCAACGTCCTCTCAGGGAGATGGGGGGAAGTTCCTTCCTGCCCGCGACGAGAAGGGGAGATACCTTTGCTTTGCCTGTAAGAAGTACGGGCATATGGCAAAGGATTGCCGGTCCAATCTGAGGGCCGGTCATGCTGCTAACAAGGAGGGAGATCACCAGAGAGGTGGAGGAAGAGGTGGAGGTCACCAGGGCGGTGAGAGGGGAGACAATCGTTTCCTGGCAGAGATGACGACAACGTCAGTCGATGTCTTAGCCTCCATCAACCTCGAGGACGACTGGATAGTGGATTCCGGTTGCGGGCATCATCTCACTGGAGATATGTCGAAGTTCGCCTCCTCGACAGCATATGAAGGATCGGATGCTATCATCACTGCGGATGATACGATCCATCCAGTGGAGCGAGAAGGGAAGGTGTCCCTTGGGAGTAGAGAGAAGCCAGTGACACTGAAGAGTGTCTATCATGTGCCTGGCATGAAGAAGAACCTCTTCTCGATTGCCAACGCAGTGGATGCTGGTTACCACGTGCTGTTCGGACCGAAGGAGGCGAAGTTCCTGAAGAACCTATCGTCTGTCGATGCTGACGTCACGCTCACCGGGAGAAGGGTGAAGGACTTGTATGATCTGTCTGCAAGTGCCTACATGGACAAACTGAAGACGAACGACAGCGCTGTGATCTGGCATGAGAGGCTGGGTCATGTGGGGATGGACAAGCTGAAGATGATGGCAGCAAAGGACCTAGTGAGCGGCCTACCTCATCTCTCATCCTGCGGCGACGGCCATGTATGCGAAGGTTGTCAGTTTGGAAAGTCACATCGACTTCCATTTGACAAATCAGAGACCAGGTGTAGGGCACCTCTTGAGTGCGTACATGCTGATGTTATGGGGCCGTGCGCCACCCGTACTTATGGAGGCAATAAGTATGCGCTGGTTCTGGTGGATGACTATACCCGCTATACGTGGGTATACTTTCTGAGAGAGAAATCAGAAGTCTTCAACAAGTTCCTCGAGTGGAAGGAACTTGTGGAGGGGAGGCTGAACCGCAGAGTCAAGAAGCTGAGGAGCGACAATAGAGGGGAGTTTACCTCCAATGAGTTTGCTTCTTTCTGCAGGAGGTTCGGCATTCGGCGGGAGCTCTCTTGCGCTCACATCCCTCAGCAGAATGGGGTGGCAGAGAGGAAGATCTGCCATCTGGTGGAGACTACCAGGAGTTGGCTACATGCCAAGAGCATTCCCAAGGCCTTATGGGCGGAGGGAATGGCATGTGCTACTCATGTGATCAACAGGCTACCTCTGAGTCCTAACAGGATGGTGTCTCCACACCAGCTCATGTTCGGGGAGAAGCCCAATGTGGGTCACATGAAGGTGTTCGGTTCTACCTGCTTCGTGCACGTCCTGGATGCTCAGAGAACAAAGTTGGAGCCGAAGGCGAGGAAGTGTATCTTCATCGGCTACGATGAGCGGAAGAAGGGGTGGAAGTGCATGGATCCGCAGACTCACGGGTTCGTCGTCTCGCGCGACGTTGTGTTTGACGAACTGGTCTCATACCAGGGAGTCTCTACTGTGGAGCTGTCGGAGAGTGGAGAAGCTAGCAGGGAAGATGAGTGGGTCACTGAGGACCCTACTGTGGAGTTGGAGTTATCTCCAAGTGCTCCATCGCCATTTGGCTCAGGAGGAGCTTCTGGCTCAGGGGGAGCTACGAACTCAAGAAGCAGGGAGAGCACCCTTTCAGGAGGAGTTCAGAGAGGAGCTCAGAGAGGAGCTCAAGCAGAGGAGTCTACAGGAGTGGTAGATAGTGGCCAAGCCTTGAGGAGGTCGAAGAGGACCATCGTCCCGCCTGCTCGCTATAAGGAGGGGAACTTTGTGAGTCTGGTTTCCTGCTTCTTCGCAGGACCACTCGATGAGAGGGAACCTGCCTGCTTTGAGGATGCAGCTGGCATCAAGGAGTGGGACGAGGCCATGATCGAGGAGATGGAGGCCCTAGAGAAGAATGAGACATGGGACCTGGTTCCCATGGTGGAGGGCATCAAACCTGTCACCTGCAAGTGGGTGTACAAGGTGAAGAAGAGGGCTGATGGAGAAGTGGAGCGGTACAAGGCGATGCTTGTCGCTCGAGGCTTCTCACAGACCTACGGAGAGGACTACGAGGAGACCTTCAGTCCTGTAGTGAAAATGACGTCGGTGAGGACGATCATCGCTTTGGCAGCGTGCCGAGGTTGGAAGCTATGACAGCTGGACGTGAAGAACACGTTCCTATACGGAGAGATCGACAAAGACATATTCATGGTGCAACCACCTGGATACGTGTCCAAGTCCCAGCCGCGTCACGTCTGCAAGCTGAAGAAGGCCCTCTATGGTTTGAAACAGGCGCCGAGAGCCTGGTATGGAAAGATTGCGGAGTACCTGCAGTTCTGCGGCTACGATGCCTCAGATTCAGACTCCAGCATGTTCGTGAAGAAGGATGGAGGTCTTCACGTGCTGGTGTTGCTATACGTCGACGACATGATCGTGACAGGGAACAACCCTGAGGAGGTCGCGGCGCTGAGAGAGCAGCTTTCCATACGCTTCGAGATGAAGGATCTTGGTGAACTGCACCATTTCCTTGGCCTCCAAGTAGAGAAGAGAAGAGGCGGACTGGATGTTTCCCAGAGGGCGTATGCCGAGAGGATCGTCGAAAGATTCGGCATGAAGGAGGGGAAGAGCAGTTCCGTGCCTCTGGAGGCGGGGCTGAAGCTTCGGAAGGAAGAAGGGAGGATTCTTCCTGATCCGAAGATCTTTCGGGCTCTGGTAGGGAGTCTTATATACTTGACTATCACAAGGCCGGACATCGCCTTTGCTGTCGGCCGAGTTAATCGATATATGCAGGAGCCGCGGAAGCCTCATCTGGAGGCAGCCAAGGGGATTCTGAAGTATGTGAAGGGCACCCTTGAGATGGGGTTGTCCTATGAGGAGAAGTCTAACTTCAAGCTGCACGGATACACGGATGCAGACTATGGAGGTGACGCTGATGATCGCAAGTCGACATCAGGGTATGTGTTCTAGTGTGGAGCAGCTGCTATCTCGTGGTGTAGCAAGAAGCAGGACTCCATTTCTCTTTCTACCACGGAGGCCGAGTACAAGGCGTCGTCCTTAGCAGCTCAGGAGTGTGTCTGGCTAAGGAGACTAGTGGAGGATGTGGATGAGGAGGTCAGCGGACCTACTGTGCTTCGCAGGGACAATGAGAGTGCATTGAAACTGGTAACCAATCCAGTGTGTCATGCAAGGACCAAGCACATTGAGATCGAGCATCACTTCATCAGAGAGAAGGTGCTGGGTGGCTTGATCACTGTGGAGCATGTGCGGAGCGAAGACAACCTTGCGGACATATTCACAAAGCCCCTATCTGCGGGGCCGTTCCAGAGGCTTCGCTCGTTGCTTGGAGTTATTCCCGGAGCTCATTTCAAGGGGGAGTGTTAGGTTTGTGAAGTGTGTATATGCTGTGAAAGTGGCGACTATCCAGGTGCCGACTATCCAGCTAGCGAGTATCGAACAGCGTGCGAGTATCGGCGATCTCGCCCGACGGTTGCTCCTACTCGCCCCCCTTGAGTTTGCCTATAAATAGAGGGGTACCCCCCCTAAAGAAGACACCTTCTGACAGT